>OZ023159.1:23221206-23821206 GCA_963678695.2 Diplodus puntazzo | reverse complement strand
CCTTGCAGGCAGATAAAAACCAACTGGACACTGTCACCATCACCCAGCTGAAATTAAGGTTTACGCTCAATCTGACGCGTTGAAGATTCAAACTTTTAATTTGAAATGTTCAAAGCAAAGATGACCATATTAGTCGTGTCCTAATTCTGTCTCCACATTGTACACCTGCCAGTTTTCTCATGAACTACACGTACGTGCGCTTCCTGTGGTGATACGTGGAGGCTTTCCAGTAACACACAACATTAAAAAGAGTTAAGCTTTTGTGTAACCACAGTAGTAAAATGGATCCTCATTATATGGTCGCTTTTTTGTCGATGGTGCAGTTTTGGCATCCACTCACACTGTAAGAATATATGATGAGGTTTGTGTGGTCGCCTATTGATCCATTAATTACTGCTGTGTACCTGCTGAGTAAGTGTCTGCAGGGGAAGCTGGTGTGATCTGAGCAACTCTTCTTATTTTTTTTCTCTCTGCTTCTTCGTTGCACTTAAATTTAGAAATGCAAATGTAAAGTAACAGGATGTAGACGCTTTCAGGCTCGGCGTTCTGCAAAGTGACATCTATGATTTACATTTTTAACATGTCAAAGAGTTGTTATCTTGCAGAATTTCAGAATATAAAGTCATGCATGTAATATTTGCTTTTTCTAAAATTTCATTTTAAATGTTGTGTGTGTGTGTGTTTGATAACGACATACACTAACAACATCTTCCTTCTGCCTCACAGTCTGAAAATGGAGTGTGAGAAACTGGCCAGTGACAAAACTGAGATGCAGAGACACTATGTCATGGTGAGTCTCACTGATTACGTGTGTGTGTGTGTGTGTGTGTGCGTGCGTTATTATGTGAGCATTTTTTTGGTGTATGCAAAAAAGAGGAATGGCGAAAAAACTTTTTTTGACCTTGCTTTGATTGTCGTTTTTTTTTCCAGTACTACGAAATGTCATACGGGCTGAACATCGAGATGCACAAACAGGTAGGAAGCGTTCTTTTGCTCGAACGTTAGAAAGAAGCAGAGCCGATTCAAAAGACACCATAGTGGGTGTCAGAGGAACACGAGTTCTTGAAACTGCTGCTGATCACCAGCGGCGCTACCATGTCATCGCCTCAAAAGATCAAACTGCAGTCAGCTAATGGAAGTCTAGAATTTTAAAATCAAAGTATGTCAGATTTCAAAGTGTTTTTTTTCCTTCCAGTTTGGGGCCTCAAATCATACGAACTCTTGTTGATATTTTTGTTAAAGGGGCACTATGTAATTTTGGAAAAAGAAACTCAAAGTCAGAATTTGATATTTACAATCATTATCAAAAATCATCAATATTGGCATTTGTTGATCTTCCTTTGCATTATTTAAAGGTGCACCATGTAGTTTTGAGAAAGAAATTCAGACAAAGATCATATTTACAATATCAATAAGGTGATAATACAAACTCAGAAATATTCATTTCATGAAAATCTGTCCATAGTGGAATAAACAAGTTGTCCTCAGAGAAAAGTAAGGTGACTGAAGCTGGACAGGTGGCTGCTTGGAGGGTCCTGCAAATATAAACAGTAATAACAATATAGAAACCTGTTTGTCTGAAGTCAATTATCATGAAAATCAATCAATGATTTTTATTTTCTTAATAAATTTCTTTCCCAAAACTACATAGTGCATCTTTACCATTTTTAGATAAAATAATGAGTTCATATTTTGCTTGTGTGTTACAACAACAGTCATTTCTGGTGAGAAAGTACAGCTTGTGAGAGAGTGCAACATGCATATATATATATATATATATGATCCTAGACAGCACAGTGGTCATGTTTATTGAACAATCTTTTGGGTTTTTTAAACATCTCCAGTTATTTATTTGTCTGTGAGTTGAATGTAAGGATAAAACAAATGAGGCACAAACTGGTGCTAGTGTTGTGCAGCCGTCCCAGAATGCACATTGAAACGCGACGTATTCACAGTTGTGCTGCCCGGTGAGGCTGAGCAGTCGTTCCCCGTGTGAATAATGACTTCATCAGTTTAATTGAATGAGAAAATGGGCTGAAAAATGAGTCGAGCGAACGAGGATTTGGCCTTTAACGAGCCTTTACATTGCTGCTGCCTTTTTTTAACATGGAGGATCATTAGCATAAATGTCTGTGTTAACTGCACATCAGCTGCCAGGCTAAATGGGCCACAGCTAACCAGCTACACACACATGGTGTGAAGTGGGAAGTGTGTGTGTGTGTGTGTGTGTGTGTGTGTGTGTGTGTGTTGTGAGGGGAAGTGATAAATGCTTGGCCTTTGTCTTGTTGCGTGTATTATTTTCCGATTGTGTGTTTCTATACTGTGTGTTTACTTTGATGCGTGTGCACGTGTGTGCGTGGATTTGTGTGTGTGAGTGTGTGTGTGTGATGTGATGTCCGTATAACAGCCTGTATGTATACCGTACATGTTTGCTTAGTATGTGTGTGTGTGTGTGTGTTTGTGTGTATTTGTCTGTATGCACACTGTGGTTGTTTATTTAGTTCTGTGTGTACTATGTGTGTATTCATGCACGGGTTGTGTGTGTGTATGTGCTCAAATATTGTGTACATTTATTTGGCTCTGTGTGCTGGCCTTTGTCTGTGTGTGTGTGTGTTTATGTGTGTGAGTGTTGCACACACATGCAGCGTTTTTACCGGAACACTAATCAGACTTCTCTGATGAAATATGGGGTGTCTGCTATAAATTCTGCAGTCTGCTGTTGTGTGTGTGTTTGTGTGTTTATGTGTGAGAGAGTGTATATGTATTGGGGGAGGGAAAGGGGAGAAAAAAAAATGAAAAGAGGTGAAATGTGGCTGGTGACTCTGTGTGAGGCCGATGATTTCTGTCAGGAAACAGTCACTGGAGAGTGAATCCCTAATTTCTGCCAGCAGTCTGTGTGTTTGTGTGTGTGTCTGTGTCTGTGTGTGTGTGTGTATGTGAGTTTTGGAAGCAAATGATTTTGATGCACAGGTTGTGTTTTTGCCAGCGTGCATGGGCGTTAATGTGTGTCTTCCATCTACGGCATTCAATACGATGATAGGACGTGTGTGGCTCGTTGAGTGGATGCCAAGATTGAAGGGAGGTGGAGTGAGGGTGGTGGTGGAGTTGTTTTGAGGGTTAGGTGTGTGTGTGTGTGTGTGTGTGTGTGTGTGTGTGTGTGCGTGTGTGTGTGTGTGTGTGTCTTTGTGTGTGGCCCTCAGTCCCATTAAGGCAGTCAGCCTCCGCTACCAGGCGAATTGCTAATATTGCTTGTTTAGCATTTTCTGAGGGTAATAAGCCCATTGATTTTTGGCTCTGCTCTCTGTTTTATTTACACAGAAGGGCTCTGGTGCCCTCGTTAAAGAGAAATTGACTCGTAGATGGAGGAGAGAGGACGGGCGGGGGGGCGGAGGTGGGGCGAGGAGGGGTGCGAGGGGTGTAGAGCATGAGACTGAGCGGAGAGAGAGGACAGCTAATCAATTGCAAATTAGTGAGGCTGAAAGAGGAATAAAGCAAAGGAAGGATGGGGAGAGCAAAAGGGAAGGAGGCGGGAGAAAAGCGCGGCGAAATGAGGAAGCAGGCTCAATAAGACATTCTGATACCGAAGACTGGCAGTGTTTGCAACAATCTCTGACAACTCATTTCACTGCAGCCGACAGGGAGCCATTTGTTTCATTTTGAGGATTTTGCTCACGTAATGTTTTTTATCCAGCATTTTAATATTTTGAACTTGATTCTGAAAAATGCATTGGAAGCAAGATTAAAAGCGCACCGGCACCTTGAAAGGACAGATAACTTTCATATAAAACTGTTTTAATGAAATACAGCAGTGTAATTTAGTGGTTCCCAACCTGTGGGTCGGGACCCCACAAGGGGTCACAGGATTAATCTGAGCTGACCCAAGTGACAAAAGAATAGTTAGACATTTTGGAATATAAGCTTGTTATTTTCTTGTTGAGCGTTAGAAGGAAGGTAGATACCAACCACTTCTGCAACTGTGGGGCAAATATGATGCTACAGCTAGCAGACAGTTAGCTTAGCTTAACATTAAGACTGGAAACAGGGGGAAGCAGCTAGCCTTGCTCTCTCCGAAGCTAATAAAATCTGTCTTGTGTGTTGATTACTCATTCAAAAACCAAGGCATAAAAATGACAAGCTATGTCAATTTTTTGGCCAGGTGCAGTGATTTTCTGCCGACACCGAGGCATCCTTACGGGTGAGTCACTCTATCATGCAAGAGGACGCTGGCGTGAATATCGCCGCTTCTCAGTCTGTAGCAAAACTGTTTTTTCTGTTGGAAAAAGAAAGCCAAGTTGTCCCTACAAGCGCTGGGGCTGTGCAGCTAACTTTTAAGACTGCACACCCGAACAATTGGCTCCATGGACTCACCTTTCTCCGCTGATTAGCTGTTAGCCGCGCTGATCAGCTGATCAGCTAACTTTCAAACCGACATACTCAATACTCTGTGGGCTGTCCATCATTGCTCCGTTGGTCCTCCCTCCACCACAATCTCGGGGTTATTCATCGCCTGGCTCCTTTGTTGCTCTCCTCTGCTGCTGTGGTCTCCCCCGGCTCGCGGCGATGTTGGATGGTTGCTGCTCCACCGTTGCTTGCGGCGTCTTCAGGTGTTCAGCGCAGGAGGTCCTGGACCTCTGCTGTCACTTCACCCCAGGCTCCATCACTGGGATTGGATCTCTTGGTCTCCTGCGTCGCCCCTGCTGTGTGCACAGGGCCTCAAGACGCAAGGTTGTTAATACGGAAGGTGCTACTCCCTCCGTGCGGACTGACAGGCGATACATCTATTCTTTGTTTTGTTTGTTCCACTTTGTTAAGTGCTAACATGATAAAGGAGGTCTTCGTTGAGGCAGCTGACTCCTTGTTTCTGGTTTTCAAAAACAAACCAGAAATATGATCATCAATCAAAGTTCTTCAGCTATCAAGAAGTAAAGTTACACAGTGCTGTGAAGTAATGGCCGAGGACTTGACACAACAGCTTCGGAGAGACATTGCAGACTGCGAGTGTTTCTCACTGCAGTAAGACCAGTCTACAGACTGTTTTTATTCAGATGGTGTTTACAGATATGACTGCAAAAGAGGAGCTATTAAAATTAAAATACGCGGGGAGAGTTCATTTTTTAGTCATTCAAAAACTTTGTCCAGCTCCCGGTGTGTAAACTGTGTGCAGTATTGATGGCTGTTTGTCACCTGTGTGCATTACTGCTGTCAATTTTTATGTGCAATACTAAGGGTTCCATTACTCTCTAAATATCAGTTATGCATTGTGTTAAATAAAGTATACTCAGTGTATGTATAAATAAATAGATGTGTAGTATTTTCTATGTAGGCAGATCATTTTGACCTTGCCATTTTGAAAGTAACTCGCAAGTTAAAACAGTGTGGGCACCCCTGCTCTACAATGTCCCTGTTGGCAGCACTTGTGTTTAGAATGCCACAAACCCTATCATCTATTTTGATGTTCCTCTGTCCTGTTGTGACAATAAAACAAACAAGTTTATTTTTTAAGCTGCATTATCATATTATTTCAGTGAGGACTCATAAATAACTACAAATAACTAATGTTACGGAAATCTGTTTATGTTTTGTTACGCGTTTCTGGATTAATTTTTTTAAATATATATCGGCCGATATATCGGAATATCGGATTTTTAAATCACCAAATATTTGTATCGGTCTCTGCCTTGAAAATCCTTTATCAATCGGGCTCTAGTCCACACCACTGCAGATTAAATGTGCTATCCAAGGCTGTTTATGCTGCAATACCTCATTTGATGTGAATAGAGCGCTGCACACGGATTACAAATGGTGGCAACATCAGGTTTCACATATGACTGCTGCGCATGGATTGCAAATAATCTCTTTTTTTAATGCATAGGTCTAAAGAATGGTGTTTTCTTAAAGAGACGATAATAGGACAGCATAGGAGATGATCGTATGTTGCCAACTGCAGCTTGCGAGATGTACATTTGGTGAAGAAGGTGAACGTTTGACCACAAGGAAGCCAAAAAGCAATCATTGGTGTATTTATTTGTAGTTTCATTAATAAGCCAAGACTGAATGTCCCCTTACTTACAGTCAACAGACAGCAGGTATCATCACTGCGAACCCTGTCTGTAGGAAAAGAGGGCTTATTTTAAACTTCAGTAAGATGCAAAAAATACTCTAAAACTCTATTATGGAAGGTTTTTGATGATTTGTATTGAGAACAAACTAAATATTTACATTTAGCAGCTGAATTTGTTTGTAGCCTGTGTCCAACACCCCTTTGTTTTTCCTCCCTTTCCCTCCCAACCTATCTTGCTGTCTTTCACACACCCACTCGCACACACATGCAGTCACAAGAGAGTACAGCCTTTATATGGTGGGGTCCATTAGATGTATTAGCTGGTGGTGAAAAGTGGTGCTGATGTGGTGCTTACAAAGCTCCACAGGGGAGATGGACATTTGATCTTCTCTCTGACCCAATCTGACTCCGGGGCTCCTGCCTGATCTAATTTCTTTGTTGTTAGGACTTAGAGTGGGAGTATTTGAGCTGGTTTTTATTTTTTTTTGGGCAACATCTTTGTGATAAGTGGTTACTGCCGGGGTGTTTTTGTGCTATGCTAGCTCACCGTCCTTTCGTAACAAAGAGAGCACTGTAATCCAAGTAGGTGCTCTCAGGTAAATAATGAAAGCATATTCAGTGGCAAATTCTGCAGTCGAACCCTTTTTCAGAGTGCCAGAAGTTGTTGGGAGTCAATGGCTGAGGAAGATCACTCCATTTATTGCATGTTGTTGATCTGATCACAGGGGGCAAACCATAAAATGAGGTGTTTGATGTTGCACAGCGACCACTCACTGATTTTTCTCTTTTTCGGCCGCAGGAACATTTCTCCAGCTCCTCACACTGAGGGTCAAAGATAAATTCAGTGCACATGATCTCGCCTCTGAGGTTACTGGGCTTTATGTGACCACAGAGTCCTCTAATCTCGCAATAAGCTCCCCGGATCGACCGGGTGTGAGTCCTAACCTAAGAGGCCTCTCTGGCCTGCCGTTTCTTATTATTTATTCACTGTCAAGACGGCGAGGGGTCCAGGTCGAAGTCGAGGCCCGCTCGCTGCAGAGAAAAATTCCCCAGGTTTGCTCAAATCACAGGACACTTTTCAGGAAATAAAAGGAGCCCTGCTTTTTCTTTTCGGTCTCCGCGGTGTGAACAGATGCGTTGGGCAAATAGGCTGACATCCCTGCACTCTGGCCGACAGTCACGATTGCCTGCCATTGATGTAAAATGTCACCTGAAATTGGTTGTGTTTCCTCCTGGAAAAGCATCTCCATTTCCTTTTCTGCTCTGCTGCTTTTGTTTCCATTTCTCTGCCAACATCTCAGGGTCACCTCTTCAAAAGGGATCGATCGGAGGTTCAGGTTGTAGAGTTGTTAGAGGAGATCTGCATCTTTACGCCTGAATAGCTTTAGGATCCTTATTTAGTTTGACAGCACTGTTTGTCCAACAGTCTTTTTAAATAAACCATTCTAATTATTATGATATTAGTGGTTTGCGTACAGGGCTTTGCATTATTATTGTCATTATTGATGAAACTGCTTCATATTTGGGTCCATACAGCCCCAGAAAATAGTAGAAAACCCAAAGATAATTAGTTTGATGTCTAAATATCTAAAGTAGATTTGATGATTTATCAATTATCAATCAGTTGCCCAATATTTTTTTTTTTTGTGGATGAGAAGTCAGGTTACGTTTTTTTAAACATTTCTGGAGCTTCACAGCACATAAGCGTTGCAACCTTCTCAGAAACAACTGAAGTAGATGGGGACTTGTTTTAAAATGTAAGACAATAAACAATCATACAGTTCATCTGGTGGAACCTGGAAGCGCCTAGAACCCAAAAATGATTTGAAAAGACAATATTAAACCCTTCACACGCAGTCAGGCTTGTTCACCCACTTCAGGTGTGTAACTAGGGTTGGGCCAATGAACGATGCAGCTGTCCATCGCTGAAGGCTGACAGCCATGAACTACTAACCCCTGACCGTCATAACACTGTGATTCAAAAGGCTCCCCAACAGAGAGCACAATTAAGTGGCATGTCCCCTCGGAGTTGCCATAGGGCAAGAGTTGTTGTTTGTGATATGTGCGTGGGAGGAAATTAAAAGAAGCATGTTGCTGCTCATTGCACTAACACTATGTCTCCACGTCTCGTTTATTATTTCCTTATAAAACCAGCTGAGTTTGTGGCAGCAGTGTTTCTTTTCCCTCGAGACGCTGTTTCTCTCAGTCGTGCCATTCTTATACGCGGCTTCCTTAGCTTAGCTTCCTTGGCTAGTCGGCCAACGTTGTTTTATGCATATGAGGCATAACAAAGTTAAATTAGGGACATGTGGTGTGGAGGCAAGGATGCTTTTAAAGTATGTTGGTGGTAATGGGAGATAGTTTGCTTCATCAGCAGACACTACAGTACAACAAAAAAGTTATGGCTGGAACGTTACAGAAAATGCAGCCAAAAGTTCAAAAACTAAAGTGGCTACATTTAGAAATGGTTTGCAAAAATGTAGAGCTGTGGCTGCGGCGCCCTGGTGGCCTAATGGCTTCAGGTGCTGACTGTGTAATAACAACTTCCACAGTTTGGTCATTTCCCATCCCTCTCTGCTCATTTCCTTTAAAATCAATAATAACACTTAAGGACCTCAAACTTACCATCACTGGTGTGCTCTGTGGTATGTGTTTGACTAACTTTGGGAGCTTGAGAGGAGATTCTGTTTTAATTCTAGTGTGATGCTCGCCACTGCAGAAGACTCATAAAAGTTGGAGGATCAACAACTCATTTCCCAGCTGTAAAATACTGAGCCACTATTGCCCTCAACACCTAACACTATCGTGCCCCTGGGCAAGGCACTTAACCCCAACTAACTCGTACCGTGAAGTTTCTCGGAGGCTGATATGTAGCAGGCAGCTCCCCGGTGTGTATGAATGTGAAGCTGAACCGAGCTGAAAAAGGGCATGTGTGCACAGCAAGGGTAAACGTTAAATATAGAATGAAAATGTCAGTGTTTTAGGTTGTCTGTGGGAGTGTAGGTGGCTGCAGCCCTGCCTCTGGTTCCCCAATCTGCTTGACCTGAAAGGCCGCCTAATTCTGCTGATAGTTGGTGCACAGACACCCTGAAAAAGACGACAGTCGTGGCCTCTGATGTCTCGTCTTTAAATGTCAGCACAACAGTATGTTCAATAAAAGCACTTCGACAAAGAATCAAATCCTTTTGGATGTCATTGATGTTTTGGGGTATTTTCAGACATAATGAGATAATTGTCAATAAGTGAATCATTAAGTGGGAACATTGAATGAATCAGTGTAGTGAGTGGAACCTCTTGAGTGTGTTTGAAGAGTCTCACGAGTGGATAAGCCTCAGCTTGAGAAGACATGCTTCTGCCCTTTTGTTTAGTTGTGCGTGTGTCTGGCTGAGCACATCTTTGGAAGACATGGCTGCCTTTTCTAGCTGCACCTCTTTTCTGCAGCATCTTCTCATTGCTAGTAAAAACCTTCGCCAGAGCTGCTGCTGCTTCTTTGGCAGAGCACGCACCTTCTGCCCCAGTAAAGATAAAGTCAGACTTTAAACATCTGTAGCCCTAAAAAACTCAACAATATGTTTATAAAAAGGTGCCTGTTGATTGAACCCGATGTCAGACCCTCTGAATTCTGGTATCTCCGAGCTCTCCACCATGGAGCTGAAATGATTAGTCGATTGGGGATCAAGGTTAATTCATATCGTCATTCTACAACGACGCATTCCAAGTTGTAGTCGCTTCATGTTACACTAGAAAAACTATTTTTTATGGTGGAGTGTTGAGGATGAGTTCAGGAGTCTCTCAGCCTGAGGAAAGAAGCTGCAGCTGGTTGTGCGTTTGTGGATACTTCTGTATCTTTTGCCAGGGTCATTTGACACAAAACAAATTTGCAACTGTTTTGATAATTTATTCGTCAATTTCAAGTCAAAATGCCGAACAGTGTCTGAATCCAGCCTCTAAAATGTGAGGATTTGCTTCTTTTCCTTTTTTCTTTTGTGACAAAACTTTCAACGGGTTTTCAGTGTGAGACTGTTTTGTTTGCACGTCACAGAAATCTGTTAAGTGCGACTAAACATTTTCATCCATAGCGACAGTACGCCCGATACTCAGCATGTCAGATTTAAAAAATGTTGAAAAAGGTTTGGTAGCAGTTGCCTTTGAACAAGTAGTAGCCTATCAAAATATTTTCTCCAGATTATTTTGTCAGCGTGTAACAGGATTTTATGTCCATCTTGCACATTTAAAAGTAAAAGTTAGGTGCACCAGTGGGACCAGTGTGAAGAGTCAGTCTGGAGCCCTGCTAAACTGTGTTGACTTTAGAGTCAAACCCTCAGACACTTTCAGTATCGACATCAAAATCTGTTTAATGTCATTTAAGCAGCAGTGATGACCTCCCTCAGAAGGTTCTGCCGTTTGGTCAGGGAAAAAGAGGTAGCTTCCTCTATGCTAACATCCAAAGGCGCAGTCAGCATCCTGTTGTTTTTGCTTCAACAATGTTATTTTATCCCACAGGTCAAACTGTGTCCTGCTGCGTAAAATCTGATTGAGTTTGTACTACCGGAAGAAAAAAGTAAAATACTGCTGTAAGTCTTGGAAGTCATATCATTTGTAAAATCAGTGCCCCAGAGCCGTCTGATCATTGCACTTGCAGGTCACATGACCTCTCTCGAGGTAAAAGACTTTGTGTTTTTCTGGTTGTTCGTGTTTAATCTTACAACCAGAGCAGGTAATGTGTTTCCCCCTGTGCCACTTAGCGTGTGCTTTTGTGTGAGTCTGTGTCTTTTGTCTGTTTGTGTTTGGATTTCAGTTGCACTACGAGCACTCCCTTTGGGACGGTGGATCAGACAATTTCCTGTTAAGAAAAAAAAAAAATCCGACCTGATGTGGAGACAGAGAGAGAGAGAGAGAGAGAGAGAGAGGGGGGGGGGGGGAAGAGAGAGAGAGAGAGAGAGAGCTGTGTAATCTTTAAAAGCCAACCCTTGGGTTCAGTAGAAACATCTGCTGCATACAGAGAAGGCTGTGCAGGTGTGCGCACGGTCGTGTTTATGTGCACCGCCCTGCTGCAGCGTTGCTTTGTAGGTGCGCTCTCATGGCCTCTGGGGGCTTCTGTTACCACTGATACCAGAGCAAAGTTCACCTCCATCAAGGTTACATTCAAACAAACAAGCCCTTGACAAGGTTACAGATGCAGCTTCTTCTGCATTTGCGTTGGACTCGGAGGAAGTCTCTCTGTCCATGATGGATTTCTCAGCACAGCTGGCTCTTAGTTTAGCTGATTGCAATAACAAAAGTCATGTTTTCCTCCAGCTGTCTGCCTCAGTGGACTCTCAGGATGGCCAGATCCTGGGTTTATATTTACAGATCATGCATTAGGCTGGAATTGATTGATGTTAAGAGAGTGCAGCGGTGGAATAACCTTACAGGGATGCTGAAGGATAAGTGGTATAACCTGTATACTCTTACTGATATTGATGTCTGGAGTTAGAAAATCATTAACTGGTTGATAAACAATCTTGATGCCTATTTTGATTCTTTTTTTTTTTTCAGTGCTCACTGGTGGACAAATTATGTCGTCATGGAACTATTTTCTTCTCAGATTAAATGACCTCGATATCGATTTATCTGAAATGAATTGATACTATAAGTGGTCATTGATTCTGGGATACAGTAGTTTAAATGTCCTGTAGCTAAATCTTGCTGAGTAATATATCTCTCAGTTTTGTATCTCAAATCTTTTGTTTTACGGTGTTCTTACTCGACTTCCAAAATATTAAGATGGAGATTTAACTGACATTTGCGATCATTGTGGTTTTACTCAAAGGTGCGATATGTAAGAATTAGCCACCTGAAGAATTCATACTCAAAACAAATGGGGGGCAGCATATCACCAGAGTAGCTGCTAACTGTTGCTGCTGTTAGCTCTGGGGGAAGTGTTGGTGTTTACCCTACTACAGGGGCTTTCTGCTTGGCATGCTAGCTTCAGTTGACATCTGTGCAATGCAAAACAATATGTCTGTCATGCTGTCAAAATTGTTAATTTTTAAATGTTTTCTACTAAACTTTTACACATTGCACCTTTAAAAATATTAATTTTTACATATCACAGTCAGTTTATAGGTCTAGGTACAGACTTCTGCCCTAAAGCCTGTGCTAGTTTTTAAATATAGCTTATTTGTATTGAATTCTCCCCTTAAATGGGGCTTAAGATTACACATTTTAAAATAATAAAACAAAACAAACTTGAGCCTAGCAGCTCAAGGCTACATAAGGCCGTTGAGTCTGTCGATTCTCAGGTTGCATTGTGGGTAGTGTCACGGTAGGTTTTTGACAAGGAAGACGAAAGTGTGGATTGAAAAGAATAAAACTCTCTCGACACTCAGCGATAAAAAAAAAACAACCCCACTGTTCTCTGTTGTGGCGTTTGCTGGACAGACTGATGTTTATTTTTACTCCATTATTCTCTCATGAATGGTTCAGACAGCGGGGTGAATATTAAGTCTATGGCATCTCGACAGAAATGACACCGAGGAAGACATGATATTTATAGCCCGCGGCGGATGTTTTTCAGCAAGTTGACAAAATCACTTTTGACTGTAATGTATAATATAAAGTTTGAAGCACATGAAATGAGATTATTAAAAAAAGCTAATAGCTGATATCTTTTATAAAACATGTCTTTCGTTCTTTGGAGTCAGTCGATTTGGCATCTGTTTTCAGAGAGTGCTGTTTTCGGGAGGTTTATTTCCTCTGATTTGGCGATGCCGAGTTGCCTGTGCACTCTCCAGAGATCATCTTTAAATCTCACAGTGTGGGTTGGTACGCGGACGTCTCCTTTTTTCTTGCACTCATGTTTACATTCAGGGAAACCAAAACTCATCTTGCGCATCCTTGAGGTTGTTTTGTAAAGCTGATTGTTTACATCCATCTTTACCTGGCTGCAGTCTTCATCTTCTTCCTTGTCTTTGCTGGCGCATTGCTGCATATCTTGGCCAGACCGCCACCTGTTGTTTAGTAAAATTGTGTGACACAATTAGCAAGACTGTGTATTGCGTATCTTGTGTGAACATGTGCGTGATGATAACCAAAACAGGGACACACAGGTCACCTGTAAGTGCCATACTGTATGTTGAAAGCCTGACTTCCTGTGAGCCAAAGGAAAAACCAAACAGCAAATTACTGTTCTTTCATGTGAACCGGCCCTGATATGGAACTACCGTGCACTGCTACTTGAACTTAACACACATTAAACCGACTCCATGTGAGCATTTGTAGGTTACACGAAGACGACGCCTTCTTGTCTGTTCGCCAATTTGATGCTGATTGTGTTTCCCTCTCCCACCTCTCTGTCTTGCAGGCGGAGATCGTCAAGCGGCTGAATGCAATCTGCGCCCAAGTCATCCCCTTCCTCTCCCAAGAGGTGAGAAACGCAAAAAAAATGGCTGTCACTGTGAGTTAAGTCAGAGGTGGGAGAGAGAGAGAGAGAGATAGGGAGAGAGAGAGGGAGAGAGAGAGAGAGGGGCTCCACAGAAGGAGGAGGAGTGTGTGGTGGATTGTGAAGCAAAACAGACAGTAATGGACACACATGCATCCATACTGCCTTGTACCTACACACACACACACACACACACACACACACACACACACACACACACACACACACACACAGATTATCCTGGGCTAATCCTCCCTGCTCGGGATAGGCAGATATGCTCTGAACTTATTAAATGTCTCCCACTAACATATGCAGGAGCCAGCGGCTGAGTGTGTGTGCGTGTGTGTGTGTGTGTGCGTGTGCGTGCGAGTGTGTGTGAGAGACAATTCTTTTGTTTGTGTTTATTTTGTGCGTGTGTCTTTGTGAATATTTGTCCACCTGCATACACATAAAACACACTATACATGTGTGCAAGATACAGTTGTGGGTGTGAGACGTGTGTTTTTATACAGTGTGTTTATTATGGAATCTTAAGGTGTGTGTGTTTGTGAGTGTGCGTTTAGCTGATAAATCCTTCCTCTGGAGGAGTTGAATGTGTGTGTGTACGTGCATATGCATGTGTGTGTGTGTGTAGGGGTGGGAACAGCAGGAAGGAGTGAGTGTGGGACTCCAAAGCTCTCCTCCAGATTAGCCATGGATTAGGAGGGTTTAGGGTGGATTAAGAATAATGGCATTAGACTGCGGTGCTGCTACACAGCCCCGAGGCCCCGCAGAGAGGGGAGGCAGGGAGAGGAAACGGCTTTTACCGCTTTGTTTTGATGCACAGCCTCGTTTGCTGGCTGCGTGTACGAAGTGTAACACAATCATATTATTATTGTGCAGCGAATCACGTCGACGTGTGTGCGCGCGCGTGTTTGTTAGAGCGCTTTTGTTTTTATTTTTATTCCTGTCGTTTTCTCACATTGTTCCCGGTCGCAGTTTGGAAATTTCTTTGACAGCAGCATTGTCGTCGCTAATAGGATGATGTATCCGTCAAGCTGGTGTATCGAGCAGTAATTGCTCGGTTTGAGGACCAATATCAGAATTTATGCCTACATATAGTTGTGCATTGGCACGAATAGAGGATCAGTCTCCAGTCAGATGTGTCTTTTCACTGCTTTTTCTTTAAATTGACTTTTTTTCCTCATTTGTTTTTTTGTTGTATCGATGTTTGTCCTGTCTTGTCCAGAAAAAAAAGGTTTTATAGACAAACGTTTGCACTCTGTAAGTAATGGAATTGATAATAGTAGTTTTTAGGTGTTACAGCAAAACTGATTTACTGCTGTGGCACCAGTATGCCAATATTTTTGAACAAACCCAGCCTTAAATATGACATTAGTTAACAAGAGTTTTGGTGATTGTGTCCGTTTCATTATGGCAGATAGTAGCCAGTCCAGCTACCACCAGCGAGACTGCCGATTCCAAATGTTCATTCTTTCTAAGAACCATAATCAGCAGCATCCAAAAACACTTCTGTAACCTTTTTTTAATGGAAAATTCAATTATATGTTCATAATAAAACACTGAATGTTATATACATAATAGAAAGTACAAATTGTAAGCTATTCAAATGTCCTGAAATGTCTAAGTGGATTTTAGTACAGGTATTTACACAGTGTATACTGCTGTATGTGGGACTCTTTTTGTGAAAACTAAAAGTTCACTGCTCTGGTTCAGACCACAGATCCTTATCCTCAAAGTGACTTTGCATATTGTAATCCTTTAAAAGGTTTTACCCAAAAGAACAGATCGCAACGCATCCCGTCTTCAACTCAAGCTGTCTCAGCTCTGCTCGGTGTCCGTCTGGACCCATCTTGAAACAAACACTTACCTGAAAATGAAACGAGTCCACATACTTCTTGGCAAATCACATAAAATATTGTGTTTCTTCCTTTTGGTTTGAGCTGGCGAAACTGAAAGCAAGACTTGTGCAACATGACCAGCACAGAATTGGACACATCAGACAGTGTCCTATTGAAAACCAGCCAATTCCAGATGCTTCCTGGTCGATCGGCGCATCTCTACTAGCCACTACTATTGTAAAAAAGAAAAGTCTAGCTTATAGGTTTTTTACAGGGAGCTTTTGACATTTACAGTCTTGTTTTCCTTTGCAACTGTGTAAAAAAAAAAGTTGAAAAAAAAGTTAAAGTAATTTGTGCTCGTCTCACTCAGCTAATGCCAACACCATTTTAATTAGTCTGGAAAGGTAAGAAACAAAGCAGCATTTAGATGTTTAGATGCATAATGACTTGGTTGAGACGACGCAGTGAATCTTGTGTTAAAGAATTTCTGGTGCCCGTCCCAGATCTTTAATTTAATTATTGATGATAACGATATAAAAACTGTTCAGCAGCGTTCGTCAGCCCGGGTGGATCTTTGCAGGTGCGTGGGTCACGTTCAGGCCAGTCCGACTCGGCCTGCAGAGGTGTAGCTGAACTCGATGGTCAGGTTCATTTCCACACCAGATAAGCTCTTTCATCTCTGCCCTACTTTGATGTTTGGCGCTCCTGGATGAATCTCGCTGCACTCTCTCTCTCTCACTGTCTGCATCCGTCTTTCTCGCTCTGTACCCTTTGGATGACTTTGCCCTGTTGGCTGTCTATCTCTCTGGGTGTCTGTCTGTTTCTCTCGACAAACATCTCCATTTCTGTCGGAAGTTTTAGCCGATGTACGCCGTCGTGAGACATGTGGGCAGACAACAGATTTGTCAAAAATGTATGTTTATAACTCTTGTGATCTTGATCCTTCCCCCTTTAGACCTCCATCTGTCCCATCGGATCTCAGATTCTGCTCCCTGTAGCAAGGAATTAACGGCAAGTCACACTTGGGCAACTAGTACGCCTCTAATTAGCTGCTTATTTGTTATATCTGGCGAGTTTTAATGAACGCACTGGTGAGTGTCCAACTGTGAGGATAAATAAAGAGCAGCCGGCAGTGGTGACTCAGAGGTGTTTCAAGTTCTTGTCTGATGGCATTTAAACTGAATCGGGTCAGAGCTGCGGGCTCGATGGTTTTTTTGTCCAGAAACGTATGAGGAACAACATATACGGTTCGTGCTACAGCCTACTCCGAGACAGTTTGTCAGGTTTTGTGATCAGTGCCTCTGCTGATTGATAGTGAAGTGTGCGTCAGTCAGTCGAAAGTGTTAGTGACTCACAGACGGCTGTGATTTAGCTGCTATTCATGTTTGACTGAAAAAGCAGTGGCTTTGTTGTGATCTGAGAAAAAAGCAATCCCAAACAGATGTGAAGAATGACGCACGGATCGTTTAGTCCCACGTTCTGTTTTGATGTCTCACTTTCTCACTTTGTCTGTTTTCTCTCCCAGCATCAGCAGCAGGTGGTGCAGGCGGTGGAGAGGGCCAAGCAGGTCACCATGGCCGAACTCAACGCCATCATAGGAGTGGGTGTATTGCACGCACACACATGCACACAATACCTAACAGAGGGAAATGTTGGAAAAAGTGGTGGAGAGTCACACAAAAAGATCATTTTTAAGGTGGAAGAGGAGCCAGACGCTGATGCTAATGCTAAATGGACAACTGGAGATATTCATTCACCAAAAGTTCGTTAGATTAGGATAGTGCTGTCATGGCTAGGATGCTAGGACAGCTTTTAATTAGTGAGATTTTAGACGTGAGATATCGATATTTGTGTGTGTGATTGTCTAGTGTTTTTATTATATGTCCAAAACACGCCTGTCGAGCAGCGTGACAGTGTTGCAGCATTCTCCTCAACAATTGAAGTAGATGAAGACTTCAAAAAAGAATATGGAAAATAAAAGAGGTTCAGTGTGATATGGTACCCAGAGACTTTTACATGTTTTGAGAAAACTTAGATACTTAAAATATCTCCAATACATCTAGTATTGGCCAGGCTCTAGCCAGGCTTTTTTTTGGTCTCGCCCTCTCCTCAGCTCTCCTTCCCGTCTGTCGTCCACCATGCCGATTGCTTCAGGTCAAAAAGTAGCATCACACTAATTATTGTTTCGGTGTTCAGCAGCAGCAGCTCCAGGCGCAGCACCTCTCCCATGGCCACGCCATCCCCATCCCACTCACGCCACACCCAGCTGGCCTCCAGCCCCCTCTGCCACCCGGGGCCGGCACTGCCAGCCTGCTGGCTCTGTCCTCCGCCCTGAGCCACCAGCTGCCGCTCAAAGACGAGAGGAAACACCACGATAACAACGGCGAACAGCCGAGAGGTAAGGTCCGCTCTGCATGTGTGTCTGTGTGTGTGTGTGTACAGAAGGTGTTGACATGTTTATGTCAGAATGTGTGCAGGTGTTGGCGTTTTCATGTCTGCAGTCAGTCTTAGGACGTATTAGTGGTTGTTTGTGTGTTAAACAGTCTCAATGGGAGGTTTTGTTTTCGTTGATTACTTCCTCCTCCATTTTTATTTAATACAAACATTTATTTTAATTTTACTTAGCAGTCACATCCAGGAAAGATACAAACACATGAGTAGAGATAAATAAATCTTCATAAAATTCCTGCATCATGCTTCATTTTATCTCATCACCTTCACTGTTGAAATGTCTATTATGTCACATCGTTGGATCATATTAAATATTAGCTTTTTAGTTTGCTGTATCTAGCAGGCTAAAATACCATCTTGATTTAAAAAGAATACAGACAAACCTTTATAACTTGTCAGTATTCAATGCAAATGGCTAGTTATTGATAAGCAGAAGTCATGTGTTTAAAAGACAGAAAGACTGAATCTTGTATCTTTTGTTCAGCTCATGTGACTAATTCAACATGACGAGAAACTTCAGTCAAAGTTATGAAATATACCACCTTTGTTATTGATGCGGATGCTTAATTGTTAGTAGTCTGAATGAACAACAGTTAAAGCAATTAAAAACTGATTTGTCATTATTCCATTTTAATTGGCCTAATAAGGAGCGATACACAAACACCATGATGCCTCTCTTCTCTCGTACACGCAGAACGCCTCTATTTCTTCTCCGAGCTGACTTTTAGCTCAAGCAATTAATTACAGTACATAGAGGCTGTATGTGTGTGTATGTGTGTGTGTGCGTGTGTGTGTGCGTGTGTGTGTGTGTGCGCGCGATAGAAACAGTGTGTGCCAGCTCTTAATTACTCTGTTGCAGCATGGCTGTAAAGGTTTTTACAGTGCAGCAGAGCTGTTAACCTTGCCCTGTAGCTGCAGTAAAGCTAACTCAGGTAATACTTAGCCCCATTAGGAGCAAAATCAATAACAATCCTATTCCGTCTCGAGCCGAGTTCCTGTGAGTGGGTGTGTATGTGCGGGATTACAGGGCTTTTTAAATGCTGTTCTTTCTTGTAAAGCAGGCTGTTATCTATTTGGTGACTTTGTTGCTAGACTTAGTGTCATTTTGACCCTCTAAGTGCCTCAACGTACAAATCTAGCAGCTTTTTGGTGAGTAAGTACAAACAGCTTATCATGTTTGCATCTATCTATATTTAGTGGGGCTGCACAAGTAATCGCAATACTATCGATATCGCTACATGGCCAAGTGCAATGTCCAAATCCGAAGAAGAGGCGATTTTTGGATTAAAGAGGCTCTATGTAACAATATGTTGCAATTTACCAACATTTATACCTTCTTTATCGGCCATATATGAGCAGATTGTAATGTGACGTGGAAAATTAGACCTTCCCCCTTCTCCCTCAGTTGCCTATACAAGCCCATGGACATTTTTTAAAAGTTAATGCTGCTGGGCCTCTTTCTTTTGGATTTATTTGTGATGGACTCAGATTTTCCACCACAGTCCAAAGGACGTGACATCTGTACATTCTTGAGTGCCTATCTCCGCTCCACTAACACAGAGAGCAACAGTAGCTAATGTTTGATTAGAAATGGAGTCTGCTTATATAAAAAACCCGCTTCCAGCACAAAGCAGAAGTTCCACAGAGCCCCTTTAAGATAATATATCTATATAAAAAAAAGAAAAACAGCATTGAGCACTGTGGTTCTGCAGGGATGCTCAGGCCTACATATTTTGTCCTTCAGATGTATTAAAACATATTTATACACACCCCAGCAAATGTCATATCATCATAATTTTGATAGTTGTTTTCAGTGAACATTTCCAGTTTGATACAAAAATCATTATTCCAACTGATTATTTTTTAAAGAATTATATTATGCAGCACTAATTTAACTATATCTACTAGCCTATTTAATCAAAACAGACCTGGTCATCACAAAACTTTCATTGGAAAAGTGTGTTTTTGTCTTCTTATAGCCTCCTTCAGAATTTAAGCACCTTATGGTTCCTCGGCCATGATTCAACTTTGCTTGTTGTTTCCCCAGCAGCTACTGTAATACTTCATGGGTCTTATGCAAACACTGTGTGCGTTGTGAGAATGACTTGGCCGATGTCGGCCTGTGTATAACCACGTACTGTTGCTTTGTTTCCTATCTTCACATTTCACTTTACAAGTTGCAGACTCACTTGTAGAATAGTAGAATAGAACAATGAGTCTTAGTTGACATTAAGACCATCCCGGATAACGTCACAATCTCTCTCATGTCTTTGTGTGTGAGACTTTTCCATCATCAGTTATTTTCATCTGTGCGTCTTTGTATTTTTGTGCTTTCACATAACATTCATTAATCAGTTCCTTTATTATGTCTCTTGCCCTGCACCTCCTCAGACAGAGACTCAGTCAAGGTAAGTCCAACCTTTATGCTCTCTTTATTATGGAGTAATGTGTGGTTCTCGTTTCTTTTTACATTAAGTTTTTCTCAGAATATATTTCTTTAGTGGATATCAGACTTAGGGTTGGGGGTTGTGATGCAACACACTTAAATGAAAGAAGTAACTATTCTAATTTTTTTACTTGATTCATTCTCAGTTATATCACGGCCGCTAGTGGCTGAACAATAATATTTGATATTATGCAAAGAACATGATGTGACACTGATGTGTCTGCCATCCTAGTTTAGATCTTTGTCAACTGTGAAGGAGGAAAATAGACAGAAAATCAACTTTAGTGCCAAAATGTGTTATCACACATATGGTGCGCTAATTATATTCTTTGCATACACTTTACCACCGAGATTTTTGTCAACTTGCTTGTTACAAAATATGTTGCAGTATTCATTTCAACATTAGTACAGTAGTTACCCACCCATTATCAAACTTGGTCTTCATTTTTCTTCAACTACACACCTGTAAAACGACACGACTGCATGTTTCGCTATCACCCTAACAAAATGCATCCACAGACCGACAGATGAACATACAAACACCTGCCAAAGTCTTCAGAACTGCTTCTATGGATGTTCCGGCTACAGTGGGTGTATCCAGAAACACACTTCGCCACGATGACACACACACACACACACACACACACACACTCAGACTTAAAGGTAACAACGTTACCAACCGACACTGTCACGGCTGGTAGATATTATGATTTTTGGAAATTAACACAAAGAGGAAGGAAGAAGTGGCTGAAAAAGAAACCCCAAAATGAGCAGAGGGGGGAAAACAGCACCCATCTGACTAGTGAAGGAAGGAGGGAGCCGAAGGAGGCAACAGAGCAACATTACATCCAGCACTTGTAGTAATTAGTCCCTTAAGCAGAGCTTTTTTTCCCAAGGCAAACATTTGGTTTGTTGAATACTCAATGAGCAGATTAGCATTTCTTTATTCCGGCAGCCAGGGCTCACACACACACACACACACACACACACACACACACACACACACACACACACACACACACACACACACACACACACACACACACACACACACACACGCACACGTGATGTTAGCGTGCTGTGTGTGTTCTCTGGTGTTTTGGACTAGGTGGAGACGGGAGGAATGTTTAATATGTTATCTCCTGCCCCCCATGTAGTTCATCCTCCTCCACACACATATATAGACACACACACAGCTGTAGGCACCATGATGGGAGCGATTAGCAGAGTGCATGTGTGCCCATGAGTGTGTTTGTGTGTGTGCGTGTGCATGTGCATGTGAGGTCGTCAGATATCAGAAGTAAAGATAGAGGGACCAGAATGATGAATGCCTTTCATTAGTGCCCTGTGAGAACACACACAGACACACGCGCACACACGGCCAGCAGTCACTTCATGAAAGCAATAAGCCCCTTGTCAGTGGTCTACAGTTGCCTTGGCAACAGTTCACAGGGTACAGTGTGTGTGTGAACATCTGTGCCTTAATGTCCTTGGTGTTAGCACCTCACGCGCTGATGAAGGTATGTGGGTGTAGACGCACATTTGCGTCTTCATACTCATTGTTGGCCGCACCGGCAGTTTTGTAGTCGTGGTGTGTTCAAGGACTCTTCAAGCCTGTCAGTGTACTGTAAATGATTGTAGGTTCAGTTGTCAATGCCATTCATTTCTGCTATTGTTACTTCGACGCTCCCTCTTCAGTCAACTGTTTGATGAAAGGAGATAAGTGGTTTGGAGTAGCTGCAATTAAAGAGATAAACAAGAGATTATTGTAAAAAATGAAATGATCTAATTTGTAATCGCAGGCTACGTCTTCTTATGTGCTCTATATTTAGAAGAACTTATTTCCAAAAGAGGCCGCTTTCACGTTTAGACTGACCTTTAGAATGTTTCAACAGTTGCTCTTTTTTTGTTCCTCAGTTGTCTTTTTATTTTTCTCTCACTGGTTAATGAGGTTTTACAGTTGCGGTCTGTGTCTTTGTTTATGGTGGGATGCTCTTTTTAAAAAGTCTGTACACAGTGGACGGCGTAGTCTTCCACACTGTGTTGGCTGCGGACTAAGAAGCAAATTGAATGGAACAGACCTGCTGACTTGAACTCAGAGAGAGATTTTGTGGTGTGAAGCTGACAGACAAAGGGAATAAAACAAAGGTAGACGTGTCTTTTTTCACTACACAGCTGCAAGAAGCAAACTACTGTCTTGGTTAAGGGAAAGAAAAAAACAACAGGGAAGGTAGAAGACAAAGAAAGTATACATTTAAGATACAGTAATGGTGTTCATGGAGCTTCTCAATCATATTTTTGTCCGGATGTTCACATTTGTTTTTTTCTTGCATCCATGCAGGCATGAAAGCTGAAGTTCGGAGTTCATTTGTTCATATTACATGATGTTGTATCACATTTCACTGTGTTTTCTTTTAGCATTGAGGCGTTTGAAGTATTAAACTGCTACATTTCCTTGACCTGAAAGAGCGACTTTCTCAGAACCGCAACCGTGGTGCCCTTGAGCAAGGTCCAGAGCTGCTGAAATCCAATCAGATCAGCCAGCCTTCAGATGGGAACTGATGGGAACTGCGATCATGAGTAGGGAGTCCCTTAAAAGAGGAGTGTGTTACTATCAGTGATCACGACCCAAATTGAGAAGGAAAGATTGTGGCTGAGCCCTCCCACCTCAGAAACAAAATGCTTGAAACGTTCCCCTCCGGCAGGAGGCTGCGTTCCATCGAGACCAAGACCCTTACATCTGCTCCTTCTTGACTGCAGCTAGTCTCATCGAAAAGACACTGACACTTATTCCGCCCAAAACACCCTGCACTCCGCATTAATGTGAAGCCTCCCCATCTGACTCACTGCATAGCATTAATTTGTGGCTATTATCTCCGCACAGTGCACATATTCTGAATACTTCCTGCTGCGGACATTTGCACATTCCATTCCGTCGTTTCAGATGCTATTTTCATTTTCAAAACAGATATATTTTACATATTCTTTTGTAAGTGTGTGTTTGTGTGTTTGTCAGAGGGATTATGGAAAAACTACGGCCTGATTCTCATTAAATCTTGGTGGAAAACTGCAGCATTAGCCAAAGGAGAACCCATTAACTTTCAGAGCGGATCTGGGCAGTGTATCCCAATATTTTTACATCATGTACCATCTCAAAAGATATTAGGGTCTCTAAGTACCACCATTATAGCCCATGTTAAAATACACCATAGTGTAGGTTTACTCACTACAGCCTTTTGCTGCTAACTTTAGCAGGTGCTGCGGACGCTTAACTAGCCCTTCTTAACTATCCACCAACACTCATGTTCGGTTCAGTGTTGTCAACTTCAATTTCGTCAGGTCAGTTTAGAATGTTCTCCTCCTGTTCCGCACTTCTCTTGCCGATAGTTCCAGTTTGGAGCTATGTTGTATTGTTTTTGAACCATTTATTGACCTCAGCTCACTATCTTGCCATCAAAGTTTGAGGTTTGCTCGTAACTGATCGTCGTTGGTGTATTAACGCCCGACATTGTATGCAGGTGAACTCCACCAGAGATAATAATGAAAAAATGTTTGAACTTTATGCTTTACAAGAACAAGTAATAACACTGACCATGAAGTCTAGTGCATTGTGCATTGTACATTATTCAATTTGAGTCTTGACTTTTCTTTCATTTTTCTTCTATATGTTTGCTGTTTCACACCAAAACACCAAGGCAAAGTCCTCGTATGTGAAAGCGTGCCTGGCAGTAAACCTCTGATTGTGATACTTCCCTAAGTAGATGCAGTGTAAAAATCACATCTGCTTAGAAATAACCCAAAACCAACTTAGTAAAAGTACAGAATGCTACTATTTTTATAAAATTAATCTGTAATCAGCCAGTTTCATTCATGTTTTAATGAGTTTATGCCCCTCTAATTTGTTTTTAATCTGTAATGCGACCCAAACATCCACCTTGAGGATTGCCCGCCTCGACTTCATTTAACATTTAACATTCACGTTAATATATACAAGAGCAGCCCGGTTATTCTGAGCCTTCTCGCTACTGGAGAGACACCAAAGAGTCGGCCTGTTTGCAAAACTGAAATTGAGCAGCGAAGCCAGCAGGTATCAGAATCAATTTGAAGCTATGAGGCAAATATAATTATGATGTGCTGCTAAATGAATACTTTCACCCAGCAACGCTGTGCACTTCCTCTCACTCACAATGCTTCCACTGCCTGGCAGAGGCTTCATTTGTCTCTGCAGCGAAATTAATTTGCCTTGATGTTTTTGAAAGAGCTAATTTGCAGGCTAATTAACCTAATCAGTCTGGGAAGGGGAAAGACAGAGAGGGGGCTCAACCTGCTCTGTCTCACTCATGAGGAGACACGCACACCTGTAAAACACACTGACGCCTCGACGCTGTTCTCACATACGGAGAACGAAAATGTAAACAGGTACAAGTGCTGCATGACCACACACACACACGCGCGCGCACACCCAGCGAACCTCACTCCTCCCCCACAGAATCTTTGTCATCAACACTTGCAGCACGGCAAAGGGCAGCGGAAAGGTTACAAGCGTGAGTTAGTGGAAAGGTCGAGTTAAAGGTCCTGCTTTATTTTTTCTTCCCTCTGTCCGTCGTCTGCCGGGGTAAGGAGCGCCTCCCAATGCGAGATGCACAGAGAGAGAGTGAGAGCGATCAGCAGGGACAGGCGGAGCAAGAGGGGAAATGTTTAGTTGACCTTATTTTGATCTTTGCTTCTCAAAGAGGATTAATCCTTCAGTAATGGTATTTAAAGGATGCCATATTTGATTAAGGAGAGAGAGACATCAGTGGACCGACCACCCACCCCTCCGCCTCACATCTCACAATAATGCTGAGTTCAAGCCACGTCGGTGTAGTCGGGCTGTCAAGGACGCAGCGCTGCTTTGTTATCGCATGATACGGTGGAAATGCTTTGAGAGGCAGAGGAGTTTTTTAAAGTGACGCGGCGCGCGGTGTGGCATGGCTTTCTGGCTGATTTATTCTAATTTAGCTCAAAGTGGAAGTCTTGACACGTTCAAAAGATTGATATGATTTGGTTGCTTTTCACCAGGCATGAGACTTCTATAACATTCTTCATACAATGATTTATAGAAAACTAGACGCAGAAGATGCCGCCTATTCAGTCCAATGACATATACACCAAAAAAAAAAAAAATTTAAGCTTCCCTTCTCTGGTGAAAAGGTAGTTTCAAGGAAAACCTGCCTCACAAGTGCTTCTTAGACGTTAGAAAATAAAGCAGGTAACAATAGAGCAGGGTTACTTGTGGAGTTGCAGAGAATCTTCAGTCCAGGGGAAATTTTTGCTGATCCAGCTTCTTTCAAGTAAACCGTTCTTGTTTTCCTCCAGAGCTCGTCCGTGTCTCCCTCGGCCAGTTTTCGGACCGGAGAGAAGCACAGGAGTTCAAGCGATTACTCCTCCGACAGCAAGAAACAGAAGACAGATGATAAGGAGTCTACGCGCTATGTGGGTGAACACACGTGTTTGTTTCCTCTGACTTAATGAGTACATTTTTTCTAACAATGTAAAGGCAGGACTACCATCAGCTACACTTTTGGTCAAATATTCACCACTTAAGAGATAAAAGAGGCGTTCTGAGCTTCTCGTTGGCAATAAAGCACAGTGAGAGACATGACATGCCAGAGGTAGTTGCTTGGTTTTGAACTCGGTGTGTTGCAGTTTATGGTTTGTACTGCAGCCAAGCGAGCCATCTGGATGCTACACAATGGAACCGTTTTGACCACTTTATCTGATAATTAAAACACGGAGACATACAAAAGGAAAAATGCCACAGGGATGATTAGTCTTTATGGTTTTCTCTCAGAACATTCATTAATCCATATTAAATTCAGATTTTATTGTTATAAAACGATTACATTTTATGATTGCCATTTTACTATCAATTAAATGGGATGATAAATTGGATAAAAGCACTGGGATCTGTGTTTTCAGAGAGGGTGAATTGAGATTCATTTTCTCCCAAAGACCCCTCATAAATGGAACAAGAACCCAAGTCCGTCCATTTGATCCAAAATGCTGAGCACAGGAAATGCACTTTAAGGTTTTATACATACAAAAGTGTGTTAAGTGTGTGTCTTTCTATGCGCCCCTCCCAGGAAAGTGACGGAGAGAAGAGCGACGACAACCTGGTGGTGGACGTCTCCAATGAGGTATAACAGTTTAGTAGGATGCCGTCATTTGTGTAACCTGATCAGAAAAACATAACTCTGTCTGACTCTCCAATCTTTGTGCTCACTCACCACAGGATCCAGCGTCTCCTCGAGGAAGTCCCGCCCACTCACCCCGGGAGAACGGCTTGGACAAGCGCCGCCTGCTGAAGAAGGACGCTCCGCTGAGTCCTTCCTCCGTCGCCTCCTCCAGCAGCACACCTTCATCCAAATCCAAAGAGATTAATTTGGTGAGTCATCTGGGTAATTATAGCCCTCTGATCTTCTTTCTCATCGTTTCTCTGGGTAGTTTTTCTAATTTGACACATTCATGATAATCACTGTACGAGAGCTGTAAAAGAGAATGAAGGTTTAGTGTTTGGTGAGTTGGTCAGCAGGCAATGAACTATAAGATAAAAGATATCTTCTCCATCTGAATTCAGTGTTTGGATTAGTGTTTGGGAGTAAGATGACTTTGTCTCTTTGGGTTGTAGAATGAGAAGTCCACAACTCCCGTGTCAAAGTCCAGCACCCCCACATCCCGCTCTGATGCTCCGACACCCAGCAGCACCTCCACCCCAGGCCTCAGGACAGCACCCGGTAAACTGACAGGAGTCGAGGCACTGGGTGAGTGTTTCGCACAGAACATGAAATTTCTCTTGAAACTGTTTTGATTAGCATAAAGATAGTCATCTCATTTTAAGCCAGAACATCATAACGTTTGATTCGCGAGCTGTATCAGATCAGATGTATCAGATAAAACACATCCTCTCACCTGTAGGCTAATGTAAAAGTCACAACTTATCAGACAGCCTTTTGTCTCTTGTAGCTCCTGGTCTCCGTACACCGTTGGCGGTGCCCTGCTCGTACCCCAGTCCGTTTGGAATGGTTCCCCACCCGGGTTTAAACGGAGAGCTGAGCGGAGCGGGAGCAGCGTACACCGGCCTGCATAACATTTCCCCACAGATGAGTGCGGTGGCTGCGGCTGCGGTGGCGGCTTACGGACGCACACAAGTGGTAACCCCACACACACACACACACTGTACATGCTCCAATTAGGATGATTTTAGAAGTGACTATTATTAATAGATTTACAACTTCTGACCCCATATGTGTGATTGAACAACGGAGTATAATTTTAATGTCCTATTTTGTGTGCCGAGGACTTTTTCTTTTTGCTCTGGTGTCGAAAGAGTTATCGGGTATCGTTTTGTTGAGGCTAGTTTTATATTGACTGATATATCATGGAACCTGCCTCACATTTAAATATTATCATTCAAATGTTCTTGAAATAACATGTATAACTTAAAAACCGACGACTTTTATGTTTCAACCTAATTCAGCCTGTTACATTATAAGACCCATAATCATCTTCTGAACTGCTTACAGTGCGGTGACTTTGTAGTTTATGGTCAATTAATACATAAAAACCGACATACGGCATGCAAGCTGCGAAAGGCAGTTCGCATGGCATGTTATGAAAAAGTAATTCAAGTTTAAACAAACGGTGACAAACAGTATATAATGGTCATGATACCAACAGCTCTGGTTTTTGCAGAAAGTGTTTGCGGTTGAATTGTTTCTGAACTCTCTTCCTCCTGTTCTCTAGGTGGGATTTGATCCTCACCACCACATACGTGTCCCTGGCCTTCCTCCCAACCTGTCGGGCATTCCTGGTGGAAAACCGTATGTTTCCTCCGACCAAATACAGACACTGTGTTAAATAAATCAAAAGTTATTTCCTCTTCTGTGTATTCTCCGTCCCCTCACCACCCCGTGGCACCTTTTCTTTCCTCCAGAGCTTACTCCTTTCATGTGAGCGCTGATGGACAAATGCAGCCTGTGCCTTTTCCTCCGGATTCACTGATCGGTCCTGGCATCCCGCGCCACGCACGACAGATCAATACTCTCAGCCACGGGGAGGTGGTGTGTGCTGTCACCATCAGTAACCCCACGCGTCATGTCTACACCGGCGGCAAGGGTTGCGTCAAGGTGTGGGACATCAGTCACCCGGGTAACAAGACGCCTGTTTCCCAGTTGGACTGCCTTGTGAGTGCAATGACCCGTACATACATGACTTTGCATTGTTCCGTATTCATTAACAGTAACAAAGTACTCCTATGCGTCTGTCACACCAGAACAGAGACAACTACATCCGCTCCTGCCGGCTACTTCCGGATGGGCGGACTCTCATTGTGGGGGGTGAGGCGAGTACTTTGTCAATCTGGGATTTGGCTACACCGACTCCGCGGATCAAGGCTGAGCTGACCTCATCAGCACCTGCGTGTTACGCTCTGGCCATCAGCCCCGACTCCAAGGTCTGCTTTTCCTGCTGCTCCGATGGAAACATAGCCGTCTGGGATCTTCACAACCAGACTCTGGTTAGGTATGGAGTCTCTCACTTGACACTCAGAAGACCAGTGTTTCTCACCCATGTGTTAAGAATGCCGGAGAGTCTCACAGCATCACTGATAAGTTCTCTTGATGATGACAGAAGGTGTGTTAATCACTGGATCGTTGTTAATCAGTCCAGGGTTTCTACTCAGGATGTGTTACTGATCATTCTTGAACCTCCAAAACTCCTGCAAGTTCTTTGATTTGATGATAACTGCACCATTGCGCATGGGTTTGTTTGAACCGAGTGTTTGTCTGCAGGCAGTTCCAGGGCCACACGGACGGGGCGAGCTGTATAGACATCTCTAATGACGGGACCAAGCTGTGGACCGGAGGCCTGGATAACACCGTGCGGTCCTGGGACCTAAGGGAGGGACGGCAGCTGCAGCAGCACGACTTCACCTCTCAGGTACACGTTTTCACAGACAAACACATCCTATTAGTGTGAAACTACATCTACTGCTGTTAGAATATGGTACAGATCGTAATGTGTCGCAGTTGTGTGGTTTGTAGTTTGGTCAGTCAGTAAGCTGCGCCCAGGATTGCTTTTTATTATTATTTGGTGGTTAAAGAAAAAGGCACAGATTTTTGAAAATTGTCCATTTCAGGACAAGTCACAGCCATTTGCAGTTTGTGTGATTACACTCTCAGGCTTTGCTTTATTGCAGTAATTTACAAGCTCAGTTCAGAACATTTAACCCACAATAAAGGCCAGATGGAGCCGTCTGCCCAAATACCTTTAACTCTAATAATAATGGCAGTTGGAATTTTAGTTTTTTTTTTTTCAGGTGAGCAGAAGAGCAGCAATAATTGACCATTACTGCAATTTTTCCTGAAAAGACCCATTTCACAAACTCAGTGTGTACTGGGGGAGGTGAGTGTGCGCTGAAGAGAGGGCAGGGCGGACAAAGAGAGAGAGGTGGACAATGGGGTGCTGAGGTTGCCTCATAATATCTGTTCTCCCCAAAAATACAGCTTGTTTTTTTTTTTTTTTAGACCAAAGATTTGGCATAGAAAATACATGATTGTGTTTACAAGGTTTGTGGAGACACAAGGTGTATTCTCCGTGTGCTATTTTGGTCTTTGTTACAGAAAACAAAATGCTGAGTTTTAAAAAGAAATTGAGTAAATTACTCAATCGTGATTTTGCCAGCAGGACTTTTGCTGATACTTAATATGATTTTAGAAACTGCAGCAACCATCTGTTTCAACAGATTAGCACAACAGGGACTGAAATGTTTGCTTGTAGAAAAGTAGAAAAGCATACAGACGACTTTTGCCAGCGTACATAGATATGTTAATATCACTGCCCACCCCCGCACCCCAAACACAGTTTTCAGCAAAGAAAAAAGAAGGTCGACTAAGATGACAAAATGGTTATGTATTTCATCTAGATGAACTATAAGAGCCATAACAGCTGGGTTTGGTTGCAGATCTTCTCGCTGGGATACTGTCCAACGGGAGAGTGGCTGGCAGTGGGGATGGAGAACAACAATGTGGAGGTCCTACACGTCACCAAACCTGACAAGTATCAGCTCCACCTGCATGAGAGCTGTGTGCTCTCGCTCAGATTCGCTCACTGTGGTAAGATCACCAAACCTATGGACATGAATCTGTCTTCAAACGTGTTTCAACCAGAGTGTATGGAGGGATCTTACGTGATTGTACGCACCGAGTCCTGGGGAAAATGGCTCGCTGATTGTGTTATGTGTGAATTCATTAAAGCTGTTATATATGTTGAGTGAAAATAACAATTTGCAGCAGGTTTATAGTGCTACATGGCAAGTAAAAGGATGTGGGTATGTGACAAAATGTGGCAGGTTTGTGTAGGAGACCGTGAAAATGAGCTGAAATGTGAATTTACAATGTAAATGAAGGAGATTTTCAGAAGAAGGCTTTGTGCAGCCAGAAATCATGCTGAACCAGTCTACAAGACATATGAATTCGAACAAATTATTACCTTTTTTTGTAGTGAAGATCAAGACTCCATAAACTTGAATCAGCTGGCGTAGTTCAAGCTGAAGTGTTAGCATGAATTATTTGCAGGAGCAAATGGATTATTTTGATGCTTACGTTCAAATCAAATCAAATCAAAAATCAAATACATTTTTATCTATATAGCCTTAAATCACAGTATCATTGCCTCAGTGGGTTATGTTGTCATCACTTAATGCTTAAATTAACCAACAAACCTCTACTATAGTTTCATTTTGAAGACCACCAGTTCTGTCAGTACTGTATTGCTGATAACTAATAAACCACCAGACTTAAGTTTAAAAAAATATCACCACATAATAAGCATTTTGAGCTCATGCCGACAGTATTTGAGTATTGTAATCTGGTATCATATTTATCCCACTAAAACGGGATCAATTCGCCCTCCAGTGGTTAAAATAAGAAGCTGGTCTTCAGTTGGACACTTATCACTATTCAAGGATTTCACAACATTGTGTGGTAACATTTTTTTGCACCACAGGGCGTAGGTAGACTTGAGATGCCGTTTATCTAGGTTTCCCTTCAGAGCTATGATGAGCCGTTAGGGGCATTATTCAGAGTTACCTCTCTCACATACACACATGAAACCAGACTCATCACACAATTTAATGAAATACACACACACACACACACACACACATACAAGTGGAAACACTTTCACACACGCACACAGTTAAAATATTCTCACATACACAACTGACATTTATAAGCTCACATGCACAAGTGTATGAAGGGCTGTTAGGGACACAAGTCTGGTGCTTTCACACACACAGCTGAAGCACTCTCACGCAGATAACTAGAATGATTTCATTCACACACTCAAGTGTGAATGCGACAGGTAATTCTGAATAATGTCCCCAACAGCCTGTCATGGAGACACCTTTTCTTTCCCAAATATACACAGTTTAGTATTTTACAAGACTGCATGCAACATGTCTACTCAGTTACATGTTGTTTCACTCTCCACTGAATATTTCATTGTGTCACTAAGATTTACTTTGTTTGCACTGTTTCTAAAGTATCCTAGTGTTGTTAAACAATGAGTCATTATAACTCACTATTATTAGGTTGATCAAATAACTAGTTACCCCTGCACCAAATATAAAACAATATAAAGCTGATAGTTGTTAAGTCAAGAGATCTATCAAGACAAAATTTGTTTGAGCCAGTTGTTGTGCTTGTACTGTCCAAATCTTATAGAAGAGCAACATGCATTTTTGGCTTTAATACAAGATCAGTTTTAATGGTTCAGTTAAGTCCTATTTAGATACATTAAGTATTAAGATGTGTGTAAAATGTGTGGCAAATATTTTGCTCTGATCAGGCCTAATGTGCTTTGCCATCCTCCGCAGGGAAATGGTTTGTGAGCACAGGAAAAGACAATCTGCTCAACGCATGGAGAACCCCATATGGAGCCAGCATATTCCAGGTAAGTGTGCAAAGGTGTAGCATAAGAACATAAACATGGATGACAGGAAGCTGAGAGGCAGAGTACAGTAAGGTCTAATATTCAGAAAGTTACAGACTTAATTCAAAACTGTTCTGCTTACGGGCTGTCAGCTTTTTGTGGAGAAAGTAAAAAGTTAAATGGTCATTCATGGACAGGAAAGGTTGTGAAAGGTGTGCACTTGAGTGGAAATCAGAAATCTTTAAAATCAAAAATGTAGCCACACGCTCAGCTTCCATTCTGGGACTTTTACTTTTTTTATGAAGGACACAAAAATTTGACCAAAAAGCCTTTAGGAAAGTCTCGACAAAGAAACGCAATGTTGCAGTGGGAGTTAAATGTGTGACTGTACTTGAGATATAAATTGAATAAAAGTCTCCCTGTCTATCAAACACATGGCCTTCATCCCTTTTCTCTTTTTTATTTTTTTTATTTTTATTTTTTTTTTACATTTTCACGCATGTTTCACTCCCCTTACAGTCAAAGGAGTCCTCCTCAGTGCTGAGCTGCGACATCTCCATAGACGATAAGTACATCGTGACGGGCTCAGGAGATAAGAAAGCGACTGTCTACGAGGTCAACTACTAGGAGGGCTGCGGTTGTTCACTGACAAGGCCATCCTTCCTACCAGGCACTATGTGATGTCTCTGTCATCAATGTACAATTCTTGATGTGTATAAAATGGATTTGAAAAGGAACTAACCAAACAGACCGAGTCTTTCTTGGACAACAACCTTTTGACCTTTTATTCCACCAGGATAAAAAAAAAAAAAAAAAACATGAAGAACTGAGCACAGAAGATTTTTCTTTTTCTACTGAGTGGCTTTTTAGTTGTGGTGAGGATGAGTGGATGTCCTTGTGCACTGGATGTGAGAGGAGGCTGTTGTTGCACCAGATAATTCCTTCATACTTTAAGTCCTCTGATAAACGTTTTTGTTTTATCAACACATTTGTAGCTGCTTGTCATTGTTCAAGTCATTTGTACTTTTAGTGTACCTTAGGGCCGGATCATCCCTGAGTGACGCCAGAATATCTTCTCTGAAACCCTCCGGAATCGGTACATAAACATTCTCTACTAAACATAGAAACACTTGAGTGGGTCACTGTTTTAATGTAAATATCATGGGAGAAACACCTGCTGTGATGACGAGCTCTAGTTTCTCTGCTAATGTTCTTGTCGTTTCTTCAGAGTCTGCTGCCAACCGTATTCCACATCTTGATATACTTGTACTACACTCCGAAGGAACACGGGGGATGCGCAGCGGTAGCCGTCGCGCACATGTTAAGTAGCAGTGTGTAGAATTTGGTGGCATGTAGTTGTGTGGTGAGAGGTCACAACCAACTGAACCCCCCTCACCTTACCTTCCCCTTTAATGGCCACTACAAACGGCAAAACTTCCCCACCGAAAGGCCACCTCTAGAGCCAGTGTTTAGTTTGTCTTTTCAGGGATACTGAGGAAAGATTGAAGAGGACCAGCTACCTCTGTAGATATACAAGGCTCATACTAGGGCGACAAAATCAGGGGAATATACACCTATGAAAACATATTCCCACATAGTCGGACCTATCGCAACACTGTCGAGAATGGTTGGGCTGAAGATCCCTGCAGAAGAAAAGGAAAAAACTACTAGCTTGTTTAGGTTCGTACCGCTAGCAACAAGCCTAGGGTAAGTGCTAGTTCGGAGGTTGTTGCTGTTGTTTCTTCCTGTAGTGGGCAATGATTTTGGAATGGAAATACTTTCTGCAAAGATCCCCCTAAATCCTACAAACTGGACCATGCATAAAAGCTTAACTGTTTTAGCAGTATGAGCTCGAAAGGCAGTCGACCTTTTCTTTAATTTTTTTTTAGTTGATCTGTCTCATTCTTGTCTACAGGCACTGTAATACCTCATACCAAATTTGCCTTTTTTTTTCAAATGTCAAGACAACTTTTTGTTTATTATGTTCATCAGTATCATCAGCCTTACATGTGTGGGAAAAAAAAACTGACATGTCCATAACCAGCCAGTGGACCGCTCGTTTGCTCTTTTTGAGAGTGAGTAGAGAAGACTGCTATCACACTTAGCTTAGCTCAGCATGATGATGTTCCCCCATATTTTCAGATGTAGTGCTAAGCTAAGCTAAGCTGCAGGTTCTAGCTTCATGTTTACCGTTCAGACATGAAAGTTGTATAGATTTTCTCATCTTGATCTCAGCAAGAAAGCAAACAATAATATTTTCCCCAAATCTTTGTGCAGCTTGTGTCTATACATAGCTGCTGTATGTGTTCATTACGTGTTTTGTTTAATTTATTTTCTCCCACAGCTCTCATAATTCTTAGCAAGGTGTGAGCTCAGTGTGTGTGTGTGTGTGTGTGTGTTTCGATCCTGTGGGTGATGAACAAATAGACTAACAAGATTGCCCTCACTGCCCTCACTACTGTGTGCCCTTTGCACTTGGATCTGCCCCCTCAGTTCAGACTCTTCTCCATTCAGACTCCTCTGGATGCTCGCTGGATTCTGTCAGACAGTTATTCAGTAAAAAACACTGTTTGGTTGGTGTCTAGAGGTCAACTATCCCTCCATTACCTGCCTGGATCTTTTTTGTTTGGACCTTTGGACAAAAAAACAAGTGGTCAGCGATATGCTCGTGATTTCTCTTGGATTTACGTCTGTTGGCTTGTAGAAATAACACAGTGCCTTTATGCTGCTACGCTTATGACTCCTTCTCGTCCTGCTGAGTGGTCAACTACACAGAGATGAAACGTGGTGGACTCTGCTGTTGGGGTGTTTTTTGTTTTTTTAAAAAAAGAATACCGTTCTGTACATCTTACAACATTTTAGGGTGGGTTTTAGTAAAAAAAAAAAAAAAAAAAGATCCGCAAAGTAACACAATGGTAACCAAGAATATCCACCTCAGTTTGTATCAGTTGTCCTTTTTGCTGAATACATGCACGTGAAACATACTGCAGCTGATTCAGTCTGATTGTTTGAAGCATGGCGCCATTAACCAGATGTTTTTGACGTATTCTTCACTGTGCTTTTCTTTCTGCTTTCAAGCTCTGTCCTTGTTGTGTTCTTATTTCCTTTCTGCTGCAACCCCTTGACCACAAGACACTTATTTACAGAGAGACCTCGAAAAAAACACAGCACAACAGTATTTATTCGCAGGGATGCAAGTCCTTGATGGATACAACAACAACCATCTCTAGTCTTAACCTAAACAACCATTTAAAGGAGACACATGATACTCATAACATTAATCATTTTATTTTGTGCTACCTCTAGAATAGGTTTACATGCTTTGATGCTCAAAAAACACATCAGTTTTCTCAAACTGTCCAGTGCTGCAGCACTTCCTGTATGGAACGCTAAATTATAAACTAAATTATCTTGTTGATGTTATGTAGCGTAAAACCTTTGTTTCTGGCTAAATCCAGTTCTTCCGTTGCCTTTTCCTTTCTAACAAGTGCAGCAACTGCCATGTGAACGATGAAAGAGTCGAACATGGCCAACTTTAAAGCAGGATTATATAGAAATTGGCCTTGTAGTTTCTAAGTGCAACACCACTGTTGTTAATACAAATCCTAGGTCTAAAACAACCTGCTGACTATAAACAAAACTCATTACTACAATGGTATGTGTTGAAAAGTTGTACCTTGAAGTAAACATGTATGTAACGCTGTAATCTGACACCCCCCACCCCCACCTAATTACATGGAGCAGAAACAAGTTGTAATGGGTGGAGTGGCTGAGACAGAGACACCATTCACCCTAATACAAGACACTGAACCATCAACATGATTTTGAATCTGTTATTTTAAGGCAAAAAAAAGTTTAATAATGTTGCTTAAATGTATTTAATGATTTATCATCTGGTTTAAGCAGAGCTCGTCCTCAGTGCTAATCTGCCTGAGACCCATCTATCTGTTTTATACAATACCTCCAAGTTAACTCCAAGAATGCAGGGCCACTATTTTCCATGAAGCGTCTTCTCAAGAGGAAACGTTGAATGGAGACTGTCTGAGTGATAATACCAGTCATGACTGATACTTTTCTAATTTCTCCGACGGCCACACACAGCGACTTACTATATTTTGACGGGGTCCTCAAAATATTGATTTGTTTTTCAGTGTTCGCCTTATTCTGTGCTTTCCTTTAAACCTGAACCATTTCTGTGTTTGCTGCAGTCAGCTACGCTTTCAAACGAAAATGACTATTCGTTCACATTGTTGACATCGACAACCCCAGCTGCTTTTTTTCTGCCCTCGGATGAGTCATGGAGCCTGTACCTTATGTACTGAATAGCTGCTGCAACCTCCATCTCCATTAATTATAGAAAATATAAAGTACGCCTCGGTTATACTTGATGTCAGGAGTCAAACCTCAGTGTTGCTCGTCTCATCTGATTGCTACAAGTGAGCTGGCCAACATGAGCTGATACAGAGATGTTACGTACGATGACGGTGTGTAGAGAATTTAGCTCGACTGAACTCATGAAGGTGTTATGAATTTGCTGTAAACATGTAATAATTCGAGTTTACAGTGAAAAGAAACTTCCTGTCGCTAGTTTCCCCCTCTTCAATACAAAATGCCTTTGCTCTCTTTTTCTAGTCTGTGGTTGATTTTATTAAATTATTGTGTGAAGTATTTTGTCTGAGACTCATTCACTGTTTGTTCTGACTGATCGTCTGTAGGACTTGGCTCGAATATCATGATTCAGTGTCCAGGTAATTAACAAATAATGCAACTAACTACTATGAAAATGCTGTTGACAAACTGTATCAGAGGAAGGGACAGTTCATTGCTGCATGTTACAAAAGTGTCCTGCATCAGTCATTCTGTGTCCAGATGTTGAAGAAATGCACGTCTGCATCACGGTCGCCCAGCCCGTGGCCCCATGCCTAGGGAACCTGATGACAGTTCCAGTATCAGACACTTAATTTCCAGCATTCTTGTCAATATCTATGCACCAATTTGTGCTTTTTATTCATCCATTTTAAAGTAATCTGCTGAACATGAATGGAAAGGAAATAAACAGTTAATAAAAGTACCTGTATCCATTTTAAAATGAATCGCACCCTAATGAAGGAGAGAGTAGCCGGGCCAAGAGAGGCTTACTGGTTCTCTCTCTCTTTCTCTCTCTCTTTCTCTCACAAAAAGACAAGACACTCATACGCTCGAACACATGGCAGAAGCGGCTAGTACTTCTCCGGTACTCACAAGTCTTGTAAAATCTTTGGGGTTTTATTATAGTCATGTTATTCGAGGCAGGTGGAAACTTAGCGAGGGCATTAGTGTAGGGTGAAGGGCTGGGTCCTTTGATTCATATGTATTTTCACTGTCAATTTAATCTGTTGATAATTTTCTCAATGAATCGATTCATTGTTTGGTCTATAAAATGTCCAAAAATGGTGAAACATGTAAATAAGAAGATGTCCAGACATGTATAACTTCATCCACAACAACTATATAGTCAGTTTACTGTCATAGAAGAACCAGAACATGTTCACGTTGGAGAAGCTGGAATCAGATAATATTGACTCTTCTTAAAACTTATTCAAACTTCTTGACTGATTATGAAATAGTTGCCAATTAATTTAATAGTTGAGAATTAATCAGTGTGATGTGCCCATCATTTTTGTGTTTTCTGTGTTTTTGTGGTGTCTTTTGCCTTGTGTCCGATTGTTGTGTCCCCCTCCTGTGTTCCTGTGCTCCCAGTCTGCTTTCCCTCCAAACCTGCACTGCATCACCTTCACAAGCCTCCACTGTTCTCCACAGCCTTTCAGCTCCTTCCCTGCCTGTTTTCCCATCTCAGTACCCTCAGGCACTCTGCCGCACTCCACCAGCACCTCATCCCCCCCGTCAGTTCAGTTTGTATTTAAGTCCTTTAGTTCCGTCTTTGTAGTCACCTGTTGTGTTTTCCGGTCCCTGCTGTTCTGTTCTGTCCTGTTTGCCTGTTCCTGGAGTATATTTTGAATTAAACTTTATCCATTGATTTGCCGGCCTGCTGTCCTCTGCATTTGGGTCCACACGCTTTGATTTCAGCGTGACAATCAATTAATCGATCAGCTCGATTGCAGCTCCAGGCCTTGTACACACGTACGCGGATGTTTTGGCCTTCCGTACACACGTACAGACCACATTTTCCTGGATTTTGTTCACCCTCCACACACTTGATTCTCCCCTGTGAGGCGCCTTTGGTGTTGTTGTGCCTTTTCCGTTAATCACTACGGACTTCTGACTGGCTGAACGTGGCCTTATGGTAGAGGTAATATCACCACCTGTTGCTCTGGCATGCACTTGACATCGCTTGGCAGCCCGTGTTTGCATTTTCATGTGGACAGAGATTGGACGGGAAGTTATTTGAAACCAGAGGAGGAAAAAAAAAAGTTTTTAAAAATACGTGTGGACTTGGTTTTTTTGTCTGCATTAAAAAAAGTGGGACAACTTAAACGATCCTTTATTAAAGGGATAGTTTGGGTTTTTTGAAGTGGGGTCATATAAAGTACATATCTATAGTCGGTCTATTCCCTAACTGCAGCCTCAGTTTGGAGAAGCAGAGAGCCGCTCCAGCCCAGACGCTTACCGTAGAAACTCCGTATCCCTACACATTAGCGCAACTGGGCAACAGGTGATCTGCGAGCGGCAAAATACAGTGCGAGGCCCTGTTGTGCTAATGCGTAGGCATACGGAGGTTCTACGGTTGAGAATATGCAGTGCCAAAAGAAAGGGCGATCCGACGGTGATGTAAAGTGGTGTGAATTTTCTCTATACAACGTACACTTGAACTGATATAGATTTTTTTTTCGGTGGGCCTTGTTTTAGGTAGTTAAAATTTGCTTTGCATCTGGACTCCGTTTACTGCAGTACAAAGCTGAGCGTCTGGGCTGGAGCGGCTCTCTGCTTCTCCAAACTGAGGCTGAGCTGATCGGCAATTACGGTAGGGAACAGAGCGACTATAGATATGTACTTTATATGACCCCACTTTAAAAAACCCAAACTATCCCTTTAATTCAGTTGACTCCTCTCTACTTGCCTTGCTGAAGAAAATAACCTTGTTTTTTCCTCCATGGTGTTACAAGGTGCATTTTCTGTATCTTTGAAGAGCATCCATAGCATTTGAAAGCAGAAATGAAAAAATTAGGGTGTGGGCTGCGATGGATGTGTCACACAGGTTACCCTTGTGAGTCTGCTGGCTCCATCCTACGTTTGGCATTAAAGGTTATTCCACTGAGCCCTGGCTCTCTGCCCTTGAAGGACATTAACACCGCTGTCTTGTGGCGAAACAAGCAGAACTACAGCTTCGAGTACGACCTTTGATTTGTTAACTTTTTCTTTTTAGCTCTGGACTTACTGCTAAATCTACTGAAACACCCTATAGGTACCCACTGATGAACTTCTAAGTCAATTCTCTCTTTGACCTGAGCAGAAAGCAGAAACTGTGCTGAACAGACTGGCCACATAAAGTATCTACGTCGTATCTGCTGAGGGTGTGGGGTTTGTTCCAATGATCTGGCTGGTAGACTTTCAAATTTAATTTAATTCTAATTTAGTTTCAATTGTGACCACTTTATCTGCATTCACCTCAAACATCTGCATTTAAAAAGGGATTGAATACAACAAGTAGTGGCAGTTGTGGATGTTGTGTACAACACTGAAATCACAGTAACTGCGTTATGTCCTCCCTTGGATATAGTGTTACAAACTTCTGGCCAAAAAAGCTTCAGGTTTTGACTCAAAACTGTGCGGCAGGCAGAGTCCATCATCCATATTAAGTGAGCTGGAAAACAAGAGTGTTTTAGTGGCATTTTAGTACACGCCGACAGGTCAACGCTAGTCTCTGTCTCACCTCCCATTGTGAACGTGCTGTGTTCACGCAGAGCACAGCGCTGGACTGCTGAAGTGGATTAAGTGATCTAAGTGAGGGCTGTGGAGGAGGACGCTCCACCATTACAGTGAATGATACTCCTGTTACAGCTCTCCAGCCGCCACTTCAAAACAGCCAAAAGTGGGAGAGAAGGAGGAAAGGTGGGGATGCAATGTGGGAATGAGCCACCCTACTTCAACGTTTTTATATTAAGAGCACTTGCAGCTTGCAAATTGCCCACTTTACTGACAGACATAGATTAAACAAACAGGCCACACAATAGCAAGATGGCTGTAGCTTGCATGCGTTGCATCACATTGCTGGTAGAATTTCTCGGCTCACGAAGCTGCAAAAGAGTAGCATTAATTCACTTCCATACGAGACCGAGCACTCGGATGTTAAAAGTATGCATGTCCGTGATCACCGCTGTCACATTTGTTGCCCTTCCAAAGAACCTTCCTGACCATGTTAGCGACCTCGCAGGACGCTGGTATAATGTTTGCAAAGTGCCACTTTACAGAACCATTACAATACTCCACTAACTTCAGAGAACTGTCAGAATCGCTATTAATTAATTCACTTTTAGAGCACCGACAGCACACTTTGGAGTCTGCGGAAGAGGACTGTAGGCTTCATGCAAATATATATATATATATATATATATATATATATATATATATATATATATATATATATATATATATATATATATATATACATACACATACTACAGTTCAAAACAAAGTATGTGATGGAACGAGTGTAGTACAGACACATACTGAAAAATCGAATGTAATCTAATGTAGCATAAGAAACTGCATTATTCATATATATTGCACATATATTCATTTTGCTTCAAGAATATATTACAAAATACAATGAATGCACATTGTGATACTACATAATAAACTGTATACTGGTGTGCTTTTTTAAACATTTATTAATTAAAAAATGTAACATATATTACTAGATAATACATTCATAATGTATATCGATATTACATGTGCAATAATTTATCGCAATACTGTATGAATAAATGTATGTATGATAATAATTTTATATTCGTCAATATAGGGGGAATATATAATTTAATGAATGTATTAATACATTGCAGGTACATTTTATTAATATCATGAAATGTATATTATGATGCATATGAAAATGACTAATTTCAAAGCTAATGTCATAACAGTATTTAATTGATACAAATAATAATAATAAAAACTTTGTTATAGACAAGACCTACATATATGGAAAATGAAAAATAATATTTTCCTTGAACAAGAGTCTAAAGCCATGATGGCAGCTCTTTGAGGCTGCGTTCAGGTGCCAGTGTCAGCACGTTTACATGTTGGCAGTGACAACGCTTTCCATGCTGACATTATCAGATTCACCATTATTGTTTAGATTATATTTGAGAATTCGCACTAAATACAAATTATAGCTATAATATATGTCAACTGATGAATAATATACAAAGAGTTAAGGGATGCATGTTTTTTTCTCTAGTCATCCTGAGGGAAGCATGAACATCTGAACTAAATTCCATGCCAAAGTCAAAATCGCGGTGGCGCTAGAGGAAAAGTCAGCGGGCTTCCTCCACTGGGAATCATGAGTGTTTGTGCTAAATTCCATTGCGATCCATCTGTTGTTGTCACAGACATTAGCTGGCAAGCATTGCTAGAGACAAATAACATGTCGCTCTCCTACATGGTTAAACTGCAAATTGTCATCCAAACACCAAACACAAACTCCTGCTGACTTTACTGAGGTCAGAAAATAAAGCACAAATTATGGCAGCATACAACATAAGCCATTAGATACTATAACATCCTAAACGAATGCTCAATATACTGATGCTCAAACATTTTTGAGCCAATTAAGACATCAGCACAGCTTTTTTTTTTTTTTTTTTGCCCTCTGCAGACAGATTAAACCGCTCAATGGAATTCTTCTTTCTTCTGGCACAGTCCTGGTTGCTAGGAGATTCTTTTTTTTTTTTTTTTGACAAAACCACACCACCTGATAACACGAATGGGGAGGTTGGCTTTGATCATAAAACCTCAGCTGAACTTAAAATCATTGGTCGTCCTTTTGATGGGATACACAAAAGCCCAGGAGACGGCAGTGGATATGCTGCAGTGTATCTTCGGTCTTTTATTCCCTTAAAAAGATACATCCTGCACAAAAGGAATAATTACTCCTGGAAACGCCAGGATTTTTTTTCCCCATCTAAATAAAAAAGCATAGACCAATTCCTATAACAGCTGACTGGCAGTAATGGGTAGCTTTTATATTCCTTTAGTACTAATAACTACTAGCTGTGAATTAGACATTACCAGAGAAACTCTGCTCTTAATAAAGTCAGAAACCTCATGCTTATATGCACCAACAGGATTTTTCCTCATACAAAAGCAGCAAATAAACAACTGACAAGCAACACAATAACTCAGAGTGACATTTTAAGGCATTAGAAGAGGGAATTTTGTCGCAGTGGGAGCATTTCTGCCCACTTATTCATATTTTTGGGACACAAGGATGAAAGTGAATACTGTCAGTCCCTTCCCTCGCCCAAAAATATGACAGAAAGAAAATGCAGAAATGCAGGCTCCCATTGCTGTGAAAAATGTGTTCCGTCATGTGAATAAAGATTTATTCCTTTGGTATCTGGAGGTGCAGGATATGCTATACTTCAGGATCTGCTTTGGCGTGTTATATCACAGTTAATGTGCAAAGATCACAGCGCTCTCTTTAAAAGGCCTCGTATCACTCGTGGACTCACACGGATCTGTCCTCATCACATCTGACTCACTAATTCCTCCCATTTTTTACTTTACCAGCACTATCATGTCGGCGAAAGAGAGTGGACGAGGGCACACAAGGGAGCACGTCCATCAGTTTATCCGGTGGAGTAAATTCGATGAGATGAAAGATTTGTAAGGAGCTTTATACTTCGGAGCAATTCAAAGGGACATTTCTCACAACAACTGATGCCGCTAACAATCCCTCGCCCTATTACAGGCTAGACTGTTGATTAATTCATGTCTCCCCGCCATCTTAACAAGGTTGTGGCCGCTAGTGGGCGGGAGGGGGACGCACTCTGTGGCGCTTTGATTTCCTACATTCAAGGCCGTGTCACACATTAATGACTTCTTTGAGCTGAGAAACGAGCATCATTATTTCTTTTCAAAAAGGGGAAGGATGGGAGATTTCAGCTCAGCTTGTAAAAAGACAGGGGAGGAATCATTTAGTGTGTGTGTGTGTGTGTGTGTGTGTGTGTGTGTGGGAGTAAGGGACTGACTGACACTTGAGCATTGCAACCTGCATTCAAGGCAACAATTGAAAAAGCAGCTTTTTCTGCGTACAGTTCCGCCCGAATAGCAATTAATACTGTGAAAACCGGTTTCATTGAGTAGAATTAACCTGAAGTAAAATCAGAATATTACAATATCAAACGATTTTATGTCACAGTCTCATGACGTTGGTGGACTTGCAAGAGACAGCCAAAAGTTGTGTAGTGAAAATCGATAGTCTGTGGTTTGGATCAAGCTCCAAGAAAAGCTGGATATAGCATTTCCCATAATGCAAGTGGGTAGCATCTTTATGAGACCCTCCAGCCTGGTAAATGCCCACGTCTTTTTAGACCTCCAATTTGAAACTAATGCATGATATTATAAAAAATTGTAGTTTGCAAACCTAATTGTCTAAGACTTGAGAAACGCCCCTCCAAAGCCACTGAGGACATTATCATTTCTAAAAATGTTTCACAGGCTGTATTCTTCTCCTCGTGATGAGCAAACTCACCTTCATGTGTCAAATTGGTGGAGTGTCCCTTCAACACAACAGCTTTTCTTCTATATCAGTGCCAAAACACTGCCTGACTGCAGATACTGAAATCTTACTTTGTTTGATACTTGAGAAACATAAAGCCTTTTTTTCTACACACCTTTTTTTATTATTTAAGAGAAGAAATATATATTAACACCAAACCACTACAATAAAATACAAAAAATGGCTTAAAAGGTTTAAAGCCTTGAAGACAACCTGTGCAGCTGAATACGTGTTGAATCTGAATTCAAATTAAAGCTTTGAGATTTACAGAACAGCGCCAAACTAAAGGAAAAATCAACAGAAAAAGGCACATCGGTACTGATTCTGAATGGACACCATTCGTGTTTTAATGATTGTGGCTTCCTGTAGTTGTTTAAACATTCCTGGAAATGTATGTAATTGGCTGTTGTGGGCTCTAGGGCGGGGATATATGCCTGTAGCTCCTCAAATGAGCTATCAATCAAACAGCTGCCATCTAATGATCTCTGTTCGAGATCGCGTTTTTTTTTTTTTTTTTGCCATGTTGTCACCAAAGGGACATTTGAAAAAAAGAGAAGACAGTTTTTACTGGAGTTTGTTGCATTACGTAAACACCCAGCCAGTTTATTGGTTTATTATTAGCTTGTTTGTTCATTGATGTATGTTGCTGATGTGGTTTTATCTTGAAATGGTTTGCATGAATAGAATCACGGACGTTTTTCAATCATTTTGGCGATTGAATGATTAAAGCATTCAGTGATTCATTCTTGTGCACTGTGGATGGGAGCACTGATGTCCTGGGGAAGAGCATTCCCATCGGAACTGAGATGTTTCATCACATTATGAGGGTGATCACTCAGAACAACTTTGTATTGATTTGCAGTGGCCCTTTCCGTTTAAAGGACCCAAACCACGTTTGTAAAATGGCTCCCACAGTAAATCAGAGCTACAGAATCCCCTCACTGGAAGGGTCAGGCATTCAGGCCTGTATTGTTCTCTTGGTGTACAGTACATCACACATGCACTCACCCACTTATCAAGAATATAATGAAATATGACTCATTTGATTAAATCACTCTTATCCATTTCTCTATAGAGCAGTGCCTATGGGTTCTGCACAACTTAACTCTCAAATGTGTATGAATTTGTGTAAGGAGGGGTTTATGCGCTGCAGCCCCACTTTAGCACCCTCTCTGATCACAACCTGCATTAAGTTCTCAATCGAATGTGCACTGTTGACCACAATTTCCAACCCCACTGATGTCTTCCCCTTAAATCTAAATACAGATGCCTCTTACGTTGCTGTTCCTATTGAAATACAGATGATGGTTGGATGTTAACTTTAGTGCACCCGTGTAGAGTAATCTGTTATGTTTGTCCTCTGATTTATTCAGGTTTTTCCTTTAATTTGTTGCTTGCCTATGTACATGTAAAATGGACTAATTTCTCCTGTTAAAAGAGAGCAACCACATCAAGCAATGAAACAATAATATCACAAAAACAAAAAATATCTTCAAGGATAATGCTCCCTGTTACTGATACTTCTTGATGTTCTGAAAGATAAATCCCTCGTCTGACCCCTTTGATTATCCACAGATTTCATGAGCACATGATAACCTGTTCTTCCTTTATTTTTCATCCCACCCCGGTGTGCTTTTCAAACACTTTCCTGCACTCTACTCCCTGTCAGCAAAAATATTTTATTTATTAATTTTTTTCTCGCTTTTAAGAGGCTTTTCATACCTCTACATCTATTCTGTCACTTCAGCGCTGCAGCAGTTAGAAGGGCTCAAAGGTCACGGCAAAGTAGAGAGAGCTGGATGAGTGAGAGGGTTTGAGTTCACACAGAGAGTAGAGGATTGTATATTCCCTAAGAAAACAGGAGCAGCCATTTGAGTGGAGGTCATGGACATTTCTATGCATGCTGATAGAATAGGTGGAAGCGTTGGAGGAGAAAGGCCTCTTAAAACTAAATGAACTAAAAGCTCTTGGTTTGAATGCTCTTCAGCCCGTACTCTGCCAAATGTACTCTAGCTAGAATAAAGCACTCGGGTCAGATGGGGTGTCTGTTGAAGCTTTTAGGCTAACTTTGATTCCCACTTAAAACCAACTTTAGTTCCCATTTCTGAACGAGACAAGGCCGTTTCTCTGCATCTGTGAGCAGAGTTACTGTGGCGTGTTGTATGCTTCAATCTTTCTTCTACACTTTTTAGACACTTGTGATTCGAGGCAAGTGGAGTCTATCTGCTTTCAGACAAAGGTACTAAGCAGTCAATTGTAAATGAATGTGTATATTTTTTAAATTAATGATATCATTGGGGAGATTAAACAAAAAGCGCTCCTGCCGTAGTGTCTGTTTAATACAATAAATCCTCTCTCTCTTTCTCTCTCTCTCTCTCTCTGTCACAAACACGTGCACGCGCATGCACAGAGACAAACACACACACACACACACACACACACACACACACACACACACACACACACACACACACACACACACACACACACACACACACACATTTTGCACTGATTTTGAGTGTGTAGTGTTTGTAAAGTCCACATGATGGCAGCATGGATCTGAATAATGATCTGAATCCCTTTTACTAGGGAGCATAAAATGATCCACAAACAATTTACATCTCAATTTACGGCACGTTCTAAAAAATCTGAAATTTTAACTGAATGTGATGATTAGTATTAGAGTATTTTGATGCAAATACCGTCCATGTACGACCGTTTCTGCAACTTTAAACCTCCTGTCGTCTTTGGGGGATGCAGTTGAAAGCCCTAGAAAATGCATGTAAATGGATCTTGAGCTAAGATTACTTTGTCAGTGTTTTTTTTTTTAGTTTTTTTTTTACTATATTGACACACAAGTTGATGAAGATTTGTAAAGTACTGTTTAAAGGGAATTGTACTTAGTATATTAATTTTATGCTGCCTTTCACTTCTACTCCACTACATTTTAAAAGCCAGTATTTTACTTTTTACACCATTACATTTATTTTTGACAACATTATTTGTTTTGCAAATGCAGGTTATTTATACAAAACGTATATCCACTGATAAATCATCATATCTATCTATTATAGATTAAGCTACCAAACAGTTTATAAAGTAGGCTACTTCAAATTAGCCCTCATTATACCAACTGCAACATTAGTGATGCTACATAGTATTCATCACTTATCATAATCCAGTAAAATGCTATTCTGAAATGGGCCATTCTGCACATTTCATGCTTTTACTTTACTTTTGGTTAATAAAATATAACTTGTTTAACTGTTGTGCTGCTGCAGCACCCGTTTTCCCCCTGTGGGTCAACACAGCCTTGCCTCATCTTACCTCCAACAGCAGGTGGCACTATGGAGCTTCAGTCCTACTACCATAACCCACCGAAGAAGAACACTGTTAGGTTAGCTAGCAAGCTAGCAAGGTGCACGTATAGTAAATCAAACGTGAGCATCAAAATGCTTCTTCGGACGGCCAGACCATGGTTGGTCCGATGCAGGAGTCTGCCTCTGGCTTGCTCGAGGTCTTACTACGCCGATAAAGTAGCTCGACTCGGCTCGCAGCCGGATAAACAGTCTTCTGAATATCAGGTAGGCTAGCCTGTTGCTAACCCTAGCTAGCCACACTGTAACATAACAGTTACTGCTAATGTCAACCGTCATTGTTGAGCTTGATGGGTTTGGCGGCTCACCTGACCTGAATAATCAAGTTAAGGTTAACAGCTATTGTTGACAAGCATTGAGGCTACAGTTTGTTTAGTCGCTAAACCACGTAGAGGCTAACATTAGCTAGTTAAATGGCTGCAAGAGGTCAAAACCTTGAGTCTGCATTGTGCACAAGGTCTTAGCATCACAATACTAGTCTGATAAATGCATTTCTATTAACGACTGTTTTCTGAACAGCAAGTAGACACATATTTTTACTCCACATGTCATAACAGGGCTGATTGTGACTCTTATTCAACAAAGTCAGTTTAATAAAGTGAAGTGTACTTTCCTTGTATGCATCTGCGCCTCAGTTAGTGCCTAAACAAGTAGCCTAATCATTATGTTTAGTAGTGAAACTTATCATACCTGTGACATCTCAGGTGTATATATAGGTAGGCCTATGGTACAGTGTGAACCCTTTTAAGAATATAAACAGTGGCAATGATAATTAAAAATTTAATAAAACTAATAAGACTTTTTAGATGACCACTTAGATATCAGCTTTGCACACTGCTAAAACATAAGCTTGAGATTCAGACAACTTCATTAATCCCACCACTTTGTTTGAACGGCTATCTAATGAAATAAAAGAAAATATGCCAAGGAGTTCAATGGAAAGGGGGAATAAGGTCTTAAGGTTTTGTTGCTTAAGAGTGCTGGATTGAAGTTATGATTCAACCATTCAAATTGCAAAGTGCATCGTTGTAACTATTGGTACATTCAGTACCCGGCATCCATTTTTTATTTTTATCCTCACTGATGCAACGCCAAAAGATATCACTGGATGGCATCACAGACACATTTACTGTAGATTTCTAGCTGGGAGAGAGACATACCAACATAAATGTGTCTTTTAGGTGATCACGTCTTACGTTAAATCAGTGTTATTGCAGCTGTGTTATTGACCTTTTTCAATTCCTCTTGAGAAATGCGGTTTGATGACAGAGCGCTGAGGAGGTTATAAACTTACTTTATTGCAAGTAATCTAAGGGCTGACTTTAAGAATGAAATAAGCGCCATGATCGTAAATTGTCCCATTTTTTTGTAATGGGGTGGAAAAAAGTCTGTCACAATGCACTCAGAGGTTGATTGGGTGTTATTACAAGCCGCAGTGTTTTTTAATTTTCTCTTATCTGTTTGGTGAATAGGTGTTGGCCTGATTGTGTGACAGGTTACTGCTAAGCTGAATGATGCCCTGATTAAATAGTATTTGTGGCATTAATATTAAACTATTGATAGATAAATACACATAATTGAGTTGACCAAAGCCGTAAAGCCACCATTGTTGACCTTGAAGCTTTCCTACCTGCCTGTATGGATTCAGTTACAGCCACCTATTTTATTTTAGTCATCAGTTTCTTAATATGGTTATTTGTCTGCCACAAATTGTAATCTTCAGAAAATACATATACACAAACAAATGTGTGGTTCTTGTTTGTTGTTGTTTTCAGGAGAATTATGACCGAATGAAAGTTCTTGTTGATGAACTGAAAAACAGGACAGAGAAGATCAAACTGGGTAGGTGTTCCACTACACTAAAGTTCCATTCATAACATTGTGTTTTAATTCTAACATTGCAAATGAATGTTCACACAGTCTCGGTGATGAAACTGTCGACAAAAACACTATCACTTCCACGACCTGTTTTATTAAAACTGCTCGTGGTTTATATATTAAGGATTTGAGGACCTGCTGTCACATGTGAATGTGCAAACTGGAAGTAACGATTAATTAGACATTAGACACTGTGATATGTTGGTTTTCTGGGAATTTCCTTCAGTAAACTTGAATAGCTCTGTTTGAAAGTAATTAATCATGATAGAATGATGGGAGTGATTTTGTAGGGGAGTGCATTTAATCAAAGATACAAAGCACAGCCTGCATCTTGAATAAATTGATCAAGAACAATCAATCAATGTTTATGGCGCATGCCGAGCCCTCACAAGCAGCAAACTCCCATGTCTCCGAGTTGTGCTTTTGTATTAGGAAGCAATAAACTGGTAGCAGAATATTTTTAAATTAATTTGCCTTATCTGACATTGTCCATGCCAGTGACGGGTGCAAACTTCAAGCTTTCACTGTATCCAAACATTACCAGTCACACTGTTATTTACAGTAGATATTTCAGTGCTGATACTAATTTAACTTTGAGCATATTACAGTTAACAACTACAGTGAGTTTTATGAAAGTTGATACTAAAGCATACTAAACATACACTTTTTTAACATAGTTGTATGTGGTTTAAATTTGGATCTACACTTTAACACACTATTAAGTTTAAAATCAACACTAGGCTATGCAAAGTGTTGCTTTTAACAAGTGTTGCTTGTTTTGTTAACATCCTATTTATTTGTATGAATCCAGGTGGGGGTGAAAAAGCCAGAAGACTGCATACTTCTCGTGGGAAACTGTTGCCTAGAGAGCGTATAGACAGACTGCTGGATCCAGGGTAGAAACATCTATTTCCTTCACTAGTTCTGACTTTTTCGTGGCTGACTCATACAGCACCAGCAGACCAGATGCTATAGATTTGTAGTGGTTTGACGTCAATACACAAACCATGGCGCAGGTATTTCTTATAATTGATTCTGTCCACACTCCCCTGTATGCTAAGAACAGGGAAGCAGGATCGCTTTGCTTAACTCGCTGTTTACTGTAGACTTAAAATAATTCACAGTCAGGACACGCTCAACTTTGAACATCTCATATGTAAAAGTGCAAAACATTCAAGCCAGGACATTACTCCTCCACTGTTAGAAATTAACTGTATTACATGTTTTTTTCGTTTGGTTTTCTTGCAGGACCCCGTTCTTGGAATTCTCTCAGTTTGCAGCATATGAGTTGTATGGAAAAGAGGAAGTCCCAGCGGGCGGTATACTTACCGGGATTGGGCGGGTTTCAGGGTAAGCACTATTATGTGATAATCTCTCACAGTGTGAGATCTCAGATATTTATGAGCAAATATTTTGATTGGAGTGAAAATTTCTGCTAAAATAACACTGACTACAAAATTAAATTACATGGGGTGTTAATTTCACTGTTGTGCCTTGTAATTAGCTTTTTTCTTTAATTTCCAGTGAGAATTCACTGTTCTACTACAGGTGCACCTGATAATTTTCAGTGTTTTCTTTCTTTTATTATTTCTCACAGGGTGGAATGTGTTATTGTTGCAAATGATGCTACTGTCAAAGGAGGAACATACTACCCAGTCACAGTTAAGAAACACCTCCGTGCACAGGAAATAGCCCAGCAGAACCACATGCCATGCATTTACTTGGGTGAGTTTCCCTCTATATGTGAGGATGTAGTAAAACAAAAGACTGTAGATTTGAATAGGTTTAGGGCTAGCATTATTGATTAATCTGTTGATATATTATCTTCATCTTTATTATCTACTTAAATTAACTGTTCACTCCATAAAAATGCTCATCAGAATTTCCCAGTGTGGCATCATTACATTTCTTCTTCTGTCCAACCAAGTGCCCAAAAACTAGACTCTTAATTTACTCTCATAAATAAAAAACAAAGCTGCAAATCCTCACATTTAAGAAGCTGGCAGAGGCAAATGTTTGAATTGTTTGCTTGAAAAAATAATTAACCGACAATGAAAGTCACTCAGGAGAAAAATGAATATATTTTATATCGGTAAGTCTATAAAATGAGAATACCAGAACTTGTAGGTCTCCTCTGCATCTGTTCCAAAGTCAAAGAGCCCTTTGGGAGAAATCCAGTTTTTCTTTTTCTTTTTTTTTTGTCAGTATAGACTTGAGACATCCCAGAGGACCCTTGTTGAGGCTGCAGTTCATCATAAAAGTGGAGACTAGGTGTCTGTGATACAGCCCGAGTCTGAATGTTAATGATAATCATTGAGTTCTCTTAATATCGACTTTGTTGACTCCTTCAGTGGACTCTGGAGGGGCCAATCTACCCAGACAGGCCGATGTCTTCCCAGACAGAGATCATTTTGGACGCATTTTCTACAACCAAGCCCGGCTGTCTTCAGAGGGGATATCACAGGTGATTTTACATATTGAAAGACCTACAGCAGCTTCATAATTTGCTTGTTTTTCCGCAGCTTAGTGTTGTTATTGTGGATGGTGTATTTGTTGTATTTAAATTAACTTTTGGGTCTGATTCGTGGATTAATTCTTCGAGGGAGAAAGGGATGTCTGAAAAATTATACCCAAGAGTGCAAAGATGGTGATTATAAATGAAGTGCGCTGCTGTAGGTTATTCATCTTTTCATTGTCTCCCGGCAGCTAAAATCCATCTCGCTATCGACTGTTGAAGAAGAGACATCCTGTGTTTAGAAGCAAAACAAAAATGAGTCCGTTGTGGGAAGGCGCTGATAAATGATGTAGAGAAGTCAGGTCTCGCACTCAGTAGACCTAGAGGTGATAAACACAGCTGAATATATTCATACACCTTTAAACTGAATGGCCATTCATTCATGCTAATATTGTCTCTCCTAGTGATTAAACTGATATATTATTCAAGGCTTACCCATCTGTGGCATCTTTTTTTTGTCTAAAGGTTTTTTTTTCCCCTCTAGCCATATTTAGTATTACAGGCAGATTTACCGTTAGATTGCAGTATTACGAATTTACGAGTCTACTTTCCATTGCCCATTATATTTTTTATTAATCTCATTGACAATTCACATCTTCACTCAAAAAAGGTCCTGTAAGGACAGGTCCACAATACTGCGTCAATCAATACTTAATCTGCATTCCTTCTACAACCTTTGGAGTAAGTGGGTTTCATAATTTATAGTGTGCTTGTATTGCATTGGTAGAAATCAGCCATTCTTGTCATAGCAGAACTTTTGGATGTCCATTGTAGATATTGGACTCATTCTTCTTTCCAGATTGCTGTAGTAATGGGCTCCTGCACTGCTGGAGGAGCATATGTACCTGCCATGGCAGACGAGAGCATCATTGTGCGGAAGCAAGGAACCATCTTCTTGGGAGGACCTCCATTGGTTTGTTAAATCTTCATTGTTAGATTGTATTGAAATAGGATGAAAGTTGGAGTAGCGTGTCATAAATTAAGGACAGTAGTTATCTAAACAATAGCATGTCCTTTTTGTCTTCCTAATGTCATTCAAGCTGTACAGAAAACGGTGACACACTGCTAGCAGACACTACTTAATGCTTTTGTGTTTACAGGTCAAAGCTGCCACAGGGGAAGAAGTTTCTGCAGAAGACCTTGGTGGTGCTGATCTTCACTGCAAGTACGAAAAATAACAGCATTTCTCATAACAACATGTCATTGATCCCTGCCTCTAAAGAACTCATCAGTCTTTAGAATCCTTAGGCTGATGTCCACATAGGTTTTGTGACTCAACCCTAAAATCTGTGTAAGTTACTCTTGGGTTTAGCCCAAAAACATAAAGCACGGCCTGTAAGTGGGGGAATAATATCCTGTGGTGAATTCTCCAGTTGCGCCATTTACAAGCTGGGTGAGGAGGTTGTTTCCTCTGGTACAATGTGTAATTTTGTAATGTCATAATCAATACTGTAGTAGGGATTTGTTTTTTCTTATTTATTTATTTTTTTTTAATGTATTTATTTAGGTTCCCTTTTTACCACTATCAAGGCAGAATCTTTTCTTCTTGGGGTCCACACAAGTAAAAAGCAAAGTAGAATTTATGATATTGATCAAAAAGCCAAATATTATGTATCAAAACCTGTCCTATTTGGAGAGGGGATGGTGTTCTGTTCTATTAGAGTTCAAAATATAAAACAAAATGTTGATGGTATAGTGTCTTGTAATTGAGTGAATGGTGTCTCTGTCTCAGTCCCCACGCACCCCTATCACTTGTTTCTGCACTTTGTAACTTCAGTGAGAGGGAAGGATCACAGCTTTACATACATGTTTGCTTCAACAAGACAACATTGTTATTGCATATTGAGTTTATGTTTGTGGTTAGCACCAACATACTGTCTGAGAAATTGTTACAGAGCTGGGATTTGTATTCATGACAGTGGTGCTGCACTCAAAAACTGTGTTGCTTTAAATGTGTAATGTATGATGGTAAACTATTCCATATTCATGACTGTACATTGCCTTGCATGCTTTTCACTTTAGAAGCAGTATAAACATGCACATCACATCAGAGCTATTGGAAATCAGCATTGATCAAAAGGGTGATTTAAAAAAATGTTTTCAGATCAAAATGTTTTTGATGTGTGAAACCCCGACTGGTATTGAAACAGTGTTATTGAAATGAATGTGTTGTTTGGAGTCATTACTCCTTCAGTATAATTTGCTTTTCAGTTAACATAGATTTCAGTGTTTTTAACTCACAGCTCATCAAGCAGATTTGACGACTGAGCATTTACAAATTTAAATACTTCATTTTTTGGAGGATTTTTTTTGTGATTGATATCATCATTTGATTTTATTCAAATTGAAGAAACATATGCTGCTATCAGTGTTATTACTTTTAAGTAATGATCCTCGTGCTGTAATAATTTCACAGTGATTTGTTACTCATTTTCCAGAAAATCTGGTGTGACGGATCACTATGCATTAGACGATAACCATGCACTCCATTTGGCAAGAAAGGCGGTGAGAAGCCTCAACTACAGGAAAAATATTGAGGTCAGTCTGATGATATCCATTAACAATCAATTTTTATTATCAAAAAAGTTTAGCTGTCTGTGCTCTCTGACATTAAGTCTATTTTACCTTTTAGGTCACCACAGAACCGACAGAAGCCCCTCTCTACCCTGCAGATGAACTCTACGGCATAGTCGGAGATAACTTGAAACGCAACTTTGATGTCAGAGAGGTATGTTTCCTGTGCGTTACTTTTATATTTCCACAAGTTATTGAACAGCACTCTAGTATAGATCGGTCCAACTGAATGATGTGGAGCTTTGTTAAATGTATATATATATATATATATATATATATATATATATATATATATATATATATATAATATATATATATATATATATATATATATATATATATATATGTGTGTGTGTTTTTTTATATACGTGGCCTTTGAAGTTGTAAAACTACTACGTGGGACCACATGATGGTCATTTTAAAATAATTCTTTAGCTCTTTTTATACAGCTGATTAGATTTATTAAACATTTAAAGTGTGTTTAGCAGAGCATTGCCATTAATTAAACACCCGAAAGTAGGAATTCTAGAACACAGACACATTTGCGGTGTTTTATAATTAAGATATGAATAAAACAAATGAATCTGGCTTTCACAGGTTCAGACTGAACTGTAAACAACTGTCAGGTTTCTCTAACAGGAGCTCAGTCGATAATGTTACCGACTGCATCAATCACTTTGTATTTGCTCTCTCTGGCAGGGCTTGCCAGATGTTCTCATTTGGTTTAAAGCCCCTGCCTTTGATCCTTGATGTAGACCCAGGAGCAAGAATTACTGCTAACCCAAGAGATGTCAAAGTGTTTGTAGTGTTGAACAGTATTGGCAGTCCATTTAGGATGCAGGATCAAGTGGTTGCTCCGTGTTTACAGGAGTTTTTCAACTCTAATAGACCTTTCAACACAAATAACCCTTACATGACTAAGGTAAAATGTGTTTAAATTGCATATTACCTTGTATATCTTGCTGTATCTCTCTTTTGCATTGGGTAATTTATTTTTTTAATACCACAAACATCTCAGTTTATAAGAGGCACACTCACACCTTCTTGAATTAATGATTTGCCTACTGTTCCTACTTTAATTGCCAAGTACTTTATGACAAACACCTGAGTGCTGTCAATCACACCTGCTGACTCTGCCACGACAGCATGTTGGCTGCTGTCCTCCTACATTTCTCTCTTCATAACTAAACAGCCACAGCAGCGCTGGTTGAGGCATTAAAACATTTTTTAAAATTGAATTGGATAACTAACCTCCCTGGTCGGACGGTTCAGCATTCCCACATGTGTTTGCTTAAGTTTCTAGGTACGCTGCTTTTTTCATAATGCCTCTGGTCCAGATTGCCTGTTTGCAGTGAGCCCTTTTTAGTCTTATTTTCAATATTCCAAACAATCTCTTTATTTGATTGCAGGTCATTGCCAGAATTGTAGATGGCAGTAAATTTGATGAGTTCAAGGCTTTCTATGGAGACACACTTGTCACAGGTATGTTTCCATCTCCATAACCCAGAAATGTATGTTTGTTGTTGTTGTTTTCTCATGGAGTCTCCCAACTTTACTGTTTAACTTTCAATATGTTCCTGTTCAGGATTTTCAAGAATATTTGGTTACCCTGTCGGAATCATCGGCAACAACGGAGTCTTGTTTTCAGAGTCTGCGAAAAAGGTAAATTTAGTTTGTACCCAGAGATGTCTGAAACAGTTAAACTCCAAAATAATGGATATAGATTTCTAAAGTCCTTTCAGAGTATATCCAGGGTGTTAATAGAAAAACTCAAATTTACCCTTGGCTTCACAAAATGTTCAGACTCATGGTACATCTTCCACTCTGTGATATTGAACAGACAGGCAACAGGTGTGAAGTGTTTAAAGCTAAGCCTCACAATCATGTTGAATTTCCAGAAGAATAAGCATTGTACTGGCAGTGTGTCTCTCAACTCTCTTAAATGTCAAGGACTTGAACACAATACTGCAGCACAGTATTTTCCACAGAGATTCACTGCTTACAACACTGACTACCAATATTAGTCTCTGGAGGGAGCTTCAGTCTTCATAGATGGTTTGCAGTGACCTTTCACAGTCAAGGCGCCGAATTTCTCCCGTACAATAAGCTCTCAAATTGCACTTGTCTGGGCAATCTCGTGAGTGCTCTGATGAATGGCATCGTAATAACATAGCATTTAGAAACCATGGACAAGAGACAATCATAATTTTCATTCAATATAATTCACTTAATTTGCAAGCCAATCGGCCGTGAAGAGAGCTGAACTTTGCACAGGCTTAGGAAAGATGAGGAGCCGAATTTGTGATTATGGACTAATACGTTTTTCAAACACATTTTCAATTAGATTACAAGCCTGACCTGAAAAAAAAAAGGTTTATTCAATTCAGTTTTTCTGTGAGGTCTCAATGTGACAGCACATGCGCTGGGTATCACATCAGTGTAATTGCACTCAAAAGGCACTGATGCAGTGCTTCAGACAGACACAGATGTAGAACAAACATGCTCAGAGAGCATATCCAAGAAAAATCAATGCAGCACCTGCATTTACAGAGAGGTTTTTGAAACACACTGTCATCCCTAAGGACATGCCTGGGCTTTATTATGCTAACAGTTAAATTGCTGAAAGCTTCTCCCCAGGTGTTTGTGAAAGGAAACAGACAGATTAAATTCTTGTTGTTGAGTGCCAAAACTTCTGGATCATTTTTCACCAAGTGACAGTTTCGAGTAGGCAGATGTCTTTCACACTGTCTCCAACTTCTGTTTGGGCTTTGCGATGCAAGGCAGGATGCTTCGCTGAAAGAAAGCCAGCGGAGGTAACTGCCAAAATAAGGAAAACACCTGAGTAATTCAGTAATACAAAGTATATGGAAATGAGGTGTCTCCGTGGCGTTAGTACTCCTTTTGTGCTTGTTTTCCTTTGCAGTAGCTCCTGGCGGCTCTGTGTTGTGCAGTGCATGTTTTCTGGCAAGTCTGAAGGCCGCTCGTCTCCTTCGTATTCAAAGTAAAATCTAGCAAACACAAAGCCAATGTGAAGCCTGATGACCTTCCTCCCACCTTGATAAAATTAATAAAGTTCGGTCATGACTGGTCTTGACTCACATTAAGGTGAGGGCAACTGCTCATGGAAACGCATAAAGAATGATTTGTTGAACATGAAGCATGTGTATCCAGAAGAGCTGCAATCACCAGTTGATTGATTAGAAGAAAAGAAAAAGAAAATAAATCAACTAACCTGATGACTGGTAAATCTTCTCAGTCGGTTTTCAAGCAAAAATGTCAAACATTTTAAGCTGGTGCCAGCTTTTTAAATGTGAGGATTTGCTGCCAAATGAAAAGTCTCTTCCAAACAGTTTTGGAACTGTTGGTTGGACAAGAGAGGCCATTTGATAGAGTACCTTTCAGCTCTGGCAAATTGCAATAAGCAATTCTTACACTTTTGGCCATTTTGTTGATTAAATGATTTATCACATAATCCTAAAAATTTAACGGCAGATAAAAAACATAATCATTTAACTGCAGCCTTTGCATCCAGCTCCTCAAGGTTGTTCCAGTACAGTACTTGTGTGCTGTCATTATATAGTATATTAGTTATTTATATATTATATATTGATTCTGCTTTTTCTGCTAGTGATTGATTTCCAGGTTTTATTGCTGTTCATATCTTTGGGTACCCAGAACAAATAAATTGGTTACAGTTTTGTCATTTGATATCAGGTGGTACTTACACATGTCTGTGCATTTTGTCCTCTGGGCAGTTTGTCTGCAGCAGTGAGAATATACTAGATTCAATAAATATTTGAATTCGTTTACAGGGGACGCATTTCATCGAGTTATGCTGCCAGCGAAACATCCCACTTATTTTTCTCCAAAACATAACAGGTCAGTGGGGATTATTGACGTGAGATTCTGTTCTGTTGCTGTGGATTTACTTTCTCTTCCTATTACTCCATCGCCTCAGTTCAGAGTAAACAAAATGATTTTTATGTGATTGTTATATGAGGGTATTTATTAGTTTTTATGTGCCTCCCTATAGGTTACAACATACAAAGTTTTTATTTGCAATCTTTCCTCTTCATCTCCATTTTAGGCTTCATGGTGGGTAGAGAGTATGAAGCGGGAGGTATCGCCAAAGATGGAGCCAAGATGGTGACTGCGGTTGCCTGTGCAAATGTACCCAAGATTACCGTTATCATCGGGGGCTCCTATGGTGCAGGAAACTACGGCATGTGCGGCAGAGCCTACAGGTATGATGGAGTTAATGAGTCTTCCGTGCTGAATAAAAAGACGACAGCGGTGGCATCACAAGTAGAAGCTTGGCCAAGACCGGTTACATAAATATGATCATTAGCTGTGTCTGAGTTGTTAGTGCATAATTTAAGTGTACAGAGTGTACCGTGTTGTTCAGTATGCAGGATAATATGCATCAGAGATTTTTTACATTTAGGAGAAAGTAAAGGCATACAAAGAGGCTTTCAGAGGCAAACCTCTTCAATGCCAAAACACATTTTATAATTTAGCCATGCATTTTAATTTGAATTTCCTGACACTGACAACCTGTCCTCCTTGCTTCATTGTTTGTTTTCTTTAGATAATGTCCCCCGACATTATTGCTTCTCTGGGAATGACAAGACATTCCACTGATTTTTTTGGACTCCTGTACCATTGTCAGACTCATAATGGACAGGGAAAAAAGTATTAATATCGAGGTGGCAGAACCACAGATAATAATTTTTTCCCCCTTTTTAAACATTTCTAAACTGATATTGCCTCAAATGACAGCTCCATACTCACATTTTATCAAGACATGTAAACAGACTTGTAAAAAATTCCCTTTATTAAGTATTTTTGTACCGCATTGTGAACACTTTAATAGAAATAGTAAGATTTGCATATATTAAATATAACAGCTCAGACACAAGCTGTATTTTGTCATATTGAAGGATTGAATGCAAACCCTCCTCATCTTTGACTCACTCATCTCTTCTCAATTTTAAATACATTTAGAAAACTAATGGCAAGCACCGTCTTGTAGAAACCTAAAGAAACGCAGATGATATGGCCTGTTTGTTTACTAGTTCTCAGCTCTTGTTGGACTTTTAGACTTATTTAGTATTATCCAAGTTGTTCTACTACCCAGGCTGAGCTCTTATAAATCATTTTTTTGCTGTAGTTGTCATCAGATAATTAGATTATTACTGGAGATTAGATCTTCATTAATGTAGATTTGTTTTTGGGTTTGATCTTCTTAATTGTTCCTCTGTGACAATTCTGGCCTGGCAAGCGTAAGAAAATTGACATTTCCTTATTTTCCTCTCACAGCCCTCGATTTCTCTACATGTGGCCAAATTCCCGAATCTCTGTAATGGGTGGTGAGCAGGCAGCCACTGTCCTGGCAACCATTACCAAGGATCAGAGGGCACGCGAGGGAAAAGAGGTAATGATTCACATTAATCATCCCATTTGCGCTTCACTGAAAAGGCTCGAATTAGCTTTGGTGCATTTTCTGCCAAAATCATAAACATTATGAAAGATACTTCTCTCTCAGCAGTGCCCTGATATGATACTTGTACAAGGATACAATTATATCAGTGTTAAGTGTTACAGTGGCAGCATATGCTGAATAGTGGAGTCATCAAATGGCTGTAATTAAATAGTGTCAGGTATGCTGTTATGGGTCTATTTAGAATGCATTAATCGCCTTGAAATGACATCAACGCATTGGTGGCAGGCATTTCAGTCAGTGTTGAAGAGTGTAACTATAATGACTGAAAAGGTAGCAAAAAAATCATTTAATATAGTGAATTTCAAATGGAGTCTTGTTATTATTTTTCATTACCTTTTTACTGTCCTTTTTTAAATTAATTTACCTGAATTTACAGTGGAAGTGATCCTGTTCTTGTCTCTGGACATGTATACAAATGTATCCTAAAACACCTTTTCCTTTTGTTCAGCCCAAAGTAAATTCAAAGCTGCTGCTGAACCATTAGGTGCATACAGTATACAGTATGCATAGTTTTAGGCTCTTTTGAAATGTTATACGCTGTTTTATTTTTATTATTAATTTAGTAGTTAGAAGCATTGTAAGTGCTTCTGGCATTAATATCTATAGGAGTTTGGACTGAATTATTTTATATATTTTTCTCTCCTACATTTTTTATGCAAAAATAAGTCTGCAGATAACCTGTAACTGCCCCTATAAGCTGTAAAACACAGTGGGTCCACATTATATAGTCTTACATTTAACATCAATATCACTGAAAATGAACACTTACTGTAACTCACGTTTCTGTAAGAAAAGCTTCAGGTGTCTGGCAAAGAAAATGCAATTTTGTGACCTCAGAATATCCCTGCTTGAGAGTAACAGAGGCAAATGGTCAATGAATTTCTCCAATTCCTTATTTACACTAATTTTATGCATATAAAATAGTAAAAAATCCTTATGTAGAAAAACCGCCTATTCAAAGAGCAGAATGCAAAAATACTTAATTATCTTGCATCATCTCTATATTTGTGGCTTTCAAAACAGATATAAAGTATATATTGCTGGATTTGATATGCTACATTATGCATTAATCATCTGGAGGCTGGTGTATAAGTGACTCAGGAGAGAGGAGAAAGAAGAGCGACTGACTCACTTGTTTACACGATCACTGATTGGTCATTGTAGGATCAAGGGTGGGCATGCTTTGTTTTAACAGGATCCAGGCATCAGTACTTTGCAAAAAAAATAAACACAAAATTTAGAATTTAAATAGACAATATCACTCTTCTTGTTACTGCAACTCACAGGCTAATGCATAAAAGTGGCTTATTATGATGGACACTGTTCACTTGTCACCCCAAATCACATCTGATTTTGTAAATGTGTATATATACACCCCCAGGTTCAGGATGAATCACCAAGAATATTGTAAGGTTGTGTGTTTTTGATTTTAAAATACTCAAAATAGTTTTTGTGACCTGTACTTATTATTTAACAGAAGCTAACTGAATAATTGACACTGTGACACAGGATAAAGAAAGTATGTATCTCACTGTGGTTTTCACCAACATAGAGTGCAGTAGCAGTCTCAGAACCCATCGGCTGTTGTCTGATGGCGATCTTTTGTTTTAACATTTTATTCACAGTTCACTGCAGAACAAGAGGCTGCCATGAAGGAACCTATAGTGCGCCGGTTTGAAGAAGAAGGCAGTCCATACTACTCCAGTGCTAGGTGAGGACATATTATACTATATGTCACAACCTGGTGTGTCTTAAATGATATATCGACACTACTAAAGTAAGACGTTTAATGCTATGTCTGAGACAAAATGTTCCTTGTGGAACAACAATATAGGGCACAGGTTTTCCACGAACAGGCCATCAGTCTGTGTCTCTGATTTATTTTTAAATCATCTCAATAAATCATGTGATCTTGCCTTTCCAAAGCACTGAGAAACCACAACAATGACTCTTCATGCATGAGAAGTGATGCTGTGATGTGTTTCAAGTTTATTTCTTTTCCATTAGATGTCCTGTTGTTCTGTCAATATGGGCCATCTCTGCTTTTCAATTCAGTCCTGTGGTCTATCTTTTATGGTGTTTTTTAGTAGAGCAAACATTTGATGATGGAGTTCTTACAAACAAAATATACATTTCAAATATTGATATTAGTCAGAATTAGTTAACAGCAGGCCCTCACTGAGGCTTAAAATGTCTTTTTCCAGGAGTTTGCTGGCCAACACAAGTAATAAAACACGGAACACACAACTACAATGAGTTAGAAGAACAATCAGTATTCACAAAGCTGATGAGACCAAAATGATTTTAAATGGACAAAGAGCTTAAATGTACTGGATGTCTAACAAGAAACATCCTGCTAGTTCAGCCTTGATCTTGCAGATGACTTAATGAGGCTCTTAACACATTTATGGAGACGAGTTGTAGAGATGATTGTGGCATTAGATAAACATATTGATGTGTTTTGCGAGATGGATCAACCGTTGATGACTCCATTGAGTCAACAGAATTTGGCTGTATTGACCACCAGCTGTGGTCCCATTGAAAACGCTGGTTGTTGATTATTATCAGCAAAGTATTTGTTTCAAACTTTTTACCCTGGCTTCTTGTTAGAATTGACTAAAATATATAAATTATTTATATCAAAATGTCAAACAACCCATAACTGTCTAACCATAATTTAAAGCGGCAACAGGGAACTTTTCCCACCTAACTTTTCCAAATGGTAATATTATGGCGCCGTGGTTATTCAATAATTACTTTATATTAGAAACGGATTCCCGGTTAACTTTTCTTTTCTCCCAATGGCAGACAAAGATATATAGTGATGGAACCAATGTAAACACAGATGTTTCATTATTCTATATCCATTACATTGTGCAATCAATATTTACTTGATAATGATGTGTCGAAGCAGAAAAAACTTGTCTGTTGCCAGTTTAAACTCACCAGATGTGTAACGGCCAACATTTAGAACAGAACAATGCAGATGGAATCATAGCCTCCATTGTGATGTGGAAGAAGAATAGAAATGTCAAAAAACAACCTATTTTGCAATGTTAAAGAAAGTGAGAAAAAAATAATCCTGGATGTGAATGGGGTCTATTCTGGGCTGAGACACCTCTTCTATCCAAGTTTTGTTGAAATCCGTTCAGTAATCCTGCTGACAAACCAACGCACAAATAAACACAGACAAACAAACAGATGCAGGTGAAAATAACCTCCTTGGCTAAGGTAACAATAGAAAATGAATTTGTGATATATTACCATATATACCTTTGATGAGCAAGGGAGCTGTTGAGGGAGACGAACACAAACTCTCGATATGAGACTTGCACACGCATGACAAGAGGCATCAGATGAGTGAGGTGTGATGCACTTTCATCCATTTATTTATTTGTTTTACAGGCTGTGGGATGACGGGATCATCGATCCTGCCGATACTCGTCTGATTCTGGGACTGAGCCTCAGTGCTGCGCTGAATGCACCAGCGAAGAAGACACGTTTTGGAGTGTTCAGGATGTAGAGCCCACAGACCTTCCTGTCAAGAGCTGGACGTGTACTGTAGTTATACTAGTTTTTGTAGATGTACTTGTGAGAATAAGAGCAACAAACAGAAAAAACAAAAATCACTAAAGTAGACTCACACAGCGTTGGATCCATGTGATCGGATGGTGATGGTATGCTGTTGTTGTGGGACATTTCCACTAATAAGTTGTGCCTTAACTGTTACTGTTCCAGTGTGAATGCAAACTGTTTCCTTCCTGTCTTTGATGGACCTGGTTTTTTATCAAATACTGTAAATGTTGAATCATAAAAATGTAGAACATAAAAGTGCTGTCTTTTTATTTAGGACCATAACTGCAAGAAGAAATTAAATCCTCATAAGGGGGCGCTGTTTAGCTGTAAATATCTGATCGGCCAGCAGCTAGAGGGATGACAGAAGTAACATTTGTCAAGCTAATTGCCTTTTTAGATGACGCTAAATGGTGTTCTGGTATTGACAGAGGAGCTACTTTGGGGAAAATCCTAACAAAATAAAGTGTTTAAGGACGTCCGTGCCCAGTGCAATTATCTCTAAATGCACACTTAGTGTAAAATGACTTGTCCAGAGACATCAGTGCTTTTATTGTTCCGCCTGAGCCACCCCTTCTGTTTGTTTTTGTGTTGCAGCCGGCAGGAATAGGATGTGGTCTATAGATGGCATGTTGCAGGCAGTGTGCCATGTGCCGAAGCTGAGCCACCGAGGGGAGAGTGCTTAACTTCACCAACTGGCCCAATTTCTTTCCCCACCTCTCTCTCTTTTCCATTTTGTCCGTTTATCTCTTTGAGCGAGCATGTTGCACACAGTTGTTATGCTCACATATTGGTATAGACCATCTGAATACACTCTGGCAACAAGTTACAGTTTTTTCCCTCCATAGGATTTCCAGAGGCCAAGGATTAGGTGCAGCAGTGGATGTGAATGTTCGACTGTCTTCGTATGTAGCCAGCTAGTTTAAAATGCTTAACTGGAAGCCCCTTACTGCTCCTCTGTGTGTGACTGTGTGGCGGCTGCACTGAAGCTGTGGAGTGCCTCACCTTAGGGAAAGCAGAAATAACTCGGGCCATGATGTGCATGCGCGTGTGTGATTGTGTGTGTGATCGCCACCCGCACACATGCACATCCTCCTACCATCACCTCCTACCATCAATTTTTAAAAACTGGTTTGCCAGTCATGCCTTCATCTCCTTCCACCAAATGTCAACGTGGGAGGCATTACCAAACAGCATGAACCAGTTTGAAGAGTCTAGATTTCATTGAAGTGAGCAAAACTTTCTAGAGATTTTAAGACTCAGACAAGCTTTGTCTCATTCATGTTTTCAAGAGGAGACGCTGCGGGAAAATGTCAATCAGGCGTATTTATGATTCCTCTCTGTTGTCAAACAGCTCTTAATTGCAGTAATGATCCCTCACTGGGTGGCTTCCAGGTCTCCTCTGACAGAAGGGCGAGGTCGTTCTTTTGTCTGGCCAGAATATCTGGCAAGCTCTCCGTCTGATGTCGAGTATTTTTGGCTTTGAGGTTGCACAACACTTGACAACCTAGAGGATGACAGGCTTCCCCAGCATACACTGGATTAAAAGGGCGATCGGGACAGGTTGCCAGACACGCAGACAGATGCTCTCATTAACGGCTGTGTGCAGCCATAGTTCTCAAACTTGGATGTTTTTTGGATCATCGGAGGAAATTTAAGTGACTGGAAGAGGCTCAGAAAACCAGACACTCCACATCAAAAGTTGTCAGGTGTCAAACTTTTCATGTTAAAAATCCTTTTAACATCTTTGTCGTATATCTTTATAGTGTCATACAGATGAATTATATCTAAATCTAGTCAGATACAGTTAGGCTGCTTTCTAGCTGAGCCTATTATTGTGGGTGGAAAGTATCACATTACTTGGTGGTGGTCCTAACTAGAAATAATTGTACAAATATAGCACATTTTATTCCACTGCACTTATTTGACAACTATAGAATCTAATCAGTATGGTAAATTTACTTGCATGTATATAGCAGCTTTTCACCTACCAACAACACAGAGCATTCACATTTACCCATTCTCATGCACATTTACACACGGATGTCAGTAGATGCCATGCAAGGTGCCAACCAGCTCATCAGAAGCGGTGCATGACATTTCTACGCTCAGCGGTTCTTTTGAGAGTAATTGAGGGTTCACTAGCTTGCAGCTGGTGGATACAGTGATCTAGCCACTAACCTGATTAATGGGCGACCCGCTTCACCTCCTGAATCCCGGCAGCCCGTGGAAATTCACAAGATACCTGGCAGATAAACCAGCGTCACCTGCTTTGACATTGCAGTGGTGAACAAATGAATGTATCAATAATTATAATCCAATAATATACATCATTCTGAAATAGGCTATATGACATTTTGTCTACTTTTACTTTTGGTACTTTAACTATATTTGAATTTTAACTTAAAGGTCCAGTTTGTGAGTTGATTGTCGAGTCTCGCTCCCAACTCATGATGTACTTGGCTTGGTGGGTTGAGCGTCAGTATTTGTCGATTAGTGGGTGACACTCAGCAGTCAAGTCTGTTACAAATTGGACCTTTTATGTACAAGATCTGAGAACTTCCTCCACCTCCTCATACACATTAAGTGGCTTTGAGTGGGTTGAGTTTTTCAGGAAATTCCGCAATCTTTACAACACAGCAAGAAGTAAAAATGCCTTGCTGTGTTGTTCCTCATTAAAGTAACAGGAAAGTAGGATCTCACACTGGCTGTCTTCATCGTTTTAAAAGATTTTAGTGAGATTTCTCAAATTCAGATGTACACCTAAACCTCAACCAAACAAAGAGCCACAATCTTTAACGGCAAGGCAAAGACAAACAAAACCAGAACAACCTACAACAACAACAACACATTTATACCACACATACATACATATGTACATACATACAAATAAGCTCAGTTCAACATCAATATGTCATATCTGCTGAATGGAAATTGAATATGTTGAATATAAATAAAAATACATATACATCATGCGTATATTTATGTTCCATCCCAACAAGTCAGGATCCTTTTCCTTAGAATCCACTTCGTTTATACTTGCTAGTTCACCCAGCGTGAACCTAAATCATGGTCTGAAATGGTGCCAAGAACAAAAATTCAAAACTCTTGGTTTTGAATAAGGTTCTTTTGGTTGATAATTGCCCCCTTTGTTCTGCTCTGACCTTCCTGTGGAGGAGGCTAAGTAGAAGACGACATTCTCCTTTTAGATTTACACTCATTCTGCAAGGCAAACCTTTTGTTATTTGGCTTTTGTGAGGCTTATTGTGATTGACATGAATTCAGACTAAAACTACTCTGTAGTCAGTAGTCACAGGCAAATTGTGTTACCTGACTGTGGAACTAATTTACCCAAGAAACCTGAAGTGTGCTGTGTGTTGGGTTAGTTTAAGGTCAACACCGAATTGTCAAAATGTGAAACTCAGCCTTCTCATCATTCTTAACCTCTGAGACGTTTGTTCTCCCCTCAGTGCGAACAATCCAGATTACTGATTCATTTGTGTCAAATAAATTAGAGCCAATGTGATTCAGGAGCTCATTCACTCTCTGACAGATCTGCTGAGACAATTATGACTCATGTCGGAGTCACCCCACAGCCTAAAAATAATCATGACTGAGAATTTGGGTCAGTCTTAATGTCCACTTCCTGGAGCGAAATGGATTATTGTCGAATGGAAAATGCTTTTTATTCCCCCCACTCAGTCAGAAATCACCTGCCGAAACACGAGAGAGAAAATGAGTGTTTGACAGTCCTGGAGATAACTGCTGTGTTCTAATTTGGAAGAAGAGATATTCTTTGTTTTTTTCAATTTGAATGAAACTCATTGACAACAACACAATCATTTAAATAGCCTCTTACTTCCAGTTCAGTGCTGCTATGTTAATGTCATTACTGGCCTCTGGAACAGTAAACAATGTGTTTCTTTAAAGGGTAACGCCACCAATTGTACAAATTAATGTGTGTTTACAGGTCTTGTGGAGTACCACTGCATATGTAAAGAGAGTTGTATAAAACCTTTTGAGGCTCCAGAGAAAGCTGCATGTAAACTGTTCAAAATTACGGAAGCCCTAAATGGCCATGGGTTCATCATATTGTTGCCTCTGTTTTCCCGTGAAATGAGTTAAACTTTGTTTTCCTGAGATAACAAAATCATTTTGTCATTATCAGTGCTGACAAAATACGAAATGAGCTCGATACACAACATGACATTCATCTGTTTTTTCTATTCACTTAAAGACTAATTTAGATAAAGCATAAAACTGCAAAACAAATGAGGATAAAGACTTGCTGGCTACATGAGTGATCAAGTCGTCCATCAGTTGTCATTGCTTTCTTGTGATCTTGAATCAATTAGGTTATCTTGAGAAGACAAAGTTCCTTATCTGGACATCTCGACAAACATAATCTTGGGGAAACAACAGTTGTTATCTTGTGATAATGACATAAGGAAGTCATGAACTCAAGAAACCCAATAACATTTAACTCACTGTCACAGGAAAACTGAGGAAATAATATGTAGATGGGTTCTGTACATAACAAGTCCAACAGTGTGACTAGAGGCACAATGCCTGACCAGTGGGCTGTTTTTCAACACCTGGCACCTACATCACCCATAATGCATCTATGCTACTCTGTGACATCAGCATTCAATTATGGACAAATGATCAAAATAGATACCACTGAAAACCTGAGATATTGCCTTTTTTCATTCCACGCATCCTTTTTTCATTTTCAAAACGGTGCCTACAATACCCACAATGCAGCTGAACCACTCTGTGACATCAAAGGAGGCAATTTATCAGATTACATGCAGCTTCTTCTGGAGCCACAAAAGGCTTTATACTACTTTTTTCACATATGCAGTGGTGCTCCTTGTGACCGTTAAACAGACTTTAATTTGTAAAATGAAAAACCCTTTGACACTGACTTCACTTCCTTACTGCTGAGGTTTCCATTTAAGGACTGCAAAATAGCTGTTTTGTCCTTTCATTATTAGAAAGCCAACATGTCACCCAATCCTTTGACACAAGCTAGACTTGAATATCTCACGAAGTTGGCCATAAATGAGTATGTCAGAGGCAAGCAAACATAATCTTGTATTGCTAAAAAGGTAATTCACAGACAAATAAATATACAGTACATTTTGTGACATTACACAAACTGTAATAAAACAATAACAGAAATCCAAATACAGGCCAATCTATTTGGGAGTTTTGAGTGGTGGTGATGCTTTGAACACAATCAGTCCAACATCTGGTTTATAATCATGCATTTAAAAAGTATCAAGGTGATAAAAATAAATAGCTGAACAGTGTTAAGCTGTTGGATGAAACACGGAGAGGTTTAAATCATGAAAAAGAACAATCTGAACGATTTAAACTTATTACCAGACAGAAACAGAAGCATCTGCTTTGCAAATGAAACGCACTGCAATGCAGACGAAGCTGCAAATCCATCACGATGACCTGTTTCATCAGGACACATGTGAGTTCAGAGCGCTGCTCAGGATCACACCAGGTCACATCCTCCCTCCTCTCAACTTTCTGTCCCGGGTCCTGGGTGAGGAGCCTCCGAGGGCAGCCGCAGCCCCGGTGTCGGTGTAGCGTGTGTGTGTGTGTGTGTGTGTGTGTGTGTGTGTGTGTGTGTGTATGTGTGGTGGTGCTGGTGGTGGTGGCCCGGACGCCGAAGTGACGAGCCTTGTGGTGCAATCTACGTGAGCACCGTCCCCGGGACTGACAGGGCCGGAGGTCCAATGAGAACGAGCCGACATATTGAGGTTGTCAAATCAAAGCCAAAGGGGAGGCGCTGTCCCGTCCTCGTCTGGATTACGTCATGCACAAACAGCTGGTCGTTGGCAAAAAAAAAAAAAATCTGAAAAAATGTAGACCAGCACAGCGACTGGAGAGAAACTGCACCCGGGCTGGAGCCCCTCCACTCAGTATTTGGCTTTTCAACGATGTGGCAGCCGGAGCGCCCGGGCTCAGGATGGAGCCCTCCGAGGCTCCTCTTGCTTGTTTACACCTCTCTCTGCGCTCTTGGAGGTGAGTGTTATGTGCGCTGCTCCGATTCACGAGGAGCTGTTCTCTTTGTCGGAGGTGCTGAAATCCTCCCCGAGAGGAGCAGCAGCAGCGGCGGCGGCAGCGGCGGCAGCAGCAGCAGCAGCAGCAGGATCGGATCCCGTCCTCCCTTTGCTTTACAATTCAGTCTCCTGAACATCCACAGCTGCTGCTTTTTCTTCCGTCAAAAAACTAACAAAAAAAAAAAAAAACCCAACAAAAAAAACCACCCCGATTTCACGCACACAGACCGGGCTTCAGTGAGGTGACGCATGGTCGCCGCTGATAATGGCACGCAACACATTGACAGATTGCTCCTGTCGGTTCGGAGCCGCTGCCGGGCTGAGGTGTCTGACCGTGGCCGCAAGAGAAGCACGCCAGGCTGGACGCTTCATTGGGGTTGATGCTCGCCTTCCCCTCTGGTTCTTTGTGTGTTTGTTTGTCGTTGTTTTTGCTGTGTTAAAGAGGGCTAGAGACACAAGTTGGCAGGATGCAGAATATGACCAGAGGATGACATGTTGGGAGTTTACATCTCGCTGTTTGTTTTAATTGGAAAATGAGCAGATTTCATTAGATTATGTTGAAGTTCAAGCGGTCACTTCTCTGTAGTGTCACTTCCCTTTGTCGTCAGATGTGGCCAAAAAGTCCAGCAAAATGTTCAACCTTGTGTGTGTTTATTGTCTTTTCTCAACAAGCAAATGTTGTGTTGGAACACAGGAAAGGTGTTTGTTTTGTTTTTTTTCCTCCATCCATCCTCGACTGTCTTTGCTGCTTCAAGGCAGAGGCGTGAAACAAAAACCACCTCAGAGCTGAATTGTGGGACAACAATGAATCCATACCTGCAGCACACGCTGTACTGTCTGTGGTCACAGAAGACCTCTCAGCTCCGTCTGAGGACATTGTAGTCGCCTGATGAGACTTGTTGCTGTTTGTGCTCCATCACTTTAGGTAAATCATTGGACTTTTGGTGAAGTCAGTCAGATCAGTTTCCCCCCTCTGCCCTTTTGTTTCCTGGCTTATGAGGGGCTATTTTTCTCTAGCACGGTGAGCAGGATCATGATGATATTGGAGGACTTGGTCTTATTGCAGAATTCAGAAAAATAAAACAAGTGCCGTTCATCTGAATGGTTATTGTCTGTCTTCCTCTCTGAATAGACGGGACGCTCAGTTTGATCTTGTTAGGGTTTCACATGTGACAGCTCTGATGTTGCCGTCTTTGAGGTTGAAAGAAAGGAGGGGTCGTGTAATTTTCATGACTTTGTGTTTTTGCTCCTGTCGGCGACTGAGGGGCAACATGAAGCAGAATACAGTGTGTTTGACCAGGTGTGGGAATCGATCTTTTTTTTTTGTTTGATTGTTTCCCTGCCAATCGTTTGTTGTCACAGATGGTTTCCTCTTTTCCATCTGGTGTTTTTAAAGATTTTTGTAATCGAGCAAGATCATGTTAGTAGAGGGGGAGTTTGGAAAAGCAGCTTTTATCTACGCCAAAAAAAATAAATAACAAAAATCAAGTTTAAAGACCATCCAGCTCAGCATTCAAGGATGAATCTCTTGTTGAAATGACAAAAAGCAGGATTATGTCTGTATTAAGCCTCTAGCAGAGTAAAAAACAGTGGTTGGGAGGCGCTCATTGGAAAGATTACTGAATTCAGAGCCATGTTGTAAGAAAAGCCTGTAAGCACTCGTGCTGCCTTTATCTCTAAATGAAACGTCTTCATTTAGCTGGCAAACAAACACGCTTATTTAGATATTCTGGCATGTTTACACCTCCACATTGAGCGGAGTCGCAGTGTGTGTCTCTGCTGGATTGTCGCTGAGACTGGCGCTGCTGATTTCCTTTTTTTTTTTTTTCCACATGGAGGGGGGTTTGAAAATAAATATGCAAGTTTATTATTCAAATCTTCCAAAAATAACTCGGTATGTGGGTTTCATTCATGCATTTAATTTGTCATGACAACCACAGATTCAGATTTGTTTCAAATCAAAGCCTGTCTCTGTTTATTTGGTGTAACTGTATCGTGTTTCTTATGTATGACAAAACAATTAAAACCTGGCAAACACAGGCTAGTGAAACCCCATTTCAGAATATCGATCATGCATTACATGATATCAGTAAATTTGCTGCACACCACCAGTGCAGAGAAAGGTGTGTAGAAGAATCATTTATTACTAGGAATAACAAAAACAGACCATTGATTCCCGACTCTTTTGGTACAAAGCCACGTCCACACACCCAGCAGAGTGCAAGTTTTTGAGTTTGGTGGAGTTCAATCAAAGAATGATTTTAAGTCTGAAAAATATAACTCGAATTGGATTTTCCTACCTCCAGTAGTTATCGCAGAGCCCCTTCTGACCCACACTCTGGGAACCACTGACATAAACTCAAGCGTCCTCTGAGACACATCAGACATTCAGAAACAACAGTTACCAAAGATCATCTGCAGCAGCCATCATCACTGTCATCATGGTCCAGGCAGACATTTAAAGAGCATGTCTACACTTAACATAATGCTTTACAGGGTGTGTGATTCAAGCTCATTGTTTGTGTAATAAATTGTGATGTTCTTGTTATTGACGTTACAAAGCCTGAAGAATGCAGAACCTGACCGATACTAGACTTTTTTGGGTCTCATGCCAACACCAATATTTGGAGCTTTAAATGCTGACATATTGGCCGATACTCATATACGTGCAGAGCGGGTCGTTAAACACACATTTTCTTGCAGTGATCCGTCAAATGTTGCTATCGATGAAAATCTGTGATTGTCACGCGTGCGTCCGACCAACACACTCAGCTGTTTATAGTACGTCAATGAGTTTTTAGTCGTCTGCGATGTGGAAGAAACCATGACTGTTCCCTTTAACAGACAGGCAGACGAGGCTCACTGCAGCGTTTGAGCCACACTCCATCCAGCGAGGTATAGCACTTCAGTCTGTGACATGTGACTAGTCATAGGTATCCATGTAATGAAAAGGTAATAAAGACCCTTGACGTGAGGAAGACTCACATATAATGCAGATAGCAAAGCTGAGGAAGGGCTGGGATGAGAGTAGATATAAGGCCGGGAGCTTTGTTACAGGATTAGGCTTCAACTCTCGACAGCGAGGTTTCTGCTTCATTCTTCTGAGTTCCTGCCTCCTTATTCTGCGCCTTTATTATTCAAGGTTGCTTCCGTAGGTGAGAGGCTGCGCGGGCTTTGAGGACTGGTAATAGTGTGGGGGAGCAGAGCCATTTTTTGCTCTTTTTTTTCCAAACAAATATTAGAACACACTGCACATTCAAGAAGAGAAAAAAAAAACAAACCCTTTCCCTTTATGCATCCGCCGCTCGCCGCCTTGTCACCGTAGAGGGTCACTTTGTTGTCTTTTACTCTGTGTCATCATCAAGGCAACGAAAGCAGACGCGAACGGCAAAACATGCAGCTGCAAATGACAGCGTTAGTGCAGCGGGGCTCGCTTGTTGTCTCGCTGCAATTCTTGAAAATTAAATGAATTCATGCTGTTTTAGCGGCACAGGCTTTTCATCGCATCCCCAAAACAGTATTGTGGAACTGTGCTATTTTTGTACAAATATCAGATGAGACAAATTATCCCCCCTCAAAGAAAGAGAACAGTGAAAGACTTCACCACAGGTATTCCGAGTGCAGATGGCTGGTATGCAAAAAACTCAAAGAATAAAAGTGTGACAAATATTCTACTCCAGTGAAACATCCAGTTGCTGACACATTTTCCCCTTGAAATATTGTCTTATTTCTTATCTACTTATGTTTATGTTCAGGATAACACTTATCTTACGGACACTATATGTTCTGGTATAGCAATTAAATGACTCACACGCAATATCCTTCAGATTTTGCCCACCCGCTGGGCGTGCTCGATGCCAGCTTTGCTCATGTGCGTAATATAGGAGATTACACCTGTCACTTGTTCTGCAGCTTTTATATGCGGTGCCGTCGGTGGATGTAATCCAAGGATTTTCTATTATGCAGAGACGCGAGTGAGCCTGCATACCTACATCTCCCTCAGCTGTTTTAAAAGCAGGTCTGTGGTCACATATTTAGATGATCTAGCTCTATACAAACAGCTTGTCAGGTTCAAGGAGAAGCTTATCATTGTGGACTCAGAGTGGAGTCAGAGAGAGGATGCTCATGCCTCTGTTGTGTTTTCGAGAATAAATGGAGAATGTTAAGTCTACATAAGCAGGAGTGTTCATCAGCTCTGTGTTAGACAGGCTAGCGTGGTGACTGGGAATTGTAGTGTCAATCTGTTGGTTTGTGGAGCACTTGTCCAGGCCTGTCCTGCTGGAGGGCGCTGTGAAATTTTGTACAAATAGATGCTCAGAGGGTGAAGTGCAAGAAACAAATATTAGCATTCCAACATGCAAACTATGATAGTAAACATTGCGTTATCATTATGAATATTTTAGCATGCTGACACACTAAACTAATATGGTGACAATAGTGAACACTGCATCTGCTAACCATTATACCATTGACAGCACGTCGCAAACAATATACCCGCTAACCTGTAGCATGTTAGCATTGTCACTGTAAACAATTTAGCACACTAACAAGCTAAACTAAACTTGTAGCCTGAACATAGTAAGCATAATACCAAACAACAGCATGTTAGCATTATCATTTAACATGCTAAACTAAGATGGCGGACACAAACACTACACCTGCTAAACATTATACTATTTACAGCATGTCACAACATTACACCTGCTAAACCATAGCATGTTAGCATTGTCAGTGTACCCTTTTGTACCCCCAATCAATCAATCAATCAATCAATCAATCAATCAATCAATCAATCAATCAATCAATCAATCAATCAATCTAATTTTGTTAATCAATTTTTAGTTGGCAAATTCTCACAAATATTTTTCTTTCCCACAGACTGCCTTTTTGTGACTGAATACTTCACCCGCACGCCTCGTAAGCTGAATGCTTTCAACTCCTTTGCGAGTGTGGAACTGTTCCACTTTAATGTGCCTGATGACACCATGATGGCCGTATGGAACCTCATCACCTTCAAGGAGCAAGGCGGCACGTTTGGAGACAGCTGCCCGAACCGCAACGTGACTGTGTAAGACGTCGAGTTTGTCACAACATCCTTCTCTTTTTCTGAAGTTGCCCTGTCTTTTGCTGAAGCTGGAGCCTCCTACTTCTTTTGGTTAAAAATAGATAATAAAAAAAGCATCCTATACGCTTTACAGTAGCGACTTGTTAAACCTGAGCAGCGTCAGCTAGTACTGGCAGCCTTGACATATGGAGGAGCTACTGTTAAAGCATTAGCCGCATTTAGCTTTTAATTTTGCTTGTCTATTTCTATCACGTTGGGGGGCAGTATTTGTCAAGAGAGCGGTATCTCAGTTGACTCTCAGTGTCCCTGTGATGTTATGATTGACGTAGACATGGTTATCACATCCAGATATGTGACATTTGATATGATTATTAATGTCTTGGATTTGAATTTTTCATATTTCAAACAGAAGACGCCATCTGTGCTCATGCTGTCAGCTGTTCCTATGGATGGATTATATATTTGGCAGGTGCCTCAGCTGTGTGTGAAAATATTAGGCCTGACACAGGGATTGATTGTCGGCTTTGTGATTAATAGGTACTTCAGGTCTGGGGCTCCTCCAGTAATCAACCCCCTGTACACCAGCTTCCCTCGGGATACAGTCGTCCCAGGATCCTTTGCTGTGACTCTCACCTGGACCCTTCCGAACCGTACAACAGGAGCGTTCAACGTGACCAGCCCGCTCCCTGGAGACTGGTTCCTGGCCGCACATTTACCAAAGGATGAAGGCAAGATCTCAGTCAAGGTGAGCCTGAACATTTATCACAAGTCACCATCATAGATTAATCTGTGAGTTGTTATTCTGGCATCATGGTTGCTGCACTGCACTTCCTAGATGTCCACTTACACACACAAAGTGTAAAGAATGCTTTCTCCTGTTGTTGGCACCGTGGCAAACACAAGCTTGTGATACACGTTTTGTTTCTTGTTACATCATACCAATCACATGACTTTAACGTCACTACCACATTACATCTTACTGTGCAATAATATACACACTGAACTATAAACTGATCAACATATAAGTTGTAAAGCTGGAGATCGAATAGTTTGCAACTTAAGTCGGCCTTGTGAAGACGAACTGGTGAGTAGATGAGTCTCCGTGTTCGAGGTGATGACGTTTTATGTCACTGACAAGTTCTGCATATATTTAGCCACTTGTTAGCAGCCACCTTTTTCGAGACACAGACCTTATTGATAGTGGCGCCGAATGAAAAGTCGGAGAATCACCAAAGTCAGTAGGATTTATCCTCTGGGTACCAAGAATGCCTGTACCAAAAGCCATGGCAGTCCATCCAGTAGCTGTTGAGAGACAGTGCAACTGCAGCAGACCCACACTGGCAGCCCGGCAGCCATGCTAACATGGAGAGAAACTAATCGCTTAGAGCAGTGAATGAGAAGCTTGAATCACTGTTTCGTTTACATCGCTCACTAATTGAGCCTGTTAAAAGTGGAAGCGTAACTTAAATGTGATTTACATCTAAAATATGTTCTTCATGGTTACTTAGGCCTCATTCATGGTGGAGAAAACAAAATCAAATAAAAGTGATGCGAGTCTTCGTTGGGATTAGTATTCCGGCCTGTGCTGCAGAGCTTAAAGAGGCAGAACAGTGTCAGAGAGTTTTTCTTCATCTCATCGTGTTCTCCTATTTGGCCGCATAAACACCTGCTGATTTCCATTTCAGGCAATTTATTTGTCATTGGCATGGCGTTCAGTTGTGCTTCCTTTGTGGTTTTCCACTGGCTAGAAAAGGTGTACCTGGAATGCACAACAATCAAAAATATCATCAAAAGTTGCTATCAACATTTCGACAGAAGAATTGATGTGATTCGGGGGCACTGGGAATAGAGGCAGCGGCGGCTAAAATGTGACTAGCCTCCAATGACACACGGTATAGATGGAAATAGCGTACCTCCTTCAGATTCTGCTCTCTGAAGCAATTTTCTGGCAGCAAAGATGTGATGTTTGCAGTTCAGAATGGAAACATGGGTGGAGGCAGAGCAAGCGGCACGGAGGGGGATGCACACCGCAATTATAACAATCTCAGTTATGTACTCAGCTTAAAACAAAAGACGTAAGGAGTTAGCACCCAAAAACAACAAAGTAGTGATCTCGTTATTGCAATTAAGAAACACAAAATGTTTCCCTTTGAGAGCAAGATTGAGAGTAATCATTCTCTGTATGAAGGCAAATTCTTGTATTTCATTCGGGCATTTTTGTTAATAATCTGACCTGTATACTGAGCTGATGATTATTATTTCCGTATTATCATTTCTCCTTTTAAAAGCACACCTGCTCTTTTTCCATCGCTTGCTTATCGAGATCAGGTGCATCATATCCTGAGTCAAGGATAATCAAACAAAGCTCACTGTAAATGAGGAAATTGATGGGAAGTGACAAGAGAGGTGAATGATATGAACTGTTTAGCCATCCATCCAAGCACCTTTTATGCCCACAGCTGTTCACTGGTATGACTTAATTAAAACATAGGGCAGCAGATTTATCTAAATGATGGGGATGTGAGCAAGACTCTTAAAGGATGCATTTTATTCTCATTTTCCGGTTAATTTTTTTTGCGGGTTCACTACTGGAATAGGTTTACATGGTTTAATGTTCTGAAACGCTCTGTTTTAGCTCCTGTCTCTTAAAAGCCCCTTCACACCAATGATCAGCCAGTTGCTTGGCATAAATCATATGAATGTGTGAAGTGGTGACATAGTGTGATGTCACAAAGTCATCGATTTAAAGGTGGGACTGCTGAAGAAGCACTTCAGGAGCAGTGTTTTCTGTGGGAGAGCGGAGCTTCTGTTGGTGCGGACTTGGACCTTTTTAACTTTAAAGACCCTTTGTGCACAAGAACATCTGTAAAATGTAAAGAACACTGAAGGAAAGGATAACAAAGCAGAATAGGTCTCCGTTAATCAGTCACAATTACGGAGGAGTTCCTTTTGCCAGTTACTTACTCTATCCAGCTGTTTTATGATGATCTTTATATTGGTTTGACACAGCAGTTTGCCAGTATATGTTAGATGTTCATGCTGGATATTGGCCAGTCAGCGTTATCTGCTTTCAGCACAATGGAGCTATTTGTGCAAAAATCTACTGAAACAGTACAAAAACATATCTGTTATTTCCAAATTCGATTGTTCATATATATTTGTTTATTTTGTAAATTAGCTTCATCATCCATCCAAGCACATTAAATTATCTGAGCTAATAAAGTGTACCTTTACCGCCTAATGCAATCTAAATGATTATTCTTGCAATAAATCCTTTCCAATGATATTGTGAAGTGTTCCTTTCTGTTCGATAAAGCTGAAAACATGCTCTAAAGGGTTGCATTTATTGCAGCGCTATTGCAAAGGATTGCATTTGATTGTTCAGGTGTACCTAATAAACTGGAAACCCAGTGTATACCCCAGAGTTTCCCCCAAAATTGCATTTTCTCGGTGGGTCATTCTGACTGAAAGCTCCAAAATAATGCAATTAGTCACAGTCTCAACAAAGAGATTTACTGCTCTGTGGCCTTAACTGATTATTATAGGCTTTAACATCCAGCCAAGACTGAAATTCAGAGGACAAATAAATGAATTTCTGCATCTTTTTTTTTTGCCATGAAAATGTTCAAATCTGATGCTATTTTAAAGCCATCGAAAGCCATCTGAGCTTTAAAACATTGGACTTTGAAACCCATATTGGTCAAGCCTTAATTAAAACACAACTTGCTCTACAAGACACAGGTGCCGCTCCGGCTGACAGGCTGTAATAAATCAAAGGGTCACCTCGCAGCTCCCGGACTAATGCCACATGCCACAGTAATTGTGGCCCAAACGGGAGGGGTTAGTGACTGGCTGACAGGAATGGACGACCTCATTTGGCATTCACACCTGTCCTTTTGAATCAGGTGCAAAAGGCCCCCGGTCCTTTTTTAAAACAAATTTCACAGCAGATCATGTGTTGAAAACAATGCACGCTCGCCTGGCTCCAAGACATTCGGTCTGCTCGGCTCATCTCACAGAATAATGCACATCCAGCATTAATGGTTCAGAACCACATGAGCGAAATAGCGGGTGCATGTTACTGTGTGTGGCAGGCAGAGGGAGGACAGAGTGATATTAATCCAGGAGGGTGACAGGCTTTACGCAAACGATCCATTAGGATTCCTCGGTCAGTCTGAATGATATCTGATCTCCTCCTTACCAACTTTTAAGAAATACCAGTGAGTTAACCGCGGAAAATAACATTTAAACCACTGTTGTTTTATCTTTGTAGGGTCTTTCTGAAGAATGCCAGTATCTGTTCCAGCCTCAGCTCATCGTCCAGAGGCTAATCGGGATCTCAGTGCTTTATCCCGGATACTTCATCGACCAGATGATCCCCGTCCACAATAGATCTGCACTTTACAAGTATGTCTTCCAGATGAGCTTTATTACACACTTAATCAAGAATTATCCAAGAGAAAAACATTGTTTTTTTTGTGCGCAGTCCACCTCCTCATCTGCCTCTTACGTTGATTCTCCTGGAGTCTTTCTCTATGAGCTTGTCTCACATTCTCATTCCCAAAAGATGCAATTTCCATGTGTGCGCTTCTAGTGTGAGCACCTTTATTAACTTCCCCTTCTCTCCAAAAGTCACCTCAGTTATACGAGCGGAGGCAATAGGATTTTTAATTTCTTTATTTCTATTGTTCATTTTTTCATGAACTTTTGAAGGTGCCTCAAGGAGGGGAATTTAATATTATACACGTTCTGCATAAACAGAATGATAAGAAGAATATTAAAAAGTTTGTTTATGATTAAGTTGTTGGTGGGTTTGCATTGGCGTGTTGCATGTACATATGAACATTATACACTTTGACAACTACTTTTAAAACACAAGTCTGCAGAGTAACAGTGGGCCTTGTGACCAACCAGTGAACCTTTAAACCGGCCATCCACCAAATTCATACTAAAATTGTACTAGCTGGTTAGCATGCTAACAACACAAAATATACTGAAGACGGCATGATTTCAAACCTATTCTTATTATTATTCTTATTATTTATTATTATTATTGTTTTTTCACAGTCTTTCGATAATTTAAGTTAAATCAAATTGTTGAACATTACAAGTCTTACATAATGCACCTTTAAACCAGATAACGCTACATTAGAGATGGTGTTATTGCAGTTATTGTTACAGAAAGTAAAGTTACTATAAAAGCTTTCTGTTTAATTAAAACTATAACAGCAGAGACGCATTCCTTTATCATAATCATCGTGGCCTTTTAAACTAATAAACATGAATAAACATTAACTTGAATATATTTACATTTAGTGCTATTCTACATTTTCTCTCTATGATATACCATACAGCCTCAGTTTGTGCTATTGTTTCCTGAAATGTGTTCTTGTGTGTGTGTGTGTGTGTGTGTGTGTGTGTGTGTGTGTGTGTGTGTGTTTAAATCTGTGCGCGTGTGTGCTTGCGCAGAGTGTTCATCCCCAATTATATATCAAAGGTGAAGGTTCAGCTGGTAAACTGCAGCACCAAGAACAAGAGTAGCGAGAGTTGTCCTGTTGTGCTGAAGATAAGAGCGCGGGCGCCGCCGGTGCATAACTCGAGTGCCCTCGACTGCAGGGAGTGGAACCCTTGTGAATTAGACACCCTCGTACCTGCCTGGGAACAGTGGTACTACATCCTGGTGGAGCGATATCTCACAAACTGCAACGTCTACTTCCGAATCGGGGTGCAGATCACAGGTGAATTTTTTTATATAGGAGAAATATGATTGATGAGTTTTTTTGTATTTATTTATTTTTCATTTATTTCTGGCTTGTTTTTCAATTTCAGCAACCTCAGAGCTCTATTTATTTTGTCTTCATAAAACACAGCAGCAGTGTACATTCAAGGATATTTCAGCTCACTGGTATTCCTGCTTGTCTTAATGTGAAGATAACCTGCAATGTTTTTATTCATTAGTCCCATGCGCAGACAGTTTTGTAAATGAGAGTATTTCACCAATTTTGCCAATTAAACAAAACATTTTAACAATTATTTGGTGATTAGAGGGAATGTTGGATTTTTCTTCTCTCTCACCGTTTTCAGATGAACCGTGGTAACGCTTGTTGCCACAATCTCTGAGCTGTTTGCTTCCAGCGTCGTTCATAATTTTTCTTCCTGCTGCTTTGATGTGTAATTTAAGATGATACCGGAGTCGTTTTCTGTAAAAACCTGAGCACTCATAAATTAAGCCAAACAAAAGCTCAAAGGAGATCTCTGCAACGATGCAGTCAGAGTATAAAGGATTGTAGCTTTCAGCTCAGATAAAGTAAAAAAATCTCCAGCGTCTTGTATAGCGTACAGATGTTTGGGGAAATTTAGTTTGAACATGTGTTTTGCTGAAATCAGACCATTAAGAGGCTTGTACAGCCCAAACCGAGGCGATTGGTATGGGATCCCTAAGAGGCCAGTGATACCACGCTTAAGTGCTACATGCTGTTTTGGGGCTCTGTGGAGCCGAGATATTCTTTCTGCTCACTCCACAGGGATGGCTCACAAATCTGTGGGAAGTCTACTCCCGTGTAGCGATCCCCTCCCTCTATATGGTGCACTTTGTCACCATGGCAACACAGACACTAATTATTCACACTCTGTTTCTCTCCTTGCCTGCCAGGCAGATCTCACTTGACCTTTTGTGGATTTAAATTGAAGAACACCTCAGGTTCAGGGACCATCTGGAGTCCTCACCTTTCTCCCGCTCTTCTCGCTGTTGTCGGTTATTGTTGTTTCGCGCTGTCTCAGAAATATGTGCCCTTGTTTGAATCCGGTCCAATTTCCGCGCACCGCGGTCGCCGGCTACACAGGAAGCATTGAAACTAGGTTATTTATTATTGTTGTTGGTACAGTATTTTCGCTGGAGGTGTCTTGGCCTAAATAGAAGATTGGTCGTTGAATAGAGTTTATGTGTTGTACTCTATACAAGCAAACAGAAGCCAGTCCTCTGGATTATAAATGTTATGAAATGATATGTTTTCATAGCCCCTTTCACTCCCGGCCGCCCACACATACATAAATATGTGTGATATATTTGGGTCTTTTATTATTGATTTTGCACAGATTTCTTCCTTGTATCTACCAAAGTTACATCTGCCTGGAGCCCGCAGTATTTGGTAGTTGAGTATTTTTAGGGAGTGCTTCAGCTGCCTGAACGGACATCAAAATACTTCAAACCCTTTCAGAGACAACACTATGCAAATGAGGCTGAGCTCGAAAAGCCTTTGAAATCCTTTCCCCTTGGGGACTGGTGGTATTTGATGGTACTTTGCCAGTTGCCATCAATGACCATTTTGCAGCGAGTTGCTTTGTGTTGAGTGAAAGCATACTGTTTGCAATTACCGTGGATCTTTGTCTCATTAAAAAGCAGTGTACAGCGCTGAACCTTGCTGTTTACATTATGGAAGCCAGCCGAAGGGGATCATTTCAAACATTTGCAAAAGACTCGGTTGCTTAGCATGCATAATAACGGCAAGTCAAATAACTGACTTGGTTATTGTCTGTTTGTTTGAGATTTGCCGGGGATTGGTTCTGCATTGTTCATTCACAGACACAGATTGATTTCATGATAGGGATTATACACAAGATGATGCAAGATGCTTTTTTTAAAAAAAAAAAAAAAAAAAAAAGCCTTCTGCAGCAAGACAGTGAACATCCTGCTGTACAGGAATCAGTTTGATTGATTTCCTCTGTGAATTTGATGTCTTCCTGCTTTTGACTAGATTGCTCCAAGTCCAATTTGTCTAAGGATCAAGCTCAGCCCAGCTCCTCCATGAACATGCCTCAGTCCTTTGGCACCGCGATGGGCTTCTCGCTGTCTGACACCCTGTCGATGGCGGCCCTGCCCGGCCCGTCGCACAACGCCAGTCAACTGCACTCCTCGGAGGACAGCATCGTGTACCTTGCCCCCACCACGGACACTAACAAGTGCTGGCCCATCCGTCCGACTCTGCGCAACGAGCTGGACACCTTCTCTGTGCACTTCTACGTCTTCTTCGGTCCGAATATATCGATTCCACCGGACAGAGCTGCCGTGTTCGCCATCAACCTGATGCCTGTTTTAGACAGTGGAGGAGTCCTCAACATGGAGCTCAAACTCAACATGGTGAGTCATAGTTCCTTTTTTTCTCACAAATTTTGTTATTGGTATTTGTTTTTTCGAGCACATCAAGGCACATACAAATGGATCCCCCAGACATTCCTTTTTTTCCTTTTTTCTGTTGACATTCCTCATGCAAAGCTGCTAAAAGACAACAATACAAAAACAAACAGGAACAAGATCCTTTAGATAACACCAGGCCTGCTTGTTCTATAATATATGGTAATTGTAAAGACCATTTTTAAGGACGTCTTGCTATTACTCAAATTGGTCGATGGGTGTTTTCACAAAGGTATGAACACTTAATCTAAAGGCACGTCTTTTTCACACAACCCATTCTTTGTCTATGTAGGAAGCCGTGCAATGAGATGGGGTGGGGTGCTTCCCGCTCCCGCTACGTTGCATAACATTGAATTATGGCTACTATATGCAAATCCAGCACAACAAGCCACCTCTGGAAACTACTAAAAAAACCATAAAAGCTAGCAATAGTCGAGATAGAAATGAAGAAGTATTCTGCTATTTCTTGCCTAAAATGGCTTCAGAAACTCATTTTGCTGAGCAATTTTTGTAATATAACAGAAAGTTTCTGAACGAGTCACCATGTTGGTCTGGTTTGAGATCCAGGAGCAAATGAGGGCTCATGAGTGGAGCCTGTTTTGGTCAAGTGCATCCCCTCGCGTCTCCCGCTTAAAATTATTTGTTTGCTTTAAAGAAGATTATATTTTAACACAATGTTTTTTTTTTTATCATCGAGACACCTAAATTAGGTACATGTACGTAAATAAACCTTCAGTTTTATGTCCACAAAATGAAGGGTTGGTAAGATTGAGGTGTTTGTATTCAATGTCTTGATCATGCAGACATTTATTGGCGTTGGCGAATGAGATATTTTGATTCAATGTGTTGGACAGCACTCTGTTTCCCCCCCTCACACTTCCACTGCTGTACACTTAACTACTGCAAAAATGATCAGATGGTAATCAGTAAAGTAAACATGCAACAGAGGGAAAACCCCTGGCCAGCGAGGGTGAATAATTGGGCTCACAAAGTGTCTGGCTGAGCTCGCCTGCTAAATATGGATGCTCGTATGGTCATAGACTTTGCTCTGGGAGATGAAAAAGTTCACAGTGAACCAGGCGCCAGTGTTTGGGCATGTGACATATGCTTATAATTGAGAGGGAACAAAAATACCAAAAATCAGCCATGCAGTATTTGATGTGATGTCTTTGTTAAGCTGTCCTTCAGATCATAACGGCATTAGGGATGCACCTGCAGCTGCTCCGGTGGTCTACTGGGAGCTGAAAAAACTGCAGAGCTACAGGCTGGCAGATGGACTTTAAACATTTTCTGCTAATAGAAAGCAAGTCAGCCAACATTGAAAGAACTAGAGGATGAAGCGTAAAACCACAACAAATATCTTTGATTGTTCCGTTCAAAGGAATGTCCTGACATTTTGGGAAATGTGCTTCTTTTTGCTGTCTTCCTGGGAGACAGATTGATATCAGTTTCATCTCTCAGCATTCAGAGGAGATATTGGTCGAGGGTATTTTTAGCATAGTACCTGTAGCTTAGCATAAAAGGCAGAAGCAGGTGGAAATAACTGGCCTTCAATGAAGGGGGAAAATATCCCCCTCTTCCTCAACAGATGGAGTTGACCAGTGGTAAACAAATCAAAGAATTAGTAGAGTTTTGTTTGGAGCTAGTCATGAAGAGAAACGTCTTTGTGGGTTGGACTGTTGGTCAAGAATTCATAGCAATTGAATTTAATGCCAGTTTGGGCTATAAGAACCTGTTTCTCTGAGATTTTATAGATAAAAACATATGTAATGTGATATTAAGTGATAATGAACAAAATGTGTTTGTTGCAGCCCAACATATGAAAATGGTTTAAAATGGTTTAAAGTTGTTGTCTTGCAGCTACCATGCTGTCTCTCCCTGCCTCCAGACTTTGTGATAAGCTCGGATAAACACATCTTTCATCTCCACTGAACACACAGAGATGAGACCGATAATCGATCTCCTCTTCTAACCCTCGGCAAAAAAGCAAACAGCCCTATTTCCCAAAATGTCAGACAAAAATACAAATAGCTGTCTTTTAAGGAAATGAGAATAATTGACTGTAATTCATTTGGTGGTTTATTGATTGATTGCTGGTTGATGTGGCGACGCGGTGGGTTATTGGCTGCTGTCACCTCACAGAACGATCGCCCTGGGTTTATATGGATTCTCTGATATGTTTTTCTGTGCTTTTTTCATGCTTTCTTCATGTTTATGTGACCTTTATCCCACAGTCCAATCAGGTGAAAGTTTCAGCAAAGTGCATGTCCACCACAGGAACCAGGACTTAATTTAGTTCCAGGGACATTTTAGGCTTAGAACAGTTATCCCCCCATGATCTCATTTCTCAGAATTCCCAAATACAGTAACAATGGCAAATTACAAGTAAAGACTGTACAGCACCGTACAGTAATGTTGGTATAATGTTGGTAGGGTGACTGAAAACACAGTAAATGTATGTAATATCACTGTGAATTTACAGTAATTAAAGATGATTATTACAGTACTATTTTAATTTTACATCAACATACAGTATTTTTGCTATGAAATTGTCTGATTACTGTAGAAACACAGTATGTTGCTGTAATTTTCATGTATATTACTGTAAAATAATTACTGTATGCTGCAGTTACTACTACTAGTTCCTCTTAGGGAGTCTCCAGAACTATATATTTAACCACCCAAATGTGTCCCTGTATTGGTCCCTGTGTTACTTTCCAAAAGCACAGGATCTTTGGGGGTGGTGCTTACAGAACTGAACATTTTTGATTGGTCGAGTACTTTGCATCATTTTATTTCAGCCACCATTTTTTAAAAAAAAATCTGCAGCCTTCAAGACCCGATTATTTTTGTTGACTTTGCTTCAACATATAGACATGAAATTACAAGAGACAGCATACGACGGTCTGACGATCATGGATTGCATGCAAAAATTACATGTAAAACATTTAAACGTCAGTGGGCTAATTTGCCAAATCTTTGGAAGTCTTTAGAAGGACGTGAAAACAGACGAGAACCGACAGGAGGAACCTATTAATTCCTTGAAACAGGACTAAAAGCCCTGGTACGCTGGGTGGAAACGTGGCTTAAGTGATAGTTGTCTGACTTTGACTTTAACTCAGTGGATTCTGCAGGTCTTACAGAGACAGTATGCTGTGATGAAACCTGGTTGCCGTGATTGTTGTATGAGCCACGAGATGTATTCCACATAGACACTGTCGAACTGTATTATTCTATGGACAGATTTCTCTCCCCTCGGCGGTGATCTGTCATTTGCTTGTCACAGGCGCAAAATCCAGTCAGCCGCTGCAGGTGGGGGACTCTGGCAGATTTGCAGGGCTTTAGGAGACAATAGCTGGAGCTGCTTGTCTGCCCTGCATCACTCTCTGTGAAAGCGTGCGAAAGGAATGCATATGGCTTTTTATTTCCACTGATATCTCAATTGGCAGCGGATCGGTTTAATCGCTTTAGATCCATTTTCAAAGTCTTCTTTAGGTAGCGCTTATGCAAAGAGAGAGAGATTGTAAGCACTGTAATGAGTGTTAGTCCTTGAGAATGCAGCGATGTATGCCTTGTTAGAGTTTATACGTCCTCCTCTGGATATGGGGGCCCAAATGTGACTTGGTAAATACGTTAATGAAAAGAAGTGTTGCAGAAAATAATGAATAAAATGGCGATGGCAGTAAGTAAATACATATATTTTCTGTATTTATGCTTTTATACATATGTATATTTATCTCCATATGTATTTGTATATTCATTTATGTCCATATTTATTTACATGTACACACACACATTTATTGCTACACTTGTAACCAGCCATTTGAGAGCCAAAAGACATAGTTAGTGACACCGTCTCTCGTTGTCACCGAGGAGATTTGCAAATGTGAAAAAAGAAAACATATGAATAAATAAATGTGGAAATAAATACATGTGAAAAATTGCAATATTCTTTACATATGTGTTGCCCGTTAATGTATTCTTTTTGAGTTTATTTATTGTAAATTATTCATTTATTTTGTTTGTCACTTTTGGGCCACCGTACATAGGAACTACTTGGTAAAAATATCCAGAAAATATTGAACCAAAGCCGAAAGGAAAGGCTTTTTTCAGTGAGTTGTTTTTTTTTGTTTTTGATCACGATATCTGATATGAGTTTGATATTTTACTGAACAAAATTCAAAGTCGTCACAGAGTTTATTTTAATTAGTTTGGGCACTGGGCTGTGCAGCATGTAGCACACAAGCCAGCGTCAGCCATGTTCATACATCTGTTGGCATCATGTCCTGCCTGACACACTCCTGGGAAATTTTAGCAAAGCAAACGCCACATGAGGAGACAACAAAGTTACATTTGGTATTCATTTTTCCCAATCTGCAGCATTTTTATAATTTAAATAGAAGTATTTGTCCCGGATGCTTTTGAAGACACGTTTATTAAAAATAATCTCTACAGCAATTTGCTCAGTAAGTAACCTTGAGCATTGCACTGTTGGAAGATAGCCCCCCCTGACTGAATTATGCCCCTTGCCACTCACATTCCACAAACATAACTAACAGCTGCATAATGGATCAGGCCTATAAATCACAACATTAAACATGATTAATGTAGCAATGTTCACAGCAGTGTTACAAAGTGCTTTACAAGTAAGAGTAAGAAATAAATTCCCAAACAGAATTAATGTTTAAACTCCAGGCATTCATTTAAATGTGGTATAAAAAAATAGAACTATAAAAATTTTGTATGAATGAACAAAGATGCCCTGACAACAGAGGGGCATTTTAAGAAGTGATTGAAATCCTTTCTTAGTTGGTTACCTGACAGCAAAGATGAAGAGTGCTGCGAAAGCTCTGGCATCCAGCTTCAGGTGAAGTTATATGAGCTGGAGCTGGAAGATAGATTGAGTCTCCAACGTTATCGGTAAAATCTTGATATCAGCTCCACACACACAGACGACAAAGACATTTCCTGGTTCTAACAGCAAATGAATGGTTCAGATGAAAGACTTGAGAAGGATCAAACATACGGCAAAATTATCTTGAGAGCATCTATCCTCCTCAATTTGAGATGTTTCCTGTTGAAACATATTGTTGGCAGCCATTAACCAATATGACACGAGGGATTCTAGCACTGGAGGCTGAGTTTAAAGGATTGGTGTCACAATGTCAATAAACTGGGGCTTCTTTTATAAAAAATCTTCGTAGATTCATACTGGAAATTTGCCTTAAGATAGTTTGAGATGGTGTGCTTACTCTGATTAATAAAAGATACATGTCCTCTAAAAATCCCACTTGTAACCTACACACCAAAATCTCAAAGCAACTTAAATTGACAGCACCTGCCTTTGCAATTTCCCCTCATATAATGCCAGCACAATGAGGGTTTGGTAGAAAATCTAACTTTTTGGAAGACGAGATGGCGGCCATGGTGGAGGAGATTGAAGCCAAGAAACATGTTTAATTCTGCAGACTGAATAGTGGCTTGAAAACAAACCTGAACACACAGTCAGGGAGTGTTTGTTCATCACAGACTTGGACACATGCATCCCAAACGGCAGTACCTTCTGTACCCAGCTAGAAAATCACAAGTCAAGTCTAGACTTTGCTTTGAGATAAGATCCATTTGATAAATAAGGGCCCTGAGTGATATCAGTAAATGATATGACGTGAATAATACCACATTTACATCCGTGTAAATCACTTTGAGATCGTAATGACTCTGCGGTAACAGTTGCTAATATTGTAATAGCAATCCATACAAAACAGGGCAGTGATAAAATGAAGCGAGTTTAAAATAGGGGGAATAAATAACATTTGTTTTACACCTTTAATGTGTGCCCAAGAATTTGGGTCAGAATCACTTTTGAGAATAAACTACAAAGACTTGCCTCCAGGGGAGACTGGGATTATGACTGTAATCAAAAGGGTTTAAGAGAATTTTGTGTCGGATACTTTGTCATTTCATGGCTTGTGCACAACATACGGACGCTTCCTCATCTCATTTTGGGGGTATTTCATTGTGGATATAAATATATTTCCTGGGTATATTGATTGTGTTGAGGAGTGATGTGACATTATAATTTTGAAAGTTAAAGAAAAATTGTTTTTACACCTCTAGTATAGCAGTTAAAGTGAGAATATGCAGGGTGTTGTCATTCACGTTGCTGTTTTTTATTTAGTGTCATTGTATTTTTGTCTGTGCGCCTCGGTGACGACAGAGATGACATGTTATGAGATTTCTCTGTTTACCGGGAATAACAAGTAATAACAATTTCAACCACAACACAAGAAAATGATTTTTCCTTTTTTGGCTCAGCTTTCAAATAGTTGCCGGGTAGACCAACCACACTGAGCAAAAAAAAATAAATAAATAAAAGAGAAACACACTGAAGTCCTTAAAGGGGAGTTTAGTCATACAAGACCTCTGTGGAGCTTTATCTGGGCCAGGAGGAGGGGCGACAACTTTGAGGGGAACTTCTCCTGCCTCATCACATGCCGTGTCTCGCAGTCACACAGGCTTAATAAGGGCAATCTTAACTGGTGCCGTGACTCTCTGGCCTTAATTTTTTACATGGACAGATTATAGGACAGTGGGCACAGATGTGTACGAAGAGCCTCCTCGTATATAGCAGCACTGTTCGTTTCTCTTGAATGGCAAACGGCATCGGTTGGAAAATCACACCTGAAATATAGCTTACTGTGCCGTGTATGCACTTTGTAGCCGGAGAATGTACCATCACCCCTTAAATATCAGTCGTACTTGACGAGATATTTCAGTCTGAGCCAAAGTAATGGATCAGCAGACAGATGCTGCCACGCGGCTAGCATGTCTTAAAGCATATCTACTTATACTTACCTATAAATGTTTATATCAGTCACTCTAGCTGTGGGGGCCTCCTTACCCTTTTAAAGGCCACTGGGTCTGTTTCTGGATGGGCCTGTCTGATAATCAATCCAGGAGCGTTTGTCGCTCAATCCTTCATCTTCAAACGGAGGGGCAGAGCTCACAAACATGCTCGAGCCCGTACGTTTGCAGGTCTGCCAGGCTGAAAGATGGGAGCAGGAGGAAGGAGACTGTCTTTAAGTGCCAGTAGGTGTGATTGAGTCTTAGTACCAAGGCCAGATGGTGAGTTTAAGAAGCTTGAAATCTCAGCACCTGGCAGTGTGTTTGTTGAGTCATTGCATTAATCAACAACTTTGCCAACTCCCTGAATATACATTATGCTCATTTAACGCTCGGGGGGGCAATAGAAATCTGATTTGTTCAGGAAATAATTGCCCAAAATTATACCTACCACCAAGCGCAGTTCTCTCCGGACACAAAGTGAAGCATGAAACGTGCTTTTGCTTGTGGTGTAAAGTTCTTGTTTGGCAAAGAATGAATCCTGCTGTTTCTGACTGGCAGGTTTAGTAAGTTAGTCAGACACTTTCCACAATAGTCGAAAAAAAACATTTCAATGCTCCTCTTCTTTCCCAAACACAGAGACACTGCGAATAAATTAGAAGACATTTTGTCATATTTCATGCCTGACTGCACACCGATGCCGCACGAGCACATGCAGTACTTTTCTTTCGGTTTGTACCCCTGTTGTTCTTTCACTGATACACCAAATTGGACTGTAGTGGTCTCTTTCACCTCCCCGCAGAATGAGCCAATTTATTTAAGCATATGCAGTTCCCAACGCCTGAATAATTCCCCAGGATTTTTTTTTTTTTTTTTAAACGCATGAGTGCATTAATGTATAATTGATGCTTTAAGGAGATAAACTGCCAACATCTTCATTTAGGTGCCTCGGGCAGACAGAGAGGGAGCAGTTTCACTTGATTTGTTAGTTTTAAAGTTTACTATCTCACAACTGAGGGGAAATGAGACCAGAGGTAATCATGAGCAGTGTTAGCTCAACCAGCGTGATGGCAGCAGATGGTTGATGGTTGGATGGAGGGATGAACGACATGTGCTTGTGTTTCCTCCCGCAGTCTACCCTGAAAGGAGCCAATGTGACAGTGTTCGGCTGCCTGAACCACGGGATGCCTCTCTTCTTACGGGAAAACTCCTCGCTGAAATGTGAATCAGGTAAGTCGAATTTGACTTTGACCAGATCGCCTTTAATATGCTGCTGACTGTTCCTTCAGAATATCAGTCTTTTTCTGAATGAGTGAAACAACAATAACACTTGACTGTTCATACACAGTTTGCTCCGTCGGTTTTTCTTTAACACTTCGACTGACAGCATCTTTCTCTTTAATCGCTTGAGCTGGAGCCAGTTTCTTTGACATCTTCCACTTCATTGACACGTACAGCTCATTTTGTCTCCTACAAATGGCTGACCTTTCAACATTTTGAATTCAACTGAATTTTCCTCTCTTCTTTGTTCTTCTATTATTATAGCATCATTCAGTATTTGTTTCACGACTTCAAGCTCAACTGTGCTTCGACACTTAAAGTTGCTGAAGTAAATAAACGTATTGTTCAGGAAATGTCGAATTTTCTCATTAAGAGTGAAGCACTTTCTGTTTTTAAATTCTCCATTTCAGTCTTCTGTCATGGTTTTGCCTCTGTTGCAGAATCGGTGGCTGGGTTTTTCCTCTCCGTGAATACCTCGGCGAATATCACCAAACTAAGGATCCCCTACCCGCAAACAGGCACCTGGTATCTCAGTCTGCGCTCTCTGTGTGCTACTGAACACGGGTAAGATAGGCAGTTCTGCTTCTGTGTTTCTTTTATTCCATGCTTACACTCAGCTTCACTGAGCTAAATTTATTATCCACCACACGAAACTGTTGGCAAAAAAAGAAGACATTTTTTTTCGCTTAAAAGAAGACAGTAAATGTATTGACACTTAGGGGAATGCGCTGTTCGCTCTCTTGACGTGCTTTAGAAGATCGAAACCGCTGCTATGGCTGTATGCTAACAGCTTAATGCAGGCGCTGAGATGCAAAGTAATTGCCAGCAGCTGGCTAAATTAGCTTAGAATAAAGGCTTGAAACAAGGAGAAACAGCAAGCCTGGCTCTGTCGAAATGTAAGAATTCACCTTTGAGCACCTTTAAAGCTCACTGATCAGCATGTTACACCCTGTCTGTAGCATAGAAATGGCCCAAACACAAGACACACAGGCAGGTAGTATAACAAAAAGTTAGCCATAATGAGCTGGTTGTCTGAAATATCCCAAAAATCAACAGACAAGGACAACAAGCAACAAAAAAGGCAAGCACAGGAAAATACAAAAGTAACACGAAAAACTGAGGACAAACCAGAGAACGACAGGGAATAAATCAGGAACACAGGGAAAACACAAGGATTGGGGAACGAGCACAGGAGACACAGGAGTGACGCGAAGAAGATAACAGGATGAAACCAGACGAACCAACAAAGAGTGAGGGGATGCACAGCCTTAAATACAAACTGAACCGTGGAAACTAACCAGGAACAGGGCAGTGCTATTGAGGCTGATGTGAGACAGGTATGTTCGGATAATAAGACGGGGGAGGAGCACAGGAACACAGGAGGGCAACAGAACATTGGGAACACAGATGAGGTAGAAACTGACAAAACCGTGACAGTTTGTTGGATTTTGTTACCTTTGGAGACAGCTAGGGTAGCTCTGTTTCCAGTCTTTAAGCTAAGCTAGGCTAACCAGCTGCCCGCTGTACATTCATATTTAGAGTACAAACAACAGAGTTGTCAGCGTTGTTTCCCAAAATGTCAAAGTAATCAGTCGAAACGGAAACAACAGTAAAATTTGTGGCTCCCGAGGAGTGAACTCAGGAAGTCCTCCAAAACATTATTTACATGCATAAAATTACTGACACCAGTGGAATGATTGTTGCTCATAAATGCTTTACAGCCTCATAATCAATTCCTGGCCCGCTGCCCCAGAGCAACCTCTGTGATACAATATTTACCATCAATTAGAGGAAGACAATTGCAAAATAGGACATTCAGTATTTCTTAAAAACTCATCTTTGTATAACAATCACCAGTTTATTTAACTAAATTAATAATTCACTGCCGCAATGAAGACACTGTGCTCACTGTTTAACCGTCGCAGCCTTCTTCATTCAGCTACGTCCTCGCCCATCTGCCACCCGGCAGATTAATTTGGGGTTGGCTTCATGAATGTGCTTCTGCTGCTTACCTACCATATGACATGGAAGAGGGTTGCACTTTGAGGTTTAGAAAAGCAGATTCTCCACATTTAAACATTGGCATATGAGTGAATGCGAACAAGGTTGTTCAGACAGACCTGCAAATTGAAAATCCGCCTTTCTTTTGCCAGAGTACCTTTGAACACGGCATCTGTTGTCTGTCTTTCTTTTTGGTGTGTGCTATTTCTCTGGTTCGACGTGATCTAACAGCTTTGTATTACTTGCTACAACGAATCAGACTGCAGAACATTTTTGAATCGTTTCTAAAAGGTGAAAGATGGATTCGAAAGTGTTCTTTGGTCATTCATCAGTTTGCTATTCACACATGTTGAAATGTATTGTGAAAGAGGCAGAGACTAGTTTTTCCACATAATGGATCACACCTACAAGACGTACAGAGTTTGTTTTTTTTATACTTTTGTTTGTGTGTTCTTTTAAGTCTTTGTGAGAAATGTCTGAAAGAGAAAGTGAGGAAATGTCTCCATTAAGTTGTCAAATACAGTGTTTTCTCCCCAGTTCCAAAGTATTAGCTATTCAGCAGATTGAGCTGTTTTGTCGAAAACCTTAATGGCACGAAAATGTGAACAGAATGAAATTAAGCAGATTTTTTTGCAGGCCACTTGGGAGTTCAAATTGAATTGGAATAACAAATAATAACAGATGGTGTGGGACATGGTCTCGTCCTCACATGAGAGCACTGCAGAGGTATGAAAATGTGGGAAACAGTCACATACAGTAGCAGCGTCTTCAAACGATTTCTAAACATTTACACGCGCCGAATCAATCAGGTCTTGTTGAAGAATTAAAGACGTGATGTGAAGGATAGGTGCGCTTTAAGGCTACAAATAAGTTGATTGATATAATTTTGAAATAAAGAAGTGAGCAGCTGTGTCAATTAAAAACTGAGTTCTGGGAGAAGAGAAAGAAACAGATTTGTTACCTCCTGGAGATTCATTCTTTGTGTCTGGATGTTTAAACTAGCAATTAGAAAAGATATACTGCAAGCACAATTAAACAGGGCTTTTTTGTGTTTTTGCTTCTTATCCCATGTAGTGTAAGAGATAAGTTATGCATTCATATGTTCATGTGCAGTTACAAAACACTCCTATCACACTGGGAATCCACAAAAAAAGACCTTTTGGTTGAAATGGTTCCCTAGAAATACAAAAAAAAGGAGATGCTGAGAGATGAGAAATGAGAAATTGAGTTTGTTATTATACATACTTAGTGTGTGCTGCGAAGAATTGTGTTGTGAAGAATTCCAGGTTGGGGAACCTAAGTGAGATACCTAATGAAAGTTAAACTATCTCTGTAGAATGCTTGCTTCCTTGTTATAAAATATCATTTGTGGAAAATTACTTTTGTAATTGCTTCGTAAGATTGCAGAAGTCCAACAGAGTGAAGTTCTCTGACAACCCTGAACCCTCACTGACCTGTTGATCTGGAGTGCTGCGGTGATGATAGGCAGTCTACAGTCACACTAGTGTCTCTGTAATTAAGCTTTGATTGAAATGTTTATTCATTCGTTATTCATTTGCTTATTAATGCTACAGTACAGCTGATGCTGGTGTTAATGTCATGAGTTTTCCCTTATCTGGCCATAAACCAAGTATTGGAAAAAGTGTAACGTTGACCTGATGGTGATGATGATGCTAGATGGACCGCGAAGATGTGCACGGTTCAATATCAACATGGCATGAGCTGCAATTTTTTGATAAGGGTCCAATATGTCATGACAACAAACTCATAAATGACGCAATGTGCTGCGACAGAGATGGCCCGGCTTGCTAGCCACAGCACATCATGTCCTCCAGATGTAACGCAGCACGCTTGTCTGGTGCAGACCAGAATCACAACATTATTTTTCACAGTTATTCAGTGATAATGAAATGCAGACATTTCCATTTTTACTGCAATTTTGACCCACTGCAATCACAGTATCACTATAAGAACCAATCAGATTTTTTTCTCGTAAATCATTCACCCCTAAGTACATCGATCGGTGTAGAGACATCTGAAACAAAACCAGAAATGTGACACTGTGTTGTGACACTAGAGGAAATGTCAGGGAAAGTCATTAGGATCAATCATCTTGGGAACATGAACGTCTGCACAGTGTTGAGACTTTTCAGTCTGCACCAAAGTGGTGGATCGACTGACCATCACTGCCATCTGTAGATCCATGCCTCTACACACACAGATAAATTAAAGGGTAAAGCCTGTTGTGGCTCCAGAGGAAACTACAAGTAATCTGATACATTTCCTCCAGTGATGACAATGAGTTGCTAAATTGCATTGTGGGTAATGTAGGGGACAGGTTTTTGAAAAGCACGAATAACGCTTAATCTATCAAGGCGATATCTCTGGCTATTGATTTTGATCATTTACTTTTAAAGTATAACAGTTGTTTAAATGAAATGATTGACGAGTGAGTGCTTTTCAAAAACCTGGCGCCTACATTACCCACAATGCAACTCAGTGTCATCACTGAAGGCAATTTATCAGATTACCTGCAGCTTCCTCTTGAGCCACGAAAGGCTTTACGCTACTTTTACACGTATGCCTGTAAACATACTTTAATATGTAAAATAGGTGGGGTTACCCTTTAAATACAAAAATCTAATACATTTAAAATCTAATCTTTCTTCCTTCACACCACCAGTAGTGCTGCAGCGATGTCCCTTGTGTTCACCTCCATCTAATCTTCTGTGTCTTTTCCAGATTTGAGCCGTGCACCAACATCACGGCCGAGGTGTACATGCGCTCATACCTGACTCCATGCATCAACGACTGCGGGACGTACGGACAGTGCAAGCTCCTCCGCACCAACAACTACCTTTATGCCGCATGTGAATGCAAAGCAGGTAACAAGAGAAGCTCTCTCGTCCTCTTTGTTTATTGATTTGAGTAAACATTGATGTTAGGCGGTCCATTTATATTGCCACTTTATTTTTCAAATTGCATTTACCTTCACTAAATCAATTTACGGTGACCGGCCATTTACTGAAAAAAACAAAACAAAAGTTGTTTCACAGCAGTGGAGAAAAAATTGTGTAAATATGCTTTATGCTCAACAATGCCTTTAATTATCAATCACTCATCATTAATTAGAAAAAAGCGTGACCATGAATTAATAATTGGAAGTGATTTTCAGCAGTCAAAGGCTTTCTTTTTTTTTTTCATCCCTACAAGATAAGATAAAACTTTGTGAGAGGAAATTGGGTCATCGCTGCTGCAAAGAATTTTCTAATTTGTTGGAAGTACATCATGCAGAGTGACAAGAAAATGAGAGAGAGAGCAAGGTCGGATGGCACAGGTCGTCCTCAAGAATTGAACCAGCAATACAGCGATTAAATTGTACGCGCCGCTGTCCAATGAGTCATACAGCGGCCCGGTATTAATCTTCTAATATAAGCCGTGTTGATAAGACAATAAAACAGGCTCCTAATTACGAACAGCTTTTCAATAAAAGATGAGCTTATGAAACTAAACAAAGCATGTCCTCTGAGGCTTTTTTAAATCCTGCCTTTGATCTTCTTTTATCGGAGCTGGTTTCTCTTCAGTTAAACTCATTGTCATACTTCATATGTGTGACTGCTTCCTGGCAGGCGCTCTTGCATTCAGCACTCGCCCTTGGCCCGTCTCACGCTGCAAACCCTCTGTTCAACAGTACTCGCGAATATTTAATTCACACTGTCTTATCCAATCCAGCGCCAGATAAGGATCCAATTTAGGTGGCAGAGCAGGGCTGTTTTTAACATAGGGATGCAGTTCACACCAAGATGCTCTATTGTGCAGGGTAAACAACTTCACGTGTGTCTGCTGTGGATTATTTTTTTAGAGGGAAAATGTGTTTATAAGATACAGTTGATGTAGCTTTCATCTTGTCGGGAGATAAATATTTTATCCATTTTAAGAGATTCTGTAAATTCTAAAGGGGATGTGCCTCTGAAACAAACCAATTCATCTGCAGTTTCTTCTCACCCATTCAGACACAAAGTGTAAGAATAAACTTTCCAAAAGGTTGTTTAAAGTTTAAGGAAGATGGAAAACATTTTAATTTCAGTTTATTCTCACCTGTAAAGCATCCAGTTGCAGAGGCTCTCTCATCTCTCGGATCTGTTCTTTGTTACATCAACATACTGTAATGCTGTCTCTGTGTGTTTGTGTGTGTTAGGCTGGGAGGGCTGGGGGTGCACAGACAACTCGGAGGCCTACTCCTACAGCTTCCAGCTGCTCTCCACCCTGCTGCTCTGCCTCAGTAACCTGATGTTCGTCCCTCCAGTGGCCATCGCCATCCGAAGCCACTACCTGCTGGAGGCTTCGGTCTACATCTTCACCATGTTCTTCTCCACCGTAAGTGACTGCCACACACACCAAGCAGCGCGTGTTTCTATCCTCTGGAACGAGAGTTGACCTAAAAAGTATTTTTGGGTCTAGCGCCAGCACACACAACCATACAGCTGCATTATGTGCTGTGAGAGAAAGACATATACAGATTATTATAAGCACAGCTGTTTTTATGAGGAATGCCAGTTAAAGAGCTGAAGGTTAAGAATGGAATTTTTTCACCAATCATTGTGTTATTGATCACGCATACAAATGCATGAGTTCTTTTTTCTTCATTGTCGATGCACCTCAATGCGAGAGAGCAGCTGGGTAACATGGAAAGAGGTATAGCAAAGGTGATGAGAAGACTGTAAGCTAGCAGCCCATATGTACATATAATATTTATACACATAAGGAATTCCCATATGTACATATACGTATGAACCATATACGAAACCTGTTAAACCAGTTGAACCTATTGGTACAATTCTATTTACTGACATAACACGCCCATACAATATACATGTAATTTACAGCATAAATGTTACATATATAATTATTCTAACATATAACATATTTGTAGAAATGTGTAACACGATCTATACATATGGTAGAATATTATCTAAATATATATATATATATATAGATATATAGATATGTATATATATATATACGTATATATATATAAAATGATATATTTGTATACAAGTTAGTATGTCATACATGTTTTTAACTTCTGTCTTTATACATATGGTTACATATATATATTGTTAACATGTATGGTCGAGGCATAACATACCATACAGAATTAGATGGATAGATAGATAGATAGATAGATAGATAGATAGATAGATAGATAGATAGATAGATAGATAGATAGATAGATAGATAGATAGATAGATAGATAGATAGATAGATAGATAGATAGATAGATAGATAGATGTGAAAGGATATGGACTCAAAGTGTTTGTAAGCCTGCATTCAGACCGACTTGAGCCCTGCATGGTAGAAATGCAGCCTCCCCATTCATTTGAATGTGGGCAGTCCATCAGCACAGCGGGGGAGCCAACGCAGGCATGGGGCCACACAACATCAGTCAGCAGGGCGCTGCGTTGGCCAATCAAACACATGCAAACACACATTCCTGGTGGATTGCTTTGAACCAGGAACAGAGTGTTTCTACTCTTCATACTCTTCCAATGGTGAAATAGACACGAAAATGTTTTTAAAGTTTTAAAATCCTGTCTTTATACACATTAAAGGTGCAATATGTAAGACTTTTAATTAAAAACATACAAATATTAAACCAAATTATCAACAGAATGTGAAGAAACATTGTTTGTACCTCAAGAGTAAACAACACCAACACTCCCCTGGTGCTCCCACCTCACAGTGAATACAACCGATCCGTTAACTGAGTTTCCAAGTAACGGCAGCTACAGTTAGCAGCAGTTCGCAGTTACTCTGGTGATTTGCTGCTTCCTGTACGTTTGGAGTGTGAATTCGACAGGTGGCCATTTCGTACAGACTGCACCTTAAGTTGGACCATGAACAAGAACAAAACAGAACCTTTTCGAAAGTAATCGGCTTTAATAATGGTGGCTAAAATTGACGGCCAATTTTGGGCTAAATTCACAACAAACCAGAGACCAACCAAGACTTAGAACTGAAAATACAGGCAGACCATATTCAGCTCGTCAAACAACTATGCACCCATCTATTATCAGAGTACATTTTGTTTTTCTCTAATGTGGGCTTTGCAGGATGTTTTTCTGCTCGTCGGTCTAACAACTACCTTTCCCCCTTCTTCTGACAGTTCTACCATGCATGTGACCAGCCGGGTATCGTGGTCTTTTGCATCATGGAGTATGATGTCCTGCAGTTCTGCGACTTCCTCGGTTCGCTCATGTCAGTGTGGGTCACTGTCATTGCTATGGCCCGACTAAAATCTATCATCAAACAGGTAGGCGCCTCCTGTAATTCTGCCTATATTTATCCTTAAAGGAGAGTCAAGGACTGTCAGAGAGCAGAGAGTGTAGGCATCGTTTGTCCTGATATTCAAACTGCTATTTTGTTTCCACCTCAATAAAACTGTGAGCTTGTATTTTCCATGTGGGAAGTTCGAGGACACTACATTATCTGCTCGGCATTCCAGGTGGATTAAGTCACGATAAAGTGTAGGAGCCGTGAGCCACTTGCAAAGATGTTAACATGTCAGTAGGTTGTTAAAATCAACTTTTTTTTGGTAGGTTGCCGTACACGACCCCACTTAAACGCACCATCTGAAACAGCTTAATAGTGAGTGCACTCAAATTCTGACAATGCTGGTTTGTGCTCTCTATTAACTCTCTATAGGAAACAGCACATGCCAACCGTGCCGACATGAATCGATGCATCCGTGACACACAAAGACAAATTGGGACACATGTTAAACATTAACCGCACAGACTGATAAAAACACACTTTACATGGAAAAGGTAAAGTGTTTTTAGTATTAGCTGATAGGAATTCAGTGTTGTAATATGCCACCTGCCGATTGGCTCGTTTGTGTCTCTCCTAATGATGAAGCAGTCATTCGCAAGAGCAACTCCAGACCTCTTTGATTTGCTTGACGAGCTCTTAGACGTGGGCAGTGATTCAGACGTCTGGAACCAGACATCCTCAGACCATAACGCATGTCTGCTGCCATGTGTTGCAGCCCGGAGGCACCTAAGCCGAGAGCCACGTGTTAGTGGTGGGCAACTTGAGATAAGCCCCCCCCCCCCCCCGAAGCACTGAGGGATTCGAGGACCGGGGAGCGGAGCCGCAGAACTGTGAAGGAGAGCCATAAATGAGTGCCGCATATGCCTCAATTTTTAGTTCTAAATGAAAAGATCAATGTGTGAGAATCGTTGACGCGCGGCGCTAAATCCTCCGGTTGTTGACATATTGCGGCGGATCACAGTAAACACTAACAGGTGCACCTTCTCCCTGGGTCACTCCCTGGCTGCATACCAAGATGGAGCAGTCTCCAGGAAAGTGTGCACGTGTGTGTGTGTGTGTATGTATGTGTGTCCGTGTCGATAAATGAGACAGAGAGACGGGGGAGGGGGAGAGGGGGCGGAGTAGTGGGAGGGAGGGAGAGCACACGAACATCTGCTGTCCTCTAGAGTTTTCATTTTTGCTGAGCGCTGCAGTACGCAGTCACTAATCAAATCGCACATGTCAGGACTGGCAAGTGGAGCAGTGTGTGTGTGTGTATACAAGAGTGAGACAGTGTATAAGTGTGTGTGTGTGTGTGTGTGTGTTTGCTCGTTTGTTTGTGTGTGTGTGTTTGTTTGTTTGTTTGTTTATGTCTGTGACCACAGCAGCAGCAGCAGAGGGTGAAGGACTTGGAAGGACCTGATAGTGTGCGTATGACTTTTGGACCTTCAGAGGTCAAAAAGTCAGTTTGAAGCATTTCAGGAGCGTTTTCTGTGGCAGATAGCTGCACGTGTTAATGCAGACTTTCGGCTTTTTTCTTTTTACTTTCAAGAGCTTTTACATGCACATGCACTAGAAACAGCAAGTCTCCTTGAATCTCTACTAACGGAAGGTTATTGGATCAGAATCACATAAATCATTCTGAAGGATTATTACGTTTCATTACATCTCGGATCTCATGTTTGAAGTTTTGGCCCTCGTTTACTGACCACTTTTGATAAACTTATTCTCACCAAAGTAACCACTGACATCTGTGCAGAACACCACATGAAACAGGAGTGTTCAAATGATCAGAAAATTTTTAGTCAGATGATCTTAACTACTAAAACATTCGGTAAAACCGGCAAGATGGGTTGTATTCCTGTGATGAATGTATAAACAGACATCTTGTTCAATATTAAACTTGAGTTTTCACTTTCAAACAGGTATTTAAAACCGACAGTCTGACTGATTGTGTTTCTTGGCCCGTTGGACCTCTTTCCCAGATTTTCCCAATTAACTTGCCGAGTATGAAGTATTACACTTACTGATGGGAACGACTGCCACAGCAAGTTGCAAGAAAAAGCCAGAATTTTCCTCTATGCTATGGCACTAATGAACATTTTCAAAATTCAGTCATTCAATCATTCAGAGAGCTTGTCTCCTCCAGCATTGTTATTCAAATTACACTTAATGTTTATGCAGATTAGATGCATGCAATTATGTCTAATAGTTAGACAAGGGGTTCAACAAATCAGCAGGTGCACAAAGAATCAACAGAGCAGGTAGAGACTCTGAACAGCCAACTTGATGCTGCATGAAACATTATTTTATGTTGTGTGGAGCGACTATAAAGGAAGCGGATGATAGATGTAGATCGGCAAACTGGTAAAAAACCTTGAAAACCAGAGCGGGGAGTTGTGAAAGCACATGTAATAACGCAGAAACACAACGTTTCAACATTAATACATTATTAATCCCAGCGTGTTGAAGCGACAAGGTCTTGAATTTAGAGAGCGACCGTGAGATTTGTTGAAAGCACTCGTGTGTTTAGAAGCTCTCCACCACTTAATGTTCTCAAAAGAGAGGAAAGAATGTTCACTGTAAAAAAGGTATTTTGTTGTCCGTAAACATGTTCTTGTAAGACAGATTGTGGCACGTTGTAATCCACACAGGCAGAAAAATACAGTGTGAATCCATATTACTGTACATTGATTAGCACGGAGATAAAAATAGACTTCCAACATGGATTCCTACGAGCTCGTCCGTCACAATGACAGATAAAGATTCATTACGGAGAAAGCACTGGCTCCACGCATGAATCAATTCTTTCACGCCTGCATATAATACATGTATGCATGTTTGTTTGGGTGCTACCGGATGATCCAGCGGTGCGGCATGACTGATGACTGCTGCTGCACAGAATCCTCGGGCTGCACCACGCTGCTCCTCTCCTCCTTTCTCTGTGCCAATTAGTCCTGTTCTCCTGCAGACGGGTCATTCCTTCCCTGCTCCAAAAATCCCCCAATTTTCTCCTCACGTTCCCTGCCAGTCAGTAGAGTGCAGACCTCAGGCATCCTGCACAGGCTTAACTTCTCCCAAGGCATGTGCAGCACAGCGTATTGATTTTATTTCCCCCTCTCTCACTTTATCTCTTTTATATCCTGTGGCTTTATGTCAAATTGTGAGCTTGACAGAAAAAAAAAGTTAAACTGGTATTATTTATAGCACGGGGCCTCTATTGTTAGTGTTTTTATATTCATTGATTTATTGCGGCTTTCGCTCATAGAGGGGACGTTCAGCTGGTGTTTTGTTCTGCGAGCACTTTGAAATACTAATTCTGACCTCAGCAGAACTCAATTATTGTCAGTTACGGGACAGGTCTGACAATATTTTTGATTTTTCCTATTGTCAACAAATCCCTTGAAAAGAGCAAAAAATAACGCTTTTAATCTCTATAAACAGATTTATCCATATGACTGCAGAGTCAGTAGGCAAGGGATAAGATCTGGTGTCGGAAGTATACATTTTTTGACTTTTAAAAAAGGCTAATATCCTAAAACATCTGAGCATTGTCGTTTTAAGATAGAGATTGATGCATTTGTCATGGACTATTTTTAGCTACGGGTTAATAATAATACTAATGTAGTTTTATTTCTGAACAAAATTACAAAGTGCTTCACAAAGAGGAAATAAAACCTGACATGGCAGATAAAGTTAAAGTGAAGTAAGTAAGATTTTAAAACAATAAAGGGAAACACGTGTGGAACATTTGGTGCTCTAGTGCCTGTTTGCTGAACCAGGGTGCTGTATGTGGGATTAAATCAAAATAAACTTCTGTGTATGACTATGATAATGAAGGAAAATGTCACCCAGTGCCACAGTCTGCCCTTTATTAAAAGTGAGGCACAAAGGATAAGCTTCAAGGAATAATCAGACTTTGACTACACCGACAACAATGCAATTCAGTCGGATCAATTCACTGAAGGTGTTCATGCTTTCATTTGATTGCTTGACAATAACAGAAATACAGAAGCTCCAGTCGTAACCATTAATATATAAATGTTCTCCAAATAAAGTTGCTGGATTTTTGACATGGCAAAGCCAACAACAAATGAACTCTTTTCAATGGTGCATTAGCATAGTGACTCAAATAAACTCCAGATATGATGACATTGAAATCAATACTCCCTCACTATTTGGCTGAACCTTACTGAACTGACCTGCACCCACAACACTAAGTTTCAGCGTCTTTCTTTTTTCCTACCTGTTGGTGGGAACTTAAAAACCTGTTTTTGCATCAGCACAGCTTTGCTCTAGACCTCCACGAGTCCACGAACTGTGCTGTGTGGAAAAGTAGAACTCTCACATCCACAATAACAGGACACAGCTGCGGAGATAATTAAAACACATCTACACAAACAGTCACGGAAACTCATCTCCAGGTGTTTGAGTCACTGTCAGTCATCTATAAATGATTTTTAGTGCAACTGCAAAGCTTTTTTTCAACACGAGTGGAGAGAAAATTACAATTTTGATGGTATTTTTCTCTCCTACAGCAGCGATGCGCTGTTTTCTGACCATGCAAACATTCTTTTATTAACTGTGGATGTAACAGTGTCAACAGTGTTTACGGAGGGCTGGTATTGATCCATGTGTTTTTATTGTAAAGGTGCTGTATCTGCTGGGGGCAATGTCTCTGTCCATGGCTCTGCAGCTAGACCGTCACGGTCTGTGGAACCTGCTGGGACCCAGCCTGTTTGCTCTGGGCATCATGGCCGTGGCGTGGGTAAGGGCAACTGTTATATTTATTGCAGTAGACCAGTGCTTTACAGTACAGTGAAAAATGGGTTTATACCACATGAGTTTACATTTGCAAACAGCAGCCTCTGAATTTAGAAATTACTATTCAAAGTGTCACAGTTTATGGAAATTAATGATAAAAATTTTAGCTTCTTACTCTGGTATTTCTGTTTTTTTCCCCCTCAAGAAATGTTACTTCTCAATATGTGAACAACTAGTCAACAGGATTTTTATTTTTTCACGGGATAAAAACATAATTCATTTGAGTATATAATGCGTGTTTGACATTCATAGACAAGCTTGTTCAAACATGCAGATGAAACGTGTCAGCGCTGCCCCTATATTGTTCCTCATGCTAGTTAAGTGTAAATGGACTTAATCCATCATTCAAGCTTAGTGCTGGAACATGGGGCTGGAACATGTGCAGGGCTAAAAACTGAGGGTTTTCTGACCAATGAAGCTATTTTACATTAGCATGGAAGGAGCTTTAAAAGTTTTGCAGCCTGTGGGTATTAGTCATGGCTTGTAGTTCCATTATAAGTCAGCTTGTACTTTCACTGACTCTTCTCCGAGTCATAATGTGCTCCCTGAACTGAGAAGATAAAAAATAATAGTCTTTCAGGCAAGGATCTTGGGAAAAAAAAAAGCCGTTAACACCAAACCTCTGACATGAGAGTTTGAAAACAAGGTTTGTGGCTTCCTTGGAGAAAGCTTTGCTTTGAATAAAGTGTGGGAGTTGTAGCTGTGAGAGTTATCTTCCTGTGAGCTGTAGGATCCAACTAAAACTGTGGAAGATGAAGCTCTATCTAATTCCACTATGTAAACCCTCAAGTTTTAGCACCAAGGCTAAGAGACAGTATATGTTACCATGGAAGGGATTAACAGCAGTCCTTCAGAATCCGTGCACAGCACTGCTGTATCATTCAAATGCGAGTGTAATCTGAGATTTACATTAAGTCACTGGCTCGCGCTCTTTGGCCGGTTCTTCTCAGACATTGGTACATTCGTCAGTCAATTATAGTTAGCTCTACGGACTCTCCCCCTCAGAAGGGGAGCATGAAGCAAAACATGGACATCGTAGGTCTCCAATATCCACTTATTTAACGTAAGTGAAACTTGAGACGTCACTATTTTGGTGCATATAATTAAGTAAACGTGGATATTGGAGTGCCACAGTGTGTGAGAAGTTTTTTTATTACGTGTTTTTCTCATTAAGCAGCTGCCATTTTGGGGTTTGGATGTGCGTGTACACTCCTACATGTATTTTTTACAGGATTACAGAAGGGAAGTAAACACAGATTCTATGCAGTGTCAAAATGACTGATATGCAGAGACATAATCTCTGATCTACCGATGGTGATGATCCACATACTAACCAGACACAACAGTTAACTCCGCAGAGCAACCTTTCCACATAAAGTCACGTGGATCTTATGGTAATGCACAGTTTTTTTAACATAAAACCTGGGGCCTCTTGATTTGATTACTTGACACTCCATAATTTATCACCTGCTCAATAGTGTATGTCTGCATTTCGGCATTCTCTCCTCGGCGCCGTACCTCTGAGTTTGAGCGCTGCACATTTTCTACAAGAGCTCTTTCATTTCAGCTTGTCATGTTTCTGCAAATCCTGGCATTCTGAATGTTCCCAGACACTACCGAATTAGATCAGTCAAGCGGAGGGCACAGAGCGCCTGCTGCTTTGCAGGGGTGTCATGAGCTGTGAGAAGACGGGGGAGAAGTTCAAATCTGTCAATGCCAAATATCCCAGAGTCTCCACACTAAATGAGGCCCCTGACTAACGCGCAAAAAGACCACCCCGGTCTGAAATTGTTTGTCTTAACATGAGGAAATGCGCAAGTCCAAAGGGACGGGAACAGTAAAAACACATTCATGTTTTTCTTCACTCGGTTTCACATCGATTATTAGCCCTTAAACTAAAATGTGTGCAGCGTAATAACTCAACTCACAGCCATTCTCCTGCAAGAATACATGTAATTATTTTTGTCATTCATGAACGGCTTACATTTCCCCTGACAACGTGGAGATTCTTTATGGTAATGTTTTTTGGGGGGAAAATATAATGCAAGCAATCAGTGTTTATGAAGCGATGAAAACAGAGTCTGAATACTATAATGAAGCGCTCTCTAAATGGTGTTTAGATGGAAATGAAATGAAAAGTCCAAGTCTCAGCGCGCCACCCTTTCAGAAAATTGTGGGCCACAGAGCAAGCACATTCTCTAATAGAGACATTATCTCCAGTTACTGTCAAAAGATACATGAACATAAATAACAAAAATAGCCAAAGCGGTTACTGGCCAATCACTGATGACCAATTTGAAACATTTATCAGCTGATTATGATCGTCATGATGGACTTTATGCCGCAGCAGTAGACATGAATACAAATTTGGATGATAAAATCGATGGAGATTTATAATGAGTCCCATCCCTCTGTTCGTCCGAATCAAAGTAAACAGCCTGCTGCTTCTGCTCTGAAATCCAATTGGTCTGCGTGTTTGAACGACTGCTCCCTGTGTGATCTCCCACTTCAATATCCTGTTTCTACATGACAAGTCTTCATTAAATTAAGGAAATTAGAGAAATAAATAAAAATGTGAAATGGTGTATTTTATGGGTCCCTTGGTTTGCTAATAATTTTATAGAAAAAAATTGATATCTAACCGTTATTTCTTGATTAGTTTTTTTTTCTTCTTTAAAGGACTGTTTAATTTGAGACTAATTGCAAAGGCATGAATTGGCATATTTTATTCTCAATTGGCATAGCCAAGACAGCGTTTAAAGCTAGAATTATGCTTTTGCAGCGATGAGCGCAGAGGAACTGCTGATCAACAGGAGCAAGTTTCAGCTAGTCTGAAAAAATGTCTTATTGGGCTTAAATCTCATTTCATTTCCTGTTATTAAAACTGTGCATCCAAGATGCTTCCAAGAAACAGCCGTTGAATATCCATTTAAACAATGTCCTGAAAAAAATGGACCATTCATCAACAGTTCACAGTTTGCATTATAAAAAGGTATTAATTGCAAAGTTGAGAATATTGTTTCATGTGTCTGTTACCTGTCAGACGGTGCGCACCATCCGACGGCGGCGCTGCTACCCGCCCACCTGGAAGCGCTGGGTGTTCTTCCTCTTCCCGGGCACCATGATCGCCACGTCTGCCGTGGCCCTCTACGCCTTCGTAGAGACAGAGGAGAACTACTTCTACATCCACAGCATCTGGCACATGCTGATCGCAGGGAGCGTGGGCTTCCTCCTGCCGCCCCGCGCCAAGCCCGACTCCAAGGTGACCCCGTTGAAGCGTAGGCGGGGCTGCGGCTATCAACTGTGCGTTAACGAGCACGAGGAGCTGGGTCTGGTGGACCCGGCCATTATCTCCATTAACAGCATCTGTACCAGCTGATAAACCACCACACCCCCCGACCTTTTACCTTAGAGACACTTCATTGCCTTCTTTTACTTGGGAAAAATTCACACACGGGAAATTAAGCCACAGAACTTGAACAAGCAATGTAAATACTTTAATGCAGATGTGACACACTGGATTCCTTTTTTTTTTTTTTTTGGATGTTATTGTCATGGTAATTACAATCAATACAACTGTAATTATTATTATCTATGGTTAAAGTTGTTCTGATGAATTGTGGGTGTACAGTGACACACAGTTGTTTGTGAATATGTATTTAAAGTCAAAGCTGAAACACTGCTGCTATCTGACGGTGACTGTAAAACTGCTTCTGTTGGTTATTTATTGGTGGTCTTGTAAACAGGCCAATTATTTTACTGTCGGGGCACAGATCGGGGGGTAGACGTGGGAGGACATTTATCAAGGGCACGGCTTTTCTGAAATTCTTTTGGAATATATCTTTTGCACTGAGACACAAAAATGTTATTCTGTAAATTTTTATAACGATATAAACTACAGTGGGCATCACAAATGTAAAACCTAGTTGTCATGTGGAATGTTAGACTGTCTTTTTGCAATTGCAATGTAATCGCTTTTACACGAATGTGCTGATTGTTCCGTCGACAGGAACAACTCCAAAGTCCAGCTGCCTGTTGAAAGAGAAAGAGGGGGAGGCAGGATTATTTCAGAGACCTCAAACCAAGACCTCACCTCCCTGTTCTTTTTCTTGACAGGACCTGTGTGACACCACATTCATAAACAATAAATGTTTTCTTTCTTTGCCTCAGAGTAACGTGTGCTTTTCCGAGCCTTTTAAATTTAGCGCAACTGGTGAACGTTGCACAAAGACATCACATTGCAATTCCTGCCCTAATGGAAGCCGCTGGTACTCAGACAGTGAGATGAGACGCTGTCAACAGCATCCTCCCAGGAATAGAGCAAGAGATGAATAATTCTCCTACAGAGCGGCTGTATGAAGGCAGCTTCAGACCACGCTGTCGATATGCAGCCTCGCTCTTATACAAGGGAAGAGAGAGTTTTATGACTCCCAGCTTTATGCCTTTATCAGGTGTGATCCATCAGCAATGCATTAGTATTTGTCACCCTATCACCATCGTCTTATCAAATTATTTGAAGCGAAAAAGATGATGGAATTAATATTTTTTTTGCGAGTGTGTATGGTACCATAGCTAATATTATACTAATAAACAGGATTAAGAGTCTCCAGCCATGCGAGCAGCCCTGTAAGGCTGTTCTCGAGCTTAATGCTTAAATCAACATGCCGATATTGACGATGATGAAGATGTTTAGGAGGTGTTTGCCATCTTAATATAACCTGTTGGCATGCCAGCATTTCATAATTAGTACTAAAAGGAAAGTACAGTTGAGGTTGAGGTTCTATGGGGTTGTCATTAGGTTTTCAGGTATTTGGTCTTGGATCAGTTGGTAAAATAACATTTTGTCTAGATGTGGTGATGATCCAGGAAGAGCATGATCAGTCAGTATGATGGTAACACGTTGCTTATTACATTTAACAACTAGAATGGGAATCAGTAGAGTGTATACCTCCGCCAAGGCCAAGAAGTCCCCTTTTGTATGTCATAGATTCCAGCCACTTAAATACACCTGATTTTTTTCATCAAGTTATGTGCTTTATTCCCAGAGAAAGAAAGAAAAATGTAAAGAAACGCATCTCGTAGTGTTAAAGAAAGTGAGAAAAAACTCCTATATCCTTCCCTTTTTCTGGATCTGCACTAAAATGTAATGGGATCTATCCCGGGCTGACATTTATTCTTCATTCAAGTTTTGCGGAAATCCATTCCGTAGTTTTTGTGTGATCCTGCTGACAAACCTGCCAATAAACAGACAGACACCGAAAGTAACAATGCCCAAAAAGTTAACTAAGATAGTGGAATAAGAAATAACCTAATCGAAAAGGGGTAATGTTTGATTAGAGATGTTGTCAATGGGCAAATTGTATTAGCAAAGTGTTTGCTCATAATACAGCCTACACACAATCCATTCAGTAGATATTGAGATGTTTACGGTGGTACGAGTGAGAAAAAGCCAGATCTTAAATGTCTATACAACATTTTATCCATGGATGGAGCAGTTTTTAAGACCTTTCAGTGACGAGCAAAGTGGTGGACAGACCAACAAACCAACATGCTACCGTGCTGCTAGCATGGCTAAAAATGAACACAGGCCATAAGGAACTAGTTTGTGGAACTAAACTAATTTGCGTTCTTATGGTGCGTTTGTAAATTGTCACAAAGTGGATCGTTAACTTTGAGCACTGTTGGAATAGGCTTACCATTGCAGCAAAGCACCAGCAGCAGTCAGTGTATGAAAAGTTGAAAAGGCAGCCCTAGCTAGATGCTAGCAACTGTGGCCTGATGGATGAGATGTAGATGAGATTGAATATTTCAGCACAAATGAGCTACGTAGCAGCTCGCTTCCTAAAGCTTATTTTTTATTGGCATATTGTTATAGCTGCAGGCTGCTCATAATCTCTAACATTGTCATCCTCCTCAATGTCGACAAGCTCTTGCATAAGAGGCGCTACATTTTGTGTTATGTATCGTCGTTTTTTTTCTTTCATCCATTTGCTCAACCTTTTGTTAATTCACACAGAAACTGTACGCTTCAGTTCTTTGAACAGCTACACTGTAATTTTAGTGTTGAGCATTAGATTTGATCAACACCACCTTAGTGAGCACTGGATAAGAAAATGGAGGCAAAATTGAGTAAATAATACAATTGAATCGCTGTTTTAAGCGTAATGGTGCAGAACAAGATATAATGTGTGAGTTAGAGGCTTTATATTTGCTTGTAGATGCTTTTTCTTTCATCCATGGACAGTGTCAGGTTAACTTTCAGTCAGTCAGCTTTTAGTGTTTAAGTAAGCTAAGCTAACCACGTCCCGGCTGCAGCAGACACATAGGAAGGTGGCATCTACCTTCTCATCTCACTCTCTGTAAGAAAGCATATTTTACAAAATGAAACCAACAGAAAATGTGTTTATCAGTGTAGATTGATTAAACTGAGAATTGTACAAACCGGAGAAAAGGATTCCTAGTGATTCAAAATCAACACAAACACCTACACAGAATGGTCGAATATACATCTCTTTTCCATTAAAGACTTGCAAGCAAAGCATTTATGTGAAGAGCGAAACAGAAGAGAGAAAAAAAACAACTAATTCCTCATTTTTAAGAGGACTGCCGCTGCTACACCTAATTATACATCAATGTTTTACCTGCTGTGTTTCTGTTGAGCTCAGAAAATGAGATTGAATGAGGTCACTGGAGGGCATTCAAAGACCTCACAATAACTGTCCTTCCTTACTCTCTGTCTTAAAAGAGAAAAAAGTACAAGCGCACAAAAGAGTTACAGACTAATACACTTTAAGGAAAACTGCTCTGAAAGGATGCAGTTGATACTGAAAGGAGAAATAAATTGAAATGAAAAGTGAAACACTGGTTTGCTCAACAAAAAAAACGTTGTATAAAAGCGGTATACTGTGTATTTTTAGGACGTTTCTCAGTCACGTCTCTGCTGCTTCAATAACAAGAAAAGTAATGGAAATTCGCGTAATAAGAGGCTCGATATTCACACACGGGAAATTAAGCCAGTCTGGAGTGCACCCCTCGGCGAGAATAAAAGGCCTGCAACTGTACTAAATGGGACAAATTAGACCAAAAATGACAAGGTCTAATATATTTCAAATTTCAGTGGGTATCTCGTTGCTTCGCTCACACATGGAATCAAAGCAAGTACCTTTTTTGTATTCATGGATTCTTGGCTAACATATCTAACATGATTATTACTCTGACACACCATAACCTAAAGCATGAGAGCACTTTCAGCTTGGCTTATTTGCATGGCTGTTTTTTTTCCTTTGGGTAAATCCTAAAGCGTGCGTGCAGAGACACTGTGCCGAATTATGATGAATAGCACGACATCACAACATAAATTTTACCACTTTTTATTTTATCTAGCTCTTGCTACCATACACACTGGTGTTCATTCGATCCTATCCCACCTTTGCTTTACCTGACTTATCTCTACGGCCATGCTAGCAGCTCGGAGGCTGTTCTCAGGTACGGCTTGGTTTCACCTTAATGCTAATGTCACCACGCTATCATACATCATCTGCAACAATGCATGCAAGGCAGATATGATGATAGCATATTAGCATCCATCCACTGATTTTTGCGATTGTGTCTGTATGTCGACTTGCTTTTTGGCGCAAGAGAAGAAGTCAGAGGACTCCCGAAGCCAGTAGGATTCATCGTCTCTAAAAAACATGTCCTCACAAAATTTCATGGAAATCCATTCAGTGCTTGTTGACATACTGTATTTCAGTCTGGATCATATCAGTGGACAAACCGACCGAAAGAAAATTTGTTGCCATCCCTAGAGCTAGATTGAAAAAAAAAAAAACATTTAATAACTCATCTTAATTCATTTAAGATAAGAGAATCAGAAATATTGTAGTGCACAGACCAACTCACAAACATTGCCATCCTCAGAGTAATGGCAGATAACATGGCTAAAAAGTAAATTAAATAAAGCTAACAAGAAAGCCAGATTTTAGAGCTAATGGTTGTCCCTGAGCTATCGAGTTTAATAATGGCCAGAACACTTTTTGTAGATTATTATCATGTCATAGTGAAGGTTAACTTTGATTGTTTCGATACAAAATCTCATTATTTCATCCTTTTACCCTGTTGTCATGGAACTATAGCAAGTAAATAAAGTGTAACATGTTTAAATGATTTTTCAATACTAACCCTGCAGAAAAAAGGTGGAAAACAGATGTACGTGCAGTGAAAAGACAGAAATAGACACAGAAGCTTAATTGATAATCAAGATCTTATTTAAGTACGAGTGGACAAAATGCCAAAATGCCGTGACTTTTTTATTCAAATGAGTCAAAAGCAAAAAGGAAAAAAGCAGCTACACAGAGAAGCCATATTCATTTGCGTGCTAATTGGTGGTCTAACTAGTGGCACAGGTAGTTCAAAGAATGACAGTATTAAAAGCAACACAAAGACAGCAGAGTTACAAAGAGGAACGATAGATGCACCTCAGAGTGCAGGTGCATCTGTCAGACAGCGTGAGAACTATTGAATGCTGCAGAGGGAATACTGTAGCAGGGGCAAACTGTCTGCACTCTCCGTGTAAAATTGAATTTCCATCCCGGTGTCAACAAAACTGCACATCATAAGCAACCCACGGCCTGTAACAGAAAAGTTGGTGCACCGCTTGCATACAAGGTCAACGCGCACAGGTACATAATGTAGTGTAAGGAGCGGAGGCGCTGAGGGCTGGATGAAGAACAAATGACTCATCTTTCAGCCTCTTTTCATCTGCAACACTTTGAATTCGAAGAAGGCCAAAGGATGCATTTAACCTACAATGTCTGCTGCCCACCATTAAACGTGATGGTCCTCCTGTAATGGTTTTGGCATCCATCCGGTGAGAGTCACAGCTCCAGTGTTTATTCTGTGCCACGGCAACCAGGAAATATGAGGCCATTTTATACGACCAGATGTACTCCAGGGAGCAGGCACGGGTGCATAATGATGCCACACTAGGTTAGCTTAGGTTAAGCCAATAAGCAATCAATTACATCTTGGACAGGCCGATTTAATTTCAGGAAATAAACAAACATAGTGGTTTTATTTCTCATTTTTCATTATGACTGTGTTCCCACAGAACCTTCAGGGGGCAAAAGTTCTGGCTTTCCCTGCACTTCATCATGCTATCACTCACTTAAATTGAGCTTGAAACAGTAAAAAGCCTCATTTGCCTCATGAGCCAGACATTCTGCATGAAGTTGTGATTTAAATATAAATGAGAGATTAGTGAATGTCCATGAGGGAGATTAGAAGTTTGGAAAAGAGAGGAAAAGAAAACCCAGCAATGAAGTTATTACAGCGGCTGCAGCAGCAGCTTTATCAGTTAGGAGGAGGAGGCAGAGCAGCTTTAACAGCAAACAGCACAGAGACTGAAGGGAAAGTGGAGACTCTTGAGTTTTATCTCTGCTGCTGAAGTCAGGGCTGCAGGTTAAATACTGTGTTGGGGAACAAGCCCAGCAGTGAATACAGCAGTTAGCGGCAGGCAGAAGATTTAAACCTCACCTTAAATGAGGCTGATGCACAGTGGCTCTGATTTTGATTTGAGAGGTGTGTGTGATGCCATACACTGTCCTGTCTAGTTATCTCAGATGTCTCGCTGTACAGCGTCTACCTGCAGGTCTGATCACACACCAGCGAACAGTGTGTTCCCAGGCCAGATCCTATCCTTTCTGTTGTCTTGCAGGACGCCATGTTGCTGCTGAATGAAATTGAATGATTTACTTGCGATAGTGACGTATTTCTAAATTACTTGGTTGTTGCCTTTTTTGATTTACCTTAGCTTGTAGCCACGATAGCAGTCCACCAGCCCAGTTCACTGTTGTGGTCTAAACTGAAATATTTTAACAACTGTTGGATGGATTGCTATGAAATTCTCTTAAATATTGATGGTCCTCCCCAAAGGATAATTTCACGTGACTGTGAACACAACTGTTGCAGCGTACCAGTGTCTGTGTGCATGATCTCGGTCGCCTGGTCGTAGTTTGGTTAGGTTTAGGGAAGCATTGTGTTGTGATTTCAAATCCATGAAAACATTGTAAATATTATATTTGATTTACATCAGCGTGTTAGTATTGTCACTGTGAGCATGATGGCACGCTAACATCAGCACAAGAACAGCCTCGCATAGCTGACAGCATGGCTGAGTATATGCAGATAAAAATGAATAAAACACAAACATCAGATTTTTGTGAAAAGATAAGGAGGCACCAAAATATAAATAAGCAAGTTCTGTTGAAATTACACCACTGCACGACACAGAACAGAGAGAAAAAGGATATATTGCACTGCCATTCTTATTCAGCTGAAATTGTTAACCACATTACATCTTTGGTTCTGATATTAATAATTCAAATAGCCTGTGGTTTTTGTTTATTAGAAATGAAAGCAGACAGACTCCACGTATAAGACCAGAATACAGTTATCTGAAACATCATCACATTACTCCGGAAATCACACTATGTGAGGAGAGGATTTTGCACAGAGCTATAGGATACGAATGCCTTTGAAGACTTACTTCTGTAGATGTTTCCCCATCTTAATCCATTATAAGGCTGGTACACAGGATTTGGAACTAGCCTGTGAGCTATCAGCCTCGAGAACTCAAAACCAAAATTAGATAAATATGATACACATGAGAGTCTGCGCGCTCATCTGTTACGTTCACACATAAAAGGAAAGCAGGAGTTTAATTATATAGTCTTTTGACATTTGTGCAGGCTGAATGCTGATTATCCAACTTCCATGATCCATGAGCACTTTGTTCCTGCTACCCTGAGATAAAAAGTGTTATTCCAGGATTATTGCTGTCAACTGATAGATCATTATATAAAGAGCGATCATGAGGTCTTTGACAACGGTATGTTTCTGACGAGTCTGAATCTTTTACATACTGATCATTCAATGTCACACGAGTCCTAAATAGAGAGGTACAGAGAGTAGGGGGGATGTCAAAGCAGGGCAGATCTGAATAAGTAGCTTCACATCTCTGACTTGGCTACGCTCTGCTCCTCCTCTGGATTCCTGTCAGCACACACTGGACCCAAACACATCAAGCAGACAGCCTGGCAGCCTGATGGGACCTGAAAGGTCATGCTAGATTTCAGATGCTGTGTAGAGAGGGATCGGCTGAATGTTGGAGCTTGGAGATTTAATAAGGTCTGTCGTGGGCATAGACTGTGTGTTGCCCACACAGACATCTGTCATACAGGGCAAAATTATGACTGGCTTTTGATACAGTGAAAAGCCTGGGGTTTAGTAGAGTGCTAATGATGCACGCTGTTTAAGATGCGACGTTGTAGCGACTGCAAAATTAAGGGCTCTTGTCCTTGTGGTTTACTCTCAGATATGACTGCTGCTGATCAGAGGCAAGGGGGCTTTAATTACCGCTCCTCAATGTCAACAATCTGCTGCGAGGGTTGAGATGCCTAAGCTTTAAGCGTGCTCTTAAGTTTGCCACAGTTTCATGCAACTAACTAATAACGACAAAGATGCAGTGAAGGCCTTTTTAAAAATATGTTTTTACCGTAACAGGAATTATGTTTGCATGAAATCGCACGTGTCGTGAAAACTGCATGACTTGCAGTGCTGGAAAAATCTATTATTTTCCTTCAAATAACAATTATTCATATCTAAACACAATGTATTAATAATGATGTGGCAATGGTGAAGAATCACCTGAATCTGCAGCTCCACTCCAATTTATGGAGAATACTAGCGAGTTTCAGCTCATTGCTAAACTGTTTAACTGACAGATTTACTAATTTGGTTCAGTCTCACTACTCTCATAGTGTTGTCAAAGCCCCAATAGCCAAGTCTTGCCGTCTTAGCAACTTTTCCTGGCAGTTAATTCATACTAACCAAGCCCGGGCTATGTCTAAATGAAGTGGGAGAGAGCTTCCCTTCACTTTGAATGGTCATTGGAACATAAACACTGTTTGTATAGAACCACTGGTCAAATCCAGTAAAAAAAAAACAACACTATTGAAAAACACAGTTTGGTGACTTTGCCCTAGAATAAGGATTAAATGACAGAAAATCATTTTTTACATTTCAATATAGAGTGCCGTGATGTGACCTCTGTCGTTCACAGCTGCATCAGGCAGTAAACTCCAACAACTAGTAAAAGAAAGAAAGAAAGTAGAAAATGGTGGAGTATTAATCAGCTAACGAGCCAGATATTTCCTTCATCTGTTTATTTTGGATAGCATTCAAATCCAAATTGTAGCTCTTCACTGTGACTGTGGCTGTTATGTAGCAGAGTATATACAGTAGTATCTATGTAAATGAAATGCTCTGTTACTGTACTCTAACCTCAGAGTTGCACTTTAATGCCAACACAGGCAGCCCGCCAGTAAAAGTGTCCAAAGTCTTTTTGTTTGGCATTTTTGTTGACCCAGCATCTGTGTAATTCGTGCTTTGGTTAAAAGATTCTCCTAATACCCAAATCTTCCCAAAATCTTCAATTCTCTGGAGGGGTTACAGCTTGACTATCAAACAAGTGACTTTTTAAATGTTTTTGTTTTAAATCTCACAATAACACATTTTCTCTTGGTTTTGAAAAAAAAACAAACATTAAATCTAAAATAAAATACAGCCATTGAAATAACAGGTGAATTTAAGTTTTTCTTAATTTTCGGATGTGTACAAAGACAAGGAGACGTGGTCGAAACGTGGTGTTGTAGAGTAGTTTACGTAGTTTACCCCACTGCTTTCATTTCCAATTTCAAAAGCATGTTCCTGTTACACTGTAGCTTTCCAAAAAAAGTCCCTTCTTTATAATTGCAAAGTCCCTTCTTTGTAATTGCAGGAGATCTGAAAGCATTTTTTCCCGTGGTCTTTGGCAGTGATTTCATATCATGAGACACATCTGGCCTCCCTGTTGCCTCCAGGGGCTTATGCATTATGCTAAATAGTCAGACCTATCAGCACACCACATGTAGAGTTGTGCCAGCTGCTGAGCGTTATGAAATTATGAAAATCAATTTAAATTATGTAATTAAAAAAACTGAATTACTTTTTTAGCAAACTTTGTTAACAAACTTCGCACCTGCTGAGGTTGTCATTCATTAGTGATCAGTGTGTCTCACACAGTTTGTGAAGTTTGCGTTAATGACTCTCTTCAGACTTTGTAGGAAACAGTGATCACAGCATATTCTGATAGAGTTTTACTGATATTTTGAAGCACTGAATGTTCTCATGTGTGCCTCACACTATATTCAAATCCTGTGAAATGATTGTATATCCATTTTATATATATATATATATACAAACTCATAACTCATACTATAATTATTATTTTATATATATATATATATATATATATATATATATATTATATATATATATATATATATATATATATATATATATATATATCCAGATATCCATGTTTTAATTCTTTTGCAATGTGTTTGGAGCCATAAAACAGACACCCCTAAAGACTAAACTTGGTTTGACAGATGTGTTTTTTCTGGCTCTCATCATTCACTGCCTTCTTTCGGACAGCGAGGTCTGATGTGACCTGTGCTGTGATCTTTCCACGGGGTGTCTGTCACTCATGTCGGGCTCATATTTTAAGCTCACAACCACTCAGGCTTCACTCACGCTACAAGATTTCAAAATGCTTGTACATGTCATTTTTTTTTGTTTAATTTTCCATTGAGGTGATATATTTTTATTTTTTAATGGTTTGTGGCAAGTTTTACAGCCATGCTGTGCTCGATTGGATCACCACTTTGGGACTGAAACACCTCAACAGTGGATGTTATTACGGTTTATCACAAAAAGGACCCAAATGTGAGACAGATTCAGGCATGGTTAAAAAAAAAACAAAAAAAAAAACAAGCTTCAATAATAAAGCCCAGAATCCAAAATCCAATTGCAAGCAACAACACGGAAGACAACAAAGAGGCAGGCAAAGGAAAATCCAAGAAAAACTACAGAGTAATACAAACCAGAGAGCCACAGGGAACAAAGCAGGAACACAAAGGACACACGAAGACCGGGAGACAGACAAACTAGTGGAAACACAGACTAATTAACTAATGGAACACAGGCGAGCAGGAAAAAGGGGCGGGAAAAGAAGACAAAGACAGGAAGTGGAAGGTAAAACATGACACAAGAGGAAATTACCTGCAAAATAAAACAGTCCAGTACTTTGGTTGATGATCAAATAGCTGCATAATTAATAACACTGACATCAACTTCAGCTGTTCTTTGTGTTTTGTACTCATTGCAAATGCTTGCATGCCGACACAGGACACCAAACTAAGATGGTGAGCAATGGCAAGTATTGTACCTGCTAATTACCAACATGCTAGCATCATCATTGTGAGCGTGTTAGCTCACTGAAGTTAGCATTCAGCTCAAAATATTGTTAAGCACGATAGAGTCACTAGCATGGCTGCAGTGTCTTGCTAGTGGATCTACTTTAGGGTGCACCATAATTCATGTGTTTTACTAATGTGTACGGATGGTGAAACAACATCGACACAAGGCGTCTCATTCCAATTTGAACTAGCATCTGATGCTGCAATTTGACTAATTGTGCCAATCGATAATTTGCTAATTCTTCTTGACATATAGGCAACTGACAACAAAGACATTATACTGTATTTGACGTTTTGAATTGGAAAGGGGCAAAAAAAGAATGGGTATGAAAGGAACATTCTTTGGACCGTTGTTTCAATGATGGGACCGGATTCACATTGTATAAATAATATTATTACACGGGCTCTGGAACACTTTTTTTAAAAAATGTCATCACTAAACTCAGTTTGTTTGCAAATGACTGCATTCTGTTGGAACTGGGGTTTTATGTTGCTTTGACTTGGCCGAATGCCATTCATTTGGAAGGATGGGACAGTAATGTGATTACTGTAGAATGTTTCACTATGATGTTATGTACTTCCCACAAATGTGCCACATAAAACCTTCTACTCCGCGCCCCTAATGGTGCGCAGACAGGTGGGGATGTAAGTGACTGCACTGTGTGTCTGCTGTGTGTCTGTGTGTGTTTGTGTGCTGCTGCTCCCATGATGCTACAAGTAACTATGCCTTAACAAGCTCCACAGCCAGCATGCAGTTCCACTCCTGTGGAGAGGCAGACATCCTGATTGGCTCATACTTTGCTATAAGCCCACAGTCTTCCCAATTAGAGGCTCAGCATATTGCTTTGGGAGGTGAGGGACAGGGAGCTCGGCAAGTTGGGTCAATCACTGGGTCGAGTCCGGTCAGCTCTGAACAGCTTGTTTCTGTAGGTTCCTCTATGTAGAAGTTGGTATGTAGTCGGTACACTGGGAATGTATGGTGCTTTGTGAAGCAAATTTCCCCCTAAGTTTTTTGACAGCCAGGAATGTGCTGCCATCCGGAAATTGTGGCGTTCACACAAACACAGTCGCAAGCTGAGAATGGTGGGAAATGTGCCAGCGCCAAGCCAGCAGCGACTTTTGCTTCAGCGGCACCCTGGGGCTTTTTTGGCATTAAAATAGCTATATAAAGACTTGGTTCATTCCACATAACCAAGCCGTGCAGGTCTTGATCTCCTTGTTCACCTGTAAAGGCCTCTCAGTGATGTTTAGGGTGTGTCGTGTGGCAGAGGCGTGTGCTGAGGGTGTGACATCTGGTTAGGATGAGCAAGTGTAAATGATGTTGGAAGGCAGCCAGAAGCAAAAAAAAGGGAAGTTAAGTGGATGGCACAGATAAAAATGAAGACAAACCACGCTCATTATCAAGATGATGCAACCCGTCACATGACACTATGAGCTGCAGGTGAGAGAAGTCGTGTGAGATTTTTCACAGGTTTTGTTAGACACTGTGCTTCAAGCCATCAAACCCATCAACACGCTCCTGCGAACACTCTGAGCTCCTCTCTTTGGAGTACACTTACTGTAAGCAACTGGTTTCCAACCATTTTGGGCTTGTGAAAAAGTAGCATGTAAAAGAGACGGGGGTGACATCTTCACATCGATGTGAATATGCCTGTGACTTATGAGCAGCTCTTACAGTGACTGATTTGAATACATTTTATAGCCGAAGACGCTGAAAAATGTCCAGGATTCAATCAAATTAAATGAGAAGGTACCTCCAGAGAGGCAAACCGAAGTGCTCTTGGCACAAACACATCAGGCAAAGATCGAGGTTTGGTTTGAAATTGCAAGTCTATTAAGGCTAGCGGACCTTTGTCGCCAAGGTTACAATAATAACTGCTAGGTTAATGATAGAGAACGGTTGTGGTCATGGTGACAATTTATTGTGAAAGCCCCCAAGGTTGGAGTTCTGACTCATAGGTTGGGAACGATGAACTTAAAGCTCAATCTCAAATATCTCATGTTTCTTTCTCTCTGGCGGCAACGTCGACGATAAGAATTAATTGCAGGTGTGGTTTTGGATCTCACAGCCTAGAGATCCAATCAGACCTTTTTGTTTTTTGTCTGTTTTTTGTTTTATTTAGCTTTTTGAAGTCTCATCTTCTGTACTTATCGATCCTTTCTCTGTATTCGACCATAGAAGCCTTTTACTCCCAACACTAGCAGAAGCCGGAAAACACAGCAAGTGACTCTCTGAATTGAAACGCGACTCCTCTGCCTAACCCTTCCTGGCTGATTTAACAACCATTTATTTAAATCAAAATCTTTGAGATTATAATTTTGAACTTGCACATTGTTATCATCAACTCACCATCCTGTTCAGAAATGTGCCATCATAATTGTTGCCCGTCAGAAACATAGCTATTCCCAAATGTACCATGGTTGTTTACATCATAACTTCTTTCCAACCACTGAATATTAAGGATGATCGCAGCGTGCACATTTCCTACAGCGAGCGAGGACTTGAACACCTGCTAAAGAGACAGTTTGAATTAATATGTACAACAGGGAGACATTAAAAGTTTACTTTCTGATGACAAAGCAGCCAGGCTTTGCACTGTGCCTGACAGTAAGAGAGGCAGACAGACAAGGTGCCGGAGTCACACGGTGGAAATGATTTAAAAGCACGAGGAATTCTATCAGCATTATTAAACACGAAAACTAATCTTATCCCTGTCTCGTTTTTCAAGCTGATACAAGTCAAACCTAATCCAATTATTTAGACAGTTCCGTGGCATGTTCAACAACTGTGACAGCAATGAAAAGAGATGTTAGGTTTGTAAATATAGTTTACTCTGGAGGTTGAGAAACTGGACTTCAATAAGATCTGTTGACACTTTTTGTTTTTCACTGCGGGGTTTATACATATAGGCAGGTTACATTTCAGTTTCACCTTTCTAAATGCCAAAACCTGCATCCTCTCAAACATTCCTCCTCCCTATATGAAAGGTCATACATATACAACATCGTTCCAATTAACCACTATCTTTATCCGGCATGTATGTACAAAATATATAGACAGCGGACATTTTGTGAGGCTGCGTCTCAGTCTTTTTTCGTCTGGTAGAGAACAGGCAGGGAGAACAGATAATTTCACTTCATCTGCAGTGGTAATGAACGCAGGTGCACCCAAGAGGTCTATCCTTACTTCACTTCTATATTCACATTTCACTCATGGCTGCATTGCAAAATATGATAGGGACCACATCATTAAATTTGCAGGCAGAAAAAAATTGATGGAGGGACTTCAGAATAATGATGAGTCCTTCTTTTCTACAGACAGGAGTTTGTGTGACTCACAGAGCAGTGGAGTGAAAATAAAGTTGATTTAAATGCCACTAAGATGAAGTCAATAATTCCCGGCTTAAAGGCAAACGTCAGAAGGCACGCTCCTACTAATGTCGACGAATGAATGTAAAGAGACTCGTTTTTTCGCGTTATTACGAGTTCAAACATCCAAGGATCTCAAATGTCTTCACTGTACAACTGAATAGGCTCAGCAAAGGAAAAAGTGTGTATGGTGTAGTAGGCAGACTTCCATATTGTCATGAGAAAACTGCTCTGATGATGTGGGAGGCCTATAGACAAGCTCATAAAAACAACGCATTAAACAGCTCTGGAACGCAGTTGCCATCTGTGGGTGTCATTTAGGTGCCGTGATGGGCAGATAGTCGCAGATGCAAAACCAACAGGATGACAGACAGCTCGCTCTGCTCTCATCAGGTAGATGCTCTCGCTGCAAGAGCTATTCACACGGAAATGTATTTTGTACCAGCAGTCGACAGTTAAAAGCAGTGTTTTCCTTTTTTTTCCTGTCCCACTGTCAAGGTTTTGAATTTGTGGCACCACTTCACTTAAACACAACTAGCTATTGAACTTTGTAGACAGTTCAAGTATCTAATTTATTTTTTTCGTCTCACGTCTTTAGAAATGATTTAGAAAATGACGAAAAAAATGCAACTATTTTACAAACAACCTTCTGTTATCCTAAAGAAAAGAGATAATTGTGTTCTGCACCTTTCTACAAGCCCTGTGGTTGTATTATCTAAAAAAGAAATTGTATTTGTCTACATAAAAATGTTGTCAATGACCTTTAACTTGAAGTAGTTATTTTGAAAATATAGCGGCAAAGAAACATTCAGCGACAAAAGGGTGCAAATATCATCATTCAGCTAATTAGGCATCATTTTTGCTGAATGAATGGATCCACATTGCTGTTTGAGCAGATTTCTTTTTATGTGTTTCTCGCCTCAGGTGCCGGGTTGATTGTAAAGCCTGTGCCGTGGTCATCCTCTTTCATGTCTCTTGTCAGTTCTTGTACTGAGCTCAGATAGACTCCGCCGCCCCTGCAACCCTGCACAGAATAAGCAGCTACAGATAACGGGCAAACCCACAAAAAGACAAACCCCTTCACAGAAGTAGATATCTACAATTAGGAAATATGATCAGTGTTGTCAAAGCCTGTGTCAAGAGGCACTACACTGATGTGACCAATCTCAAAGTAGCAGTTCAAATACGTAATATATGCAGCATTTTTTAAATCTCGCATTTGTTAGATAACCACATCGAACCCGAATTTCTTTCTGAGTCACAGAGGATTTTTACTTTAGAAGCGGGCGTGTATTGCTGTTATGAAAGGAGAAACATTGCATGCTTCACTGGGGACTGCATTACATAAGGGTGATTGAGTCAAATCAAACTATTGTGGCACCGCAGCCTGTCATAAACAAGTTGGTATAAAGTCAATCATCTTATTCACAGGAAGCAGCCTTTTAAACTGTTGCTCAGAAGCTCGGCAACTATAATGGCGTTTTTTCACATGCATTACAACTTCACGCATGACGAGTTAAAAGGCAGACCGGAGAAAAGCGGTTATCATAACTGCATGATTACATACATTCAAATCGTATATGGTGGATTATCCGAGAGTCCATAAAACAAGATGTACTTTTTGTGTCATATTAGCTGCCACAAGTTAAATAACAGCGGACTTATTTAACAAGACTGGAGCCTTCAGTCATGCTAGCAGCTCTGTGAGGCTACGCTTATACTAAACATACGCTTATGCTAACATTTGGTAGGACTAAGCATGGAGTGCAGGTACGACTGAAGGGAATGCCATTATGTATGCATATAGCCTATTTGGTTGGGGGGGGGCAAGTTGATTTTATATATTTAAATATACATTTTTGCCATTTCTGGTGAAGTCAGGTGACTTTCTCCAGAGGTTGGATATGAATGTGCCTACTAGATTACATTGCAATGCATCCATTAGTTGTCAAAATTGACAACTCAAAACTACAAATTTCACTTTTTTTTTGTTTTTATTTTTTCTTTGGTGTGCCACAAAAGCACAGGTAAACAGGTCATAGTAAAGAGCAGCGTGGAGGTGAAAGACAATTTTGCAGCAGTTATTCCCCCCGGTCCCCCCCATGTTCAGAAAACGCAGCAAAAGTGCCGTCTTGGATGCTCCTGATAGATAAAACATGATTAAGAGATCCTTGGGGCCCTTCCAGTGGACAAAATGTGATAAAGTGCCCTCTAGGGTGCCCTTTCCATTCAGGTGGTGAAGTGACCTCTGTAAATATATCAAGACTATCTGTGCACTGGTGCTCCCCTGCATGAATGTGGTGCCTTTTTCATTTTTTTTTTTTGCTGCAGCCCCTCAAACATTCAGTCTGCCACTGCGTGACATAGCATTGTGCCGAAAAATTGTCAAAATTTGGCATGTTCAGCCAGGTGTGATGATGTTCCTATAAAAGCGGTTTGGAGCCAGAGTCATAATAAATAAATACCCGTGGACAACTGTAGTTGTTTGATCCAGAGATGGGTCAAACAACTGCTGAAGACAAAAGCCAGATGTTAGCGGGTGTTAGGTGGGTTTTTGTCCAGTGTGAAAGTGGTATTAAACACACTCCTCACCTCACAGCCAGAGCTGTTTCATTCCATTTTTGATTTTTACTTCCCTTGTGCTAGTCTTGTACTCCGAGGGGATAAAAGTAGGTAAAGAGTAGATAAGAGTCGGGGTACTTGTGGACAGTGGAGAACCTGCTGTCTCCAGAAGTAAATGTCTCTTTAAACCATCCTAAGGGGGAAATAAGTGTGTGGATGAGTGGGAGTGACGGGAATTTCTAGGTCAAGGAAAGTGAATCCCAGGAAAGCTTTTACTTAGAGCAACACGATTTGCTTATCTTGAGTTGCCAAAGCCATAATCACATTGTCACTCTGCAAGGCTGCACTATTTATAGGCTTTTCTATTCATATAAACAGCAAATTACCACGAAAAGTAATCATCCTCCAAAGTCATAAAGCAAGCCAGGCCATTAACCTTGTTTGCTGACCTTCTTTGGAGACAGCTTACTGTTGTTGGTGCTGATTTTTTAATATATATATATATATATATATTATTTTGACTGCTGGATTTGGTGTTGAAAAAAATCACACACACATCTTGAAATTTTGAGGAGCTGCAAATGGAAATAGGTGACAGGTTGGCCCAATTGTCATTGCATTTGCACATTTTTCCGCATTTATGTGGCTATCTTTTGGATGCTGTCCAAACACTTGCAGATTATTAGGGTTGGAAACACATTTTGTCCATAGTGCAAGTGACTGTCAGTATGTGTCATCGCTGTTATCAACTGGAGTCCTGCCCAGAGCATGTGCAGAGGTGCTTTCAGGTCCCTGCAAACAAACCAGACAATGAATAATTTAATGTATGGAAAGGTTTACCACATGCCACTGGTATTAGCTAAATACCATCACAGCCATTCTTCATTTTCACTGTCTCGTTCACTTGTCATATTGTATTGTTATAAAATACCAACATGTCTGCACAATTTTTGCATCTATTTATTCACACACTCCCTCTGTCTTGAAATTGTGATGAATCCCACAATGCCTCCTACACTCTCTTTTATTGGTAGACAGCATGAACATATTCTACTTCAGTGTGTTTTGTTTGGAGTCCAGCCAACTCCCGGTCAACTAGTCTGTGGCAAACGATTCTACTGCAGCATCAATTTGCTGCGAAGGAATATCCAATCGTAGATTTCAATAGTACACAATAGATACGAAGATGATGAGTCATACCAGCATATGCATATGTAAGTAAGCTTGTTAAGGAGGTTATGTTTTCACCCATGTCCATGTTGTAGGTTGGCTGGTTGGCTACTGAGCGGAGTTCCATGAAAATTGGATGGAGCATCGGCCCTAAATAGACCCCATTAACTTTTGGTTCAGATCTGGAAGAAGGGATGGATCCAAAAACATTTTCTCACTATTTAACAATGCAAGAGATCCAGCGTTCTTGTCTCAGGGAATAATCCATGGATATTGATGACAAAAATCAGGTGTATGTAGGTGGCTGGCATCTAAGAGAGAGTACAATCTGATGCAGATCCAAATAAAAATCCAGATCTGGCCGATTAAAAGGTGTTTTCATAGTGGGTAGTCTTTATGTCAGCTGCTTTATAGTAACAAATAGGGTTAGAAACCTGAAGCTTTACTAAGTGCAGCTGAGATAATGGGCATTCAGAAAAGGTACCAACGGTTTGAAAGCATCTATTAGAGTATTAAGAGGATATACAAATGGATATGATGGATTTTGATGCAGATCCTGACCTGTGGGGAGAGTAAGCTAGACTACAGTCAGTAGCAAAACATTTTGCTAACATTTTTAAATCTTATATCCAATTAGTTGTGCATAAATTATGGTCAAATGGGCTCTATGTAACAATTTGCTGCAATTTACATGCATAAATCACTTTGTTACTGCTGAGCGGATCGTAGCGTGAGGTGAAAAATGATACTCTCGGTTGCATATACAAACACGTGGACGATTTGTTGTTTGACCAAAGAGTTGTTGACATGCAAACACTGGTTAGTTTACACGTGTCAGGTTTTAAGTAGTTGTTGATTTTGCATGCATTAATGCTGGAGAAGTAGCAGCAAGCAAGAGATAAATGCTCTCAGGAAGATGCTATGACTGGGTATCTGGTGGACCATGATGAGGACGATTTGTAAGTTGTTTAACTTTGATGGCCGATGTCCTTCATTTAGACTATAGTACACAGACGTGCCTAATCATATGGAAAAGAAAGGACAAAGATGAAAGGCGGAGGCAGAAAGGCAGCAGAGGACAATGTGCCTCATAAAACTGATGGTATTTCTGTGGTCACTGCCCTCCATGGCTTACTGAGGAGGAAATCTTTGCTGCAAACCTCAACTTGTCCATGGATGAGAGTGATCCCAGCTGAGCAGCGCTACAAATAATTCATTTGCTGCCCTGATGTTGCTGTGCTTTTCACCTTCTCAAAAATATTAAACCGAGGAAAGTCAGAAGCGCGCTGCAAACATTCAGCACTCAATATGGTAGGCAGCAGCTAATGCAACCCATACAAAGCAGGCAAGCATTTCAGTCTGTTTTTTGTACTGTCTGTTGATCTCTGTTTAAGTTGAATCATGCTATATATGAAAGTAGTGGTAAAGAATGTGTGTTATCCTCGCAGATGAGTAGGTATCAGCTAGTTGGCTGATCAAAGAGCTAGCCTAGAGAGCTGTTTGCCTACTAGTTTGGCTGTTGCTAGCTAACATTAGCTCACGATTAATGCAGTAAAGTAGTCTGGCTGGTTGATCCAGCAGTCAAACTTGTTTTGCTGCTTGCTGTTTCAGACATACCGGGCGTCATTACATGGAGTTTCTCAAAAACAGCATAGATCGAACATAATGATTTGTTTGGGTTCATAGCATAAACCGTCCTTACTTAGCACTTTGTTTTAGCTTTAAAACCTGATTACTTAGACGATAAAAACAATAACAGCTCTATAACAAATTACCTTCTTTCTGAACTTGACTTCGAGGCAGTAAATCAAGCTGCTGCTCTCTTGTGTTGGGCTGACGGATCAGTTTGAGCATTCAGGTGTCCCAACAAGATAACAGCACTTAGCAAGTGCTCTGTTGTAGACTTCAATGGACAGCCTGTAACCTTCCGCTTTATTGGATTCTGTGAGTGCCTGAGCCAGACATTAGACTAAATGACTTCTATTTCCTCCAAAACCCTGTAATAGTGTTTAAGGACCTCTGTCCACTGAAAGGTCAGTGTCTGTCAAAGACATTGGCAGTTAAATTAGAAACGCGCCAGTCTCACTCTCGCTTGACCGCTTGTGGTAGTGGTCCCATCAGGTATATTAGCAAAAGTGCAGGGACAGAGCTTGTTCCTCTAAAGCAGTTGAGTTTATAATAGCATTTTGTCTTCATACATCAGGGGCTCATTCGTGGACAAAGATTCCGACCTTGTCTCGAGTCCGCTGAAACTTGACAGTTAAAGAGAATTTATAGCCAGAAAAGTTTTAGCGTTGTCTTCGTCACATAGAACAGGCAGGAAATGTAATTTGTTGCACTTTGTGTGTGATATTGAAGGGAGAATGTCATGGTCTTAAGAGCAGTGCACTCCACAAGTCCTATAAAGAAAAGAAAAAAGAAAAACTCTAAATGAGAAATGGAGGCCAGAATTTTCTATCTCCGCAAGTAATGATGATGTGTAACCGGCTCCAGGAGAAGACTGAAGTAGAGGGTACAAGAGAAGGTGAGATTCAAGGGCAGATAGTAGGCATGGAGCTGTGGAGTGCAGGAAACTAAATGCAATTTTCAACAGGTGATGTTATAACATTGAGAGAATAAAAAGAATTTCGAGTAGCGTTTCTGAACCAGAAATGGTGATAAGTACTGCTAAAGTGGATAAGAGGCAGGAGACATGGGGCACACAACTTTTTTTGTCGCAAGAAGTTTTAGTCCTAAATCCAACAGCAGTTTTTCAAATCATATCAAAAAGGATTGTACAAATTTAAATAGCATTCCGTCAGTCAGTATCACTCAACTGCAACATCGTCGAACTGATGATGTACAGTTGGGGAAAAAACGTCAAACGTAGAGGCATTAGGCCACTGACCAGGCACAAACCAGGCGCTTGGGGTTGCTGTAATTTGCAACGTACAATACATTCTATCTGCCACACACAGTCGACCTGAAAACCTCCTGTTCAGACGCGCAAACTACACACCAAGACTTTCAAAGTGACTGAAACTTGACTTGCAAAGCTACATTGCATAAAGGTGTTCTTTGATCTGGAGCGGCTGTCTAACTTCTTATCAGACAATGGTGTGACAAGAGCGGAAAGCTCTGAGGTAATCTTTGTTATTCTGCTAGAAGTAGTGTTGCCCACAGGGAGAGGATTCCCAGACTGTTTAATCAGCCATATTAATCATACATTATTTATTACAATTACAAGAGCAGCTCTGTGTGCAGCGGTAGCCTCAGACCTGGAAGGCAATAGCATGAAAAAAAGTGTGTGAATAGATTAAACTGAGCCTTTGGCACTTCTCAGAGAGCAAAATGTATCGTTCAGGACCAGGCAAAAAGACATCTTTCTATCAGCCCTACATGATGTCAGTCCAGAGGCAAAAAGGAATGATATACACGTTACTGCCATGTGGTATATCACAGAAAATGTCAGACATGCCCTGAAAACCTGCACTTCTCAGCTGTGTCCGCACTTCCAAGCATCAGGTTCGAGCCTCAAAGTTATCTCCCACAGATACAAATAAGACGGAGTTGGGGAAGAGCAATAATTAAAAGGGGGAAAATGTTGTAAAAAAAAAAAAAAAGTATATGCCTTAGCTGTCTCTCTCGGTTTCTTGGTTCACTACCATTTCTTTTTGAGAGAAAGCACCTGCTTTGCCAAACACAAAGCATAGCACAGAGCTTGCCATTACAGGTATTTCTCCAGGCCATCCATCATTGTGCCATGGCAGCGCTGAGGTATGCTTAGGTGAGCCTGATTAAAGCCAAGGATGCCTCCCAACCGGCTCCAAAGGAAATGAGAGGGGAGGGAGGACTCGAGCCCCTGCTCCATCCGTCTCCCTTCTGCTTTATTCATGTGCTATCTGGTTCACTGGTTTTTGCTTCGTGTTCCCTCTCCATTACTCAAATTCTACAGCAGGTGCCGGTGAATTGTGCATATGTTTCACAGTCCTCTCACCACTCCTTTGTGTGCGGGGATGATTGTGCCCGGAAAAAAAGATTATCGCCCACCATCTTTTTCAGAAAATCTGCCTTTTCAGATAATGAGAATAGAATTCATCATTGAATATATAGTGCTTTTCTAATAGTTCAAAAAATCCTTTTGGCATACAATGGAGTAAGACTGCACCTGCCGCAACTATTACTGATAACGCTATTAATAATGTTATAGAAGCAGGGGGACATTGTAAGATGATATCATGTTACCAGTAAATGTCCTGCATTCAACCAAGCCTGAACATACCCCACCACAAACTCACCAAACTTGGAATATATGTCACACTTGCCGAAAAATTTCATAATCTATTGTTGTCCTCTATTTCCACCACTAGGTGGCGCTGTAATCAAGGAAAACGCGTTTTGGCTTACGACTGACATATACTTTGTCGCACATTCAAAAACCTTATATCCACGCGTTCACTGAATTGTGCTGAATCTTTTGATATAGGCCACGCCCAGTTCCGCCTAGGTTTTTTTCCGCAAATTCGCGAAATGTCGCAAACCTACTTTTTCGAACTCCTCCCAGGTGATTTCACCGATTTCCACAAAACTTTGCACACAGCATCTGTGGACTCTCCTGACAAAAACTTATTAAAAGAATTTTGATATTCCAAACAATACTCAAGGTATTAAATAACAACTTCCTGTACATTTTGCTTAAAACACCAAGTGGTGCATACTTCACATTGGTATGACATGAAACCCAGGCGACTACTTCCCCATGAGCCCCTGAGGCTCTGTGAAAAAATGATAGACTTACTTTTTCGAACTCCTCCTAGGCCATTTGACCGATTTGCAACAAACTTTGCAAGTAGCATCTGTGGACAAAACTTATCAAAGGCTTTCACCTACGTCACACCTGGTGGCACGGTCCATTTTGATGCTTCGCCATAAAACCATCAACTCATTATAAATTCCACATGCAATTTGCCATCTACTCCAAATTAGTTGAACATGTAGAGGATCTTACCCTGAATACATCTATGCGACACACCCCGACGGCAGCATGCCCCGACGCGCATGGACTGCGAGGGCCCTTTCATTGCTGCTTGCAGCTTTAATTTTGATTGAAATGTGACTTTTGCTGCTATGAAGTTGTATCTTAAACAACAGTAACACATCATAATTAGCTGGTTTATTCATATATTGTAATATTCTGATATCTGAGTCTGCAAAGTGAGATATCTGAATGTAGTGGAGATAAATGGACTATTTGCCTCTTAATGTCAAGGTTCGAGTAGAAATGTGAAGAAACAGAAAATGAAAATACCAACCCTAACCCTGCAATATGTAAGAATTTTTAGTTTAAAACAGTCAAATATCAATTAAAATTATCAACAGAATTTGAAAAAATACAAGTCTTGATGTTATGTCAAGACCTCTATGTATTGTGTTGCAGCGATATCTATTAAGGTTAGCATTTTAACCAGTAAGCCCCTAGCCAGTTTGTACCTCAACAGGTTCTTGTGCTTATTATTAAAAAAAGACAAAAACTCAAACGTCTGAAAGAAAATAATGCATCTGAAAATTTTCCTAAGCAAAAAAAAACACTCTCATCTCGATTCTTAACTTGGCATGTGGGGCAGTTGCTGAGGACAAACAGAGGCTTGCAGAATTAAAATGTTTACTTTGTGCCCCAGGACTGGATTTAACTGCGTGCTTTAAAGGTAATTAGTCAAATTTAAAAATCAATTCCAAACGGTTAATCCGTGAGGAGATGCCTGAATAGGAATACTGTGATTTACTCTTCTTTCACCATTTAGTTGGTCCGAGGTGCTGCATTCAAAGCACGGTGGAAATGTGAGAGATGTGTGACTTGATGCTAAACTAGAGAGTTAAAGTCGTGTAGCCTAGGTTTTAAAAAGTTGGTTTATTCAAATGATAAATTAGATACCTTTTGACATCCGGTGGTGTGATTCTTTCAGGAATCCTAGAACCTGTGTTTTATATGAAAGAATTTAAATATTTAATATCTTTGTGACACAATTTCAACAAGAAAGCGGGAGTTAAAGGCCATGCTAAGGCAGGCTTCATTGTGTGTCATATGTAAATAAGTATAAAAAGGGACAGGGCATAAGACTGAATTTTGAGGAACTCCACAAGGTAATGTGTGCTGAACAAGGAGTTTCCCACAGTGAGTGTTGAGCTGCTGAGGCAGTTTCATGATTTGCTTTTGATGTCAACCCACACATTTGAGGCAGCCCATTTAAATTCTTTGTTGTCACATGGTACCTTGAGATGCCTTGAGAAAATTGAACTTTCAACCCCAATCTGCTGCAAAAATAAAATCACTGGCTGAATTTAGTGCAGAAACAGCTGTGCTATGTGCCTTAAAATCCAAATGGAATCTTTCTTGCTTTATATTTTTATTTATTATACCGATACCTCAAATCAAACCGAGGCCATTGGAAAGAGCAGAGGATTCAAGGGACTGTCTGTATCTAGATTTATTTTTGGATTGTAAATGACGTGGGAAAATGGGGGCATGTTATGAATTTGTCAGGGCACGGGGACAAGTCATTGTCATCTTTGGAAATGCATGTGACATCTGACTGGGGAGATAAAATTACCCGTTCCGTCATACAAGCAGGTCAGGTACAGCAATTAACCTGTTTGGCACATGATAAATGTAAATGTTTTGCTCTCAGATAAATGCACTGATTGATTGTGGATATTAGGGGGATGCTGATTTGAAAAGCCTCTTTGCTCACATCATCAACATTACTAAAAACATTACTAAATCACCAGCACTGGGTTGATTACAGGTAAACAAGTCACAGAGAAAATTTGTTCTGCTGAGATTTAGTTGGGTTTTTATTGTCCACAATGGTGAATGCTTATTGACAAGGGATGAGTGAGTACCGTTATCTGTATCTGTATCTGTTCAATCAACCCAATTATCTATATTCACAGCTGTACTCGGAGTGGCGGGGCTTAAACAGGAGGTGATCAATGCTTTAACCAGAAGTTGGTGGAATAAGATAAGCTGCATCATGACTGCACTCCCAGACATCAATCATCACATCAATATTTGGGTAACTACAATAATATGCTGCTGAGTTTTTATTCTTAATCAAGACGAGCGACTACGCATGTATTGCTGTTCTTACACTTGATTTTATACATCGTACTTTGACCTACTTACTTAGTCATATACTTTGCAAGTCACGTGTTATTTGACGTCCACTGGTGTTTTTATTGAGCACTACATTTTCGTTCACTGTTGTACACAGTGCAATGACAATAAAGGCATTCTATTCTATTCTTTTCTATCAAGACAACTCTGTTGTTTTGTTTAACTTCTGTCTTGATGACAAGAAGACTTATGGGCATTGACCCAGTTTACTCAATGGCTAGTAATGCTTGTGAAAAGGACATTATCCCTATTTCATACCAGATATTTTTTTCAACTGAGTACTTAGTTAAATCTGTTATTTACACATCCTGCCTGTTACAGAAATAAACATTTATTTGGAGTGATGTTTCTGACCACCTGCTGATTGTATTACAACATTGACTCTCTTTAGCTCTGTTGGTTTCAACAGACTATTGGCGAAGTTATCTGGTACTTTAGATTAGTGCTGTATCGTGAGCAGGCAGTGTACAATATTTTATTTTTTAGATCTTAGAAACAGCTTCCTGCTGCAGTCAAAAACGACGCTATGAGAGAAGTGAGAGTGAGCCAGAACAGTGAAATTGTGGAATGGACTGCTAAACAATGAGCTGAGACTCATTAAAGCCCCATGAAGGGGAGCTGCAGATTTAGCTGCTAATGCTCGGTGCGTCCATCAGTCCGAGTGACATCTTTCAAATTCTCAGTTTGTGATTTTGGAGATTGATCTTTTAAATGATCAATTATATAACCATTTTAAACATCTGATCTTTATAGAAGGACACAGAATGTGGGTCATTTTTCACAGTGATGTCCGTACAGACAGGACTATTCAAAGTCATATATGCCATCCATGTAGTGATGGCTTGAATAATGCTTTTTCTTTCTTGTGCTGCTTTTTTAAGCTAGAAAAATCAAATATTCAGTTTCACGCTCCCTGTAAAAATGCATGAGCTTTTTAAATCTTGTTGAACGCTTTTCAATTTGTAAAATGAAATGAGAACTTGCGAGATTAATCCAGCTTACCTGTGTGGATCACAGAGGCTTCCTTATAGAGTCCTCACTAAAGATGTGGGTATGACTCAGAGAAAGTCATGCTGAAGCCTAGGTCGATTAAGTTTTTCAACGTGTTTTTATGCCTCTAATGAGCTGTTTCATCTCAGGGGGCTTATCCTGCTATTGAAGTGAATAAACCTAGTGTAATGTATGTTTGGAATTCAAAATGAGTTTAACTCCTTTCATTATGGTGTATTGTAGTACGTTTTAGGATCTATTTTGGTCTGAATTATACAGTCAAGGTGAAGTAGGTGAAGTAAGTAAGTGTCCTGGATTCTGTTAACTCTTGCAGTAAATTAAAAAGGCACGACACACAAAACAGCCAAGGACAAATGATGGCTGTATGTACGGAAGGGTGAATAACACTGACCTGCAGTGATGCCGTCAGTCAATGAAGGTCAATTTAAATTATAAAGTATTATCATTGTACCAAGTAGACTTGGAATTTGGACAATCAGAAAATCTGATTAAACCAGAGTTTTGATTGGTTGGAGCCATTAAAACATTGGTGAACTCGCATTCTCATCTGTTCACCCTAAGGGAGCATTTTCTAGGTATTGCGTAAAGTCGAAAACAAAAACATTGTCCTTGTAGAAGCTCCTGAGGAATATCATAATCGAGAGTCTTGGCTTCTTCCAGGGGAGACATCCTCATATTAACAAATGTTTAATGTGATTTTTGTTTTCGGGGGCAGGGATGGAGTGGGGTTATTCCTTTAAGTACATCAGGATTCTTTTGGCAGATGCGGAGGACATAAAGCGTAATCCTCTAATGACAGTGAGGCCCGACTTGGCTCACATATTACTGTGAGGAGGTAGTAGCTACAGCAGATCCTGTTAGTTTCAATTTGCTTACTGCTGCTGAGCCAGCAGACTGAACTGAATGATAAGGGACCAGAATCGAGCCCTAATCCTTCTATCTCCCTCCTTCTCTGTCTCTCTCCTTCAAACTAACCACTACCAGTTGATCTGCCATCACCCCTGGCAGTGGGAAGAAGCCAATAAATGTTCCTCTGGGTGCGATGTGATGTACATTTTATTGTCTTCCACATCAACTGATTCTCATTTTCTCTGTAGGATGCAAGGGGAGGGATAAAAAGCTGAGTACCTTCATTTTTTTTTTTTTTTTAAGATTCTGCCTCTGCTTTCTACTTTCTCCCCTGACAGCACAAAGGCTTTGGAAAAGGCAGCCTCACTAAAGCCTTCTCTTGGTGTGTGTGACATTATGTGGCTATGCAGAGATGGCAGTCCAAGCTGCATAATCTGGACCCCCAACCGCCTGCCTGGGATATGACCCATGCTCATGCTTTGAAGACATATCGCACACAGAAATGTGCCCACAATTCTGATGATGTTCTGTATGATTTATTTATACGTGGTTTATCAAATGCAGACTGGCACACCTGATTTAGCATATATTTGGTGCATCTACACAAAGTAAATGGGTAAGCTCTGCTCTAATAAAGCCACATACTTCATGCCTCTTCACTGTTAAGCAGGGAAACATTTTATGTGAGCAATTCACCTTGAATAAAAAACAAGTCGAGCCTGGTGCTCAAATACTTTTGAGATCATATTTTTTTGCTTCTCCTTTGAAAAAAGTTTATTTTCACTGTTTATTGTACTTCATTTGACTGCTGACAGGGTTTTTTCATGTGCATCAGCATTTGAATTTGGACTCAAAGGGAGCACCTCTGTCTGAACCAGATACTCTGCAGGAAGCTTCGCAATGGAAGGCAAGCGACCCAGAAACAGACCTGTGTGCGTGTGTGTGCTCTGCATGTGTGCCTGTGTGTGTTGTGGAGAGGAGCGGGTATCAACGGGTTGATGTAGATCAGAGGAGCCATTTCCTAGTACGTTATTTGTATTCATACTGTATGAGGAGCTCTGAGTTAAGGAGTATTTATAAGGAAAGTGACATCACAATATGTTTTTGTTCAAAACTATGCACCATTGTTTGGACATTAATATATTAAAGTATTAAAGTCACCAGCTGTTGAAATATAAGTAATGACTTCATATCAATAATGAACCAAAGTAATGTATGTAAACAGTTGGCTGCTGAGCACCATTTTCATTAAATTCACATAATACCCTACAGGATGTCCTTTTAATCCTTTTAATCTTCTGATTGTGTGTTTTTTAGGACACTGTAGCTTGAGAATGAAATACTAACAACAGAACACAAGAACAGACTTTAAACTGTATTACCATAAAATGATGGATGCTTTTATGTGATACTTAGCTGAATGATGAGGTAACTTTTGATATAGATTATTTGGCGATGGATGAACAAACTGAACACACGGGTACCTGCGAATAACGTTAGAGGGAGAATCTTTATTTATGTCATATATCATACAGTTTACAACGTGGTGAAACTGGTACCGTGCATTTAACCCATCCCGAGGGAGCAGTGGGTAGTGCTCGCACCTGGAGACCAACTCCAGATCTTAGCCAGTGCCTTGGTCAAGGTCACTGACTGCAGAATCAACATAATGTGCATGTTTTGATGGTGGTGGGGGGGGGACTGCAGCATGAGACTGGTTTGGTTTGGTCTTCGAGGCAAAAGTAATTTTCTCTGCGGTACAGCCTTACTTTCCACATATGTATCTCAACAAATAGATAAGCTGAGATGGGATAAGCCAAGATAAGACAAGATAATCGTTTATTGATCACCAAAAGGGTAAATCTGGGCGGCACAAGGACATGCTAAGTATATATAAATAGACCATCTTAAAGAGATTAAATAATTAAAAGTGCAGGAATCGATTCTTATTTCTAAGTTGTCAAATACCGACTGGCTGCACCTTTCAATAGGTATAAAACAAGAATAAGATATGAAGCTATACAAGAATTAACTAACTTACTAATAGTGCAGCACTGTAACGGTAATGAATAGAGTACACCAGATTATCATATAATATGATTATGTAATAATATCTAGAGTATCGTAATATCTTTATTAGTCTGTATTAATATGGTCCATTAATTTTGAGCTATAAAGTAAGTGTAGGGGTGCGGTATACATAATAAACAGTAATATACGCAGCAAATAATGCTCAGAGTGTCTGTAAAAGTGGTATAAAACTCACTGTCTGTGCCTTGCTAAATGCCATGACTCCCAGATAAGAAACACGTTCATTTGAAAGAGACTTTACTCGGCTGTAGCGATGTCTCACTGTCCCTAAGGTCCCTGCGAGGAGAGTTCAGGGACAGTCAATTGGTACAAAGTTGAATGAGACAAGGGAAATACATACAACTGAGAAAAACTCCATTTAGTAATAATGAGAAAGGTTTAGATTGACATTATGATGACACAAACATGACAAAATGAGTGGCAATAAATAGTAATAGTAGCAGGTTTCACACCCAGCCGAACAGAGGATTGTGTGTGTGTGTGTGTGTGTGTGTGTGTGTGTGTGTGTGTGTGTGTGTGTGTGTGTGTGTGTGTGTGTGAAAGAGAGAGAGAGAGACAGAGAGAGAGAGAGGGAGAGAGAGAGTGTTAGGACTGCTGATGGGAGTCGTGTGACAGCTCTGAGGAAGAGCCTGGGGATGATCGGACCATCTCTTAAAGGATTTTGCAGCAGATGGTTGTCTGCCTGGTCAGGGTGAGCGGTGATTCTCCCTGCCCTTGTCTCTGACCCGGTGTCATGCTTTTCCAGTATGGAGGGCAGTGATTTTTCTTTCTGGAGCTTGTCCTTGGAGCAGGAAACCAGCAGGCTTACTCACACTGGGCTGGGAGAATGCTTACAGGACGGTATTATTAATTCAGGATTGGTAGTGATGTTTTGATCACCCTCATTAGGCGCTCTTGAGAGGTGCTGTAAGATGTGAACTTCCTGAACTTCCTGCTCCACGTTCTTCACAACTGCAGGTTTTACATCTCCATTGCATCACAGATTCGAGGCTTTGTACTGAGGATGATGGCTTTGGGGGGCTTAGGTGAGGTTTTAATTGGGCCACCCGAAGCCAGTACATTTATAAACTCTCTCAGGAGGTATTCCCCAATATTTTTTTTAAAGAAATGTTTCATGGGAGACAGACAATAGAGCTGAATGATGATCCCAACCCCTCTGTATCGAAAAAAAGAAGAAGATGAATTTACCATCGAGGGATAAAATATTTATGATGAATTTGGAACAATTCCATCATGTAGTCGCCTTTGCAATTTCCTCTGAGTGTGGAGCAGAGTGAAAGTGGCAGGAGCGCTGCGCGGCTCTCTCCGGAGATGCCTGTAGACAAAGGCTGGCTATATCAAAACTTCAGTGAGGGAGGTGACAGTGTCAGCTGCTGAACTGTGAGTGCAAACTGCAGGCTGAAAACAGAGTGTGAGCTGCTACTGGATTCTGGCTCCAGTTTGGTCTTTTTCCAAGGTTTCTCTACTGACACCTAATGGCTGTAGTGATATAAAATATTCAAAATATCTCCACATAATTAGAGAATGAATGCAGACATGACACATTAATCTTATGCTCACAACACCAGGGGGTCCCTGGATAAATCCACTTTTGTTGGGTCTTTGCATCTGCCACATTCATTTTTCACTTTCCTCCTATAAATAATAAGCCTCCCCTTTTCACTTTTCACTTTTTTTTCTCACACCTTTTATGCGCTGCTTTATTTATGGAATTTCAGCAATTACTAGATCCCTTTATGAATTATTAGATATGTACCTTGTGGCAAACTTCTTGGTTTACACCCTTAAAACTGAACCAATCCTACTACTTTTAGGTTGTTAAAGGTCCATTGTGTAGGATTTAGTGGGATGTAGGAGCTTATAATGGAATACAATATTAATAATTACGGTTTCATAATTGTGTTTTCATTACGTTAAAATAAGACTTTTTATATACAGCGGGAGCAGGTTCTCTTTCATGGAGTCTGCCTTGTTGCACCGCCACATTTAAGCCTATAACAGACAAACCAAAAACTGGACAAGGAGTATTTAGTGGGCATTGGACTTAAAGGTCCAATTTGTAAGGAAGATATTTCAGTCTCATTCCCAACTCATCGAATATTGACACTTTGGGATGGTGTCCGACCTGATCTCCAATCCCAAATCATCAGTATTCAGTGAGAGCATAGCTTTTTGTGGCTCCAGAGGAAGCTGCACGTAATTGCCTCTGGTCTTACTCAGTGGATAAGTTGCATTGTGGGTAATGTAGGCACCAGGTTTTGAAAGGTGTTCCACTTTTTTGCATAAAATTATATATATATGAATATATATTATATATGTTATATCATATTACATGCAGCTTCCTCTGCAGCCACAAAATGCTCTTTAATACTTTTCTCATAAATGCAGTAGACCTCCACAAGACCTGCAAACACAAGTGTGTAAAGCACGTGGAGTTACTATTCAAATTACATTAAAAAATGTGGCGATTATTAATTATTATGTTGAAAATGTAGGCCCATAATTAAGAATTAAAAATGCATTCTTAAACATAGAGCATTGCTTCTTCTACTGCATATGCTATATTCTACTTGGTTCAACCTTATACATCAACCACACACCGAGTTGGAACAAAAACTGTGCTTATCACGGCCCAATATAGAGCCAAGAAGCAGAACGTGGTGCCTGACTTTTTCAAGTGAAGGTTAATTATTCAAGATTTCCCTCTCCTCTCAACAAGCCAAGAACAGCCGGATCCAACGGCATGCTTAGCCTTCGTCTTTATTCCCTTGGAGAGTGTCAGAAGTTGAAAACCACTGTTTGACTGTAATTGAAATGCACATGTTGTCTGAAGTCTGGCGGCTTCATGCAAAGCAGGAAACAAAATATAGGACAAACATAACCTCAGATACTCTCCCGGTAAGCAGAGCAATCAGTGATATGATTCTAATCAGCAACAAGACTAATCTGTTCTTTGTGAGGTTGATTATGCATGCATTTTGAGGGTAAGTTATGTGTGTAAATCAGCTAGTTCATCTGATTAAAGATTAAAAAACATACTGGTACTGGAGTAATGAGTGTGTTGGACACAGAGGCAACAACAACAAATTTAAGGCTTCCGTAATTACATGTTTATAGTTTTAAAAATGTATTTAAAGCAATTCAAATCCCCAAAAGGAGCTGTGATTTTTGTGAGACTTGCTTAGAAAAACAAAAAAAAAATCTTCATGAGATTCGCGTGTTAAAATCTCCACAAAATGTCCGTGATCTCTTTTTTTCCTGCCTTTCAATTTTTTTATGATAATTTGCCAAACCCTATCTTTTCCTTTCCTTAAAAGTCAAAAGTAGATACAGAAATATTATTTCAGAAATTAGAAAACAAATTGACATCAACCACAAAAACCCCAGCTCTCAATTCTGTGGACCACTGAGCAATAGCAATGTCTAACAGCTCAGTGTTACAGGGCTCGAAAAGCATTTTAATTTCCAATTAAAAATCAGCTTTTTCAGTACTAGCTGCACAGCCTTTATCTGTCTGAAATCGTACTTTGCAAAGTATTAGTTTTCTCGAGCAAGAGAAGAATGTCAAAATGTTGGTGTTTCTAGGCTCACTTGTCAGGTCGGTGTCCAGCTATGTAGTGAGCTAAACACCCTTGTGTTAAAGGCTGAGGCAGTTGACCTTTGTAGTTATCTGAAAAATATTGTGAAAACAGTATTGAACAATAAATTCAATGATAATAATGACAATGACATACCACAAACAACAGTTAGATCTAAGAACTTTCAAAATAAATAGCCTTTAGTAATTTATCAAGAAAAAATTGATTCATATAAGTATAGACTGTCAAATTAATTGTCCATGATGCTAGGAAAAATTATAAAGGATCACCATTAAAAGATTAAGTCCCCATAGCAAGAGACCCAGTGATTATAGTAATCACACATATGACTCCCTAAATAATAGAGATGTACAGTAATTTAACTATTAGCTAGAATAGTGTAGCAACACAGGCTCAAACAGTAATGCCTACGTTTGGTTAGCAGCAAACTGATAGCAGAAAATAAACATAAATCCCAAAGCATCTATAAAAAAAGAGTACTTACAGATAATGTTACAGCAAGGCCATTTAGGGAGTAAATAGAAAAATATATAATATTTGCTTCGTCACGAATTACAGATAAGATGGCAGACGTCTCACACAAGTCCCAAGTCATTTTTTCACAGGTGAGTAAAGTCAAGTCACAGTTTGTGTCAAGTCACTTTTTCCATACCTAAGAAACTTCAGTCTTACCTTCAGTATCTGGTCTTTATAAAGAGAAAAGTTAAGGTATTGGTGACCTTCAAATGATGATATTATTGACCACCTTTTCCACCCTGATCAAAAAGTACAATAACCAATTGAATTTGTTTATTGAGATTCAGTTAAATAAATATAATCAAACAAAAAACTTTATAAAACACATGTCTGCAAAATAGTGAAGGGGCTGCAGCAAAGCGGGCATCAAGACCTCAGTTTGCTTCTGGATTGGAGACTTTCGTATCTTTCCACTTCATAAATGATCTTATGTTCATATGTAGTTCTGTCAAAATATAACTCTAAAATGTGCTGTCTTTGCTGTAGCTGTGAGCCTCAGGGGCAGTTGGGCGGTGCATGCGTAGCAGAAATTGTGCATCAGACTAAATAGAAGAGAGGATCACTCCTGATAAACGCTGATCTAACAATGCCTATATCTTTCTCATGGCCCTGCTGGTCGACCACATCAGCAATAATTTTATTTCAAGCGCTCCAGTGATTTCACTCAGAAACATGAGCTGACTTTTATGTTTGAGAACCTTAAGAAATATGAAGCAAAAGAAGAAATTGCTGTTTTTATTATCTCTATCCAAACTTCAGAGTAATGTGTGTATGCAGGTTTCGCCAAAGCCAAACACAACAGCTGGGGATTTCATTAAATTAAGCTAGCTCCCGAGTTGAAGATTGTGTTAACTGTTTGTAATTAAAACTGGCAGGCACATGACAGAGTGGAGCATGCCTTGGAACACAATTTCAAGTTCAGAGATTTGTTTTGGGTTACTACTAGAATAGGTTTACATACATTAGTGCTAAAAAAACACATCAGTTTTCTTGTACTGTCCAGTGCTGCAGCTCTGTATTTCCCTTCTGTTTGAAACGCTCTGTTTTAGCTCCTGTTTCTTTAAGACCCCCCCCCCTCCTGAATACCCAGTCTGCTCTGATTGGTCTGCTTGCACATGTCTGAGCCAGTACTGCTACCAACACAAAATAGTTTTGCTAAATTAATAATAATTAATAACAAATAATTTTTCAGTCCTGGTTGAATTGTGTCATGAATTACACATATGATGTTTGTCAATTTAAAAGATAATTTCCCAGGTCTAGAAAGTCAAAGTCTGTCATAAAACTAATAAAGTATAAGGCTGTGTAAATATGTTATTATAAAGAATATACAGCCAACAGTAGTCTTGCTGAACTCTCACCAAAACCCCTAACATGAACATTGTAGAGCTGGCCCTGTATATTAGTACTACTCTTTCACTTAACTACAACTTTCAAAATGACCAGATTTAATTTGAATTTCAAATTTTTTAGCACCTTTTCTGTGCCAAGGCAGCAGCCATGTTGGTGTTGGCGACATGTTGAGCTGGACGATGTAGTTCACTGAGCGGTTAAACAAAATTAGATGGTATTGTCCTTTATTTACAAACTTTCTTGACTCTATTAAATTAACATATATAATTCATGACACAACTCAAATTGGATAAAATATTGATTTGTCCCTCTCCATTCACTACAATACAAATGTTTTTCCAAAATAAGGTCCCAAGAGGGACACCAGAGGTGGCTCTCTATAAATTACACTATAAATGACAGGAAATTAAATGTATAGAACATACTGATGGGCTGCAAGCTGAATAAATAAGAAATGAAAAATCCAAATTGTACTCATCAAACATTGTAAGGCATATGGGTGTTGTATTGAGAATAGCTGATGTTATTTGTCACTTTGGCACCAAGCACCGCCTACACTTTGACAATGTTGCATCAGAATTGCAATATCCGGGTACGTCATCAGCCCTCAACTGGCTCCCGTGCTGCTTGTGGAAGACACATTGACCAGACTTGTGAAAGTTACCTCTAAAAAGTGAGGTAGCTTTCCATTTGTTATGGCTGACCAAACTGTCGTGGAGAAGATGAGCGAATTGAAAGTGGACCCGGGGAAAAAGGTAATACTGGAGTTTCGTGGACGGCTGTATTTCAGTTATATTAGCCAGCTAGCAGCTAGCCTAGCCTGTGGTCAGATTCATGCTGTCATTCAGTCAGCAGCAATGCGATGCTAACGTGACGGCTAACTATATTTTATGATGAATGGTTATATTGACTCAAAATAGCAACTGTATGTACAGCTTCATTTTAATCTCTTTCGGTGGGTAATTGTGAACCATTGCAATTTAGCGATCTCAGTCGGCTACAGTGGTTTGGCTAAAGGTACACGTTTAGCCATGTATGACAGGGGAGAGAGCTTGTCGCCTAACCCCATTCAAAACCCAGAAAATGTATATTTCATTTCTTAATCGGTGGCCTTACACGCATGTTGGACCTATATATCAGAACAGTTTTGTTCTCTTTTCAAATCGGCTAGGACCTCATGGACCAATCACATTCGTATATATAACTTTCATTGTTGAAACTTGCACTCACTGTGTCTATTAATAACCGAGTGCATTAAAACTTGGAGCATGTGAACCATTATTCATTCTATTCAGCACTTGTATGCTGAATTTATCCAGGCACCTTTTGTGTAAGGTCTTGAGTCATATCTTAACTGCTTTTTGGTGTTATTTGGTTGTCTTACTAGCAATAAGTAAGGCCTCTTAGAAATATCACATTTTATTCAGTGTTATTGATTTTTTTTTAATTTATTTATTCAGTGTTATTGTGTTTATGTTAGCTGAACGTTTTTTTTTTATGTGAAACGCTGTGTAGAGGTGAACCTTTCCCCATATGTATGTCAATAGAATGTAAAATTGTGTCTGAAGCAAACATCATATGCTTGTCTAGCATATCCTTAATTCTTGATGAAAGTTCATTAACCCCATGGTCTAATTTTTGGACAGGGAGGAACTGAGAAAGATGGAGGAAAGAAGAAGGCTAAAAGTGCTGCTGGGGACTCTGGAGGCAAAGCTGAGGTGAGCGATTCAATTAAGTTGCAGAAGTATGTCATTGTTATGAGTCATCACAATGGAGAGCTGGGTGTTTATTTAGTATTTGTGTTGACCTATTACTGTATACTTAAATATATGAAAGCAGCTGCCCATTCACTTATTGTTTGTTGAGGTTCAGGTTCACATTCATGTTCTAGTTTAGTTAAATAATGAAGTTGGTAAAACATTGTATGGGTGTTAATGTGCAACACTGGTACAGAAACAATGATGCAACATTGAGACATTTTGCTTTATGATCTTCAGTAGAGTAGATGTCATTGTCCTCTTCGAGTTTGCACTGATGTTTATTTTAGAATAACACAAAGTAGGAGCAAACATTTCATCTCAAACTTGTGGAATTTGTTCACTCCGATTGTTTGACGTGTGATCTCCTAAAACTCAGCTGATGGACGTTTTTACTTTAAGAGTGACATAAACTTTTTGTGCAGATTGTAGAACCTGATGGCAAGTATACAAATAAACTATATCACCAACAACCCTCCCATTTAATCATCTTTTTGTTGTTGCTGTTCAGCTATCACCACCACCTCAGTACATCGACGAGCGTCTTACTTTGTATGCAAAGCTGAAAGCTGAGCATGAATCCCTGATGGCAGAGAGGGCTGCAAAGGATAGCCGGCCTATCAAGGTGACCCTGCCCGATGGGAAGGTGGTGGAGGCTGAGTCCTGGAAGACCACACCGTACCAGGTGGCCTGTGGAATCAGGTCAGTTTGATGATGAGATTGATGTAATTGTTAATTACAATAAATGTGACACCTTGTTTTCATGTATTGTAGCACATAAAAAGAAGGAAAACCTCAAGGGTTTATGAGGAATGTAATTTCCAAAGATGAGCTGTCGAGTGTATTTGTACAGCCTGTAATCATTGTTACAGTTTCAAAAGGCTTCACAACACCCACATTATGAAAACAGTAATTGGAAATGACACCCGCCAACCTAAGACTGTACACCGAAAGACAGTCAGATACTGTTGCATAAATAACTCATTAGTGTTAAATAAGTAGAGGAAACATTTCCTTTGGATAGTCTGATGGTGATCTCCCTACCAGCATGGTCCAACATCCAAAAGAAGTCTGTTGAAGAGGTCAAGTGTTCATAACCAGGTCAGATGAACAGAGGGGTAAACAATAAAATACTTCAGGAAGTGGCAGCAGCTCTGGAAGACAGTGTTGCTCCATCAGTCTTAAAAGAAACAACCACACCCACACCTTTCTTTTATGGTGCAATGAAAACAGGGTGTATACGGCTGGTATTTTTTCATCCTTTGTGGCCCATAAGCTTGTTTTTAAATCACCATTGCAATTAGACAGCTTTGAGTTGTAGATTCTGAAACATGAGGGGAACTTTAAAGTGGTTGTACTATGGTGAAAGTTGCATCCCTTAATTATTTAAATAAATAAAAAAAAATGTTTAAAGCCTTGTTAATGTATTTTTGTTTTAAATAATTTGAACTTCAGTTGAAATACAGAAAAAAGTATGATCTCAGATTTCTTTAACTCGATTGAAATTGAACTTTGTAGTTGCATAGGGTCTCCCTTTTCTTTGTAAATCTGGACATTAATTTGATGTGGTATATTTAAATTTTTTTTTTACCTCCAGTCAAGGCCTCGCTGACAACACAGTGATTGCCAAAGTGAACAACGGTGTGTGGGACCTGGACAGACCTTTGGAGGATGACTGCAGCCTTCAGTTGCTCAAGTTTGATGATGAGGAGGCTCAAGCTGTAAGTCCACCCCATCCTTGGTCTTACACAGTGTCTGCATTTAATTTTTTTTTCACCCTATACATGTAATAGGATAGCAAAAGTTGCTTTAAACACCTCCTGGATGCTAATTTCTTATCACCAAAAGCTAAACTCTGAACACTGTTCTAACTTCACTCTGAGAAGCTCTGAAAATTGTACCAATGTCACTGACAAACAAATCTGGTGTTTACTTACAATACACACCATCTTGCAGTCCGTTCAATCTTATTAATCAATAGTTGCGGCAGGCTATCCTGAGCATGCAAGGTTAAAGTGATAAATGAGAGGTTAACAATCAATAAAAAAAACCTCAAAGCTATGTGATTCACCATGTGTCCGAGTCACAGAGACATTAAGAGGAGATGAGAGAATGTAAAACGCAGCTGCAATCATGTTCTGTCATAAAAGTGGCAGCAGCTGGTCTCTGAGAGAATAACGAGACTTGTTCCTAAAATAAAAGCCCAATTTCAGCTTCATTATCTATACAAGGTGCTGAATATTTTACCTGAAGAAGAGCCATTTTTCAGGTGACATTTTTAAGTACCGGGGAGATTCAAAAGTCTTAGTCAATTTGCTTTTTATGGTACCATTTGTCGGTAGGTTTTATCTGCATATTTTGCAGATTTTTTTTGACATCTTTTGTATTGTCAGCATTCAGAAGAGGTGATTATTCACAGTTTAAGTGGTCTAATTTTTTTTTCAAAGGCCTCAACAAAGTTTGCAGCACAGTGAATTATTTTAACATTCATATGGACACAAGGGTAAAAAATCTACTAATACTTCAATATCTTAAAAAAATACAAAGGATAGATTGCAGGGTTTTCCCTACTATTATAAGCTTTCAAAATAACACCCAAGCCAATTGCAATACCCTATTCTTTCTCAAATGTCAGCTAAACATTAGACTGTCCTGACATTTTGCTCATCAGACAATATTTTTTGTGATATTAAGGTTTACTGGCACTCCAGTGCGCATATCTTGGGTGAAGCCATGGAGCGGGTGTATGGAGGCTGCCTCTGCTACGGTCCCCCCATTGAGAACGGCTTCTACTACGACATGTTCCTCGAGAACAATGAGTGAGTCACACTGGCTTCGGGTTCAGCTTTTTCTGTATAATTAGCTGTGTTAGTAAGCACTCAGTGATATTTTGGTGTGTATTTCAAGGCTTAGCAGCTGTCAGTCTTGTTCAGTCTGGCAGAGACTGTTGGCAAACACAAAATAGGTGGATTGTGATGACACTAATGCTGTCAAACTGGATGTTTCTCCGGTGTGAATTAGAAATGACATCTTTCTATATCTGCCCACATATTTGGAAGCCTAAAAGCAAATCTATTCAAAACGTTGCACTACAGATTACTTCACTGAAGGTTTCAAAGTGTGTTGAGACATCTTCAGAAATTTGAAAGCTCCTCATAAACAACTTTTTAATTTGACCTTTCCCTAAAACGGATGCATTTCTCTCTGATGCAGGCAGCAGGAGACCGTGAGGAGTGCTGTCTAATTAATTCTACAGCATTAATGAAGTCGTTTTATGCTAATGGTGTTCTTGGAGAAGATATTTTGACATTGCTCAAGCCCTAAAGCCAAGGACTTTCAACTATTTGCCCATGCTTGTCAGAGGTTATCAGTTTATGGAAGTCAAAGGCTTATATTGGTTAACAATAAGTCTGGCAATGTGGTTAAATCTCTACTCACATCCAAAATGCCCTCTAGAAACACTAGCAGATTAAATTTAGCATTGAAAGCAATTTGCATATTAATTTAGGACTGTGTAAGGCATCCATTGACATTGGATGTAATGTTGTTGTTGTCTTTATCGTTTAATGTTTTGGACAGGGGTGTATCGAGCAATGACTTCCCAGGTCTGGAGAACTTGTGCAAGAAAATTATCAAGGAGAAGCAGCCATTTGAGAGGCTGGAGATTAAGAAGGAAACTCTGTTGGAAATGTTCAAGGTATCTGAAAACATCAACATATCCAAAATGAAGGTAACTGGGGACATATAATAACAGTAACAGAACTCTAAAAGCGCCTCTTCTCCTTGACAGTACAACAAGTTTAAGTGCCGCATTCTGAATGAGAAGGTCACCACTCCCACTACCACAGTCTACAGGTGAGTCCAGGCCCTGTGCATCTACGGATTATATCTTTAAAGTTTTTATTCTGGTCATAGTCTGAATTTTTGGTGTACTGTACTGTACTGTGTACTGTATTATAAAATTCCAGTACAAGAATAAATTTTATATCATATTGTCTATGACAGTAACTATTGGGTGTCACAGAATGGCTTGATGACAAATGATTTTCTAAACTTATCCTAAGTACAACTGGTTATCCTAAAAATACTCAGCACTCATAAACACTCTGCATTTCAGGTGTGGTCCCTTAATTGACTTGTGTCGGGGGCCCCATGTGAGACACACTGGGAAAATCAAGGCACTTAAGGTCCACAAGGTGAGTTTTTCAGCCTGGTATCATGTACAGCAAACTGGTTGTTTGTGTATATGTGGATTTATTGTTGGCTAAACAAGTAGGATTTTAAGTACTGTAGTCTGTGCCCTGAATGTCTGGCAGTAAACACACTTGTCCCCATTTCTAGCAGTTACCTTGTGTTTTATTCTCAAGAGATTTAATGGACCCAAAAGAATGATGAACGATAACATATTCCTCTTGTGGTGTGCTAGAATTCGTCTACATACTGGGAGGGAAAGGCGGACATGGAAACCCTCCAGAGGATCTACGGAATCTCCTTCCCTGACCCCAAAATGCTCAAAGAGTGGGAGAAGTTTCAGGAGGAAGCCAAGAACAGAGATCACCGCAAACTAGGCCGGGTATGAGCAGAAATGTGAAGAAGCTGTGGTCAGCAAAAGAGTTTATGATCATAGCAATTTTAGAATCGTCTCTGACAGGTTTTATTCCTACAAAAGAAGGCTATTTATCAGATGTTTGTATTTATCTGTCTAGTTTTAGCTGTGATTTGATTTCCGAGTTGCAGCGAGGATCCATTCAAAAACAGATAAGAAGTACAGGTAGAATGCTTCTGTTAGAATCAGGATTGGGTTTGATGTGTGTCTGATTTTACCAAGTCACACCTATTCAAGAAACAAGATATTCAAAGCCATTTCTGAAAAGTGGGAAAGTATCAGTTCGGTCATTTTCTTATCCCAGATGGGAAACTTGATTTGCAGTCAGGGGAACATACACACAATAAGAAAACAAAACAATCTCTAAAATAGCATATTGAAGAATAAAAAACATCCAACTTCCTCAGGAATTACAAATGTTGCTGTCTCTCTTACAGGACCACCTCTGAATTCCCATCAAATTTAAAATTGTTATCAATGACTGTTCCCAGATATTTATAATGTTCCACAAATTCAGTGCCTATTCCGTTGATGAAGATCTAAGATGGTGGATTGAATGATTTCTTTCTAAAATCAGTGACCAAATCTATGGTGTTTGTGGCATTTAATTGCAGATAGGGTTCATCACACCATGTGACAAACTCATCTACCACTGACCTATGCTCAGGTTCCTCTTTATGGAGCAGACTGATGATAACTGCATCATCAACAAATTTCACTTCTGTGTCTTTCCACATGCTGACTTCTACAGTCGTTGGTGTAAAGAATGTACAGCAGAGGAGACAGGACACAGCCCTGAGGAGCGCCGTTCTGACAGAAAGCCAATTACTCAGAGATCTACATGTTAAAAAAAAAATCTACAATCCATCTCACGAAATTTACATCAAGATTCAAATAAATGAGCAATTTCCTAGCTAAGAAATGTGGCTGAATAGTAATAAACGCAGATGAGGAATCTAAAAGTAAAAGTCAGGCATGTGTGCTAGGACAGCATGTCTTGTGCATTTGCAGCAGAGTAGTTAAATTGTTCTGGTAAGGAACCCATAACAATAGAATTTACACAAAAATCTAGAAAGAAATACTGGGAATGGAATGAATGTTGATGGAATCAACCTAATGGCACATTAATTAGATGTGCTTCACAATCTTTGGAACACTCTTGCTAAACTGTATAGCTAGTCTTATGACCATAAAATATGTGCAACTTCATTTGTCGGCTTAGGGTGTGTGTTGTTGCTATTCATTCATTATAAAACGTGCAGAAAAGCAGGTTGAGCAGGAGACGGAGTCAGGACGAACTGATCTCATAGTTAATGTAACTGGGGTTTGTCTGAATAGTGGCCCGTTTTTAATTTTCCATTACACTAACACACCTGTTTTTTCTTTATGTAGGAGCAGGACCTGTTCTTCTTCCATGACCTGAGTCCAGGGAGCTGCTTCTTCCTGCCGAAGGGAGCCTTCATCTACAACACTCTGATTGAGTTCATTAGAGTAAGTCAAAGCTGTCAGACCCACAGTGGATAATTGCAGCGATCTTACTCTAAAGTTTAAGGCATACGAAAAGACAGCGTGCCGGTCAAAAAGTTTCAATTTGCACAGAGACCTGGGGAGAAGGAATGAACAGATTTGGACCTTTAGTTAGCCTGTGCAATAAAATCGGCTTTACATATTAATGAGATATATTGCTGCAAATTAAAATCTCTTTAAGCAAGGTTTCCTGTGCAGTATGGAAAGGTAATGGATTTGATTTGAGCAATTTCCATGTCTGGATAATGATGGGAAAAAGACAATCTATAAGAAATGATCAAATTAAAAAGTCATAGGAATACATTTATCATACAAGCAGTGTTTTTAGAGCAAGTATGATGTGCGTTGAAGTGTGATTCAGTACATCACAGCCTGCTGAACAGCTCTGTGTCTGATAACTGTACCACATTCAAAACTAGTCTGAAACAAAATGTGGCAATATCTTGGAACTTTGTCCAGCTTTTTATAATCCGGGGCAAAGGGTAAATGCACGTCTTTCAAGGGCTGACTTGACAATGCCATATAAAATATAATATGCATGTTAACAGTCACACTTTAAAACATCTAGCCATTTGTACTCAAATGTCAAATATGGTCTTTAAAATCGACTGAGAAGTCTTGAAATACAGAACTGGTAAAGAATAGGAAAATGTGTAGGAATCCTGTTTATTGTTATTATTTCATAAAGAGAGACATTGAAAAGTTTGGTTATATGTTGATACAGCTTTATGTCATGATCCTGAAACTGAAGAATAATGTCTACCTATATGAAATAGGAAAAATTAAATGAAACACAAATGGATTCAAAGATAAGATACATGCACATTCAATGAAATGTAAATTCATATCCCTAGCCTCTTTTCCCACAACAAAAATACTGTAAATGATTGTTCACATCTAATTTATGCTTAATCAATGTGACATTTCTCATTTTTGGCCAGGTAATGGCTAAAATCTGCTCAGTGTGAAATCTGCCTTTGAATCTGAGAATAGATTGTTCTCAGTGGCCAATTATTTGGAATAAATTGAAACTAATAAAGCAGACATGATTGACAGCATTGAACAAAAAAATCCCCATTGTACCTGCTCTGTCGTGAAGAGCCACAAAATCAATCTGATTTAAAACATTCACTTTCGTGGGTCTCAATCAGCGCAGTCACAATTCAGGTCACATTGAAAGCAATTTCACTTTAATGCTGTAAAATAGATTTCTGACTGAGGAGATTTTGAGTAATGAGATGTGTTTATAAAGCGGCGCTGCCTGTACAAGCAGCAAAACACAGAACATCTAAATGTTTGTTAGGTGCAGGACTGTTGGGATTTAAAATAAATTACCCAATTTTATTTTATTTTCGCCATAAGCTTTCTGTTTTAATTCCAACACGGGCATCAGCAAAACAGACCAGCCCAAGGTGCATTAAAGCACATTAAAAATGACAACCCTTTCCTTTCAGTTTACCCTAGTTTATCCCGTTCATAATGTGTAAACAAGCTGGGATGTGAATATGAAGCAGCATAAACATTCTTAGAGTTGTTTACTTTTTCAAAATCTCAGCCTTTGCTTGCAGAGTTTTAGAGAATGTGCACCATTTGTCAGTGAATCCCCAAGTGTTGACAGAAACGGTTTTAAACAGTTGTTTGTAGTTGTGGTGTGTACAGCGCATTTTGAGGCTGAGATGCTTTAGGTGCCAGTAGTTCAGAACGCAAAAGATTTTAATTGGACCTTTCTGTCGTTGGCAGGGTGAGTACAGGAAGAGGGGTTTCCAGGAGGTGGTGACGCCCAACATCTACAACAGTAAGCTGTGGCAGACCTCCGGACACTGGCAGCACTACAGCGAGAACATGTTCTCCTTCGAGGCAGAGAAGGAGACCTTCGCCCTCAAGCCCATGAACTGCCCCGGACACTGGTGAGGCCAATTTTTCCTCACGTTTTACAGTTGTTCGAAAGGATGGTTTTAACGTCTGTCAGGAACGATAAAAGAAAGGAACATTAAGTGTAATGACAAACGCACCCACTTCTGTCACACACTGTGTATCAAGTCTAGCTGTAATGTGAAATAGATGTTTTGAGTTGGATTCTGTCTCCAATCAGAGAAACATTTATTTAATTAATTATTTAATCATGACCTGTTTGTAGCATTAAATGACTGCTTTGTCTAGCTCTAGTACAATCTTTAGCTCAATAAGAAATAAAAAAGGTTCTATCACAGGAAATTGGCGACGGGGAAAACCGATATGACAAGCGACGTTTTACCACACATGAAGAGCTTTATAAACACAAGGGTTTTGTTACCCGCAGTTGACACAGTCTTGGTGAAAAAGCTTCATATTTCAGTGCTAGAGCAGTCTGTCATCCAGTTCAGCTCAACTTGTAATGCACTGATGCTGTTGCCATGTTTTCAGTCGTTGAATGACCCATTTCGTTTCTCTGCTGGATGCTGCATTGCAGTGTAAAGAGCCAGAATGCAGCTCTTTGTATTCAAATCCTTTATCTCCTTTAACTCTTCCAATCTTTGTGCTATCCACATGGACAGCCCCTCTGGAGATTATACTGAAATGGAAATTGAGCTTGCAAACACATTTTTGTCAAAGTGTCTGATGTCACTTAAATCAAATATTGATTGTCTTTCATGGTAGTATTGAAGCTGTAGAGCCATTGTGAGGTTGAAGTTGGCAGATGTAATTTGTGTATTTTTCACACTCTGTCTGTTTGGCTCCAGTCTGATGTTTGATCACCGGCCACGCTCCTGGAGAGAGTTACCCCTTCGCATGGCAGACTTTGGCGTCCTACACAGGAACGAGCTGTCAGGAGCCCTGACTGGCCTAACCCGCGTCCGCCGCTTCCAGCAGGATGATGCTCATATCTTCTGCACCATGGACCAGGTGCAGCCCCCAATGATGCACCAACATTACTCAGCCAAAGTCACACAACACAGACATTTTAGTCCAATGGATAAAGATGCCCTATGGGACCAGTTAATTTTACTTAAAGGGCAGCTCCACCAATTTTAGACATCAGAGACTGTTTACAAATTTTGCGGAGTAATACTGTATATGTGAAAGGGTTATATAAAGCCATTTTGTGGCTGCCGAGCCATAACTAGGGATGAGTCGATATAACGGCTAAATGTCTATTTCGGCTGATATTCATCTTGTTGACTGCAAATAAGATGACATTCACCGGATAGTAGTGGCTGATGTTTGTCCGTTGTGTTACATCAATTCTGCGCTGGCACATTCATGAGCTCTTGGCTCGTAACATTCCTGCTATCAGTTTTCAAGGCTGTGTAAGTACTGAAAATTTCTTCTCATTGAGAAAGTAGTTGTATAGCAGGCCAAGAAGAGTCCTGAGGCAGTTTTGGGTGAAAAAAAGGATTTCAAGAGAGGTTATATTAAAGGGTGTTTCATGATTTTGTTTGATCGAATTTGTGCTCTTTAAAACAGTTCAGTTGTTTTTTTATGCATAGAAGGGGAATAAATAAGAGCGAAAACAAAACAAAAATGCCTAATAAATTGGTATCGACCCAGAACTGCCGTAACCCTAAGCCTAAACACACCCAAATCTTCAACTGAACTGTTGATAGTTGCATCGTAGTAGGTGATGGTGTCAGGTGTCAGATTTTGTCAAAGAAGAAAAAAGCATTTTATAAAAGAAAGATAATATCTGTGGTTCTGCTGCATACTAAAGAAGAAAAATCATCTATCATGAGACTGACAATGTTATAGGAGTGCAATGCTAAATCAGTGCAGTGCAGTACTCTTTAAGAAAAGGATTTACTTTGCACCCCTGTCACAGTTTTCTGGCAGTACCTTTGATAAATGTTTCCTTTTTCTATTCTTCTTGTTTGAAAGAAGCCCAGTTTTGAAAGCTCTCAGTATATCATTGTCTTTCTGGCACAGTTTAGTGAATAAATTCAGGTTAAGTTGTCAGTGAGCAGTTGGTGACATTTTCAGGTGAAGTGAGAGGACTCCACAGGCTGCTGCAGCCGGGTGTAGCAACTTGCATATCAAGTCCTTTCACCAAACAGGAGCGCTGCCAATATTGATGCACGCAAACAGGATTTAGGGAGACCAAAACGATTTCTTAATTAGTTTGTTCAAATGTAGTAACACAGCAACCTGCAGCCAGGATCCTACTGATTTTGTTTTCTCCTCATCAGTAATGGCAGCAGGTTGGCTGGTTAATTATTTGATTTCACTTTGTACACAAATTATTTCTCTTCCAATTTCCCACTTTGGCTGCTGCAGCTGGAAAGTGCTGTTTGTAATGCTGTCGACTTTTTTGACTTGGCGAATACAAACAAACTTGAAGAAGACTACAGAGGACATGTTCTTATTATCTTACTTGCCAGTTTAAAATTGGTGTCTGGGGCTCAGTCGCAATAATAACTGATAACTTTAGTAAGTGGAAACCCTTTAATATGATGTATTACCTCCAGTAAGCTGAGCAGTTTATCCTCATTTTCTTACTTGTTAATGGTGCGTCCCTTACGAACTAGAGATGAAAACCTCAACGGTTACATCCGAAATCAAACTTGCAGCCATGTCCAGATGGATGATGCAAATTCTGTCACATCTTGTTTTTTGACCCCAGATTGAGGAGGAGATCAAGGGCTGCCTGGACTTCCTGCGGACTGTGTATGATGTGTTTGGCTTCAGTTTTAAACTCAACCTGTCCACAAGACCAGAGAAGTTCCTGGGGGACCCGGACATCTGGGAGCAAGCTGAAAAGGTAATCAGCCTTCCTCTTTGTTTGTCGTGTATGGTTGAGAACGTGAGTGGCGCTCACAAGGTCTCACTGGAGAATTTAGATGCTGATCTGTGATTCTGGAGCCACTTCACAGTAAATGGAAGAGTGTGATTTGTAGACCCAGAGAACATTTATATTTTAATGAATGAGTTTTATTCAGCACAACTGCTATCAGTTCAGAAGCAGAGAATGTGTTGTTCATCCCCAGAGATTCTACATCAGTGCTATCGCTCTCTGGCTTTGCTGTCGAATCAAATTCACTCTCTGTCGACCAGCTCTATATTTTACATCTTGGGTTCAGCTCTAAGTTGCTCTGGGAGAGAGCAGGTAATGTTTAAATCAAGAGTGAGTGACTTAAACTGAGTGATAATTGGTCTTTATTGCTTGGTGCTTTCAGCGGTAGATGATACACAGCAAAGGTCTCTCTTCTGACAACTTTAAGTCCAACAGCTGAATCTGTAAAATCAACGCTAAATGACAGTTGTTGGATAAAAGTGAAACAAGTATATTGTATTGTTTTGTGAGGAGCACAAGTATATGAAGCACATGCATATTGTTTATCAGTCTGGCAGGCTCAATGGATGAAAAGGTAACTGTTGACAGAGACGCAGCAGGTGTTGAATTTTATAGCAGGGTGAGATTATTCTCCATTTGTCATTTGTTTTTCTCTTTATCTTATCTTTTTTTTCACCAATTAATATTACATCAGCAGTGCACACTGAGCCATGTTTGATTGTTTTGTTTTCTCCCGTTCAGTGTTTTCTGCACTGCTGGAAACTCCGGTCTTGCAGAATAAGATAATATTTGTGTTGCCTCAGTGCCTCCAACCTTGTGTTATCTCCCCTTTCACTGATTGAGATATTTTTATCATATTGATTGTGTCATTTCACTTGTGGTGCTTCAGGGTCTGTGTAAGTGTGGCATCTTCATCTACTGCAAGCCGCTTGGTGTAGAAAGTAGAGCCTAACCAATACTGATACCAATTTAATGGAGTTAAGAAAATGTCTGAATGTCTGAATTTTAGGGATCTGAAATGATCCCTAAAATGTGGACATAAAAAATTGTGTCAATAATATGTAACCCTGGCAGAATAATTTAGAATTTAACCATAAACTTGAGGGTGGTGGGCAAGTAATGTAGTCTATGTTAACCTTGACACGGTGTAAGACGGTTTACCATGGCAGGCCAACAACCCACTGGCAATATAACTGGTCATTAGGTTGAAACAAATCCTATGCAGTGGATCTTCATCCATACTTATTTAATGACAGCTCAATTAATTTGGTAAAATTTGAGCTGATACTCAGACAGGCAGATACTGGTACTTAATCCTGACAATTGGTTCTATTTGTCTGTCATTTTTAAACATATTCATTTTGCCTTTTCAGTCCAGTCCCTGATTTACAGATACAGCGCAGTCATTGTTCCGTCCTCAGTGCTTCATTTTAACTTCATTTTCAAGCATATCTTTTGCCTGCTGGAAGCAGAGCATTACTAATGATAGAGGAAGGTATTTTTAGTGCGTTATTTTATTAACAGTCAATCCAGCGGCCTCAGTATCTATTTAAATATTCAACACTTTGGTCTGTTCCGTCCATCAGCAAACTACAGAGAACTTACAAGTCTACAGTGCAGAGATTATTTGTGTTGCTTCCGTATGACAGAATGTGTACCTCTCAGTTCTCAAAGTAAGCATAATGAGTATGACCGGAATAATATGAAAATTTGTGGGGGGAAAAAAGCAGGAAGTTATAATTGCTTTTCAGCTTTTTGGTTGACCTATCAGGACAGTTTTCTCTTGGAAAACATTTCCTAAATCCAGCACTGACTTTTTATAATTAATGTTTGCATGCACAAAGGTGGAAAATTATATACACAAAACACTGACTCGTAAACTTGGCATAGTTGACTGGAACAGAACCCGCTGCATGTTCCCCTCACCTCATTAACTCACACAAGCAACCATAAAATATTATTGAGACATTAACATTTTTCAGTTCAGTGATTTGTTCCAGATGAAGGAAATGTCAGGTCTGAATGTAAGGGCTTTGCTCAACACCACTGTTTACGTGCGTGTTGGTCAGCCGTTGAAACTGTAACAAAGCAGTAAGTGTTTGTTTTAACAGCAACTGGAGAACAGCTTGAATGACTTCGGGGAGAAATGGGTTCTCAATCCCGGCGACGGAGCTTTTTATGGACCAAAGGTGAGTCATGTGCTGCGGTAACGATACACTCTAACTGTGGAGCAGCAGGAGGTGTCACTGCTCATCATTTGTTCCCCCTTCCATGCAGATTGACATTCAGATCAAGGACGCCATCGGCCGGTACCATCAGTGTGCCACCATTCAGCTCGATTTCCAGCTCCCGATCCGCTTTAATCTCACCTTTGTCAGGTAACTCTCCTGCTGCTTTTTGATTCTCCTTAAGATTAAATGGCAGAAGAAAAGCTGTGTTAAAAAGCTTGTATGTATTAAAGAAGTAAACATAATCAAAGATAGAAGTTTCTATAAAATCACTGGTGAAACTGAATGAGGAGAATACATTTCTCTGCACGTTTACTAATTTCCTCTCCATTGAAATTATTTTGTAGCCACGATGGTGATGACAAGAAGAGACCAGTGATCATCCACAGAGCTATCCTGGGATCAGTAGAGAGGATGATCGCCATTCTGACTGAAAACTACGGAGGCAAATGGTTTGTAAATAATTATTATTATTATTAAACAGTTGATTTATCAAATAGAAGTTGATTCCAGACATGGATGCTTTTGTTTCATGGCATCTCTTCCTGAGAACTGTAAATGATCTTCAGATGACTGAACAGAAAACAAATATTTGCACAGGTAGCTAGCAGAACGTACCTGGCCTGGTTTTCTGCTAACCCGTAAAATGCAAATGTGACCTGTTGTGTTTCAGGCCTCTGTGGCTCTCACCTCGCCAAGTGATGGTTGTACCTGTGGGACCGACCTGTGAGGAGTACGCTCAGAAGGTGACCACTGACTACAGCTATTGCAGTCCATATTCTCAGTTTATAAACAGCTCAAACAATACGCAGAGGCTGTCTGGCACATAACAACACTAAGCTCCCTGTGTTTCATCACTAATGCACACACACAGACTCATATGTTGTTTTAGTATTTTGATGTTGACACAGTATCAAACTAGATGGCTCATCGAAACCACATAAACACTGTGACCTCTTCTGTAGTTCATGTTTATTTAAAAATACTTAAAAATGAAATTGCACACCTCAGCCATCAGTTCTATATTTTTTTGATAACATTGTATCCAGTAGTAGCTCCAACTGCGCTGAAAACATGAGCAGTCAGACAATCATACAGGTTGTGTTCAAGCTCTCAGTGAGCCATTTTATTTAGAGAAACTATAACTGTGGACACAAGTACAGCAAGAAAAATGAGTCAACGTTTAATTAGGGGGTTTGTCATTAACTGTGATTTTCAGGACAGACAGTTGATAACTATATTTTCAATGATTAATCTTGACGGCCAGAGCCACAAAATTTTAACCCAAGTTGTAATAAATGTGAGTTTACCTTTAAAACGTGTGGAACATGAATTTAATCATATTTTGTGTTGAACACAACGTTACTTGCACAAAAAGCCCATTTGTAGAATAAACAGCTGTACAGGCCTGATGTGGAAAAGACAGCAGGACCACAGTGATAACATTTGTTGCAGGAATTTAATCTTCTTTACAGCCAACAATTATGTGCTAATGAATAACAGGATGAGTCGAAGTTGACTAAAACAAACTTTTAAAACATGCTGGCACGGAGTCAACTTTTTTTAAACTGTTGGCTGTTTCTCTGGTTAATGCTGCAGGTCCAGAAGGAATTCCACATCAGCGGCTTCATGACCGACGTGGATCTCGACCCAGGCTGCACTCTGAACAAAAAGATCAGAAACGCACAGCTGGCACAGTACAACTTCATCCTGGGTCAGTGTCGACACACTCTTTCACTCCTCTTGTCTGTTGTTTTCTCTCTGTATCTTTGGTATCACTTCTTCCCGTCCATCTAGATATTGATTTTTTTTTTTTTTTTTGTCCTCTTTGCTTGTTTTCTCTGCTCGGGAAAAGTGGTGGGAGAGAAGGAGAAGACAAGCAACACCGTGAATGTTCGCACTCGGGATAACAAAGTCCATGGCGAGCGTACTGTGGAGGAGTGCATCGAGCGCCTGAAACAGCTCAAGAGCACCAAGAGCCGAAACGCAGAAGAGGACTTTTGAACTTTGTCAAGCTTGCTAATATCAAATTCTTCGAGTCTGGTAACTTTAAAAAGGCCATGCGGTTGAAATCAGTTTGAGATGAGGGATAAAACTACAGGTGCCTGGTCTTTTTGTCCCCTACATTCAACAGCTATTTTTTTTTTCCGGTGTCTTCCATTGCCTCTTCACTGTATCACTGTGTTTTTGATTGATGGTGAAATGAAGCATAATGAAGCATAATCGTCCTTATGTAGAGACGCAGCTAGTAAGCCTCTAAAATAATCAGGTCTTTGAACAGCTTTACGTACAATTGATTAGTTTTAGCATAAAATGACATTAAAGATAATTTCCATATACATGAACTGATCAAAACAGGGAGGGAAAATGGTTTGTAACGCTGTATTTACAGTTTGTATCAGTCATTTTTTTTTGTTCAGGGAATTGTCCACAAGTTACAATTTTGATAATTAAAGAATCTATTCTTTATCTGTGTGTGTTGCTTTTTATGAGATTTACCTTTTTATTTTTCCGTGATGGCATTTCAGCAGCAATCTTTTCCTCCTTCAGAATCATCTTCTCAATTACGCCGCTGCAAAACACCATCAGTCAACTCTGTCAGAATGTGGGAAAAAAACGGAGTGTAAAATAATTATAGCCATAAAGTAATCTTGCAGCTGACAACGTCAGTGAGTACTGACATTGAGACTTTAACAAGCGACGAGAACAGGAAATTAGTTTCTTATATATGGTCATAGTAACGGTCTACGTTATTTGTGAAATAAGATGTTTTTCCAAGTCACGACTAACTTCACGAGTTCATATTCAGGCTAAAGTTGAACTTATTTGATGGCTGAGACTGGAAACATTTCAATTTTCACATGAGAGTGGTAGAGGCTTGGATGGGATTTGGGGAGATGAGTGTCAGAAAGGTGTTTCGCTACAGTGAAAAATGGATCTTTATCACCTTCATCCACTGGTGCATCCTCATCACCTCAGATGGGAATACGTGATGTGCATGAGGGTAAACACCTAACGCTTTTCATTACATGCTTACTGAACTCGGAGACCATTTGCTTTTGCTGTCTGCTCCATTACACTAGAGCATGAGCAACATCTGTCATTCTGATACTCTACTGCTTCATACTTCAGTATATTTAAAACAGTAATAACTCCATTTATACCTTACTTCTTAAGAGGAAAATTGAACAAATTGCTGATGAATAGATGGATTGAATATGCAGATGAGATGATAGAAATAAGCGCATGTTACTATTAGTGCTGTTGCTATGCACTTCGACAGCCTTTCTCTCCATCTGCACTCATTATTTCGGCTCTAGCACCTGGAAATGTGCTTGAAATTGTTCTACAGTTGCAGGGTTTGATGATACATGCGCCCCTCTTCCACTTTCAGTCTCAGGTCATTATTCAAACCACTAGTGGGTGCTATATCTGTGTACTCGAGCTGTGCAGTCAGAGCAGACAAATAGAGCAGTGAGCTTCATCTGGGGGGGCAAAATGACCCAGCACAGATCAATGCCAATAGACATTTATTTTGTAGGGGGGAAAAAAAGACTAACTTAAAAGAAACTACAATGCTTTTATTGTGGCTTATGTGTTTGTTTGCTTTTTAAGTCAATCTGTTCACTACTTAAGTATTTAAGAATTTTGGACAGTCTCCTGTCCTGATATTTTCTGTGTGATATTTCTAATCACTCCCTGTTTAATTCAGAAGTGACCCATTTAAATCACACAAACTTCTCCCATTAATTTAAGTAGGAACGTAAGCACTAAGGTTAAAGTTAGAGGGAAAACGTGTTGGCACCATTGCAGAAGCAAGTGCCAGACTCTGAATACAGGCCAATGAAAACATTGCTTTTGGCTGCTCGACAAGTTGCAAGTAATTAAAATAAGTGAGAAGCCATCAGTTATTTTGGCCCAATTTGAACTTTTCAGCACCAAATAAAATATGTTCTCAAGTTTGGTTTCATGTGTCAGTCAGTCTATATTTTATCCTTACAGAGACCTGTGACATAATTTAACAGACTTATTTCAAGTTGTTTGGGTTTTTTTTTTTATTGGATGTATCTTTTGGTTTTGTTTTTAAGTTAACTTTTAAGATAGCGATGTTTACTTTTTTAAAGTGTATTCGCAAAGAATGAGGTGACAAGAGACTAATGTATCTCTGTTGGTGTTAAGGACACCCTCTTATCAGATGTGACCACAAGGTGGAACAGCTGAACCAGGATCTTGTATGGGGGGGAAAAAAAGGAGTGGGGCTAATGTCAGTGGAGTGTGGGAGAAAAAAACATTTTGATAAGGGGTTAATGAAAAAGTCAATGGAGTAGGAGAGTGTCAACAGACAGAGCGAGACAGCCAAAAATCTCTGGGGATTCAGCTTCGGCTGTGGACTCTCAGCCTCCCTGTGAATCCTTGCTCCCTCCTGCCCCGTTGGATCCTTCCTGTGTGCTTCACTGACAACCTGGCCATGAAGGGTCGCAATGCTTCAGTGAACTGAGCAAACTTTCCTCTCTCTCGCCACACATGCATTTTAAAGTATCGATTCACATGTTAAAAAAGGTCCCACTGCTGCAGCTCTTCACTTTAGATGACGCCGGGAAGAGTAATAGTGGGAAGAAAACGTTCTTTTTTATGAGGGAAAATTCAGGCAAATCCATAGTTCTGGAGAGTTTTTCTGGTTTTCATACCAACGTTTTACCCGTTCTGTCATTTGTTTTCTTAAGTACTTTGTATTTTCATTTTAACTCCTCTAGTAAACTATAAATGAGGCTTTTGAAAGCTAAAATCTGTTAAAATACATTTTTGTAAATATGTTTATTTTCTTTCTTGCCGAGTGTTGGGTGACAAGAATGATACCACTCTAATGTCTTCAGTAAATATAAAGCTGAGCCATGTGTGGAGATAAAATTTCCACTATTACTAATAATGCACTATATCTTGTTTGTTTAATTAGTACAAAGATCAAAGAGTAAAGACAACAATTCACACAATCTTTTTGAAGAGAGAGTTTGTAGGTAAATAGGTACAATGTGTTGAATTTAGATGGATCTATTGGCAGGAATGAAATATGATATAATAATAATAATTGTTGCGTTTTTGTCCTTTAAATAGTTTGCTATGTTGCACCGCCATTTTTCTATGGTGGCCCAGAATGGACAAACCAAACACTGACTCTCGAGAAGACGTTTCTTATATAAGTGGCCACAGTAGGAAAGCTGGTCAACCTCACTGTTAGATGCCACTGAATCCTATAATTGGGAGCAAAGCGTTTGATGATCAAGTTTTTTGCAAAATGTATTTATCCGCCTTTTTCGCCTGGAATTAGACGAGAGGAACGATTGCACCCTGAAATCTGTGCAGTAAACACACAGCTGGGGCCAGCAGCCTGTTAGCCTAACTTAGCATAAAGACAGGAAATAGGGAAACATAGCTGGCCTGCGCTTATTACTAAAGTGATTAAATAATGCATGTTATGCTGTGTAATACATACAAAACGGAAGTGTAAAAACAACAATTTGCTCCTTTAAAAAAAATCAAATAAAGAGAAATATAGAGATACAACAATGTACAAGTGAGTGGGCTAAGCTAACCAGCTTATGTGTCTAACTTTCTGCAAGACAGCAAATAAACTGTATATCCCAAGAACTCCTCCTTTAAAGCACATCCCTTTTCTCACCCACCTCTTTTTTTTCTTCTTCTTCTTTGTTGTCCTTGTTTTTTGTTTCTTTTCCTGTATAACCATGACAACTGACAGCAGTCAATGCTGTTGTAAATTCAGTCTCTATGATGAATGTAAAAAGGTTTTTCCCCCACTTTTTCCTGGTAGTGACAGCCAAAAGCCAGAAAGCCTCCCCTGTGACACACTCATGTTCCTACCTACTCTCCACCCTTTCATCCTCGAGTCATGTTGCTTCTGGACCGAGGAATTGCATATTTGAATGCTTACCAACCATTTTTCTTCTCAAGAATATTTCTCTGTCTCCGATGCAACTCCTACCACCCATACCGCACACAAACACACACACACACACACACACATGCACTCAACCTCCTCCTGCACCATAACCCCTCTGCATAAATGCAACAGAACCCCAAATTATGGTCAGCCGCTTGTGAAGTTAGTTTTGCTTGGGAAACCCAAGCTGCCATCTTTAATATCGTAATGTTACCAAATTATATGGTTCTAATTGGGAACTGTTTGATCACACTCTGGCATCTGGATAGTTGAGCATGTGTCCTCTTTTTCTCATCACCAAAGTATGACCTTTGCTTCTGAACCGGCATAAATTAAAGTACGCTGCTTTACACCAAGGAGAGACCTTCGCCACCCGTCACACCCTGCATGTAGCCAACACCAACAACTTGATGCGAGTGTCTGCGATGTAGGGCGGAAGCATATGCACACAAGACAGCAGCATGTCAACTCGACCCAGGCAGCGGTACAATAGCATAGCTGAGAGTGTGGATCAAACATCAAACTACAGGGAATAAAGATTTGTGTCTGCAGTTCAGCTGACAGATTTCTGTTTTAGACAGTCTATCTGGTCTGAGTTAATAACATCATACAGGAACAATAAATCATCTGTGGCTCTCAGTCCCAACCTTTAGTGCCTGACGTATCCTGACATCACTGTCAGATGGCCTCAGTAACCCCGTCTTCAACATCACCCATCATCATTGAAGTGGATGTTTTTTTTTCATACAGTACGGTCAATGTACTACTATGAGTGGAAGCTTGACTTTTCAATCATACCCATTGAGCTACCTATTTTTGTTTAACTGTTTACGCTAACTGTTTAACCTCTTTATCTGTTACTCTGTTACCACGCCAACGCAAACTATTGTTCTTCCCTTACTTTTGGCTCATTATTTTAGATGCTTTAGATCAGTGTTAGCATCTGCTCGCCTGCTGACCAGTTTATTGCAATTTCAATGGAAAACATGACCTCTAGTGGCTGTATTAATTATTACGGCTGCAAAGGAGGAAGTAGGGGGGTCAAAAGTCCATGAAGGGAGGAGATCGAGCTGAACAGGCAAAATAATTTTATTCAGGAGGCTGCTGTTCTTTTCCAGTGTGCAACACAAAGTAAAGGGTGAGTTCTTCAACCTACTTCACGTGCATAACGTAACTTATGTAATGTATGTAGGTTTGTAACAGAAACTACAAAAGTAACATAGTGATTTCAACCTTAAACACCATGTCCTGATAAAAACTTAACCACTAATCTAGCCAAACCCAACCACTATGTGTGTCATTGTTTGGCAGCGACGGCCATGTTGTTTTGGTAACTATGTTATATGCCGTTTTGGGAGACCTATTTAGTTATTTGAGACACAGGATGTGTTGGAGCTGGACACTTGGTTGTAGACCCCAATGAATCAGTGTGTAGGGAAATGAAGTAGAAAAACATCTATAGACCACAGACCTTTATAAAAATGTAGGCGTTGCAGTCAGCCTAATGGTTATCGTGACATGGAAATAGAAATCTCAAACCTAATTCTTATCCTATTTTGATTTGATGTTCCTCCTAAATGCTCTAAACTTTCAAAAATCAACTCAGAAGTCCATTCAGCTACTCCTCAGTCTTTCCATGTACCCGTTTGCAGCTGCCAATGTAGGAATCCCTGATCTAGATCACTACGATGAATTTCCTTTCAGATGTATCCAACAGGACATTTCCCACAAACTCCCTGTGACGAGTATTATTTTAACAGGTGTTAAATAAAGTTTTACATTCTTGGGTTGCAACTGCAGTAAAAGCAATTAGCCCCTGACACTTTAAAGCCCCAATGTCTTTTCCACAAATCAGCATTTTAATCTGCGATGTGGCACCCTCAGCATCACAGTAGCAGCCGTGGTACTTTTTTTTGTTGCTAATACTCTCCTTATGGTAAAGAATTACATACTGTAAATCACCCATCTGCACAGACCACCTTCCTTTCATGCCTGTCTCTGTTGAAATTGGCCCGCAGCAGCAGTTCAGCATGAATTTAGCAGCCTCATTACAGCCATGCAAAAAGCCCATTACTTGATCAGCTCTGCCCATGGGGAACAACACCTTTTTCTTCATTAACCAGTGAATAAGAGCTGTTACCCACAGTTTCCATTTCTCTGCACTGTACAGCCTGATGCAAAACAACTCGCCGCTTACTCAGTCAACTAATTTTCCTCAGATTTTCCCCTCTAACACATTCTGTCTTAAAGCACAGTATCATTAAGTGAGATACTTATGTAGTTTAATAAAAATGTACACTCATGAATACAACATTTTCCCCAGTAACACTCGCCCTCACAAATTCTTTGCAGCCTCTGACTGATCCCTGAGCAGTTCAACTGTTAGTTGGCTGTTTCAACCATGAATTCCTCCTTTCTCACCTTGCTTTAACTCAAACACAGTCTCTTCCTTATACGCAGCCAGCCAGATGTTTAGACTGGAAGTTCTCCACAGAGGAGGCCTCAGTGGTATGCATGGTTGTTATTTATCTAGATTGTATTTTTTCTCTTTAACAGCATTTTTTTTTGCCTTCTTTCTGCTCTCAGGGGTGGTTTACTTTAGCCCCAAAGTAGGAGGTGCGGAGAGGAAAGGCTTTGCCAGCATACCCACAATTCACCAGCGGCTGACGGAGCTGATGAAGTTGAAGTTGACAGCTGCATAAATCACTAGCTCATGGTGCTAATAGGTGGCAGTATAAAATCAAGTGCGGACCACCCATGCTGCGGGGCAGGAATGGGAGCATCAAGTCATATCTACCGTGTAGCACTGTACAGCCATCCGAAACACTTAACCCCCCTCTGGCCGCCTGGCCTGTTCCAGTCCAAGGGGCTCTCTAAGCAACACAGGAAAGGCCCGTCTGGCATCCGCAGTGCAGTGATTCATATTTGGCACTTTCATAAAGGTTCCAAGCTGCTGGAGTTTTTTCGGCCTATTGTTGAACGTTTCACTCCTCAATTGGCCTTTAGGAAAAACCTATAAACATTTCAAGGCCAATAACTGAACAGGAGCCTGTGCTTTATCCTCTTTCACATGAAGATCTCCGTACGCCGTAGCATACGTTTTTTGTTTTTCCTCTTCATAGTGAGGAGAAAGGGCTGCACACTCACAATTAAGTAGATTTTTTTTTTACTACGTGAGTGTGCGTGTGTGTGGTATATTTCCACATATGAATGGAGAGGTAGTTGAGCTCATACGACAGAGCTGCTAGAAGAGAGGTGTGAAGGTGGCTGTTTGCAGGGGCCTCTTCTTTTGTAAAAGGGGAGATAAAACACAAGCAGAGCATGAGGGGGCGGACCCTCGGTGCACAAAGCAGAGCATATTGCTCAATAACGAGGCCTGGATCCCCGGGTTCAGCACAACAAAACTCCGTTTTGGGTGAAGGGCCCCTGTGCCATCAAGTTTGACCATACATGTGGAGATTGAATGAAGAACCCTCCCCACCCCCCGTTTTCTTCGTTTCTAGCATGTCTGAGCTTCCGTTGTGTCTCACGACTATCTCATATGATAAGTGTGCTGTAAGTTTCTCAAGAGTGCCATATCTATCTAACGCTGAGAATAAAGCACATGTTAATCTCATTATGACTGTTTTTAGACCTGAAGTAGCAGTTCTTTGGAGACAACATTAGCATCTCTTCTTTTAAGTTAATATTGAGCTTGCTTGCAATAGTTTATTCATTTTTCATCAAGCAGATACAGTGAAACAGTAACCGTAACCTGTAATTTTTTGACAAATTTAGTCCAAATATTCATTCTCTTTTAGCTCCATTTTTGGTCTCCACCAGCTCCTGAGGGAATGTGGCTCCTTAGTGGCACTATGTTCACCCGCTATTTGCTGACTTTGTCAGTCTGCCTTTCAGTGCTGGATAGGTAGCTTACAGTGGATGTATTGTGTTTCCAGAGGTTTTTCACTGATAACAGCTGCTGCCAATAAACAATGCTGATAAAAGCAGTGGGAGTGAACCAAAAACTGAAAAGCTGCAGGTTGGAAAAACAAAAACAACTGGCTGAAAGATGCTAAATTGCTCAAAAGAGCTAAAGAAAACAACAGAGCCTAATCATTCTGTATGTTTCTGATGCCTTTCACAAGCACATAGTTATTTGATCCATTATTTCAATATGATTTGCAGCTTTATCAGCAAAGTGACTGCTAACTTCTGCTGCCTTAAGCTCAGTTAGCCATGCAGGTAATGGTCCTGACTGTTGGTGTCTACACTAATTAGTTTATTCACTGATTCATCATATAATAATTTAAATCATTTTTCAAGCAGAACTTCCAAAAATAATAATACTTATTTGTTCCTGCTCCTCCAATCATTGTCCTCTGATATATCATTTTGGTTCTGACCTGTTGATTGGACAAAACAAAACATTTAACGACCTTATCTCAGGCTCTGTGCTTGAAAAAATTGGGAAAATAATTGGCAGATTAATTGATAATGAAAGTTGCAGCCCTATGCGTACATGGTTCATCTGACTTTTCTACTTAGAAGGGTTTAATTCTTCTCGTTGTTATTAACAAATCCCCTGCATAGACCATTATTCAACAATGAACTCATGAAAAAAAGAAAAACAATGCCGGCCTCACACCACTCTTGGCCCACAGCTTTTCAATTCATTATGGGTTTTTTCCCTCAGTTCATTTAAATGTGAGAAAAGATGAATCTTGCCAAAGCGCACAGCAAAATAAAAATGCAACTCATGAAGGACAAACCAATCACACTTGGAATTCACTTCGCTGCAAGCAACATTTTCAGTCTTCATCCAAAAAGCATCTCCCGGCTGCCCGTTGACTTCTGTCTTGAGTGACCGTACACTTCAACCTCTGCCTGAAAACCTCTGGCTCTGATGCACTTAAGCTGCTACAAGGTGTCCTTTACAGCCTATAAATGGCTTGAGGTCATCTCTCATTAAACTAGAGTGTGCAACAAAATGACTCCTGGCTGTGTTTGCCCCTAGACGATAAAGCCCAAGTGTTTATGGCAACTACCTGTACTCCACTCTCACTCTCTGCCCAGGTGGGCTGACGTGGGGAAAATAAAATAAATGATGTCGATGTCTGTAATGTTGCAAGAGGATAAGCCCGGTCTGTGGTTTACGTTAATGTCAGCAATAAAGTTGATTCATTTGTCAAAGTACCAGCTGCTGTAAATTTGCTTTGCTTGAATAATTAGTGTGAAGTTCTCTCTTTTTTTTCTTTTTTTTAATGGGGAATTTGCAGTTTGGGCAGATTTTATGAATAATGAGCTGTCGTGTTTCTATGTGTCTAAGCATCAGTTCTTTGTTTGATTACAGACATACATGAATAGCTTCAGTTATGATCTTCAAATTTTTATTATGGTCTTAAACTTCATTTCATCACCTCAACATGCAGATGTTAACTAATGCACATTATTAAAAGTTTAAGGAGTAGAATATGTAATGAATATGTATGTAATATCAGTATTTATGTGCAAGCCTAGCCTTTATTTGTCATTTCCTCCGTCCCTCATCATAGGCCGGGCATGATTGATGGTGGATATATGAATAACCTGATGTGTTACTGTGGATAAGCAGCGGTTTGTGGTGTGTGATCTGTTAGGAGGAAAAACAGAGTTACACTCAGTGGTCAGACAGCTCTCACGGTGGAGAGGCCGAGCCGGGCGTATTAGGCTGACCACAGCTTAAATGGTCCAAAGTGGATTTAGTGTACCGGTATGTATCTGTGTATTATTTAGAATGCAATATGCTGATGCATGTATTGAGACAGAGTTGACATGAACTTTTGAAGTCTGAAGCCATTTGAATTTTCTTCACATATTGGCTTAGGTTTGATGTAGATGCATTTTGCACTTTTTCAGTTTCTGATGGAATTATTGAGGAAAATCAAAAGAAAGTTGACAGAGTAATTTCCAGTAATTTCTGTAGTTTACCTTCAGAGAATATAGAAATTACTCTGTTACTGAAAATATCCAGATATTTTGTTAGGATGAAGTTAAAAATAAAACTGCAATTACCTCAACCATGGAGGTCATGTTTTTGCCAGTCTCAGTTGGTTGGTTGGTTGGTTGGTTGGTTTATTGGTATGTTGGTTGGTTGGTTGGTTGGTTGGTTTATTGGTATGTTGGTTGGTTTGCCAGCATGATCACCCAAAAACAGCTCAACACATTTCCACTAAACTTGGATGGAGAATGGATCTCAGCACAGAGTAGAACCCATTAGCTTTTGGTGGGAATCCAGACAAAGGAACACATTGAGAGATTTTTCTTTCTTTAACATTGCAAGGTTTTTCCACATTTTTTGTTCATTTCTCAGGGATTGACGTAAGGACCTCGATGAAAAAGAAAGATCAGGATCATTTTGCCAGCTGGTGTTTATGAGAGAATAAAAATCTACATCTAGCCGTTTTAGAAATCTTTTATTTGATTTTGTATTAGGCTTGAATAAACTGAAGGCGACTGTTGGGCTCTGGTAGAAGGATTCACTCCACACCCAAACTAAAACTTAAGTTTTCACTAAGGTATATTTATTAAATCTAAAGTAAGATGAGCCAAAACCTTACATTTAAGCAAAAAAAAGAAAGAATCCACTACAGCCTGAAAAGTTAATTCAATGCTATTATTGTAATAATGACATTTTGCCTTGAGTCTTTTTTTTTTTTTTTTTGGTACATGCTGTTGACAGAATCGCACCAGAATCGTGACTCTTTCTCTCTGTCTGCACAACTCCCGCTTGTATTTCCATTTCCACCGTTGGCAAAACATAGAGTTGCTATGTTTTAATAAATGACTGTGGTTGGAGTAATCAGTTCAATGAATAAAACGCTGCTAATTGCCCTGCATCGACGGGATGTCTCGCTCTAATGCTGCTTGACGTGACGTCCCCACCCAGTAATGACATCAGAAATGTGACTTCATCCAGCATGCTGAGCAGTGAAGCTATTGCTGCTGCCAGTGACTTAGGGCCTGTTTTTTAATGTTGTCATGGGAGAGGTGGCTGCACTTGCAAGAGCCAAACAAAAGGCCCTTTTGTCCCTCCGTCCACATCTGTCCGGAATCGCCTCCCCTAATTACCAAGGTTAGTTTTTGGAATTGACAGCATAAATATTAAACTGCCAAACACCTTCCTGCATGAGTCACTGCCTGCCGAGGTCAAAGTAAAACAACCCTTTCTTTTCTCCGTGCTTAGCTGCAGAGCTGGTCAGTGGAGAAGAGAAGTGAGCACCTTAACATTCATTCCTCCTTGTGCCTGTTAAGAGCATCTATTACACTTGTCTATGCCTTTAAATTGGTGCTTTTTCCATGCTATTATTCAAACCAGCTGCTGTTACCACACATCATTAGTGTTTTTTTATTCCAACAGGCCAAAAAAATGTACATTGTATTGTGCATGTGTGTATTTCTTTTTATGTATGTTTCCGATCTGTTGAAATGTTTTCAGAAGGAACAGTATGTTAAGAGAACATTTTTTGAAATACTTTCTTGAGAGTGAGATGAGAAGATTCATACCACTCATGTGTCAGTACGTTAAATAAAAGGCTAGAGCAAGCAACCGGTTAGCTTAGCTTAGCATAAATCTGAAAACTTTTGAGCTTGACCCTGTCAATAGCAAGAAAATCTAGCTAATGCCTCTAAAGCACACAAATAAATACATTATATCTGTTTGATCAGTACGAACAAGGCCAGTTTGTCATTTCATTTTTATTTGCGTACATTTGCTGTAGGAATTTAACACACAAGGTTAAACATGTTATTTAGTGAGTTTTACCATTGCTGATAGGTAAGTTTTCAGCATTTAAAAAGTTCTGATAACAATGCCTGCCGAGAGGAAAAACATAGCAAGCTTGATACAGATCCCAACCTTTTTCTCCCATTTTCCAGTCATTATGCTGATCAGCTGCCAACTCCAGCTACATATTCAGATCTGAGTGGTGTTGTTCTTCTCATCTCGCTCTCAGTAAGAAAACTAGAGAGCGTTTTTCACCCAAATGTATGACTATTGCATTCATGAGGACAGATTATTGCAAGATAAGGTGGAGGAGAATTTTCATGAAAATCATTTCTGTCTTGCTGCCATCATCTCTTTGTCGATCTTTACAACCTCTTGGATCGCTTTGTATTGAAAAGAAGGCAAAGTGGCCGACTTTCAGTGGCACTAAGTTGTTTTCTTTGCTGCCATTTAGGTTAAAAACACTCCATTAGCCTTAATCATTTTCCAGACAAAGCCTGGGATTGTGGCCGAGGAGGTTCTGTCTGCAAATCTATCAACGGCGATCTTTCAGATGCGTATGATACCTTGAGACGGGGGAATACAGCTGTATTGACGGGCATAAAACCTAAACAAACTACACTGACAAGACTGAGAGCTGTGCAAACAGAAGATTAGAGGAGAGATGAAAGAAAGGGGAAGCCGGTTCAGTCAGTCATTACCAGCAGTCTGTGGTTTTTTGGAGAGTCTTGAAACCTGAACTTATTGGAATCCAAAATCTGAGGTAGAAGGATGGTTTGTAGCCTGCGATCAGTAAACCTACCGTAATTTGTTCTGATGTTATGAAAAATGGAGGGAAAATAATTATATACATTTAATTTTACTATCTTTCTTTGTTTTTTTTATGCAGAAGTAGACACTCAGAACTGTGTAGAGCTGTGTCTCCACAGTAACATTAATAAAATGACAAGCTGCGTTATAAAACAACCAAGATCATGCTTTAAAAAAAATAACATTGACTGTTGTTTGAAGGTGGTAAACAAACAGAGCCCTCCTGATGTGTTGTTGATCCATTGATCCATCTCAACCTCCTCCTTAAGCAGACTTTGCTGTTCAATCACATGACTTCCTCCTTTGCTCCTTTCATAAATTTGACCACGAGACGAGGAAGTCACTTGAACGTAAACAGCTGTCATTTGGGGGCAATGGCTGAAACAACTGATGCTGCATCTATTTTAATAATAGATAAGTTTTTCTGAGCAAAGTACCAGAAATAAACTGTTTATGTCTCATTTTTATAGCGAGACACACCTTGAAGCAGGTAGCCCAGTTATGGTGAAAGTGTAAAATTCCTGCCATGCCGCACCGAGTCAAACTGAGTCGAGAATGGCAAAACTCCTGCTGCCGTTAGACTCTTCTGAAATACAAATATTTGTCTCTTCTTCAGTACCCTCCAATTGTTCCTGTGCTCATGTAAGCATTGAAGATGATGTCACAGTAGTTTTATGTGTCGTCATTATGCCGATCAGCTAAGCATCCCACCTGCATTGACATGGCACTTTAAAACCTTTAAACATTTTTTTTTCAACTTTTTTCTGACTTTTTTCATTGATTATTAATACATAGTTGATAACAAAAATGGTTAAAGCTCCCAAACAAACATAAAAGAATTAACTGTAATATTGAAATCGAAATGATGGACAGGGTCGCTCACAAGTACAACCCTTTTTGTGACACATGTACAGTACTCTACATTGTGCATTGTGTGTGTGTGTGTGTATATATGTATGTGTGTTTGTGTATGTGTGTGTGTATGTGTGTGTGTGTGTGTGTGCTTGCTCTTCCCATTACATGGAGGCATGAAAGGACACATAGTGGGCTCTCCTGATGGCTCCTCCTCTTTAGTGAGGCAACAAAAGTGCCCATCTTGTTGTTTGGTTAGTTTCGCTGTAACCCCCGCATCCACTACTCCATCACACAGCAGCCAAACACAAACGAACAAACGCTGTCAGACTGAGTCGGTTGCTAAACAACCAAGGTAGGCATCCTTGGAGATTAGCTGCATTGCACTGGGTCTTTAGGACCCCTGGCTGTGCCGAGGGCTGGCCACGTCCTGCCTGCGGAGAAGTGTGACAGAGAGACCTGACAGCTCTGCTGCCTTGCCCAAGTTCACGCTGTCACCGAGGCATAATAAGAGTGAACTGAGTGGTCCCCGGCCGTCAACAGCACCACAACCCCCGCTGGATGATTAGAAAGGACTTCCCAACAAAAAGGTGGCCAACCAAAGGCCCATGTTAAATTAGGCATTTAATTCAACGCTCGGTCAGAAGGGCAAAGTAATCAGAGGGAAATCGTGAAAACAAACTGCAAGGACAAGGAGAGACAGTGTCAGATCAGGCCACAGAATGACTTTTGGTAAGGTGAGGAAATACTGAATACGAACTAGAGAGAAAAAAAACACTGAAGAATGAAACTGTATTTGGAGCTTGATAAAAAAAAAAGTTGTTCCCCTGAAATATACCTCCACTCTAAATTTGATCTAAACTCTGAGCTTAAACCACAGCTTGGACGAGAAAGCAAGTTCACACATCTCATGCTTTAAATTATTCTCTGCGCATCAGAGAGTGATGCAGGATTTCAGATCTACAGATTCTTTTTTTTTTTTTTGCTGCTGTGCAAGTAAAAGCACAGTGCAGTGGCCACAATGACCAGCAAAATGCCCGACTGTACCAGAGTAGAACACCTTTCTGTAACACTAAAATAACCAACGAAAAAATGACAAACTTAAACCCGAGTCAGTGGGACAAGCTGCGGTCTTGTAGCTTCACAGGGAGAACGAGTGTATACCTGGCAACCTGTTGAAACTTGTAATCTCTTGAAGTGTGTCACATTACACAGCGACACTCCTCAGGATGCCGGTGTTGCTCTGTGCCTCGGTGTTGGGGCTCAGGGTTTGAGGGCCCAAACGCCTCGGCAATAAAAACATGATATACGACGCAGGTTTTAAATGTGACATCTATGTAGTCATCTGGCATGCACCCGTTTCCTCAAATCACAGTCTTATAGTGCTCGTTTTGAACACTCTGAATTTGCAGTTGTTGTTATTTTATGATTTAATTACAAGTGTAAAGCTCTGAGGTATTGCAGGGGGGTTAAAGGAGAGCTGCTCTCAGAGCGCTTGTTGAGCAGAGGATAATTATAGGGAGGGAAAACCTCGTCAGAGTCAGAGGAATTCACTCTGATTTATTCAAGAGTGAAAGGATTCCTTGTAAGCCTTAAATAAATTTTAATTGCAGTAAGCTGTCTAACACAAGGGACCCCCGCCTCTTCCCCCCTGAACCCCGTTGAGCTGGGAACTTTGATTAGATTACCCCAAAAAAAGGACTGAGTGGGGTATTAAGACGCAACAGGGATCCACAACTTCATGTAAAATACTTCATTTATAGTAAAGGAGTTTTGCACCAATGAAGAACATGAAGTCACGCATCTGGTCTGCAGCACGGCAGCTTACTTGCATGACAGCATGTTGATTCGTGAGAAATCACAACGACTGATGTCATGATTCCAGCGAACGTTTTATGGGTGCAACGAAAATACAGATCAGGTTTTATGTAGTGTGAACGTGTGTGCATTGAGCCTTAATAATGATAAGAAGACGAAATCTAATTGACACACTCAGGAATGCATGTTTTCCGATATCCTTTGGCACAAGAGCCTCCTGCCCTCATGGCCCACTTGTCAAGTCATGTTGTGGTATTTATTGGTTTGATTTTCCAGATTTGTTCCTGTATTTTCTCCTCTTTCAATGCCCGATGCTCGTGTGTCTGTATGTTGCTGCCTTCATGCATGACTGTGTATTTGTTTGCTATTTTTCTGTATTTGTTAGCCATAAATATGAAGAAAAATAAATAACAGTACATGTGAGTTTTCTGGCAAATGGCGAGTTCTCTCTTTGGCCGCAATTGTAGTTCCTCTCAGGCCAAACAATTTCCCTCTAAACACCAAAATAACACATAATTAAGCTGAGATTGGTGCCCAAGGAATCTGAGAGACCGCATGAAACGTGGATTGGCAAATTGTGCAGTGCGTCATCTCCCTCGGGACTAATAATTATAAGTTTTAAAATGTGAAAATGTGTCATTACCTCTCGTTTTGGTAAAATCCAAGGAAAGAAAAACGTGTAGCTCTGTTTGAAAAATGTGTGATATTTATCAAAACCTCACGTTTAAGTTCAAAGAACATCCAATCTGGGAAAAGCTAAACCTGCCAGGACGAAGGCAACTGCATCAAAGTCTGATCAGTGGCAGTCATACAAACTGCGCCCGGACCAAGGGCAGATTGAGTTAGTTCCCCAGGTTTTCATCACGAGGTTAAGTAGAAGGCCCTTTCTGGCCGCCCCTGCCTCTCTGCATGTGTTTGCCCTGCAGAAATGGGCCAGTAAAAGTTTTAAATGAGCACTAGACAGGTGTCAGCAGTCTTTTAGGAAAGACAAATCTGTCCACGGCCTTCGATGCTTTCCCCGAAAAAGTACAGAAGGAAAAGTGTCGGGGCGGACAGGGAGGAAGATAGAGATGGATGGACGGGGAGACGAAAGGGGGAGGTACATGTTGAATGAATACCTTCGAATACTTTCTCTTTTTCTTCTTTCTTTGGTTTATTCTGTCTTTCTCTGCTCTCTCTGACTGCTTGTGTGGAAAGTTTGTGGATCGAATCAATCTTACTTTTCAAAGTGATTAAATATTTCTGTAAAGTGTGCGTTGAATAGTTACAACATTATGTTTGGCTTGAAATAACTTGTCAAAATAAACTCATGCACCAATTTTAGGATCAAGACTACACAAACTTGAGCACAGCGAGTGACTGACACAGGGGTGGAGAGTTTGAAACTTTATGTCTGACAGAAACGCCCTCTTATTCTGGTCCGACCAGAGTTTTCAAGACCCCTGCACAAGTTGAAGCCTGCTGCCTGGTGCTCAGGCCCTCGAGGAGCGAAAGGGGGCCGCTAATTGAGCTGCAAGGAATGGAGGAAGGGAGTCACGTTCCTGCGATGGGTCCAAAACAAAACTCCGGCTTATTCTCTTCACTTTTCAACCGTCTCCCGCTGCGGACATTTAGACTCTCCAGCTAGCTAACTTGATAAACTTAGTCTGATATGGTTCCAGTCCGGGTGTAACTGTGAATTCTGCTGTGAAAGTCAAGACCAAGGAGGTCAAAGTAATCCAGCGTGGACAGAACAGCCTGCTGGACCACATCATTTTACAAAAAAATGGGTGAAAGGTCAATAGTCAAACAGCCCTGTTAGGATTCCTTTCAGATGGACAAGGCATTCGATTTAGTGAGGAAAACTCTCATTCAAACTGTGACCTTGGCTGGTCAAGGTGGGATGATCTCCGTGTTGATGGGCCTCGAGGCTGATTGATCTGAGCCTGTCAAAGGTCTGGAGGCAGCTCCTTGTCGTCTCCTGATGGCTCAGCAGTTTGTCCCAACAGGCGGAACATTCTGCAGCAGCTGCAGGGTCACAACCTGCTTTGGACAGGAAAGACCCTGCAGGCTCTTAACCACTCAGAGAAAAAGACCTTCTGCATCTGACTGATATTTATCTGTCTCTGGATCTCTCTTTCCATTTCCTCCTCATTTCTTTCATGTGGATCTAAATGCTGGCATGTGTTTGTATGGCACATTTCTGCATGTCTGAGGATGGAATGGACCTGATTTTTAACATTTATGAGTTATATGCTAGTTTATTGTGAACCTAAGTTTACTGTATTTTCCCTTGTTACTGCCCTCCATTCTGTATATCTATCTGAAAGGTGGCAGTTGTTTGTTTTTTCTCAGTATCAATTATTGAATGTATATTTTGTTGATTAACTATCCAATTAGTCTACTAATTGTTTTAGTGCATTATGTAAAACCGCTCTTATTTTATGTTAATTTCCTTATCTAGAATTTTACATATCTTGTAAATCAAAACATGGGTCCAGTTCCTTTAACTCAGTAATGATGAGTAAAATATATTATTCCAAGATGCAAATGCACTTTTATTTGATTATTTTTCTCAAAATGTTCAGTGCTAGGGTTGAAAAAGTTAAGCTTTGAGTCAATCACTCACTAATTATCTTTTAAGAAGCTGTGACAAGGGATTGGTATTAGTCATAGAAATAATCAAATTTAAGTCAACATTAAAGCGATGCAAGAAGAAAAGGTTAAGTTCAGCAGAAGTTTGTGCGGCCCTCCTGATGAGATGTTCAAGAACACGGCCGCAGATGAAAAGAGGAAACCGAGAGGAAGAGCAAACCACAGGCGTCTCTGTGGAAAGCCTTAACCTGCCTCTGGCTTGATCCCCTCCACAAAGGAGAGCTTTGATGGGCTGATGTGCCGGCTTGTAATGAATATCACCGACAACATCCTCACGCCTCCTCCCATGCACCGCTGAAATGACACAATGATCGTGTCAACAGATGCTTTGAGCAGCATAAAGGCAAATCTGAAAGAAGTGTGCCATTCCTTATATGAACATCGAGCACGCGTGACCTCTCATAGAAACAAAAACAAACAGAAGATGAGATTACATGTGTTAAAAAATATTTAGGACTTTTACAGGGTCTTATGTGCTCCGAAAAGCGGAGGCAGACTGCCCTTTTCTTTATAGCTGCAACTGCAGATGTGTAATTCAGCCCATTTTGTACCGAGATGCCAGAGCAATCATCCTTCCCTCCCGTCTCTCTCGACTCACGTGAGGCTTCTTAACAGTCGTGGTATTTCTCAGGATGGCACGAGTGCTGCTACTCATTATCCCAGGCAGCTGTTGCAGCAGGGCTAACCTCAGATCTCCTGTCAGAGAGGGCAGCTTCTTAACCTGAGATCTTCATCAACACTGAGCATGTGCAGGTAACAGCCGGGTCACCCTCCTACACAGGCACTCGTTACGGCTCTTATGGGGCTTTTGTAATGCTGAAAAAGTCACTGTGAATCCTGTTTCTTTTCCTTATATATTTTATTTTTTATAGATATGTCAGTTCTGTTGTAGTAACACTTGTTTTAAAATCCACAAAACATCTGTATTTCAACATTTAATGAAGCAATGATAAATTATCTTTGTTTATGGGTCATGTTTAAATGGTGCTCAGAAACATTGATTTACTTCATTAAATGTAATAGGTTACATAAAGCAGGTTGGCAGACAAGTGGGAGTGTAGATTTAAACGAGAGAGCAAATGCAATGAATACAGGTTGCTGAGACAGCTACCCTAGATGGTGTTGCACCCAAATTCATGCCAATGTGTTTGCTGGCCTGTCTTGTCTGTAAAAATGTCAAACAGAACTTCTAACTGCACAACATAAAGATGCAAAGCAGCAAAACAAATGTTATATTCTACATATTAGCTTTGTTGGACGTGACCCCTTTCAGCAACAGTTTAACTTGTAATTCCACTGAATTCCACTTTTGATTATTAACTCTTAACAGAATAATCTAGGTGCTGTATCATAGAGAACCTTCATCAACATCTAACAGATCACAACTACGTTCATTTCAGAATTTAATGCAACAACGCTCCGTGTAGCCAAGTTCCTCCCCAACACCGGGAGATGTTTACAGCATGATTACAAAATCATGGATTATAATCTGGACAACTATTGCATCCATTTTGTCCTTTCCCATCGTTCCATTTCTCTACTCATTGTCAAACACACACACTTACACACACACACACACACACACACACACACACACACACACACACACACACACACACACACACACACACACACACACACAAAATAACCTTCAAATTAACACACAGCGGTGCATTTTATAGCCGCACATATTCTCCTCACGTCTCGTCTTTTCTGCTAGTTGAACCAGGAGGACCTTAGGCTATCTCTCCTCTTTTAACAAAAGCAACTTGTTCCGTGAGAGGCACAATTAAAGAGTGGGAGGCAGGAAGATTACACATAGGCTTTATAGGCACCTCCAAATGAGTCAAGAGCAGACTATTCACCAGCTGGTAGAATTATCCACCATTGTCACGAAACATTCAAAGCCAGTCGTTCCTACCTCTCCCCCCTGCCCGCGAGGATACCTTTGCGGGGGTCAAATAAAGTCGAGGGGAGATTGAAAATAGTTCTGACGTTTAGGCAAAGTGAAAAAAGCGGTCAGTCTGGCTGCTGTCAGAATAGATAAAGCCACAACAGTCTTCAAAAGTCAGGAACATCAAGCACAGTAGATTAGTGCGAAGGAATTGGGTAATAACTTTAACACATGACATCTTACCACTTTCCATCACGTATGCAACTTCAAAGGGGGAAATATGGTATTTATTGATGGGCCCATAATTCAGTTCTCCTCTAAAGCAGGTCAGATTTCATTGGACAGGGCAGAGAGAATAGAAACCAGATGATATGAGGCCTGGGCCCCAACTCTGGCTGAGCTTTCACTTTGGGCCTGCAGGTTGCCGGGTCGAGGCCCCATCCTCCCTGGATCTTTGGGCAAAGGGACAAAAACAACATCTACACCTTGTCGTTCCCAACGTCAGATGAGCTCAAGCAAACTGTCATTAACACCAGTCGTCATGTTCCGAGCATGTGTTCATTTGAAGTGATTTTAAAGTAAATGGTAAAGTGGATTTTGTGTCCTAATAATAATTACGTTATACAATTGTCAGTGTTTGGCCTGTTTTGCCAAGTGGTAAAACAGGCTTGTTACTCGCTTCGCGACTCGTTTCGCTTTTTATGCTAACTAGCCTTCAACTGTTTAGCTACACTTTAGCTAACTATTACAACTGTTAATTCTTTAATTTTAGCCAACTATTTCAACTCTTTATCTAATTTCTAAAGCTAACTAGCATGTTTCTGTGTAGTCCTACATTTAGCTAACTATTTCAACTGTTTGGCCACACTTTTAGCTCACTAGGCTTTCAACTCTTTATCCATTTTTATTTTTGCTAACTAGCCCTTTTATTTAACTGTTTAGCCATACTCCTAGTAAACTATTTCAACTGTTATTGATTATTTTTAGCTAACTATTAGACATATCTTCAGCCACTAAGCCATTTTCAACTCTATTTTTTACTCTACTATTTTTAGCTAATAAGGGTATTCCAACATTGAGCTATACCTTTAGCTCCTTATTTCTACAGAGTGGGTCTATCTATTTCACTATTTATCCACAGGCTTAGACTACATTAAGCTCTCCCTATTCTACAGTTCATCTGTTTTACTATTAAGCGAACATTTAAACGAATAGTTCAACTTCTCTGTTCAATTGTTTTTATGTACCCAACTTTTAATTGCAAAATGTGCCTATATTAATATATGGTAATAGCCTATTATTCAGTTACAACCTACACTTGGACTGTGTATGTCAGTGAATATAGCTCACTGCTTATGTTGACAGTTAATTTAGACATTAGATCATTATAACCACAAACAGAATCGTTCTTCTTTGAGGATATTTTACATACATTACATCCTCATCCTTTCCTTATTACAAATAAGACAAGATAAGATGAGCCTTTATTATTCCCACGATGGAGAATTTGGCAATATTACAGCAGCAAAGGGGCTAGCAAAAAAACTGAGCATTAATTAGAACAGTAGTATAAATAAGTCAAAAATATCCAAAATATGTGTAAAAAAGCAATAGAAACAATATAAACAATATAAATATTTACACTAGTGCACACTGACGATAATACATAATAAATATGTGATATAAGGCGATGATCCAACACAACCCTGCTTATTCTATGAATAAAATCAGATTTAACTTAATTGAGCTACACTGCAGTCTCCCTGGGCACTGCCCCTTGAGGTACACCCACTGCTGCAGCACCATTGTTCTGTGTTTATTAAAATCTTCCTTTCCACCTCAAACTGGCTGCTCAAGCTTGGATTCAATCTGTTTTTCTGGCACTCCAAGAAAAGAAAACAAAGCCACCACGTGATGTGATTGTTCTTAACATTGTTCAGCTTTTTATTCCATAAACAGGCGACAGATTTTCTTAGTTCTGAAGTGCAGTATATATATATTTTTCCTAGCCCGACCTATTTTGCTCCAAACACAGCCTCCAACACATGATATGCAACACATGACTGCAGAGAGGAGGGCAACAGACTTGTGTGAGCCATCCGTCCCATCTCACTCTGCAAACGCCAAAGGGATTTCCACAAAGCAAACACTGGTTAGCCTCGCTATTTAGTGTGGAGAGCCACTGCAGCCAACAAGTTCACTTCCAGAAAATAGCTCAGCCTGCCCCTGATAGGGCACCAGTCGTTGTATGTGTGTGTGTGTGTGTGTGTGTGTGTGTGTGTGTGTGTGTGTGTAATCCATATGATTCTGTGTTGGCCCAGATAGCTGAAGGAATGAATAATTCGCTGGCAGAGGTCCAAACTGGATGTGGTTTGACTCTTTGCTGTAGATTTTCTCCCAAAGAGGGGGGATGGTGGTTTGACTATCAATTACAGCGGCTGGAGCCCTGCAATCTGAGATCTGCTGTGATTCATCCATGCTCTGCCTGCATGCTTGACTGGTACTCATGTTCTGCTGCAATAATCACCCTACAGACAAGACGAGTCTGTCTGTTGTTATTTCGTTGCCTGCTGCCAGTTGCTTCATCTTGCTGATGGCATCTGTGATCAGCTGCACAATTTCAAGAATGACAGAATGACATCAAGGACTCAGGATTCATGGGCAGTTTATTCCACGCTGTAAAAGTCAAAGTTGCTCTGTGACTGTTTAAATGCAGCTGTTTGTAATGTACTTTGCATTTCTGAGTTCTCTGGTGCCGTGCTCTTCCCACGGATAACTTAGATGACCTGATGTTTCCAACGGAGTACTTGACGTTTGATAGTAGAGCAGTTTTCAGCAAACCTAAAATATCTGTATAAGGTGTCAGGTCAACATGACTATACATTTCTGTTTCTAGTAATACATTACATGAACACTTCAAAGTGTCTGTAAGTCATTATGATGATGTTTGATACTGCTGCCATGTGTTTGGGTATTCTTCACGCAAGCAGACATGTTCACATCGCTCATTAGGGAGCAGGGTGTGAGTAACCCCTAAAGAAATGTCAAAAACTGCTCTCTGAAACAGTGATTCGTGAGACATTCTTGGATTGCTCAATGGACAAACCTATACGGACAGAAATAAAGCAAAGTCTTAACATGAACACATTAACGTGCACACACAGAGCTTCCCGTCAGGGCCTCTCATTGTGCAGCTCAGCCATCTGTCTCTCAGCAGTAGGTCCTTGTTACCTGTTGTACTCTTTCTTACCCTGCTCATTCACCAATCCACTCTCAGTGCCAGCAGTCCCTTTCACCGTCTTGTTCAGTAAAGACTTCTCAAAGAAAATTTCTCACAGAAAGAAGGATCCAAATGTCTCGGAAAAAGGGAGCCTTTCTGCGCTGCTTGTTCAACCTCTGAAGCATTACTTATGAAAACGTACAACCTTGCCAATTCTTTGGATGATTTGATCTGCACAAACTTAAATAAAAGTAAAAACCTGCCTCTTTAAGATTTCAAATGTAAGCCACGTCAGTATCAGAGCCTTTGGCGATGGGCGAGGTGGATATTGAGAACGATGGGGGACAGATGCTTCTCCTTAGAGGGAAAGGGGTTTGCCGTGGCCCCCGCTCAGATGAGATGCGAAGTTTACGTTGCACTAGTCTGCAACAGTCTTAGAAGTCAGTTGGATGTCCAGACCCGCACCATATGGAGTTAGTTAGAAGCAGAGCGGCGAGCCCCGGGCCCTTTCTGTCTATGTAAAGGACCAGCGGTGAGCAGTCGCCTCAGTCAGACATTTTTCCAAATTGCTGCAGGCCGCATAAAGCTTCAAAGATTACAGTGAAAGTTTATGTTTTTTGGACCTGAGAACAAAAAAGCTGGCATCTCATAATGATGAAAGGATTCCTGAGAAGGTGCTTTACCTACGACAGCGTTAAAGTGCGATGGAGGTTAATATTCAGGTGTAATTTGGTGGATGTTTATATGCATGTTGTTTGATGTTTGTGTTTTAACATATCAGCCATTACTAAACTGACTTCAGACATTAAAATTCACAAAGTTTTGTTTTGATACATCAACATTGTTCGAGGCTGTTTTCCATTCCAGCAAATTCAAAAGAAAGGAGTTTCTAAAATAAATATAAGAAACCGAGCAGCTGTATGTGTGTGACGTTCTCTCTAATGACCCTTAGTTAACTTTGCACCTAATGTGCTCATTATCATTGAATAACAGGAAGGTAATTTTCCTGTTCCTAAACTACCCAAGCTTTTCTGACCAATGACCTTGCAGAATAAGGGGTCGGAGCCAATTATAAGCAAGCTGCTAATAGCGCTCTAGTGAGTCCAGATGTTGTTGGCCTCCATTAGTGGCCCTCAGTGCACAGAATGAATGACCACAACAAACACATTCAGAGTCTTAAACCTTTAGACCTGAACAGAAAGAGAAACATTGTCTGGCGAGAGCACCAAAATGTTTTTCTGTTTTAAAATTAGCCTCTTACATAATGTGAAATCAGTGTTGTTTGAGCTGCTTTGAATTACACAAGATTTCGATTGAATCAATGTTGTTGACAGTTGACTTTGGTATTTAATCATTTTAGCACAGCTCCGACTTCAAAGTAACCGCTTGGTTAAAGAATAGTTTGGATTATTTCATGTCCATCACAGTACAATACTCGCACACAACATGTAATTAAAAAAGTTTGTTGACTCTCGTCATTTCTCCCGTGTATGCTGACTGAAGCATTCCCTTCATATACAGTGCAAGAACACTGTGAAAGCAAGATGTTTTCATTCCCAAATTGACAAATATGGCAGCTTGACCACTGGCCTTAAGCTTCAAACTATGGCTTAACTTCAGCTTTGTGCACCTGACCCAAACAGTTCACACCCTCCAGCAACCAAGGGAACACTCAACATACGTGTCCACAGGATCCGTTGTCTTCACGCCTCCCATTCATTGTCTACGTGGGACAATGCAGTCCAATCGGGTGCAGCCAGTGAGCGCTTCCCATTGGAGCTGCTACTCCACGATTTCAAACTGGATTAACATGGCGGCTCAATTGGAAACTTTCTCTTATACTACAAAAACTGCAGAGGTGATTTTAGGTGAGAACTAAATAAGCAAGTCTTCATTTTAACCCAATAGTCTTTCATAAGCATAGTTATTCTGTAGTTTCCAGAGGCGACATGTCGTGTTGACGCTTCTGATTTGCATGACGTAGCCAGAATTCAACTTTACGTAAATGAGGAGCTGGCAACGTGATGGCCAGTCTCTCGTAACACAACTCTCGCACTGCTATGGCTTTCTTCGTAGATAAAGAAATGGGAGGCATGAAAACGACAGATCCTGTAGACCTTGAGTTTTGCATGTGAAGGGCTGCGCGGTTGAGATAGCAATAATAAAGAATATGCAGCGATTAAACTTTCAGCTCACATATTATAACCATGGAGATCCCATTAGTCTCATGTAGGCTCATGGCAAGGACAAAACATCTGCAATAAATCAACACACAAACACCACAAATGCCCAATTGATTATCATTAATTGCCTCAAATTAACACTAAATACTTTTATACTATAATTTTCATGTAAGTTGATTATGCACTCTACTTTTAGCTCTGTTTTTGGTCTTCACCCACTCTGCTGTTCATCGCTGTCTGTCAACAGTTTTCTGCTCGGTCAGGTTGTGTGTTTTGGGGTTTAAGACCTTTTTCACTGAAAAACATCTGACTGCTGTGGCTGAAAAAAAAAAGGTTTGATGAGAGCAGAGAGTCGAGGGTACTTGCAGAGTCAGGCTCATTGTTTACATGTCGTTATTTGACAGAATATATCAGTTTTGGTTAATGCAGCTTTAACAGACATGTGAGCATTGCATTGAAACAGGATTTAACATTTCTGAACTTGAATCCTTAAAACAGGGGTAGCTGAGCTGATTATATTTAAAGGGAGTTTTACCTTTAATGACCTGTTTAGCCATTTTCATTTTGGAGCAGGGGATCCATACTCTGGGGGCCCTAACACGTCCTCAGCTGAGTTCCCACTTGTGTATATGTGACATATTTATTTCCATCTGCAGGGCGGGCCGTTGTTGTGCTTGTGTTCATAAGAGCCTGGTGTGAATATACTTCTCTCTCAGAGTGTCAAAACACCTTCTCTCCAGCTTAGCGGGAAGAGAAATGAGAAAATGGCACAGTTTGTCTTGTTCCTGTCTAAACAAACATTACATTTTCAAGTTTGTATATTTTAACAGTAAAAAGGCAACGCTGCTGCAGACACATTCATTCTGGGGCCGCACAGTTGACATTTTAGTCATCATTCGCATTGACACATTTCACAGCGATGCAGCAGGTTGTGTAATGGCTAACGCAGGGTGTCTGGATATAGTCAAGGCACGAGCAAGATATGTAGTCAGGGTTATGTGTTATTTGTTTTTCACATATAGTTACAGATAAAGCTAAAACAAAAGTGTACAAAGGCAGAGTTTGTGAATGCTCTCATTGCATAATATACAAATCTTTAATAGAAAAGATTAAACCAAAAACACTCACTGAATATTTGTTGCTACAGAACTGCCTCTAAGGTTTTGGAGGGTAGTCCATGAACAATTTATGTGCTCCTTTGTTTGTTTACTGTGGTTTGCCGGTCATAAAAATAAAGTCAGCTGAAGAAATCTCTCTTGCTCGTGTTCCCTCTCTCTTTCTCTCTGTGTGTTTTTCTCTCACACTCTCTTGGCTGGCTGTCAAACCCTCCGAGCCATTTGGACCGTCACACCCACCCTTGGCCCGCACTGAAATTAATTGCTGACTAAAAAAGCGCCTAGCAACTCCCTCGCTGCGAAGCAAAAAACACATCAACAGGTTGTCACTTGTGATATCAGGAGGGTTTTACCTCCTCCAAATTATACGAGCTGACACGAGTAAATGATACACCGCCAGAGGAATTTGCATGACATCACTGAGTGTGCCATGTCGGAGGAAATCACATACTGCACAATGGCTCTTATATGCTCCTTTAGAGAATGGAAAAGTTAAACTGTGGTGCAGAGATGAAGCTTTGACACTGAGAAGACGAGATGGCACTGTATCTACGCAGCTAGACTAAAGATTTGTGATACTGCAACACAGTGATTATCAGCATGCTTATCATTTCCCTTCATGTCTGCTGCAAATACAACAATCAAATACTGTTCTCCAAAAGAGAAATACTGTGCAGGTTTTTCCCCTCATCCCAAAATCTTTCAAGATTATATAACCTAGAATTGCTGCTTGAGCACTTCTGTTCATTGTACAACCCCCGCTGCAGTGATAACAGCGACCCAATTGCCGGAATAAATCTGAGCTAAGTACGTTTCTGCACAACTTAAAACTTTTACATCACAACGCTGTGCTTATGTTCTGGTTAGGTTTAGCTGCAAAAACCACATGGTCAGGGATAGGAAAACTGAAAACACCTGTTTTGATCACCACAAACACGACTGGAAATGTCCCGAGTTCTCCTTGAAAATATGAAGTGGTGTCACGCTTACAGATGTTGAAATGCAGTGGTCCCTTGTCAAAAATCTCCAGTGGTTTCAGACTTACCAATCGGACCTATGTGTGGTTTGCAGAAACGTTAACAGCCAACATTATAATCTGGCAACTGGGCTCAGTGGCGGACTGAGAATGCGTGAGGGCCAGAGGCTAAAATAAAGGGCACCAGCCGTATCTGGTGGTGAACTGGAAGGGCCAACTAGAGGGCACTACATCACATTTAGCATATTTATATACTACTTAATGGTTTTACATAATGTTTTATGCTGTCAGACATACAATTTCACTGCTTTTGGTTCATTCTCACCGCTCTCAGGAGATGATTTCAGAGAAAAAGCTCTTTGTACACTATCTTTTTAGCACCAAATGGCAGACAATCACAATAGGAGACTTGCTGCGGACATAATGACACATTTAGCAGCTAAAGGAGTGGGTAGAGGACACTGTTGCACCTGCATCGTTTAGTTTAGGTTCAGGCCTTTGGTTGAGGTCAGAATAAGATCGTCACACTGGTTAAATATTGAAGAGGTGCATGTCCCATTTCCTGTTAACACTGACTTTGTCAATATTTAACCAAGACAGCAATCGTAAGCTAATCTAAACCAAAGTGTGTGTTCAATATAAATAATTACCGGTGACATTAATGTAATAATTCTTAAAATATAGGAGTCTGGGAGACAAAAAACAATAAGTGCCTGTTTAGTGTTAGTTGCTGTACTGTCTGGCATCTCTTCTGATTCTAATTATCCAGTTCTTCTCTTCTTTCCCCAGAAGCTAATTTTTTTTTATTTCATAGATACAAAGAGCTTTATTTCTAGAATTTTGAAATAGCTAATGTATGAGAGTCATTCAGCATTGACAACTTCATCAACATGCCATGTCCCCTGCAGTCTGCAGAAAGCACAGGAATGTTCACAGAAGGAAATTGAAAACTTACTCATACAAGTCGGGGCGGCGGAAATTAAAATAATGAAGTCAAGCGTTTGGAGGCCCAGATTTAAAACCTGAAGGAGTTTTGTCTGAGACTTTTTTTATTAACCTGAATCTTCGGTCGGAGGAACGCTTATGAAGTGCAGCTGGTCCCCAAGGCGCAACATGTTTGAAATGGACCACGACAGCCCTCTCCATCTGAGTTACTGCTGACCACATCTCAGCTTCTCAAAACACTGTTTTCACGCTGATACACGATACTGTGTGTGGCAAATAGTTCTGCTGGTCTCACGACTTCCTAGTTTTGATGGTGTTGGACAATGTGTACCACATTTGATGCATTAAAAAAAAAACAACTGTCTCCTCCTCTGATTCAAACACCACGGGAGAGTTCAGCCTTTGTTCTAAACTCAGCTCTCGAAATGCTGAGAGCAAGAAATTCCTTCGGTGATTTACACTCAGAAGACAACATGCATGTCATGACAGTCTTTCCTTATCTTCTCATCTCTCTGTGCTGGTGCTATCTTCCACTTCTGGCAAAGAATGTCTGCTGCTGTGTCAGGGTGTGCAGGTTGCATAAGTGAGCAAACAAGGAGAAAAATGAGCAACATCCAAACAGAGATGACAGCTGACTGCCTCAGGTCTCAGTTTTCATGGGTTCAGAAATGTAAAAAGTCAGCTAGTTTCATCAGAGATGTTCCCCACTGTTTCTGAACATCAAAACATTTTTTACATGAAATTTAAATAATATATCAAAAGATGACACAGTTCTCGATAATCTCCTGACTTATTTACATGCCAAGCGTCAGTGTAGAAGTAGCTGATAAATAAGAGAATTAAAGCAGCTCTGCTCTGCTCACAGAGAGCTGGTCTGCACACGCTCAGAAACTGGACTTGCTTTCTGTCTGTCTCGGAGCTTTATTGATTAGAATAAGTTATGCTTTTGTTTTGATACCACTGATGATCGTTAGTTTTTTGGGGGGGGTTCCAAGAAAAGTAAAGTCTTAAAGTTCCCATATTATGAAAAACACGTTTTCTCTGGTCTGTACATATATAAGCTGGTCCTCCCTGAGCCTGCCAACTCCCAGAATGAGGAAAGCAAACATTCCTGCATGGTCTCTGCAGCCCGCCCACTGGTAAAACGGCGCTCCTACAGGCTGTTCAGATTCAGCTCCTTTCGTTACTTTTCGTTACTTTTCGTTACTTGTAAAAATCAATATTAGTGCGTATATTCTGTCTAAGCTAAAGAACAACAGAAGAGACAGTGGTTGCATTTCATTTTTAATGACAACGTGCCAGCTGCGGTTCATGTTAGCTTGTGTGTGTGTGTGCTAATCACTTCACACCGGACTGCTTCAGTAACGAGGGTCAGAACAAAGCTGGCTTTGCCTAAACAAACAGTCCCATATGGGTGGGAACAGTCCCACCCATATGGGACCCAGCAACTGCACCCGAGCCACAGGTAAGAGTCGCTGTGGTTTGATAGTATTTACAATTGCCTACGAGTATGGTGAAGTCAGCTGGAAATTGGCTAACTAGTTAGCTCCACTTTGGTCCGTTATGCAATGGCGTTTGAAGCGAGTTTAATGTTAATAATATTACGATGGAGCTTGGTTGTCCCATTAAAAAGTGTGGAAACATGTGCAGACTGGAGACAGAGATGATGCGAACAGTGTCCAAGAGAGTTTGGAGACTGTGTTGGAAACAAACACAGCTTTCGCTAGCTGTTAGCCATTAGCTACATGGTAGTAACTGTAACAACACATACGAACAAACTAACATTATTGAGACACACTAACCATTCTGAAACGTCCTGCTGCAGCCACAGAGTCTGTACTTCTTCAGGAGCCTCTCCTTCTGGGTCTGATTCTGGGTCAAACTGGTATGGTTGAATGACAGCATCTCGGCAAGCCATAGCGATACATCCACCGTAAAACATTAGCGCATGCTACTGCTAGCGCAAGGGGCATCCTCTCCCTGAGACGGGCGTGTAGCAGGCAAGGCAGGCGTAGACAGACGGAGCTCGTTAGCATTTAAAGGTGCAGGCACAGAAACAGCCTGCTCTCAGCAGAGCTCACTTGAGCGACTTTAAGACAGCTGAAATTCAAGACCACGGATGGGTTTGGGGCAATACATCTCGAATACAGTGTTGTTGGACCTCTGACAGCTGTGTGAAAATTAATGAAAAACAGTATAATATGGGAGCTTTAAAGAGCTCATTTAAAGAGATGGCAATTTGAAGGTAGCTTCAAAACTATAAGGAGCAGCATAACTGCTTACTGCTGCTCACTGTACTGGAATGCTCTTTGCCGTCTCTATCTTTGGCTGGAGTGATGAGCTGCCCTTTTCTGCAAGTGGCTAGGTTAGCTGTGGAACTAAGAGGCCCTGTTAGCTTGTCATAGTCTGCCTGCGCTGGGACTGAAAACATTCTCTGAAACACACAGATGCTAGATTGAAGAAAGGGGGATACAGTTCAGAGGTGATTTACAGCATCTCTGATAAGGACTACATCTCTGGGGGACAAGAAGACACAGCAAGGGAGGATAAGAGAGGCATGAAGCAGGGTGTGGATCATTTTACATCTTACTCAGTAAACTGTGGATTTATTTCAACCAAGAATGTTTTGTTGAGTTGTATTTCAGTGATGTAGAGTTTGACAGAACGCTGTTTTATGATTAGTTAACCAGGCAATTATGCTCATCGTCAGTAAAACAGATAAGCTTGAATTCAGTATGGACTGCAGTTGTATTTTTCTGCTTAGTCAGCAATAGGTGTAAGAATATTTCCCTTCTTTACAATTTATGAGTTTAATTTGTTTACCTATAAGCCTAAGTTGCAAACGTGCTCCCTTTATGTCGTCCAGCTGAAACTACAGGGTCCATTGGACTATTGCCTCTTGCACTACAACTGAGGCAGGCCAGGGGCTAACTGGTTAGCATGCTAACTTCAGAAGACATCTCTGCAACAACATACAAAGAGGCCTTTGACACAACCTTAACACTGCTGATTCTTTACACTCAGTCGAAAATCTTGGTTCATTTTTGTTCACGTATGAAACTAAAATTCTATCCACATCTTACAAATATTCTTTTAATTTTTGTCAAAGCAAGTCTCAGTTCCTGGAGAGTCACAGGAATTCATATCAGATTTCCATTTAATCACATTTCATTCAGGTGTTGGGAGGAATTATTTGAGCTTTTTTATTTCATAGTTGTGTAAGTAGTGCCTGAACATAGCTGAGACCAAGCCTTTTAAATAACTAAATATGTGGTCTGTGCCTTTTTCGGTCTTGTATTATTCTGGGATTTGACCAGGTCAACCCTTGTGTGACTTGGGTTAGTGCTTTTTCTTTCAACTTTCAGGTCAACTCTCAAGGCAGTCACATCCAAATCATCTTTCAAGACTTCATTTTGAAAGCATTAACCTAGTTGCAAAAAGTTCAAACTGTTTCAAACTTGCACGCAGCTTTTCGTGTGATTGCAGGTGACGTTCCAAATAATTACAGAATTCATGAGAAAGTTTTACACGCAACTCCTGCCCTTTCAGATGACTCACTCGGCTCACAGTGTTAAATTCTTCTCCCCAGTTGCTCCCGACTCAGACATTACTTCATGCACAGCTAATTGTGACAAAAGTGCAAAGACTGGGTTGCTGTCAAACATCTAAACAAGTGCATGTCTTACAGGGATGGCATCTGGACCCTGAGGCCTCAGCTGACCCAGGGCTGCTCTAATTGTGTATTCATTAAAATTGTTTAGTAGCTGGAAGGCTTGAATGTAGCTCTGGTAGTTCAGGGTAGCACCAAGGGGAGAAGGATGATGCTCTAGGGTATCATGGGGGAAGATCTTATCTATAGCTCCATTCATGGGGAAATATGTCTGTCCATTTGGCAGAGGACAGCTCTGTCAGTGGGGCTGTGCCAGGAGATAAGAGAGATGACTAAGGGCAGGAGGCAAGCTAATGGGAGGGAGATTTCCCATGGCTGGCCAAAACCACTAGCAGCTGGCCATCTGCAAAAACACTACAAAGCACAAAAACATGATATTCCCGAGAAGCCAAGGCCATCATCAGGATCAGATTCGCAATTCAAAACTTTTTTCATCGTTTCAAAATGATGGCTTTGGGCTGCACAGAATGGCATGTAGCATTATTTGTCACACAATTTCTGTTGTGGTTTGAGTTAAAATTGCAGGTTCACCCAAAACATGTCACACACCCCCTCCTTTGTCTTTATTTGGAAAAAAAGTCAGATTTCAAATAATATCCCTATACTTATAATACCTCACCACTCACTGTTTTTGGTTTTTGACAGATTTCTTTAAAATGATAAAGCTATACATTTTTCCAGAAATAGTTAAGAACATTTTTTGCCTAGTTATTATGTCCTTCATGCATCTGACACATGCTATGTTTCCTCCTTAAACAACACTGTAGTTTACAAAGTTCAGCATTGTGCACCGATGAGAAGGAAAATAATAGGGAAAAAAAACAGGAAGAAGGCCAAAAATCCACCAAAAAAGAAAAGAAATGCATTTTATTCAAACCGGATTTCTCTCAAATTCATGAATTTCATCATTTTTCTATTCAAAATAAACACTTGGCCACAAAGTAAGCAATGGCCACATTGAATTATAAAACCAAAGCCACAAATATGAACTCCTTAAAGGTGCACTCTGCCACTTCTTACAGGCCTATAAACAAGCCAAGGGAGCTTGAAGGAATGAGCATTATGTACTTTAAAACCATATGTTTGCAAACATTAGAGCAAACTGTCTTTCTGAGTTTGAATTATGATGAGGTGAGAGCAAAAACATTCCATTGTCATCTAGAAGTCCTACAGTTCAAGAATAAAGTACTACATAACCAAAAATTGTGATTTAAAAAGTTACATAATGTACCTTTAAACTAAGCTTGTTTACTTTTTGAACCCTGATAACGATCACTGAAGCTGATGATGCAATTTCTGTCATACGCAGCAAAAACCAAAATGTCTCGCCAATAAAAAAAAACAACAACTTCAGTTGATCTATGTAGCCGTTCATGCGATTGCAGGTGTCTTCCTAGTTCCAGACAGAGCACCACGAGACAAGATTTGCTCTGATTCTAATCGTACATTTGTAATTAGCCTTTTCTCCCAAAGCACGCTATAGTTAAACATCAAAGCCCTCCGAAAAAGCTAAACATGCAATTAGAATTAAAATACTGATTAGAGTGAGATTTAGTGTGGAAAAAGAAGTCACACACACATGCACGCATGCACGCACACACACGCACGCACACACACGCACGCACGCATGCACGCGCACACACACACTCTCATGGACCTATCCAAAGCCACCGCCGGAAAGCCTGTGGTCTGTGAGAGAAAAAATGTCCATAAACACGAGTGTGGGTTTGCCTTGGCTACAACATGTTACTGTCTCCCTCTTCAGTGGGTGTGTAAATCTTTTCTGCCTGGTGTGCTGTGAATCTGTGTATAGCCTTAAGCGGCGCTCCATGCCAGCATGTTTTTTTTTTTCTCCTCCCCCCTGACTTTGTGGTGCGCAATCGTTTCGATGTTTCCCGTCCCTGTCAGTGGCGAGGCCTCGGGCCAGCACAGAGATGGAATATAGAGTCATACGCCAGTCAGACTAACGGCCCCGGCTATTTCCTGTGGCGCGCACAATGCGATGGGATTGGTCTCCACTCCTCTCTCCACTATGAGAATATTTCTGTGCTGCATCAGGCTTCATATGAGCAGATTGGTGTGGACCTTGTCCTCTGTTTTCACTTAAATCGGTTCTTTTCTCTGCTCAGCTTCGCCGCTTCCCTGCCTGCTGCCTTCTAAGGTCCCGTCTTTCTCCGCCTGTCTGATATGACTTGAATATTTCTGCCTCATAACATGAATTCTAAGTGGGTTTGAAGCTGCGGTTAATCAGCGGTTTATCGTTTCTGTGACCAGTGTTAATTTTGTGGGGAAATCCGACCACAGCAAGGTCCATTTATAAAAGCAAATATTAAGACAGGCAAGGTTTTGAGACTTTTTCAGCCAAGGAAACCAAAAGGGAAATCCAAGCCGGGCTGATGAAAACATATTTCTGCTCTGGTTATGTGGGGACACCACCAGAAGAAAGACTGTGACCCATTTGGGTTTCTGATTAACAGTTAAAGACGAGAGCTGAGATCTGAAAAGTGGAGTCTTAAAACCAGTGCAGCTTTCACACAGGACACTTACATATGACAGCCTTTACTGAACACATTCCATCTGCATTGGTCCCTGGTCTGTACAAGACTGCTGAAACAAATCATGGTTGTCAATATTCACTAACAAAACAGACATGTAACAGATTGTCCTCCCAAGCAAAGCAAAAGCATCAGTTTGGTTAGGTTGAGGCAAAAAAAAATAAATATTTGCTTAGATTAAGTGTAAAAATGTATTGGTCAAATTTAGGCAAGAAAACTTATCGATTAGGTTTAAGGAAATATCATAGATTGTTTTGAAATACCTACATTACTTAGGTAGGGAACTTCACTTACATAACATGATGTAACTTAACAATGTTAATAAGACAAAATAACTCACTATAGACTTTCCCTTTCATACTGTCCTTCACTCTTTTATAACTCTTTACAACTCTTCACAACTTTTGAACGTGGTTTCTGACACTGTTTGACCATCGAACAGCACTTTAGTTGAAGAACATTGACACCTAAAGGCTCATTGCAGTGATGTTTTGGCATTGTCTTTAATGTATTTTGTAATGTTGACAGTAGACCATCGATGTCTTTTTTGATAATCTATCTTGGTAATACTAAAAAACAAAATTCATGTAAACTGTCTAATACTTACACTGCTACTAATAATAATGTAATACTTAGATGTATTTACACCATTTAAAAAAAACTGTGAAACAAAATTTTCAAAATATTTTAATGTGACTATTTCTCTCCAAGTTATCCGCTTCCACTTCCTAATCTGCGGCATAATTTCAACAAATCAACTGTGTTGATGAAAAAGAGACAAAGAGAAAACTAGACTCTTTCTGTAGGTGCAAAATTAGCAACTAAGTAATTAACTGCCAATATGCCCCTAACCGATAGTTTGTATTTATTTTTATATATTATATATTTATTTATAGCATTTCTTGCACTAACGAACCTCCAGGCTGACCTGCCGCAAAGCTTTTATCACTCTTTATAAGCCAGCTTTGGATAATTACCTATCTTTTACAGTACAGTCTCCAGTTAAAAGCGTTTCACAAACAAAGAGCTTTACTGGGATCTGCAGAGCTGCTACACCTTTGCAGTGTTGTTTGCATTCAAAGTGCGAGAAGAGTGATAGTTTACTTTGGCTGCTGCAAAGCAGAGCTCAGTCAAGCAGGGATCTGAAAGGAGATCAGAACGTCTCACATTGTGGTCACTTTGTTTGATCGGACTTAATTCCTGCGAGTGCCACGAACACGCTTTCCTTTTGTCGAGTGACGACGAGCAAACAAAAGCCGCTCAATAGATAAAAGCATCTGCTGAGTGAAGGTATTTACATTTTTTTAATCCACATGTGCAGGCTCAAACGTGAGGCGTCATTAAAATACACATGTTTCAAATTATCACTCGTTTCTGAATGGCTGCAAAAGCAACACACAGAGAATTGCTACGTGAATGAAAAAGATAAATAAACCAACAAAAGGTGTTATTTAGCAGGGGCTAAGATTATGCAAGCAAAGGGTTAGAAAGTTAAATGTGGCTCTGTGCCCTTTGCTCTTCTCCTTGAAGCTGTGTTTGTTTAACAACATTAGATCCCGGAGGCTCTCAGAGGTGCTAAAGAGGGAGGACGGCCCAGCGTCAGGAGGATGTAACTCTTCCTAAAACCAAAAGGTGGCATTTGTTGTGTTGTGCTTTGGTTTATGGCACAAAGAGAAGGCTGAAGATCAAGTTTCATACAGTGCCGGAACAATCGCCTGAAAATCACAATCAGCTCACCTTCAATTCATTTTTTTTTATCAAAGTAATTCATCATGCAAAAATCTTGCTCGTTCTAGTCTAATGTGGGGAGTTGCCTTTCTCTGTTTTATATCACTGCAAATTAATTATCTTTTGGTTTTTAGACAAACTATCTAGTTCAAAGACATTGGACTCTGGGTAATTGGATGGACAGTTTCTCATTATTTTCTGAGATGAACAGTTGATTGAAAAAATAAACGTATGGTTGAAAAAAAGACAGACGTAATTAATAAAATCATCACAGCTCCAGAAGTGAGTCTGTAGCACTTTTCATTTAAAAGTACAAGGATATGTGTTGAGAATGATAAAAGTGGCAAAATAACAAGACAATCAGTCAACAGCCGTATGAGCAGCTCTGTGGTGCTTTGAGCTAAAAGTTCAGCATCAGTGCATAAAATTCAGGGGTTCCCCAGAGTAGTTACAATTCTATGTGAGGGTGCATGAATGTGTGTACAAAATAGTTTTACAATTTCTACACCAATTTTACATTGACAATGTATTTGTAGAGATATTTTTGCAGTGTATTAGCAACTAATGATTTTCTTTTTCAATTAATCTGCCAATTATTTCCTCAATTACTCAAAGTCCGGTCCATGAAATATCATGTCTTAGGTCCGACCAACAGTTCAAAACATATTCAATTAGAATGTTTAAATTTCCATAACATCAGAAAAGTAAAAACTAAAACAAAACAAAAAAAAAGAAAATTCTCACAGTTTAGAACCTGAAAACGTGTTTGGAATGTTTGGAAATGTTTTAATTTGTAGGAAAATGGTAAATTTTCTGTTGACAATCAGATGACAATCGATAATGTGAATAACTGTTGCAGCTCCAAAGTATATAAAACATCAGTGCTTGACAAAAATACAATTATTCTTCAAGCAGCAGAAGCACAGGAAACCTGGAAGAGATAAGAATAACTTTGTGACTGAAGTCAGTGCATGATGCTGTAAAAACAAATCTTCCAAAGCGAACGAAACAGCTTATCATAACACAACTGTCTTCATGTAAAAATGACGTTTTAGCGGTTTTCGAGGGAAGGCGGTGATGACAGCGTAACAAAACCCTGCAAACGAGCTTGGTAATTTCACTTTTGGTAAACAGTGAGGTTGGATGACTTCGGTGGTAAAGTGGAGTTTACAGCGGAGGAGGTCTGCAATGACAAACTGACAGCAGTTCTGTCAAACTCTGTACCACTTCCTCTCCATCTTATAACACAAACCGAGTCTAGACACACAAAGATCAACACTGCAAAGAGTTTTGCTGGAGCCAAATGGCGGCTGCACACCTCATCTCTCAGCCAACGCAGCATGTCTCCGCCTCACAACGACCAACAGCGAGAGTGAAGCGAGCGGAGCAGCTGAGAGCAGCCAGCTGGCCCATTTACACTCAAACGGAGTATGTGAGAATTTAAATATGCCCTGCTAGGAATGTCTGAGATCTATTAAACCGAAGACACGCTAGATTAGAGAGAAATATTGTCCTCATTAGCTCAGGTTTAGCATCATCTGGTGCTAAATAGTCTGGATCCAGTCGCACTGGGGGTTTTTCCAAGATGTACGAGCATCCTCCGCAGTATATTCCTCAATAAGTAGCAGGCAGCTAAAGCAATCAAACATGATTAATTAGGGATGCAAGTGATGATTATTTTCACTGGTGATTAATCTTCCAATAATTTCCTTGATGAATCGATTCATTGTTGGGCCTATACAGTGTCCAACAGTGGCAGAATTGGGATATATGTGGTGGAGAACCAGCGAGCAGGAAAAGCTGTGATACTTTTATAGTTAAACAGTTAAAAACCTTGGTTAGGATTAAAAAATATATATTATATTATTATAACTACTGCACCTCTGTAATAAAACACACCCTAGACAGCATGTTTTATCTATGATAGGGGCATCCAAGAGAGCCCTTTTTGGCATTGTTTGCTTGTTTTTTTCTGGAAATTGAAAGATAATCAATTCATAATGACATAGGATAATGAAAAAAAAACACAAATCCTCAAAGAGGGAGCAAAGAATATTTAGAATCAAATGAGCTCAGCGATTAATCGGCTGTTAAAATAGTTGCAGTTGATTAACTCATTGTCTCAGTGCAAGTGTTAATAACGTGTCATTAAAAAGAAAAAGAGAAGCGAAGACTTTGTAGAGCCAAGAAAATGGCAAAGACAAAGAAATGGAAATTCAATTTGCAAACATTTTACGAGGCAGTAAATGTGGTTGATTCCTCAACTTGAAAATCACTTAAGAAAAATACATATGGCATCAATGAATGCCAGGTTTATTTCAAGGAAAAAATTGCCTCTTGCTCTTATTTGAAGACAGAATTAAAAAAAAAAAAAGTATGATCAAACACAGCAGTAGGTGTGTCTGAACGGTATCATTAAGCCATGTTTTGTTGCTCAGCCGATGAGCGTACACAGGTATCTCATTAGGATCTTTTCTTTGGCTGGTTAACCACCACCAAACATACGCAGCTTGGCTTTGCGCCTGCTGAAGACGTACTCATGTCAAGATTAAACATTGTGGTTTTCCCCCAAAAGGAGGCCAGAGCATGTACACACACACACATACACATACACACACAAACACACACTCACACACACACCAGACAGCTGCTGAACCTGCACTATAATGCTCTGCAATTAGCTCGTGTTTTGTTTGATGATTTCTGCTGCCTCCAGGCTCTCTCAGGTACATGATGAATATGTCCCACTAACCTCATGATACAATCCCATTATTCAGCTGCCTGTCTCGTGCCCAAATGTCTGATCAGCTGGCACAGAGAAAACAACAAGAGCTGAACCCCCATCAGCTCATCACCGCCTCTCTTTTAACCAAACCGCAAACACATGAATCAGAGGATCGTGTTGCCAGGATGGATGTCACATATTACAGTAAAGTAAGCAGAGAAATTGACTTTAATTACGTAAAAAGAAATAATCTATTTTTTTGCTTGCTGATTTATGGAGATGAAAAGAAATGAAAGATTTACGGTGCCAAGCTCGCCGCTGTGGCCTGGACGCTGGATGCATAGAAAACAAAGGATCTCAGAGGTGTTAAAACCAAAACAGCAGACAAAAGCTCCAGTCAAGACCAAAATTATAGTGCGGATGACAGCAAACTGGTGCATAAATCTTTCAGCTCTCTTTTAAAGACACTCAGGCGTATGTTTTAAAGAACCGGCAAAGAATGAATTAGGCACAAAAGGAACGAACCAGAGTTTTGAGTATTTCCTGAAAATACTTCAACAGAAAATATTCTGCAGAAGGACGAGACGTCAACAAATGTTTTGGTTGAGCAGCCGCAGCCATAGCTCTTGAGCAGCTGTAGTAATAATGCGAGGGGTAAAGGAGGAAGTGAGGTGATGGTGGTGCAGAGCGTAAGAGGTCTGGAGGTTGGGATGGAGAGGTGGGTCAAGAAGATATTAACATGGAAGATCACTTCTTCTTTAATGTCTAACAGACAGTTTTTTTTTAACAATGACCATGTTACCATAACAACGTCACCCTGGTTTAATCAACGGTTATTTGAACCCAAACCGCGAGCTTTCTCTAAACCACACCAAGTCATTTTTTGTGCCTTAACCAAACCTTAGCTATGCTTTTGTAACATTATCACACAGATTTATATGAGTGACAGCTGAGAAGCCGCAGACAAATGAAGTTGTCCTGTAAACAGACACGTCAGATTAAAATAAATTTAAGGACTGCTTGTAACAGTGGTTCCCATCCCGAGGATTCAAGACTCCGACGGGGCTTCGTGAGATATTTAAAGAGGATCGGAAAGCAGAAGAAAGATATTTCTGCCTCACAAAATGATGTTTCATTCATGATAACATTACGAGAGGTTACTCTTTGGATGAACGTTTTACAACTAGTTGGCAAACATGAATGCAAGAGAATTTGAGATGCATAGAGGTTGAGACTGATCTTGACTGATGTTTTATTGTTTAAAGTTTAAAATATGAGGAGGGTTCATTCAGCGTTTAATTTGTGCATCAGATTTTTGAGAACAGGTGAACAAGACATGTATTTTAATCCCTTTTCCTGCATGTTTTACATTGTGCTATTTCAGTCTTTAAATTAATCCAACGGCATTCAATTCAGACTTCTGCCATGTTGACAGTCAGTGAAATGTCACGGTCCAGCCTCATTTCAAATTTCCGACATATTTACATGTCTGAAAGAGGCTTTCCGCAAATCAGTGTGTCTTGTATGCAAGTCTTTGAAACAGACACAACATCAGCCGAAAAGAACAACATCAGCCAAAGCTCTGAGACTCAAGTTCTGAAGTGCACCCCAGCCCTGATATTAGATCTGCTCCACAGAGACAAAGCCACCTGTCCAAGAGGCCCGCCGAGAGGCTGAGGGCCAAAATCTCCAGCAACATGTCAGATTCTTTGATTAACATTCCTGCCCGGGACTCATTTACCAGCTCTGTCAACAGGTGGATGCAGGGAGACAGGCAGGCCACAGACAGAATTATTGGAGGGGACTCTGACTGTGTCCTTCATCACTACTAATAATGAGACAGGTGAAAGAAGGAGCTGAACCTGTGAGTTTCCCCCTCTGTCTCCCTCCCGTTCCACCCCCTCCTCCCTCTGACAAAGAGGGGAATAAAGACTGTGTGTGTGTTTGAGAAATAAAAACACAGAGACAGAGAATAAGACAGACAGTGTGGAGGTGTCAGAAACACAGGAAAAAAGTCTACTGGTGGTGGTGATTTGGAGCCGTTTCCTTGGCAAGGGTACTTTACTTGTTTTTTTTTTTAAAAAAAGGGAGAGTTTTTTCCCCTCTTTCCAAGGACCCCGGGGTTAGAAAATCCTGTGAAAGCAACAGCTGTTGTTTCCTTTTCTCCAAACAAAGGCCAAGGACCCACTGGAAGCTGATACGCCATTCAGGGGCGGTTGTAAAAACCAAACGGGCACGGAGGAGTGAGTCAGTTCTTCTCTAAAGCCATGACAATTTGTCGCTTCAGGCAAAGCTAGTCCCAACGAGAAGAGAATATCTAATGGCAGCCTTGTTTGGTTTCAACTAGGAAGCGAAAGAGAAAAAAAAGGGATCTTGTGTGCATCATCAGACCCAGGATGATTAATTTATTCAGCTCAGCTTGCCAGCGTGGAGGTGCCAAACAAATGAGTGATGGAAGAAAAGCGAGACACAAATAATAAGACTTTTCTCAACTCGTGCTTTGCTCGCACTTCACAGCTAATAATCTGAAGGTTGGAGTCATATTTCTCCACACCAGACGGTTGTGCCTTTTCTCCTTTTGCAAATAAACAAACAATATCTTCAGCGTTTGGTTTCTGCAAATCTGGAATTGATTACCTCATTCATAAATCCCACTGTTATTATAGAAATATATACCACAACACTGTCTTGACTTTAATCTGACTGATCTGTTAAAATAGTGAGAAATCTGGCTTCACTGCATGAATGATGTTGTCCCTCTGCCTGCTGCCTGGCGTGCAGTTGTAGGTCAGAGGCAAATCTAAATATTTACTTCCTTCTCTCTACAAATCCCGTTTCATGGTTTCATGTTTGATGGCGTCAGTAAATAATCTCGTGGCTCGGAGTTAGACAGAAGTCCATAACTCTCTGCTGTGTTGCCATCTCGGACCACATCAGCTAAGTTAATTTCTGGAGCCAACCGCAAAGTCAACACGAGTGTTGAAATCGTTATGTTTGTTGCAGATGACCACAGGCTTTTGAGAGGAAGACAACAGATAGACGCCTGAAGAATGTATTTGAGTCTGCGCTGTGGGAACGGATACCAGACGTGGCATCTTTTACTTTTAGATATGCGAGGGAAGGACGGAGATGTTTATGTTTCTCTGGAGCGTTTCAGAGAAGTTTTATCATCTTATCTGCCAAGGCGAGTGCACGGCATGACTGCTGCAGATCTGATTCGTTTGACACAGTACATTTATAACATAAAGTCTAACTGATCAGCGAAAATAATTAGATGTCAGTCAGTGTTGACGATGATGTTTTAATGCAGAGATTTTTAGCATTGGAATGTGTATTCGTTGTTGGTAGCCAGTTTCTTTTTGGTATCGGGGATGTTGTTAGGATTCATACATTGTTTGAGGTTCTGAAAGGGGATGATGAAATGGATCTAGAAGAGGAAGAGGAAGACACAATTTGCCGCTCCATGATGACACAGCCCATCTGATGTCACCACAACACGCTTGAAGGTGGTATGGCGTGCTTTGACCCGACTGAAGAAGGTCCATCCAAGGTTGGGTGCAACTTGTGCGTGTTTAAACTGGTAATAGAGGCGTAAATCAGCGCTGCATGGTTTGACTCAGCAAGGCCGCGAGTTCCAGAAAAGCCACACTGGAGACTCCGCTGGTTGTTAGTAACCTAAGGGTGAAAACAGTTACAACCCGCCCTAAAACTGCAATTCGATGTTTTACATTTGGCTTGCTGGTAGGATATGGTCGCCATTTGACAAAGCAGGGCTAGCTATTATGACCAATTCAGTGTTTGTGCTAAGCTAAGCTAAAAATCACCTGGTTTTAGCTTCATATTATTGGACAGACATGTGACTGGTGTCCATCTTTATTGCAAATAATAATAATTTAAAAAGTTTAGTTTAGGATTTTCCTGTTTTCTCATCCAACATGAATAAAGGCCTTTCCCCAAATGTCAAACTATTCCTTTAAAAACCAGCCTTCAGAAAATGTTGGCATTTCTTTACAGGTGAATCCACATTTCTTTGTGTGTGTGTGTGTGTGTGTGTGTGTGTGTGCGTGTGTGTGTGTGTGTGTGTGTGTGTGTGTGTGTGTGTGTGTGTGTGTGTTATGGCTGAGTCCAAGAGGCAGATTGAGGGCTGAGAGTGGAAGCAGCTGGCTCCAAAGGGTTTACCTGTATGACTGCCGCCAGCAGTGAACTGTCTGCTGCGCCCCTGCCTGATCCACACCAGGGGCCTCAGTCCTGCAAAGACCCTATAATCCTGTTTATTCATTAAAGATGTTTGAAAAGCTGTGCCAGTTTCATGATTTACAAACTTTATCCCAGAGGCTGAAAAGGAAATCATTAGCTCTGCAAGAAATGTGAGATACACATATCTTAACCAGCCTGGCGCATCATATATAACGTTTTGCTAAAAGGCACGTTTCTGATGATGTTTTCATCACAGTGAGCTGTAGTGATAAGCAGGAAAAGATTTGATGTGTGGCAGGTAGCCCAAGTAATCACAAACTTACTTCACCTGTTCAATTTGGATCGTTTTTGGTGTTTATTTTTAGAATCCTGTACGACGATTTAAAGGAATAGTTCAACATTTTGGCAACTATGTTTTTTTTGCTTTCTTCCAGAAGGGCAGATGAGAAGACTGATTCTGCATTAGACAGTTATCTTCACGTAGATAATGCCTATAAGTGCAGGGAGAGCTGGCCTTGCTCTGTTTACTGGTGAGAAAACCAGCCTACCAACACCTCAAAAGCTAACTTATTAAAGGGCCATTTTATAAGATATTTGATTGTCGAGCCTCATTCCCACCTGCGCAAATACTGACGCTTTGGGCTGATTGGTTGGGTCGTCCAACTAAAGTATACAACAACCTGGATGGTGAAGTGCTACGTTGTCAAGTTAGCAATAGGGACTCTAAGCAGTGATGGTTGAGGGAGAGCTACTGCGTCCGCCAAACATGTATGCGGGTTGCAGTAGTAGTGGCAAACAAATATAACTATGCAACTCTTACAGCTACATTCTAAAAGGTTTTGACATATTACTGGGTACGGCAAACCAGGCGTCCTGCAGCAGAAAGCTGGGCTACAACCTGCCTACTTTAAGTCCTTTGAGTCCCTACTAGTATGTCATATGCTACATTCAGTTAGACTTTTAAAATAAAGCTTACTGACAAATGGTTCACTTGTTTTGACATACTGTGACTTTTGGAATCTTATTAACATTGTCAAATGAGCGTGGTTTTTGGTTTAGGGACCAAACCTACTTGGTTGGGTTTAAGGTAAAAGATCATATTTTGAGCTAAAATAACTACGTTCTCGTAACTTACAGTAACATGTGCAAGTGACATTAACTCATATACGTATGATAACTTATTTATGCAACATTATTAACATATCTTAAAAACAAATCGGTCTTAGTCTTGGGTCAAAAAAAGCAATGCAAACTCCAGTCTGTTACTGACCCATCCAACAACCTCCAGACTAAGACTCTTCTCCCTCCACCTACATGAAATAGAAAACTGAACCTAAAGAAACAAAACATTGCAACAGTATTTCGATAACCTTATAAAAAGTCAACATTGCCGACATTTGCCGGTTGTGTTTTCATTCTGTCTTTCACAGCCATTTGCCTTTTACCATCTGCAGCGCCGTCTTAGAGTACATGTGAACTTCTCTTCTTTCTTCCTTCTTAAAGTCTCTCCCTCATTTTTTATGTGTTGCTTTCTGTCTCACTTTTGCTGACACAAACACTCCCAAAATTTTGGCCTGTTCACTTTCACTCTTGCTACTCCAGCAGTACCCTCCCCCCCAACACACACACACACACACACACACACACACACACACAAACCTCTCTGTTTCTCGCTCCAGACATTGCTAACTCCCAGTTGTACGCCCCGCCTTCCTGTGCTGTTCCTGCAGTGTCTTTAACATGACATATGAGCAGCTCAGGAAAAGACTCGCTGGGCTTTCCATCTCTACTAGAGAGCTGCTAAGATGGATTTCCGTGTGAGGGAGGAAAGGGGGCTTTAAAAAAAAGAGAGAGAGCTGTGGTGAAATAGTTCTGGATTTTTGCAGTATAATCATTATCTTCTTCGAGATCATCATTTCCACCATTGTTTTTTCGCAACAATCTTGTTTTTCTTTTGCATATTTGAAATGTGTAGACCAGCTGATGATCAACTTGTCGGATAAAAAACGTTTTAATGAGCTGATTTTGTGTTCATGTTGCGCTTCCGGCTAACAAACTTCACTGTGTCAGTGAAGTGTGCTGCTCCAACACAACCACAGAGGAAGAAAAATCTCCCTGCTTCATTTTTCTTTTAGTTTGCGGGCTCCATCTGTCATCCTAAAACAATGCAGAGACATCTGAAAACCTTCCTGCTCCATCATGAACTGAAGCACAAAGAGGGCTTTATTAATGACCCTGAATCACCAGGCTGGCTCTCAGTTGCTTTGGTAAACTGGACCATTGTGTGCAGCGCCTTTGCAAGGCCGACTGGGATTATTCATTATGTGTTTAGCTCATGTCAGCCGAGTTTATTACAGATTCATCATGTTTTGTGCTTTTGTACATCGCAATTTAGGACACAATTTGACTCAAGCCAGTGAACAGTTTGAATTATTTTGGGTAAGAGTTACCAGTTGAATGTTTAAACTTACATTCGAGGGTTATTTATTGTTTAAAGGGAAATGAAAAGGTGTTTGTGTTTAGTAATCGCTGTGGAGAAAAACAAATTGCTGCTTTGAGAAGTATGACCGACAAAAACAAAACCAAAACAACAACAAACAAAAAAAACACACTTTTGTTTACCTCGAATGTGGCCCCTTTAAATTCGAGTAATTGCTTCCTGTTCCAAGTTACACTCAGCACTTCTTTTACAGCCACTTGTTGGACATCAAACAGAGGCTCCGAACCTCTTTGAGCTGAGAGGTGAAGTGCAGCCCACTGAAGCCTTTCGGATGTGTTTGCTCTTGGGATTTCACTTGAAGATGTTTACAAATGCCACTGCGGGGAGCACGACGGGAAGAAGAGAGATTTAAACTCAGTGTTTTTGGATGACACACTGAGCTGGATCGTTTTGCTAATCTGTTGAGTACATACAGTAAATGAATTATGATCAGCGAGAAAAATCTACATAATAAAGACTAATTGGGCAATTGTGATAATGCTATTATCCTATAATGAGAGGTTTAGCCTAAGTTACAGCATAATGTTTTCATACGTGGTCCCTATGAAGAGGATGAATATTCATTTATGGAGATGGCATAACTTCTAGAGACTCACTGAAAGTTAACTCGGCTGACTGCGAGCTGTGTTGAGGAGTAAAAAGTGGAGCCCAGTGTTGTGATCACTACCTCTTGCAGCTCCCTCTGTCCCACGCCTACCCTTCAATTAATTTCTTTGAAGGCTCCCATTTGCGTTTGTGTTAACAAAGCGGCATCAACTCACACACCGACCCAACATATTTATGACCTACAGTCCGTACAGAGGCTGTTCTGCATGAGCCCGCGCTGCCGCCTGCCCTCGCTGTGAAAGGAGAGGGAGCATAAAAGAGGAAATGAATGTGTGAGGGATGAATACGTGGCCCTGGGGGTCAGCTTAATGGAGTGGGACCCCGGCCCCTATTGACTTCCACTGCCAAACTATTAACTCCCAACAACTCCCGAGCTACGGCCTCATTATTCATGCGAGTGTGAAAGCACATTTCCTGTTTATAGATTTTTTGAGTTGCTGTGTTGACTTCTGTTGGTGGATTACTCGGAGACCACCAAATAATCAGTGTTAATGTCGACAGTTTAAGTGGGCGTGTAAAAGTCATGGTCGGTGCCACATCCTTTAAAGTTAACGTGACACAAAAAATAAAGATACATTTAAAGATATCACATTTAGGCTTACAGTTTCTAGCCATAAACAAACATTTTCCTCAGCTTAACTTACTCCTCCTTCTCCTCCTCCAGCTATGTGGCATAAAACAGAAAATGTGTATTCACATGATGTGGGTGCTTTAGGGCTGCATGACTATTTTCTGTATTGATTAATCCTTCTATTTTCTCCATAAATCATCTGGTATATAAAGCAAAACAAAAACAAAAGTGAAACGTAATATTCTAGGAGACATGGTGACATCATCGAACATCTTGCTATGTCCGAGCAATAGTACAAACTTAGTACAACATAGTACAAAAACAGCAAATTCTCACTTATTGATGCTCAAAATAGTTTCCTTTTGATTAGCTAATTGATCAGTTGGCTGGTTGTTGCAGCTCTAGCTTGCTGGTAACACATGTATGGAAAGTACCACCACATTTAAATAAAGCAAGAGGTTAGGGTTAGGATTGAGTTAGTGAGGGGTCGGAACCAAAGAATTGGAGTCATCTGACTACCTCCTTTGCTCCTGTCATTATAACTACTGCCACCAGCGGTCACTGCCAATGTAAACAACGGATGTTTTAACCTCCTTGAACAATTGACTGGTGTTTTTCTGGTGAGGAAGGGCTGAGCATTATTTGTCTCTGCGGGTCCCTTCTTTGTTTTCCACACAATACACACTTATCAAAGACAGATATAGACAAGGCAGGGTTTTTAAATTCATCTCAACAGATGTTTTATGATGAAACACATGGAGAAACACAATTGAATTTTTGTGAGTGTTAACATGTTTGTTGATGGGAAAACATCTTTTAGTGATAGACCAGGAGTTCACAGTGTTCTGTGACATCAGAACGGATTTCACAACAACAGAAAGTTACCATGGCACAAATGACTCGATCCTCGGTTCTTGTAAACAATACATTACCTTGTTCATGTCAGCAAAACGAAACAAAACTAAATTGGTATTTACATTGCACCGAAACTTTGTTCAACTTGTTAGCCACGTCCTGTGTCCCTTCATGGTGTTGTCATTGTTTTTCTTTGTCACAGTGATGCTCTCTGAACAATATGAACAAGAACTACACATCAACACATTGCACACAACATCACTCCGGGGTAAAAACTGCACTTGGTAGTTTTAAGGACTCTGAAAAGATATTTTTGCTGTGTGCGACACAGCCTCCTTGCCGTCTAGTCCCAAGCTCGCAGCAAGTTTATTCTGCAATGATGCGAAGATAGTCTTCCACAGGGACAAAATATCTCCAAGTAAATCCACCTTAGCCACAAATATTGGGAAGCTGAGCTGAAGTAAAAACTCATGTGGCCTCCTGCTATTCAACAGCAAAGAATCTCACTGCTGAATGTGTGTGTGCGTGGGTGAGTGTGTGTGTATCTGGGGGCTGGGGGTGTTATCAATAACAAGAGTGCAGGGTATGTTTCTTTAAGACAAGCCCATAAATGGTGGCCCGGTCACCACCTCCATCACTGAGAGGGGACTGGCTGCAGTTGGAGTTTTCCTTGGCGGGTCAAGCCTGCCATTGAAGTCTGAATGGGCTGCCATGGCAGATTACACTGCACAGCTGTCCCCCTACCGTGGAAATTAAGTTATGCCCCGTGTCAGCAAGTTTTGTGTTTTCCTCTCTCTGTCTCTTTCTCTGTCTCTCGTCCCTGCCCCTCCCCCCTTTCCTCTGCCCCCTCTCCTCTAATTCCTTGAATTGTGGAGGCCTCTCAAAAGTGCACAGCGATAAGAGGCTTTCTGGAGGTAAAGGTTGGTTCTGGGTAATCATGCTGGGAAAAAGAGATGAGTGGTTGGAGCTTTGGTGCATCCCTCTCTAAGAAAAACCAAAAAAAAAAAAAAGAAAGCATGAAAAGCCTTCCCATTTACCTTGAAATCTGTGAAAGTACTATCCTCCACAAACAGACACTGACTTCCACACATTGCAAACATTTGCATACACACCAGCGTGTACATACACATGTAAACACAAACACAAACTCAAACAAACAGAGGAGGCCCGGACTCGCTGTCGCTGTGTCTCTTTGGACTGCATCCTGCTGCACTCGCGGCCCCTGCCTCGTGTTTTGTTTATTTGTGGGCCAAGTTGTTTGTGTTGTGGTCAAAGTGAAAGGCAAACACTCCAGCTCCTCCAGTGATGTGTGAATATGCCGGGAATGTCCCCCCGAGCCCGCAGAGCAGCTGGACCCGCTGGCTGTTATGGACTGATTGAGGGTGCAGCTTCGCTCCAGAACATGATAGACTGTTCAAAACTTCAATGAAAGGGCTGTGGAGTAGAATTTACTACCCGGACCGACTGACTGTAATGCAACTGTGGGGAGCTGAGAGGTCTGATCAATACCAATTACTCAATGAAACGCTGCCAAGTGCTCAGAAATCTAACCTTATGTCATTATTTGCCAGCTGCTTGTACACATTTACTTTCAGGGTTAATTAGTGTTTCATAAAACCATCTATCTAACAGTACAGTACATTTGTTGAGGTTGTCCACAATATTCAATTTCTCCCAATGATCCCATCAAAAAGAGTTGTCTATAAGAACACTTTTAGGCTAACAATAAAACAATGAACTCTAAATGAAACACCACAGAACAGTGCTAGTCTAGGCTCCTCAAGCACTTTCTTATTTGACACCCCCGATCAGCAGGACAACATCACTTGTGTAGTTTAGATTCATATACACATTCGATTATGTTAGCAAGTACTTTTTTAAGATCAGGAGAGCTTTCTCATAATGCTCATCATAAAAACAGGTGGTTAAGGTGAGGGAACAATCATGGTGACGGTTAAAAGAAGCAGCCGAACATTGGCTGCTGGTAGAAACGGACAGCTGTTTGCCATTTTAGAGTTATGACACCCTAAACCTGTATTTGACATTCTGCTATACCTCCATATATAGCAGTTTCCTGTTTGTGGCGGGGTCCGCCTATCCTGCACAGGAATCGCATACACTAAACTCGCCTACAACATGTGTTTTTTTTTTGGCTGTGCTGTAAAAACTGATCTACCAGCTAACAATCTGTCGAGTCTTTGCCGCCCCTTGAATTCAGGACCCTGTATTATCAAACCACTCTTACAGATAACGCAAGTAACCACAGTGCTGTCAAATCCACCAGGATTGAAATGTCAAGGATTATCACTTCAAAGTTGGATGTTTTCTGACCTGACCATCAACCTGTCAGTACTCGGACTTTGTTGCCATGATAACATCAACATACTGCCTGCTTTGCCTGCAAAATAATTACTATGGTCACCAGAGGACTTTTGCTTGAACCTAAGCATATGCCATTTTTCAGAGCTTGCTCTTCTTCCTTCTTCTTCTTCTTCTTAATATTGTTTTTTTATTCCACATTTGTGCTACTTATTTTACCACTTCAGCACTTAAACAACTGTTATTTTGCATTCTCTCACAGTGCTGCAGTGTTTTTCCCATATTTTAATGCATTCATAACTTATTGATCATACAGAACACGTCGTTGCGTCTTCACTCGTCAAACTTCAGGCTGCATCGTGGCACATTTTGTTGCATTGATACCAATGTATTCATTCACCCCACTTTTCATTACCTTTCATTTCTTTCGGTTTTCACCACCGCATTCTTTTCGCTGGCTCGACAAACGGTTCCTCTGCTGGAATCGTGAAAGTTTTATCTGTCTTTCCTCTGAGACATTTGATGATGCTGCTAACATGCTGACGCTGCACAGACAACACACACATTACTAATTCAGTTCGATTCACTCAAACCACACTAGCTGTCGTTCAGATTACATGGCCACAGCTTTTGGAAAAGACGCAGCATTTCTGTTCACCTTTGCTGGATGTGTGTTTTGTTTCCTTTTGTTAAAACAATTCAGGTCAGAATATTCCTTCTTCAAGCTGTAGAATATCCCCCATTTACTACATACTTGGCTTGAGTGTAATAAGGCAGCTGTACATGTACCTAAAAAAAAAAAAAATCAGCATTTGTAGTCAACTTGCAGCTTAGTCTAGAGAGGCGGGAAATTGTATTTGCAAGTTTCTTCCCAACACAAACCAGTGGTTTTCTTTTCTTCACAATCTACGATGGGGTTTTGGTTTTTCTTTCTCTTTTTGATTTTTCCAACACTAAACCGACTATATAAGCACCGCAGAACAAACTAACAAAACCAGTCTGCAACAATTTGTGACCCCCTTTGTGAAACACTCAACGGCAACATTTGAAACAGCGAATATATCAAATGGCTGCCACAAACAGTCAGGTAGCAAAGCGTTCTCTTGGTGACAGTGGGATTAGTGCCGCAGGTTTTCTCTCAGGACCCGAGGAGTGGGCCTGCAGCTTGAGTAACTGGATTACAGGCCTTTTTCTCATTTCAAAGGGTTGTGAACTCAGCAGAGGTCTTGAATGATGAAATCAAAGTGGCAGCTGAAGTAGAGGGGAGAAAAACAACAAGAGTTTCTCGAAAGTCTCCTGGCATGGGACGAGCAGCTAATGAGAGAGATGCAAAATCAATGATCTTTGCTTCGCCCGTGTCACCGGCATCTCCTTCCAAAGGGCGCGAATTCAGAGAGCAATCCCCGAAGCGAAGGCGAGGAGGGGGAGCATCATCTGGAGAACTGAAATAACTCAAAATAACAAAAACAAATTCTGAGCTGAGAATCACGAGGAAACAACCAACAGCGACACACCTCTTTTTATGGCCACCTTTTAACAAATGCGCGCCTAAGCTATGGCACAGAGGGGAGTCGAGGTGGAGCCCATTCCATCGAATACCCTGTGGTAACTTTAGGGGATTATTTCCAAATCCTTTCAAATGAATTTCCATCTCAGTGCCTCCTCCTCCGTCTCAGCCATTCCAACTGTCCAACCATTTCTGCATCACTTTCTGCACAAGCTCGCACGGAGCCAAGGCCAAAAACAAACGCCTGTGAGAAATATGGTCAGCACGAATGAGTAGGAAGGAGCTCACACCGAAGCCTGAGAAGGTAGAATATTAGAAATACAGTACTACAACTGCACATAACGCTCAAAACATATTTTCACAACAATAAAAAATTGTTGTGAAAACGGTCAAATATGCAAACAACATCTGTCTGTTCATAACGACCAAATAACCCACATGTTTGGGCCCAAAGTCTTTAGAGTACACACTGACACACCTAAGTTTTTCAGTTTTTTAGAGGATTTTTTTAAGTAAAACAAATTCCAGCTGAAAAGGGTTCCATATAGGTTTTCCATTCACCTCTGTAAGAAAAAAACAGCACCCCAGCTGATGCCAGGGCCTTAAGTAAAAACACTGCGAGGAAAAGTAGGGCTAAGGTCAAATATTCCATGTTGTCAAATACACCTAAGAGTAATAAAAAGGTCTTGTTATTCTATACGGCTTAACCTTAATTTACAGCAACAACTTATTACATTGAATAAATGTAGCAGAAGGAAACAACAGAAAAAGAAAAGGAAGGGTAGGATTTGTTTCTTTTAAAGTAAAATACTGTAAGGATTATTATAGATATCATTACAGGCGAGGCTTCGCCGAGCTTCTACAACCTCCTGCGTCAGTGGTTGAGAAAGCTACACCTTTGTAAACATTGTGCTGTGATACGCATGGGGTGAAGGGGTGAAGTGATCTGCATGGGGTGAAGTGTGGGCCGTTTTGTTCAGGAGGCCAAAGGAACAGAACTGAGCTCACTGAAGCAAAGTTGATGGCAGAGATACCTTACACACGCTCAAAGAGCTGGAACACAAACAGCCACAGTTTGTAAATTAAACCCAGAGACAGCCTCCCTCCCTACCCCCCGACACACACACACACACACACACGCACACACACACACACACACACACACACACACACACACACGCATGCACAAACACACACACACGCACGCACGCACGCACACACACACATACACACACACACACACACATACACACAGCGGAGAGCATTTTAACAGCAGGAAGGTTTTTGTTCTGGTTTGTTTTTTATCAGCTGAGGTATCTTTTCACATTTTGTGGCCACTTAATTTATTTAACTAAAATCATACCATAAAAGAAAAAAATTACTTCATCCTTTAAAATCTCTTGTGAGCACCACACCGAGAAATGTATTCAAGCACTCATTGTACGCCATTTCCATTTTATGACGGACTGCAGTTTTGTGAGATTTTTTGCACCTCATTCATCCATTCACACACCGCGCATTATTATAGCCTAATCAACGCATGCTGCGCTTTCTCTAAGTGCTGAAAAACCGCCTGAACAAACGTGAGAGGGGAAAGAAAGTAAAGCAGGAGGACGATGAGGAGGAGGAGGAGGAGAAGGAGGAGGAGGAGGAGGAGGAGGAGGGGAGAACTGGTTGGGGCCACAGAGCTTTTCTCCTGCTGGAAAGCTTCATGCAAGGCAGACCACATACCGACATTGCAACACACTGACAAGATATTATATTTATGAAGAGAATTTTGGGGGTTCGTTTTCAGCAGTGATTTAGTTTAATGGAACATTTTCACTTGGGAATATTAATGTTCTTGTGTCAAGGTTGGATTCATGTTTTTGTTTTCTCGAAGCAAAGAAAAAAGCAAAAAGTAGTGAAATAAATAAAAAAAAGCAGGTAAAAGAGATAATTTAACAAAAACACACAGGGGATGCTCGGCGCGCATTCAAGATAAAACATTTGTCTCCGCGGCCTGTCGTGTTTTTCTTCCCTCTTCTTCTTTCCTTGCAGCGGAGGCTTGAGACCCAAGCGGCAGCAGATCGTTCCCACATGCTTCCCCGCCGCTCGGCTCTCCAGAGGTGTCAAGCCAGCCTGAAAGAATGAAGTGCCTCCCTATTGTGCTACCCAACTATTATGTGCTTAACATTTCCATGACAAAGATGCCACTCGACTTCTCCTCCATCCATTCAGCTGGAGGGCCCTTGTCCCCCCCCCTAATAAAACATTTTGCAGCACATCATTGATTTAAAGGCCCCTGAAGCAGAGCAGAGAGAGGGGTGGCGATCTGCAAGATCTTGTGAAAATTATATTAATAACAATTAGAATACACACATGCACTCACAGCTGCATGAGTGATTATTTGAGTAAAAAACCTAATCAGACACATTTTGCACTTTGTAATTCGAATTAAAGGAATGATCCACGATCTGGTTTAACAACAGCTGCTGAATTTGAGCAACTAATGTGTCTTATGCTTGCATCAGTGACATTATAAAAAGGAAGTATTCATTTGGAAAGTTGAGAAACAGCAATATATATATATATATATATATATATATATATATATATATATATATATATATATATATATATACATACATATATATATATATATATACATATATATATATACATATATATGTATATATATATATATATATATATATATATATATATATTCCATCTATTTTTTGATAGCTGGCATTGAACTAAATTAGAATAATCCATTGAAAAAATACAATGTTTCTTGCCATTTTCTTTTCATTTTTCTGTTTTACATATTGTCTCTTTAAGAGGCGGTGAGTGTAAATTGTGACATCTGTGTGCAGAGGATGTCGGTGGTGGAGGACGGAGAGGGTGTTGTGTTGATTTATGGTGCCAGTTGCTTTTGACAACAGCCAGCTAAATCAAGACATTTCAGGTCATTAGGCTTTCAGTCAACAATGGAAGCTGGCCTGCATTTTAAATGAGCTTGTGTGTGTGTAATATATATATATATATATATATATATATATATATATATATATATATATATATATATATATATATATATATAAATATACATATATATACACAGCGTAAAAGTTCACATGCTGTTTCACTCTGTGGGACGAACACTTAAATTCTTGAAACATCACACCTCTGCCAACCATAATAATGTTGCTTTAAATGAGTGAACTTAATGAAAAACTTAATTTGTACAGTAAAAGCAAACTAATGCGCAAAGCCATCTGAGCAATCAATATATTATGGATCAAAATAAGCTGCTTTTACCTTTAATGTGGCCTTTTTTCAGGCACATCTGCCCTTAACTGTCATGCAAGGTTTAACATTGTCTTAAGTGTGTGAAAAATAAAGATTCACACTCATCAGCTGGATAAACCATATACGAAGTTACTCCAAGCTGATTTAATTTAAAGGGGAAAATAAAAACAAGCACATACTTGTGTTTTCAGTGTCTTGGCTTGCGATAACTGCTCCAACATGTATTTTTCCCCGACATGCTTATTGTAGCAAAAATAAAAATGATACCTTTTACAAAAACCCCAAACTTGACTGAGCAAAAAAAAAATATCTGTTATTGAGGTTTTAAAGCACAATAATAAACCCATTCCCCCTTTCGTCTGAATCGAGGAACAACGTGGCAAACGCCAACAAATAAGTCACAGCCAAGAACGATATCTTCAAGTTTCCTTTATGCCTTCTATAAAAAGTATATCAATAAGGCAATCATACAGTGGATTTAGACATTTCTCTCTCTAGGCTATACACAGTGAATAAAATCATCTCATAGCCTCAAACATAGAGGATTCTCTGGGGGAAAAAAATCTATACAGGCTATACACATATATACAATTATCTTTGAAGAGAATACAGTCAAAATAACTTCCCTTTAAAGCTGGAATTCTCAGTCTTTTATTCACATGATGAACATTTGGATGTAACTAGTTGGCATGTAATAAATTACTGTTTCACTTTAACTCCTCAGTCTATTTACAAGTTCATAGATTCCAGCATTAAATACTTGTGAGTCCTACAGTCCTGGTGCCAAACGACAACAGGGTCATATAAAAATAGTTCTTATCTTAAAAAAAAAAAAAGATTGGCAGTGCACAGCATGTACTGATTAAACATTGCATTGTTACCAAAACAAGCCGACTGTGTCTCTATTGTGACATCTTTCCTATCAGAGTCTGTGGCTGAGGGAGAGTCAGACAATCTAATTTAGCTTATCACGTAAGCAAAGCATGTGGAGAGCCGTGGAGTGTTGTGGTTTGATAAGAGAGCAGCCTGGAGCTCAGGCACTTTTGCAAAATATCTTTTTTTCTGGACTCATTTGCATAGAAAATTATCCTGATGTGATATCCTTCACTCTGAGATCAAACGAGGCCTGCGCCCAAACACCCTCTGCCCAAGTCCTCTGAGGCTCCAGCCCCTCACAATGGAAGCAGGTCAATGAGTGACAAAAGTTTAGATTGCCTTTTTTATCCGGACAATAGTCGGGGCAGATTATGAACCCGGGGACTAAATGAGGGGCAATAGAGCCAAAATGGATGCCACGAGGGTCAAAGCACAGCGGGCCGCTGGGAGAGAGGCTCCACTCCCCAGCTCCTCTGGATAATCCGGATCCGGAGGGTCGTCGGTGCCTTCTGGGTCTGCATCGTACTCGGTCCCGCTGCCCTCTTCCCTCACCGGAGAGTCGAAGCAGAGCGCCTTCATGCTGCTCTTCACGAACTCGCAGATGGCCCTCTCCGTCCCGTCACACATGCATGTGTCCAGCTGCTGACCCTTGGGGATTTTACGCATGTTCGCGATCACGTTCCGGCAGGCGTTCGTGCAAATCGCCCCGCTGAAAAGTTTCCCGCAGTGGTTCAGATAGTCGTGCATAGACGAGCTGCACTGCTGGTCCCTCTCGCACTGGCGCCGAGCCTCCGTGCAGCCGGTGCTTGTAGTCCTGGGCAGGCAGGGCTCGATGGCCCGCTTGGTGCTGGTGCACACCGGGTCGTGGGCGCAGCTGCAGTCCTCCAGAGCCGGCCCGTTTTTGGTCAGGTTGAGCTGGACGAGCGAGGAGATGCAGTGGCTCGGACACTTCTTCCTCTCCCCGTTCAGCACGGGTCCACACGCGCGCGTGTAGTGTTCGTACGCGTAATTGCACTCGGGTTCGCTTTGGCAGTTCATGATGGCTTGCCAGCATATCAGCCGCCGACCGTGGGACGGCGAGGCCACGGATAGGTAGCCAAAAAACAAAAGCACGCAACCGAGAGGCCAAACTGATCTACAGGCGCTCTGTGCCAGGGAGCCAGAGCTTGCCATTGTTCTGGCTGCAGGAGACGGTACAAAACTCACAGCGGTGTCATATGTGAAACTTCTACAGCACTTCCATGGATAGTGTCCTCGCTGGAGAGAGTCGTGTTTATTCCGAGGCAGATGGTGTGTTATGGGCCCGTGTGTGGGCGTTCAACAGGCTGGCACCGCGCTGTGTAATCCCGGCTCCATAAACCCGTCAGCGCTGATCCATTTGAGCCGGATTCTCGATCGAACCTCCCCGCTATCCATACATGACGGGGGCGACAGCTGAAGCGGAAACTCGCAGGAGTCACAGGCACGCCAAAAGAAAAAGTTCTCCACAAGTTTAGGAGAGTTTGTGCGGCCGCTCATTCCATCGCAGCGATTTCGGAGTTCATGCAACAAAACTGCCTCCAGATCAGCGAGTCCCTCCTGTCGTCCCTTTCCCTTGCTAGCGGGTCTTCACCAAAAAAAAAAAAAAAAAAGCGGCGCCGGACAAGTCCCCGAGAGCCGTGTGGTGGAACCGGCCCGGATCACGCAGCGGTCCAAGTGCGCACGGGAGTGCAAACAAATAGTGCATACAGAAAAACAACAGCCCTTGAGGGTCGCGAAGTGGTCCTCTACTCTCTCCCCTTTGAGCGTTTGTCTTTCTGTTCCTCAGCCCCCTCTCCACACATTAGCGAGGTGCCTCCCATTGGTCGGCCACTTGTTGTGGCTTTCTACGTAGCGAGGGGCGGGAGTTCAGGGTGGGAGGAAGATGGTCTTGAGAAATACAAGGTGAGGTGGGCTGAAGGAGAAGACGTTCAGGAGAGAAGAGTCTTGCTGATTTATCATTTATAGAATCCTTTGGTAGCACATAAAAAAGTGCGATAGCAGGAAAAACTCATGATTTTCTTCAAAACATTGTTGATATTTGTCTGCATTATGATCACCAGCACTTTTTTTTCGTATTATGGCATGTAGGATAATAAAAACTATTCAGGTTTCATTTGTTTTTTTTACACCTCCACTGATGTTTTAGTGTATAAATTCTTCATTTTGTGGAGTAGTCTCTTGCATAAAGTCTTGTTCGACTCAGAGAGAAGTCCTGACAGAGGATTTTGGCTTGTTTATTACACAAGGAACTGATATTCTCTATCATAACTTCTTAATGTTCGTCCTTAAAAGTTATATTACCAGAATCAGAAATATTTAATTGAGTCCAGAGGGGATATGGGGGTGCATTCCAGTACAACAGTATTGCATATGACATTGTACCCATATAATCATAGGTTTAAGGGGGAAAAATTACTTTTATGAAAACATTTTTTATATTTGTAAATTACTGTTTCATAATGTTTGATTTAAATCAGTGTAAACAGGCCCATAACTTTTCCTGCGTTATATACAAGAAAAGCCACGTAGGTCCATTGAAATGGCCACTAACATGTTAAACATGGACTGATTTTTCATTGATAACATTTTCGGAGTACATTTTAAAGCATTTGCGGTCTGATTTGCATTTACAGCATATAAGCAAAGCCATGCTTATATGCATTTTTTAGATGTTTTTCTTGCTGACAAAAAATGAGAGGACAAAGAGGGGATTGGCCTCCAGTCAGAACCTACAGCCACACCAGAAAAAGGCACTGGAAGGGCACCCTAGCGGTCACATTATCATGTTTTATCCACCATTGGGGCATCCGAGAGCGTACTTGCCTAGTGTTATATTGAACATCAGGGCACTAGGGGTGCTCAGTCACCTGAGTCCACCAGTGCTCTTAGCAGTTCAGTTCCGTTTGTTACACATTAAAAAGATTATATTTGTGTTTTCCATTATCAAAAGTTGTGGATGATACCAAAAGAACAATTCAGTGTGCTTCTGTTTTTCGTCACCCTTCTTTTACAATACTCAGCACACTGATCTGAAACTAAAAGATGGAGTTAAAACACTACAGACTGGTGAACTGGAACAACCAGTTGAGGATTACAAAATCACAGTATGTGATTTGGCCACCACGCCAGCCCACTAAACACCTTTTTATACATTAATATCCTGCAGATAATCGATAATGACACTGTGACTGCACTGCTGTACAATAATGAATTGAAGTGCACCACTTCCTGCCTGCAGTGCTAATGATCTGTGCAGCATCCTCACCAATAATTTAATCATGCACATCCTATTAACTCTTCCTCTGCAGAGCAGTTGAGTACAAATTAATTGTGCTGTAACAGGGCACTCAGTGAACATCGTTTAATATAATCACTCATTAAGGCTAACTCTCATATTATTGCACTACATCATACGCTGTCAAATGTTAAGCCGGTGAATCAGAGCACTGGCACTTCTCTCTGCCGCGTCTTGCCTTAACATGTGATCAGATATATTAACCTTGCCCACAGTCGTCATACCGCTGTCCACTTAACTTAGATTAAAGTACGTCATCAGCCTTTTTAAGTGGACTCCAGGAGTTGTTCTGCGAATAACCAATCCCTTTTTTCAACTCTACCAACTTTTCCTCAACTTGTTTGCATCAGTTAGTGATTTTTTTTCATCTCCATTATCAACTTTCAACAGCTTAGTGATGTGCAACAGGTGTCAGTATCATGCATCTGACAATAGGTAATAAATGTGGGAGGACCATAATGAAGCAGTTTTCAAAAATGTATCTCATTTTCATTTGTTTTGTTGTTCTCTCTGTCACTATCTGCCCCCATTTACATTTTGTCATTAATGAATTGTGTTTTTCACAATAATTAACTTAAGTATTAATAAAGTTCTAAAGTACTTTATCTTATCTTGACACAACCTTGCAGTCTGGTCAGTTGTAGATATTTATACGTGTGCTGGTGATATCAGTTCTTCTTCTTCCTATTCATGTAGGAGTTATGGAGATCATACTCAGAAGTGAGGGGGAAAACAAAAAACAAATATGAATGAATGCCAAAAATCCACAAAACATGCCACAGAACAACAAAGTGAGCCTAGAGAAGCAATGAAGGTTTTTACAGTGTTAAATTAGCTTCAGTGTATCTAATTCATAAAGTATATGCTGTACAACACATGTGTTGGTTATGATTCACACCTTGTGTTTCAACTCAGGTTTCTATCAGCTTTCATTTCCAATAGACAGCTGACTAGTGTTGGTGGGGAGAACAAGAAAAAAGCAATTTTATTGTAACTTTTAGTATTTCTGGGTTAGAGTTCTTTCTGATGTTTGGTTGTGGGAAATGGTTTTTGCATGTTTATTAGTTTTGACTGTACGGACTTTACTGACAGCAATGACCAAAACACATTGTAATGCCCTTGTAGGGCAGCAACGAACATTCATTTTCATTGGAGACAAGTCTGCAGATTGTTTTCTTTAGTTTTTTCTGACCAACAGCCCAAAAGCCACAAAATTCAGATTACTATCATAGAAACCGTGAGACCCAGCTAATCCTTTTGTATTTTTCCCGTAAAACAATTGTCAAAATTATTTTGGTTATATTTTACATTATTATGGAGACAAATTGAGCTTAAAGTTTGCTGATTCTAATCAATGCAGCCAACATTTATCTGCCTCTACAAAAACATACTTTAAATATGATAGTAAGAAAAAAAGTAAATCACAGACGTAGTTGCTACAGAGGAAAGTCACTTTAAGAGTGGCAGCTCTTCTTGAAGCAGCTCTGAATGTGTACTTCCATTTTACTGATACCTTTTCCGAGACCGTCACAAAGGTCAATAAAAATCTGAACACCCTGTTTGTTTTAGAAACAGCTTTAACTTTACAGCTTCTTTCCAAGAGATTAGATATCTGCCTGGACCTCATCATCAAAATGACACACAAGTGTGACTGTGTGTGTGTGACTGTGTGTGTGTGTGTGTGTGTATGGGTGGGTGTGTGTGTGTTGGTGTGAGTAAAATGATAGCCCACATGTTGACACATGAGCGAGAGGAGGCAGTTTAGTTCTTGAGGCTTGATGTGGATGAGGGAGTCAGGGAAAGAGAGCAGCGAGGGCACAAAGGCTGTTTGTGTTTCAAACAGCATTCTGATCTCAGGAATGTACCTTTAGGCCACAGCCGTGAGCTTCCCACTGCAAACAATGCACTCAATGTCAGTTACGGCTGGCTAGCGCAGACGCTGCTGGCGCTACTCCAAGGTCCCAACTCGTCGAAAATGATGGATACAGGGAACTCAATACCTCAGGAGTCCCTCTCCTGCTTTCCCTCCAGCACAAAGAATAGAAACACTGTGAGCTTCGACAAAAGGTTTCCAAACACCAACATCTTCATTGTTTCAAGTGCTTTTACACAACTGTAATATGAAACAGAGGCAGCACCATTAACGTCAGATATTTTATTCATCAATCTTTTTAATTTTTTTAAAAAAAAATTTAAGTGTAAATAAAGCATCAATTTTGCTTTTCCGAGTCCAGAATTGTTTGTGTATTTTGAAATTGGATTAGACTTCTAGGAGGAAAAGGCCTCTTTAAAAGCTCATCAACCACATAAAAAAAATCAACCCACACTTTTGTCTTTGCCAACAGCTGTACGTCTAAACCAGATGTGCAGTAGAGTGATGTTACTTTGAGGGTTCAATTAAACCTCAGTTCTTGCCGCAACAGTCCAATTAAGGGACAAACATAATGATATTAAACCATCTCCTGCTGGTGTTCAGAGACAGAGCTGGAATGAAACATACTTTTAACTTAATACAAGACCCAAGCATCGCACAGATGCATTATGTAAACTTTCCAATGTCAAATCTCATTTCAGTAGAAAAAAGGTTTTAAAATGCGCCTTTAAAATTTATGTGTGTGAAAATTAGGGTTGTTTCGATCCTGATACCAGTATCGTAAACGCTTCCAGTCCTGCCCAAAATGCTGGATCTGGTATCGTCGACTACACGAGTCTATGCACCGATCCAATACCACATATTCATTTAGCCTTAAATTGGGACCATGCTACTTTCCAGCAGCTTCTTGTACACCTGTATACAAATTCACAGGTGTTTTACTGCTCAAGTTGTCTATGTCCATATGTTTATAAATAGGAAGCTGCTTGCATGATTTTAAGCTCATGACAGCAAACTTTCGTTGCGATCGGCAAGAGAAAAATGGCACTGGAACATCTCTGGTGAATATCTTTGTATCATATGTTTATAAATCGTATATTCCTACATCAACAGATGTTGCACCATGAAATACAGATTTATAGGTCTGAAAGAGTCCACAAAATCTTGCACACTGTCTTTCACTTGTACTCCTTTAATTAATTACGATTTAGCATTTTACCTCGTGAGATCTGTAAAGCAATAGCAAAATAAAGTGAGAAGAAGCAAGTGACGGGATAGTTTTTGTGATCTGACACATCTGTCCAGAAGATTTTCTGGAGTGCAGCAACAAATTTGTTTAAAAACGAGATCATGACTTCGACTTGTGTCAATACTTTCTCTAGAAAAAACATCAAAGACATTTCTAATACCATACTCATACATTAATAGATTTTTTACTGTCATATTTGAGATTTTTTTAACCCATGGATGGCCGCAGAACCGCTGTTGTTGAAGTGTAAAGAGAGCTGTGTTGTGAGGATTTCATTAGTAACTGAGGGAGCTGAGTCCCAGCAGAGCGGCTCAGCGGCAGTGGGCCTGCGCCTGTGCTGTCTGAAAAAGGAAATATCAGAATACAGGAAATGAGTCGGCAGGAACTATCCATTCAAATTGCTTCCTCTTTGGGATTTCGGAGAAGCGATAATGGCAAGTGATAAGTTATTTGGAACAGAACCAAGTAAAAAGATTAAGGATTCATTTCCTTCCTCATGTCTGCCTATTAATTTGCCTCTGTTTCGTCTGGCCTCTTCCGGGGGATTTGAGTTGATTTGTTCGGTTTGGCACTGTAGAGTGACGCACAAAGTGATTACAACTTAGTTCCAGAAGATTTTTTTACCATTTCTGAAGGGCTTTGTCTACAAGTCATGAATCCACTGCACTACAAAACAAGTAATCACTGATGTAATGCTCTTTCAAGGAATAAACCCAAAAAACAGATCGGTAAACAACTATTTTAAGGAGGTAATGGGAAATATACACTTCCTTTCCGGCTCGATGAAGAGAGGGTGGATCCCTCCTTCAAAATCCTGCCAAATGGGTAAAATGTTAAATGAAGTGTTATGGGGCGCGTGTTCCTTTAATCAGTAAGATTAAAGTCATCCATCATGTCAAAGAGGCACCGATCCTGCTGACCCCTTTTAGCACAGTCCACTGCACTATAATTTCTACAAGATTCAGCATGATCTGATCTCCACCTTTGGTCGACCGCCAAAAAAAGGAACAAACTCAGACAACATAATTTGGTCATTTTTGTCAGGTGCCGCATCAGTCGTAGTTTATATGAGTCATATGAATTGTTCTCCTTCGTAACACTGAATATTCACTTCATAAGGTTATATAATGTATGAAATCCAGTCATTGAGGGAATTAACCACATTTTATGAACTTAAACTGGAGTTTTGCTGACCAGCTCTATTTAGAAAGGAACTAAAACAGCAAATGCACAGAAGAAACACGACATCCCTAAGTTCACATCTGGCCTCAAACTTTCATTCCATGTTTTTCCCCATCTCTCTGTCTCTCTCTCTTTCTACATTCATTTCCTGCCCTTTGTCTACTGCATCAAAGAAAGACACAAAATGCCAACAGAAATGATATCAAAGAGAATTCAAATGCATCACTGTAACGGTGCAGATGTCCAGTCAGGAAAAAAAAAAAAACAGACATCAGAGATGTAGATGAAGTAGCTTGTTCTGCCCTTTACTGACTGCTCTGTTGATGGCGTCTCCAAATCTGCACCTTGAGGCCACTCAGCAATAAGGAACTTTGATTTTTTTCCCTGGTTGACAACCTCCCCTGTCTGATCCAGGTGTCTGCTGACAGAGGGATATCGGTATTCCTTCCCCCCGGCATTAGACGTCTACACAAAATGCTAAAATGAACCAAAGCAGCAGGTGGGGTGTTGGTTTTAGAGATCTCAGATAGCAATTAGGGCTTTGACCTCTTTACATCTTTAGAGACTGAAGCTCTCCTCTTTCTGCTTGTCTCCTCGACAGAACCTGAATAATAGTCTTGGAGTGACTGTCAGGCCCATCCTTTGTGCCTCTAACACAGACAGACCTCGACATCCTGACTAAGCAGTGCCCATCTTAGCCCTCATGTTCATTTCTAATAATCTAAAAGTCCATTAAGATTGGAATATTTGCTTTTAGAAATTGTAATTACATCCAGGTAACTTCTGCAGTATTCACCCTGACAGACCTCTATGAATTTCTAGATGGCCTCTTCACATCACATGAGCAGCTGTTGCAACACATGCTGCTCAGCCGTCAGCCTGTATGAACGGCTGTTTACACAGGCCCAAAGGCCTTTCATATCACTGCAGACAAACACCAGCACATATGGACCGACCAATAAAGACCTAACCTCCGACACAGACATATGACCTTAATCTCCCAAACACGGAGTGCAGCGAGGAAGAATTTAACAATATAAAAACACAACAAAGCAAACGTACTCATAATCACCCTGACCACAAGCGCTGAACATTCCTGATCTGCTGTTGATAAAAACGCCTCGCTTAGTTAGAGAGAGTGACATAAAACTGTGGCAGGACACACTATCAGTGCAAACTATGATGTGAAGAACTAAAGATATAATAATTATAGGGCTGTGAAACGTATTAAAGCTTTTGATACCACTGCCAATGCAGATACCTTACTATAATTCTCGGTTTTCACGCAAATTAGTCAGTTTCATCCCATTTAACAATATTCATTACACAACTTTTCAATGCACTTAATGTTGCCTTAACACAAACAGTCAGCCTGGTTGTCAGGATAAAATGCTAGAAGTTAACATTTCTCCCAATAACTGATGTGCTCACATTTGTACATGTCATAGGCCTACGTGTACCATATTAAAATTTCCACAAAACGAATCATATCACATTCACATTACATGTTTATGACCTGAATGCCATATCTGGAGGTGGAGGGGACTGTGGAGGTAGAGTTACAGACAAGAAAGCTGCCGAGCCAGTGACCATAGTTCAAGACTGTGTTTCAACATTTGTAAGTGTGAATCCATTGAACTTGATCAAACATTCAACTTTCAATTCTTGGCAGTTCTTGCAACTTGCTTACACAATTCAGTTGCTACTGAAGAAGCATGGGTTCAACACCATGAACAGTGTTTTTTATGTTATCTTATGATACATCTTTAAGACAGCCTCAATATTTCAAAACTGTTCGTACTTGATGATTCTGCAAGTTCAGATGCAGGAAGTAGTGTGTCCTATACTGTATGCAGTTGACAGATAGTAAGGGTGTGTGTCGGTATGTAGCACATTAGCTTAGCTTAAAGCCATCAGCATTAAACTAAGTCAGAGGATGTAGACTGTTGGTTAGCCTGGCATCAGGCACATATACCAGGCCATGTTCTTCTTCCTGCCACTATCACTGATACACTGAAAACAGATAGTTACTCTAACCTGGGTGCTAACGATATGAATCCAAATAAGCTAGCAGCACTTACCCTTTCTCTTGCAGAGATTTAGTCATTTTAATGCCCGGACTTGCTTCCACGTGCAAAACAAGTTCCCCAGACCCCATTTTGTAGGGGCACCCTCACTGGGTTTGGTCAAGGAACCTAAAAAAGAATTTGTTGGGTTAAAGAGCGTTTCTCAATCATCTCCCATTGACTACAATACAGCTGTCACCACAGTCTGGCCCAAAAGTGAGATTCGGTGGTGTAATCACCCTCCCTTCTTTTTTAGGTTCCTTGGGTTTAGCCCGGCAAAGAATGACTGTGATTGGCTCCAAGAAATACAAACAGGCCAGGGCGTTTTTTTCGCCATTGGACATGAAAAAGCTTTTTTTTACTGACAAGTTTGTATTTTGGAGAACTCTCCAGTATCAAAATGCTTCTCTGGGAAGCAGGCTGCTTTATGATTGTTTTGTATTTTTGTAATCTAAAACACCAGATTGGAAATAAATATTATATTTATGCTCCACTGAACTTCTCACTGCATTTGTAACATTTACACTACCCAGTCTGTCAGTACACAGTGGATATAGATAGATAGATAGAAATAGATAGAAATACTTTAATGATCCCAGACTGGGAAATTATTTCTATATGATATGTAAACAACAGACCACGCAGTAGAATGCCACCTCTCCAAGGCATTCAGACTGGTGTCCCAGAACCCCCTGGCCTGCAGTAGTTTCTGGCTGGCATTTTCTGGCCTCGAGTACGAATTTAAGAGATTAGACCCAGAAAAAGCACACAAGACCAAGACAAATGGCCCCCACCAGATCTCCAGCCCCCACCAACCTCAACCTCTGGCATCACAGTCTGTTATAGAGACGTCAAGTAGTGCGGGAGGGAATGTGAAACCCAAGCATGTTCCCCCATTTGGCACGTTCCTGAGGCTCCAACGCAGTTATGAGGCCACTTCATAGGAGTGTAAACTGTGTATTTAAAAAGCCGTCATTGTGGGACTAACATTGGCCCTGGTGTAGGCTGTTAGAATAACTGAATGACACAATGGTTTCTTTTCTAAATAAACAGATGTGGGTAGGCTGTTAAAACCTTCATTTTTTTTCTCTCTTCCTCTTAGTCTCCTCCTCCCCTCCTCCACCCCATCTGTAAGTGGCCTCACACACACACACACACACACACACACACACTCTCTCTCTCTCTCTCTTTCACTCACTCTCACTGCTTCACGCTTTCCCTTCTTCCTCCCTCCGTCCACATGTCTAAGAAAGGCAAAGGGCCGGTTTCCTCCTGCAGCTGTTCAGTACAGACAGGCCTCTATTCCAGCCTCGACATTCAAGTGATATCGGTGGTCTGCACAGGCTGATTAATTGCATGTCATTCTTAACTCCTCCAAGACCACTGCCCCACTGCCGCCCCCCACCCCACCCCCCACCCCTCCTCGTCTTCCTCCCACGCTGCACATGGAGGAAATTAACTCACCACAATCCTGCTGGCACTGGACTCCTATCAAATCTAATTCCCATTGAAAGATTATTGTGGTATTTCAAAATGACTGAGGCCAGTCCAAAATAATAACAATTATTCATAAGTCCTGAGGATAGCTGATGAAAAGCAGCTTAACTCACAATTAGAGTAATAATGAGAGATATATTTTTCACTTATGTGTTCATGAAGCTTTAATATTTTCTGATTTAAAAGTGAGGTTTGATCCTCTTGTGCAAGAAAGAAATTAATTTTATTAGAAGAAGCAATTAAGGTTTGTGTGTTATAAACAAATAACTACCTAATAACTAATAACTAAATAATAACATTAATAGTTATTGAAAAATCAAACAAATGGGATCCATCGGCAGTTTGGCATTATGGCCATCTTCATGTTGTTTATTCGAATCCAGAGGTGACCATATTTGGATGAGAGGGTGGAGCTGCGGAGGATTTCCTGATTGGATCTGACTGAGTACTCGGGGACACGCCTTGGTAGCGTTTTTTTATTTTTCTCTAAGTGAAAAGAATGCAAAAATAATTCCACAATGGGCTCATTTTTCACACCCAGAAGCTCTGTCCACTATTTATTCAGTCAATGGTCAAAATTTTGTTCATGATTTTTGTGAAAGTGGTTTAAAAAACTGTCTTTGTACTGGAATTTATATTAAAATGTTAAAGATTTGATACATGATTTTATCAATTTCTATGCATCATTTTTTCCTTTGTTGCTTTGTTCTTCATTTTGTGAGTTGTTTCTGATATGAATGGAGGGTCGAGGGTGTCATATAAAAAAAGATTTTAAGGCCATTTGAGGGAAATATGTGTTTGGAATTTGGGGCTATATTTATCAAAGGAACTTACTTGACCTGATTTTGATGTACAGTAATACTCACTTTCTGTTGCTTTCAACAATCTGGTTCCCAACATTTAAAAAAACTGTGGATTTATCAGATTCACTGTAAGTCTTCCATTTGAAAAATCTCTAGTAATAGTTTATGGTCCATTGTAGGGAAGGAAAAGAGACTTCAGTTAGAATCTGGTTCCTGCATGAAAATAAGATGAAAACTTTTCAAAGATGTTTAGTTAAAAGTTAAAATGAAGGCAGTGTGATTTTGAGATCTACTGAAAATTCGATCAAGATACTGGAAACTTAGGGGGGAATTGTGTTTTAAGTCAGAACATTTCAACAACTATTTGCCAGTGTCCCCAACAAAGTAGAGCAGGAGTGCATTCCCAGCTGGTTCTGCTATGCTGATAAGGCAGCACGGCTGCCTGGTGACCAAATAAAAAGCACATGTCTGACATAGCACCAGAGATGCATCAATCCTCCGTGAACTCTTGACTCCGAGGGGATTACTGTGGATAAGAATGATGTGACCGTTCCACATGTTGCCAACACATTCGCCATTTTGGAGTGTCAGCTTTCAGACAGTTTGAGTGTTTTAATGTTGATTGTATGTACTTTCAAAGATGTAGTCTTTTCCTGAAGGGCAGTTTGTCTGTTGTTACATAGTGTAGTATTGTTAGTGTACTGTATGGATTACTGTATGGATGGACAACCCAAAATTAGCTTAATAAATGTTGGCAATGTAGGTTTCTGTACAAATTTTCACACAAAAAACACTTGTATAGTGTTTGAAAAGATCATCTTTTGGCGGTGTTTTTAGTTACTTGTTTTGCTCGCCACAAACTCGGCTGGAGATGTCCTGACTTCCTTTCAAAAATATGTGTTTTTTGTAACCATAAACACAGCTGGAATATTGTCCCGAGGTCTCCCAAGAATGATTGAATGCTTTCACACTTATAAATGTTGAAACACTGTGGTCCCTCATCAAAAATATCCATTGCTTTCACATTTAACATGTTGAAACACAGGCTCAAACTGTGGTCATTGGCTAGGCAGCCTTCTAACCCGTAACTTCTCCACTCCCGCTTTCCTAATATATAGATATATTATAGTTTTTTGCCGTGGGCTAAGTCATTACTGAGCTTGAGTTGTGGTTATCTGATGGAAGTCACAGCAACAACAAGAATAATATCAGAAAGCAGGAAAACGTCAATGCTATGCCAAACATGCAATGACAAGACCTGCAGGAAAAAAACATCCTGAGCGCTACGATTGCTAACTGCAGATTCCCCCACCTTCACCTTCAGCTTGCTTTGACTTTATGGATGCCAATAACTTTTGCCTCAGGCTGGATGGTGATTCAATGAAGACAGCACATCAGGATGAGTGACAGTGTGTTGGCAGGAGCCGAGGGAGGCGGGGGAGACGCCCAGCATCATGAATACAGCTCACTGAACCACAAGGCGAGAGGTTGATCTGAGTCAGAATCACTGATGCTGGTTAGTGTTCACCTACTGGCCACATTTCTGATTCTGCAATAACCTGAACAGATACTGGCAGGTCTAAAATCTTAATTGAATCAGTAAAGTAGAGGCCTGATGTGTTATTGGTTATGAACTGCAGTATCATGTTTCTCAAGAATATTCCTGAGAAGAATAATTAAGCAAGAAGACCAAAATACTCCATCAAACTAGTTACAGACTGACAATTATTTATATAAGTAGGTTTTACTGTCTGGCCTATTATTATTAATATCTTGTTATGGACTAAAACTTTGCTACAACTTTTACAATTTCACACTTTTCTGTCTGAGGGATATAAGTCTCATTAGTGTGTCAATTAGAAAAGCAATAAGACGAGAATATTGAGGGAGGATATTCTGAAGAAGACACGATTTGGAATGGAATTTTCCTGGCAAACAGGTTTCAATACAGATGAATCTGGTCTACTCACATGTGTGTCACCGTCTGGTATTTCCAATGAAATAATTGTGCAATCAGGACAAATGATGATCCACAGTAAGGGGGCATCAGAACCTCTACACCACAATGAGTCTGATAGATTTTTACAGAGCAATTTTCACGCTTAGAGGAATCACTCATCATTTTATCTTTCTGTGCAAGAAGACAGGCTTTCCCAACATTTTCCTCCTGGGTATGAAAACGTTAAACAAAAGCTGTCTAGGTGCTGATGTTTAGCCACAACATACCCCGTCAGTGTCTGCTTTCAGCTGATAACGGCCAGGCAATAACTCTTGTGGGGCCCCAGATGGTTTTGGACAGATTCATCACAACTAACACCCCGGGTCAGCGGCAGGTAATCCATCAGGGCGGGGAGCTAATTCAGCAGTGTCAGGCTAGGAGCAAAATAAGTCTGTGCAACTTTTTTCCAGCACTCAGTTTAAGTCAAAGGTTGCGACACCATTGACACAACTTATGGCTTTATCCGAGTGTGTAGCTGGACTGCACACAGGTCACACTCCGATATAAAAAAATCTGTAATACTCTCACCTTGAAGGGTCTGCAATGTGAAAAATAGCTTCGCCCACAGAGAGTTAATGGATTCTCCCACATCCATTAACTCCCCAGAGGAAAAGCTCTCACTTGATGACTGTGTTGTGTGATGTAGTGTTCGACTTCAATCACAGGAGCGACGTACAGAAGTAACTCCAGTCGACAGCCTCATCACTCATCCCTGTGGGCAACACCTGACATGGCAGCTCACAATAGCTGCTAGCACACAAATCACACAGCACTCGATAATTACCAGAAAGAATTGGGCATCAGTCCAATAAAATGAATGAAACTACAGAGAGAAAACATTTTCTTAAGACACGGTCCTTCGGCAATGTCTTAGAAATTGCCTCTGTAAAGCTGCATTATACAGAGATATTGTTAACGTAAACACAACATGGTGCGCATTATGCATTTTCTACCCAACTTCTGTAGGCCAAGAAAGCGAATGACTTCATATCCCACACTGGATCACTCTGAGATTCTCATTAGAATCGTTGCTACAATGGTTTATGTTTGCTTGGTTTATGCTGTATAAACAAGCAATAAGTCACGAGGAATTCACAGCTAATTTAACATTGATCCGCAGGAAGGGGGAGATCAGCGCAGTGATGTTTGGAGCCCAGCTATTACAAATATTTATTGGCCAAGTGGTCCACATGTCATATTCATTTAGCTCCAGTCGCTTCTTCTCAAGCCTCCAGAAGTCTAATTACAGTTTGTGTGCTTTATTACCCACAACAAGGAGGATATGGTTTGTTTGTTTGTTTGTTTGTTTGTTTGTTTGTTTGTTTGTTAGCATGATTCAATTAATTAAAAACCTCAAAGGATTCAATTACATTTTGTGGAAACTTCAAGTAGGGGCCAAGTAAGCTTTTAATGTCAACTGCACCGTGACGTGTCGAAGAAAAAAGCTTTTAGGTAGCCCAAACAGACCTTCGACCATTCTGAACTTTTTTCTTCAATATATTTTACACGTTTTCTTCAATATTCTCCACATCTCATATTTGAAAGAGCTCAATAACCTAAACCACCTTTTCTGTAATTGCATACACTGTACCTGTGATTTGTCTGTCTGTCTGACATTCACTGCAAAGCTGCCAATCATAAAATTAACTTACAGCGGTGTTCAGCCTTGGTGGAGGTATGTGTGCTTTTTAAGCACCTTTCACACTTGAACTGCTTCCCTGAAATTGTCCTGTTATTACCTGGAGGAGTTGTCTAATGAAAATGGTAGAAAGCAGTATGCAGCAAAGACAAAAAAAACAGCTACGACATTGATTCAAACACAAAATCATCCAAATACATGTAGCATTGGTATTAAAGCTGAAACTCATCATCATTACAGATAAGTCCTCCTCCTGCCCCCTGCACCACCCATCGCCTATTTCCAGTAGGTGAGAGTGCATCCGACAAGGACGTCCTCCTGTTGTGTGAAAAGGCAACTGCAGACACTGTTCGGGCCTGATTATTTGGAATTCATCTTAAAGAGAGCAGCTTTAGTTATTTCAAGGGTTGCTAATAGTTTGATTATTCAGCCTCGGTAAAATCCAGGATTGTTTGATGAAGGAGTCAATACCTTTTATGCACAAAAAAGTGAACTGTTGCCCGTGTCTGGTGGGGCAAAAGTCTTAAAATTAAGTCAGTGAGCTCTTAAAATAACCATTAAGACTATTAAAAGTAAATCAAACACCACATAAAATCTAAATTAGGAGTATTATGGTCCAGTGGAATGTGTTTAGTCTTCCTCAGAAAGTTGGAAACAGTGAAGGAGAACTGTCCTGGCTTCTTAACTGAGACAGAGTGAAGAGAGGGCAAAAGAGAGAGGGCATCAGTAGGCACTTCAAAATATTTGGGAATCATTAATTTTCATGAAATAATTAAGCGAATATAGTTAAAAGCTATTTTGCTAAAGGGCTGCACATTAATATCAGCCAAGTGATCACTGTAGAGCCTTATTTTCCACAAGAAAAGGCTATTTATCTGTGATAAACAACTGACCTTGACTGGTGTTTCTCTTTTCTGCTCAATGCATTGTGAGATTTCGGACTCTAAAAGCTCCAAACATCAGATAATGTTGGATGTCTGCGGTTTTAAAGGGACAGTTCACCCCATAATCATAGTGTTTTGGTGTGAGTTGTCCGATATCTACCATAGAAAAGACCAAAAGACCCTCCAGAAATCATGACCCTGTTATTCGAGATAATCCACAGACCTTGTTGTGAGCAGGCTCATGTAGGAATTATTCTCTTTTCACATCACTCTGCAGAAGGAAGTATGCATTTAGGCTACTCAAGAACGAGAGGTGAATAACAAAATAAGCACACCACACTTATGGACCATAAATAATAATCTCTAAGTCAAGTAAATCAACTTAATAACAGTGTTAGAAGAATGTTTATCGGATTCGATCAGTGCTCTGAAGTTGCCCTGTTTTGTTTATTTGCTGTACTCTCATTTCCAATCCAGGTGTGCACCTGTGGGTTCCTCCCTGAGTCTCTTTGTGTGAAAGGGCAGGTGTGTCTCACTGTGATGGCCAAGAGTTTACGGCCCTGCGTTACCTCAGACTCTTGGCCTCTGGTCGTCCTGTGAGCCGGTAGGAATGCGAGTGTGGATGTGCAGCGGCTTGCTTGAGACGCCCTTTACGACCCCATGTCTTGTAGGAAGACATTCCCTGATTTAAACCAACAAAAAATCCAAATAATGTTGATATATATTAATGCATATGCAACATTATACATATTAATGTTGGTAAAGAAAACGAATGCAGATGGCTAGCGAAGAAAAGCATGTGTGATTTTTAAAATAGAGACTGATGGGACAGCAGAGGCTGTATCTTGAGAACAGTGAGGCCACGTCTCCACTCTATTACATACCATATCCATCACCACGAGGGACACTGAGGCGACATTTGGCATAATCACGGTCATTTCCTGGACCCAGCCGTGCACCCTGGCTGTCTCGATGTATGGAGCCTGGCAGTCTGGGCCCATATAGACAGTGCAAACACACAGCGAACACACTCATCCATCCAGCACACAGCAGACCTCTGATCCATCTGCGACAGCAGCCTAACAATCTGCTCCTTCTTCTGGCCTTCCCTGTCCAGACATACTTTCTGTCGCAATCTGTCCACCCTGAATGAAGATAAAGGGGAACACCAGAGCCCGATCTATCAGTCAACATTGAACTATCTGAGAGTCCCTTGCACAGATGACTGGATAACGTCAACTTGAAGATGTTTTTTTCTCCCCCTGCTGATGTCTTTTATCTACCTCCTCCAGACGTATTCCTGAGAATACTCAGAGCACTAATGATAAGCCTGTGTTTCACAGTCAGAACTCAAGGATTAAGAAGTGAGTCTGTGTGTCTCACAGCAGCGAGCCTTACCATACACACTGATAACAACTGTAAGAATAAGAGGGCTGTTTCCTTTATTAGATACCTAAGGCGACCTTTCGGGTCAAAAATATCTGGCACTCCAAAGCCTACAACGAGAAAAGGATGAAAACACAGCTGGTCTCTCAGCTAATAAAGTTAGTGCCAATGTTACAAACAGACCTGGCATTTGTCAGTGTATTTTCTCTGAGATACCTTGACAAAGACGTTGACGCCAGTTATAGTCTGTCAGGAGCTAATAAAAGTAGCCTCTCGAACTCGTGTCATTTATGAGTTTTGTGAGCCAAACAAGCCGCTAGCATACCGTTTCTGCTTACAAATCCAGCAAACACGGAGAAACATTTATTTGGAGTTGTGTTCCTGGCCTTGTATTGGTCTCCACTAACTCCCAAGGGAAATATCTGACTCATTGGCTGCTGAATGCTCCACTGTGTTCACCAACTATTTGTTAACTTTGTTTTCGTGCCGTTTGGTGATGGGTACGTACTGTCCAATGAATCTGTTAGAGGTTTTTTTCACTTATAACAGCTACAAAATTGCTGAGAGCATGAGACTGAACCTGCACAGTGACATTGCACAACTTAAAACCAAAAACAAGTACAACAAAAGCAAGCCTATGGACATTTTTCTCGATGACCTATTGGCTTGTATGGTCAGTACAATGGTATCAAAATGACAGCGCAACATACGATATCTATCTGTCTGTACTCAGTCTTCTTGCCTTTTCAGCTCCTCTGTTCACCCGTCAAGTTAACTGCTCCGCTGATCACATTAAGCATAATACTTTTCTTGTCTGTCAGCGCAGCTCAACCCACAAAAACATGATGAAAAACATCAAGTGATATTATCTGCCACTGGCATCAACTGTTCTTTCTAGAGGTGTTGTAAAGGAACATCTGAAATCCCTTTAACCTCAAACGTGTTTTGACAAATCTGGCATGTAGCGAGAGTTTTACGTTTTGTTTTTTAAATGTGTGCAGACGCTGACAACTGACCAAATGTGATCAGTGCTATTTTCTTGATCGAAGAACAAAATAGGTGGTAAAATGCCACAATGGTGACAGTCCTCTCTCCATGAACAGCAGACAGACAGCTGTATTTATAGTCGATGAAGTCATGGTGTTTTGCTTTAATTTCATCTAATGAATGTATACTTAAAGAGCATGATGCTATCAATTTGGTTCACCGGCTTGAAGAAAATGCCATTAAAATTGATTTCCAGCATCTTTTTTATTTATTTCTGAGCAAAAAAATAGATTCAAAGATTGAAAATAGATTGAAAATAGATACAGGTATTATATTCTACAAGCCAAAACCTTGGTTAGTTAATAATACAGAGTTTGAAGGACTGGCACTTTACTTCGGCCAACAGCACAGACGTTTTCCCCTCACTCAGAAAAGGTCAGCATGTCTGGTCTTTGAATCTTTGATATCAAACTATCCAGCACACTCAGGTCTTATCATTAAAGCATTTTCTAGGGTTGAGTAAGCCTCTTGACAGAAGAAGAAAGACACCCGGGCTCCGCTTTGAACTTGAGATAACATGGTCTCCACATGGTGTGCGTTAAGGAAGTGTTTTTGTGTGTGTATGTGTATGTGCATCCATTTGTGCTTGCACATCAAAGTGAAATTAGGCATTCGTAACATTAGGCAGTACGTATCTGTAGAGTACAGTTTCCTAAACATTTTTATCATGCAGGCACCTTGGAACACAATTAAGAACGGAGTATTTAAAGCTGCTCCGCTGCAGATGTTAAACATCAGCAGACTCACATGAATACAAATCTACAGAAAGATTAACCAATTTCCCACATCGTGATGCCTTTTCTCCTGAGCTCCCTGCAAACTCATTCCTGTTTAATTCAGTTTTTTCTAGTTGTATGTTCCGGCCGCCCGGAGGACAAACTCTCCAGAGTGAGGCCTTGAGAGTTTCCTTCAAAGTGGCCTGATTTTTCCATCAGGCTCCGCTCAAGTCTCTGGTCTGAGTTTGGGGACAAGCAAGACCTGATTTACACATCCTCCACTTCTCCCTCCACCCACCCACCTCCTCCCAGTACCCGACAGGAGCAGCTGCACCTCATGACAGATAGGCCATGTCATCTCCAAAATTCCTGCAGCGCTGACCTGCTCTCAGCATTTCTGTCAGCACTCAATATGACGTTCTAATTTTACCAAGGCTGGCACGCCCTCGCACCCTTACTCATGTGTATATGCTTGGTTATATAGATACGCTCTTCAGCAATTAGTTGTTGTGGAAAGTAAATATGTAGACTACTGAAGAACTCTATTGATGTGCCATTTTGAAGTGTCAGCTTTATACTGCTTTAGAGAATATTACTGTACTTTTTCCTACATTAATTGATTTGGAAGCAACAGTTGTTAGTTTCTATGCAGATAAAGGTTTTATCTCCACCTTGACCAATTAAAACATTAAAAAATGTGCCTTACAGGTTAATTGGTAATAATAATCTAGTGATATAACATGTAAAACATGCCCTAATATTGATACTTAAAGTACATTTCCGTGAAAATATCCCCCTTTTTAAATTTGAGTAATACTCAAGAAATGACCTGCTAGTTTATCTGCACTGTGGAGCCATGAATTCGATATTTTTACTGAGAAATTGGTGTTGTAACTCTCTTTTAAGTTGGGATCGCTCAGGACACAACATCCAATGCACAGACTCACAAAAAAAAACCAATGCAGACCCTCCAAGGTCTTGTTAAGGCCATGGAATGAGCTGCACAGCCCTCTGGGTAATGGACTGGGGATGTGCTGGAAGGAAACTCAAGCCCTCTTGCCATTCCAGGCAGAGCACAGCAGGACATGCTCAGTATCAATGACAAAAGCAGACAGGCAGCAAGCACTGATGCATTAAACATGAGCCTGAGAAAGTTAGCACAACTAAGTCAATTATCATTTTTGGAGGAACATGGAACGCTGCAGCAGAACGTCTAAATTAGCGCTTGGTAAGCCACATAATAACTCTGTATACCAAAGTAGGATGCCATTTTTTAAGCAGTGCTGTTATGAACATTGCTACCCCCTTACAATCCGTCACTTTAAAAGGAAACAAAGGTAAACAGACTCCATAGAGAATCTTACATTGTTTAATATATATATGTAATGATATTTGATGAAAAATGTCTATGCAAAGGAGTGTTAGCTTTAAAACAAACACATTTAAACAAGCATGTAGTCAAACTACTGTGTAGTCCACAAACATACAGCAGTTTTGTATAAATCCAGACAAGGCCAAGCAGTTGTTTTGGCTGAAACCATATGGGACTCATTTGCGAGAGAACTTCTGGCACCGATTCCAGGGCCTGGTTTTGATGTTCAGATAGGCACGGTACACATTTCGGTCAACATGAAACTATTCCAAGATAAATGTGTCGCTGTCACTGCAATAGTGAGGAAAATTCCAAACCCAAACCATGCACACATTTAAAATTACTTTTATTTCTTTTTCCACACAAAAACGCAGGGCTTTAACTTGCGCCATATTTTCTAATAACTCTGTATAACATCCATAAAAAAGCTTTAATATTTCTTGTAAGCACAGAATTTTATGGCGAGATGTTCCAGTAATTGGATTCTTTTTTTTTAAAAAAAGTGTAAAAACAATAGTGTCTATAAAGTTACAGTGAACATCAACTTTAACAGGCAGATTTGTGTCTGCTTTTCTCTCCTGCTTGGATCGAATTAGTTCAGGGGCCTTTTTAGGCAGAACTTGGGCTACAGCAGGGACCAACACAAACTTCAACTCCAAAACTCTTTTGTTACATCAGCTTCTCATGCAGTTGCATCAAATTTTGGGAAAAAAATAAGAGCGAGAAGCTTCCCAGGACGTGAAACCTCATGATGATGGACCGAACTAACCTGTGACCTCTGAGACAAGGAGCCAAAAGCATATCTGTGAGAGCTCAAAGATTTCCATAATGAGGACCAGTTCAACTAATCTTTCAGGCCTGTAGAAAAAAAGATGTCTGTATACTCCACACAGCTTAAAATGTCAGCTACAATGATTTCACCCCCAGCTCGTAATACTTTGAAAAGAAACTAATCAATGAAACAATAACATATTACTGGCATAGGTTGTTTCGCTTTTTTGTACACAATAATGTTCTCACAATGAAAACAAAAGCACAATGTTGAGTAGGGGTCCCTAGAGCAGCCAAATTTGCTGGCCAATCCAACTCCCACAGATAAAAATACATACAAAAACAAAAAGACCTGCCTAAAGTAGATGAAATTGTTGCTGATTGCGGGGCAGGTAATCATTTATATAATGCTGCTCTTTGACAACAGCACAACATATTTGGGTTGTAATCTGCTGTGCCCTTGAAACATGAGTGAGTGTTTCACAGTAATGCGCTCACCATGTTAGCCATGCTGTGATTACAATCTGTGCAGCTATGAGAATGCCATTTGCCTTAGCTGCGTGGTGAATTGCAAGGAAAACAAAGCACACACACACACACACACACACACACATAGCAGGACGCAGACACTGTGGCACCGAAATACAAAAATGCTGCACCATTTTACCTCTAGCACCTCTGACACTACCTACACTGTCCTGGCATCGGACACTGGGGAGGAAAACTAAATGAATCACTGTACCGTTCTCAAATTTCCACTGGCCAGCTTCTTGCTCCTTTAAAGCTGAAGGAACCTGAAGCACAACCTCCAACTGGTTGAGGATTTTCAGCAGGGCCACCGCTACCTTTAAGCTCCAGTAAGTGGTTTCTTGGCACACAGCTGGAGAGCTCTCCCATTTTAGCAAAGCAGTTTTAATCTAGAGGTTTTTCTGCACAGTGATGGATTGAACTTTCCCTTAAATGTTAGGGTTTGTTTGTGGAATTGTGTCCTACATAATGATGAGATCTCCAAAATCACACTATCCTGCAGTTGTGACTATGTAACTATCATCACCAAGACGTAATGTTCTGGTGGGGTCAGTAGTTAAAGGAAAAGTGATTTCACACATCAAAGTCCGTTTGCAGATCTCTGGGAGCACTACTACAGCATATGCAGAAAAGGTTTTATAAATCCACGAGTGGCTCCAGATGGAGCTGCATGAAATCTGGTCAGGTGATGTCACTTGAGTAAGCGTCAGTTTGGACTGTAGTTTGAAAATGAACAAAATCCGAGGGCGTGGATTTACAAGCTTACCAGACCTCTTACCTCTGTTGGAGGCTGTAGTGGCTTCAGGCTAACCTAGCTTCTACTAGCAGAACACACACAAATACACTCTAATCTCAGACTGATCTGGCGTCAGTGGAGTTTGGGGTAATGTAGCTGCACGTTTTGATAAATATATGGCGTACTCTTTTAATGAAGCAAGTAAATTAATAGTGCTAAGGTTTGTCTAAAGATGCACTATTTAAAGTGTCAGTAGGATATTCTCACCAAAAGTAACAAATTGATAAATCAATACCGCATGCATTTTCCATACATGTTAAAAAATACTAACGAACTGACCTGAACTGACACATCGAAACATTAGAGTCACATAGGAGAGGCTAATTTTGGAGAAACTTGCACTAACCTATGTTAAATCAGTACATTTAGTAGAGATTGATCACAGGCTCATTGGCATTTGTCAGCAACCAGGTTAACTTGCCATTTCAGGCTTGTAGGTTGGTAGCTTTGAGGTTGTTGTTGTTTCCCGTAGAGACAGGGATTTTGAAAATGGTAACATGCAGACAGGGGAAGGGAGGAGGAGAATGTCGACTTATTCCAACAATCTATCTGGTGAGTCAGACTACAGCAATGCAGACATTTGACTTGGGTCAAGACACAAACATTTCGTACAGTAATAAAGATAATAGATAAAAATGTTTGTGAAGCTTTGCTCTACTGCTCAGAGTGCCAGGCACTACATAGCAATTTGTAGCATTTTACATTTGTTAATCACTTCTTTATCGGTCATATGCAAGCAGATTGTAACATGACGTGAAAAATGAGACCTTTCCCAAACCTTTGGACAATTGTTTACTTTGACTTGTGATTTTGTGCATTTCTCAAAAGGGCCTCAACTCAGAGCCTCTATCCGCTCCGCTAACAAAGAGCAACAGTAGCTAACGTTAGTTTAGTGAATGGAGTCAGCTAACATAAACTAACGGCCGGCTTCCAGCACAACACAGACGTTCAACAGAGCTCCGCTACCTGGACTAATTTAATCAATTCACAGAGACTACTTACTGACATAGTAACTGCTTACATCATGATGAGGATTTCACCCAAAAACATTCATTTAACAACTTGGAAATAAGTTACGACAAATGCAATAAGTAGACAAGCTGGCTTATAAGCAGGAAATTTGAGAATGCTTTCAAGTGCAGGTATGGCGTATAATTTAGTGTTTGGAGACAGAGGGGCAGCAGTAAAGCCTGCTGGAATTTACCAACCTCAGCATAAATCAAAGTGCCTGCATAGAGCCTCTACTTTTTTTATTTCTATGCAGCCTTAATATGTCACAATATGCTTCTTGTACCAGTAAAAAAAAAAAAAAAGCATGCTATAGCTTCTACTCCTGCAGCCGGTGACTCTTTCAACCTGTAACTTCAGTCTACCAGCAGCTGCATGCCCGCATGGAGCCACCTCCATGAGAGATCCACTGCCTGCATCCTTCAGACAGGCAGAGAGAGATTGAGGATGCGGTCCACAAGTGGCAGGCACTGCAGGTTAGGTTTCACATACACATATTGATCAGAGGAGATACAGAGGATCAACAACAGGGACGGAGACAGTCACTTCTACAAACTCAGAGTACTATTCTGCAGTTTTATTCTTTTGTTTTTGTCAACAGACCAAAACCAACAATGTGTTTGACTGTATCTCTCTCGACCCTATTTGCCGCACTCCTCTTTCTATTGAAGGCCTATAGATTCTTTAAATCTAATTCTATTTTTCAATCACAATATTTTGGGTTCCCTGTAAACCTTGCTTTCAATATCGAATTTTATCTGCCACAGCACACAAAATCTCTGCTGGGGAAAAACGAAGCCTGACATTCAATCCAGTCAGGCCGGCAGCCTGGCACCAGTTCAGTTTTTACGTCACCATTAAAGACTGTTATGTTGGTAGTTGCTACTCTGTCAACGATGACACCAATTGGAAACTATTGGGGAGTAAAAAGAAATCTGTCTAATTATGATTTAAAATGGAGTGGTTAAAGGTGCTAGAATAAAAACTTTTTTTCCATTTTTGCTGGCCTAGGGAGCACGACCACTGGGTCAAAGTCAAACAAAGGTACACTCTGACTCCATTTTACACGTTTTAATAGCAGTGAATGGCAAACAGGGTAAATGTTCAAGGGTCGAAAGTGCTATCTTTTACAGCACAAGGATGGAGTATGTGGGCTTGATTTAAAATGTTCATTATGATGAAGGAACATGTCAACCAATGCAACAGATGGCACAGAAGCATAACGATACATCAGGCTTTGACACAAGCAGTACTTGGCAGTAGAAACATTTCATCATTTGTTTTGGTCTTTTCAGAGTTTGAGCCCTTTCATGGTGTTTCTGTGGTCAAAACTGTTGATGTTCCCCTTCATCTCCTGCCGATATGTCTTTAGGGAGGTAAGAAGATGGAAGAATTTGCTGCATCTATGATCATTTCACATTCTTGATTTCTAAGTAAGGCCCAAATACTTGAAGGGAAACGAGATACCTTCAACTTCTGGTGGTGACAGCTGGTCAGAGAGAGAGAGGGGGGAGAGCAGTGTGTGTGTGTGTGTGTGTGTGTGTGTGTGTGTGTGTGTGCGTGTGCGTGTGCGTGTGCGTGTGTGTGTGTGTGTGTGTGTGTGCGTGTGTGTGTGTGTGCGTGTAAGCTGGAGAGGATGCAGCTGCAGCCTGGCTATATGATGGTAGGGGTCCAGAAGCAGATGGAGGCTTCAGGCTACTCTGCAACATGATAGCCGTTTTGAAATACCCACATACATTTTTTTTTTTAAATAAATAAATAAATAAAATCACTTTCTGTACTAGGGTTCTTGAGCAAGTCTTTATCTTATGTTTTGAAGCTCATGCATCTGGGTGACATTTTCTTGTCCCATACATTGGAAACCTTTAATTTTAGGACTTTACTGTGTTATGGCATGTAATAAGATAAGATGCATTAAAACCCAGTTTTTGTCTTTCTGTAAAGAAAACTGACCTTCTCAGGACTGCAGTAATTAGCTGATTATGAAGGCCTGCAGCCCAAGATTCGTATCTAACAACAGTCAGAGGACTTCAGGTGTGAAATGACCAAAGAACTTTGGCATCTGAAAGGAAGGAAACCTAATATTAGGGAATGCCTCCCCCATAAAGCATCTCCCCCCCCCCCCCCCCCAGTCAACAGGAACATTGATTGAAATTGATTGCGGTCCAGTCATAGACGGTCTGTCTATGACGAAGAACCAGCTTCTGATTATTTAACTTTGTAAGTTGTTCCCAAACTACTGATACCTGCTAATGAGTAGAATCTGAGTAAAACTTTTACAGAAGAAGTTGATTGAATTTAAATTGTTATGGACAAAACTGAATCTGTTTGTAGTTTATACATTTCTGTTTTGTACAAGTTAAATTTAAAGAACTTCAATACAAGAGTTCACAAAGCATTCAACATGTTCATGCTCTCTTCTGGGGTCCAGCAAATTTGAAACAAAAAGTCTAAAATATGACATAACAGCATTGTAAAAATTCACATCACAATAACTTATGAAGTGTTTAAAAAATATGAAAAATCAAATCACTACCTGATTTACTGCTATTAATATATTTACGTGCCTACACACTGTTCTCTAAGTGTTGTTAAAAGGAATTCTTGGAAACAAAACAAATGACATGTAAACATACAATGTTTGTCAATGTTTGTATGATAAAAATTGTATTTTACTTAAACATAAGCTGACACACTAGAGGTTCTAGAGCAGGAAATTCACGATCACCACTAATCAATCACAATTATGAAATATTAAGAACTACATTGTCTCAGATCAGCCTCTTTATCATAGGTTTCGGAGCCTCACTATGGGGTTCAATAGATATCAAAGACTGAAAATGATAAAGGAGAAAGATCCCTCGCTCGATGTGAGACCTGCTGTCCCTCGAAGAGCTCGACCCCCATGAGACCGGGACCCTAGAAAATCACAAGAATGTCATCAGTCTTCTGCCAAATCTGTTTGATTACTTTTCTCATGTTTGTCAAGCGTGACAGCTCTGGGAAAAATAACACTGACTGCTCTATAATCCAGTGAGAAACATTGAAGGATTTAAGGTGAGGCATCATCTGAAGCCATACAGATCCTCCGTACTAAGAATCTGGTCGTTGATTTATTTCATATTAACAATGCCAGGCTTTCGGTCAGATCAACAAAGGTACATATTATCCAGTTTTCTGAAAACTGGGATAAAACTTGAAAACAGTTAACAGACAAACTGCCTACAAACAATACAGAGGAAGCTTGTGGATGTAAGCTCATAACATGGGTGGATAAATTAACCTCTTGCCTGGTTGCTAGACCAGTGGATGGTTAAACCATATTATTCAGGCACTGTTTAACTGAGCTTAAAACTGATACTAACCAGATAAACCACAGTCAGGTGCTTTGGATAAAACCAGGAACATTTGTTGTACGTCACTCTCAAAGTGACCCTAACATCAAACTTTTACCTCTCATTTAATCTTCAGTGAAGTACTCTCCTTGTGCATGATTTACGCTTTTCTACAGTCTCGTTTGTTGAATCTGATGATGTTACGTTGTTTCATGGACACTGCAAAGCCCACATCTGAAAGCTACATGGCAACAGTGTTTATTATCAGCTGTATTTACAATGTTACCCTGAATACAGAACAGGCCAAAATAAATGAATACGAAATTTGTTTCTCTCAACTCAGTGAAAGAAAAACTACAAATCCCACTCAAGTTCATGTGTATCAAAGGACATTTGAGCGAATAATTGTATTTCTCAAAATGTCGAATTAAATTTTGATTAAATACATTTCAAAATTCTGGGAAATATACTGTATTTACTTATTTTCTTGCTGAGAGTTAGATGAGATTATTAATACCACTGTCATGCCTGTCAGGTAAATCACATGGTCAGGATTAGGAAAAGATCATTCTTTTGGCTCACCAACACATCAGGAATTGTCCAGAGGTCTAATTAAAAACAACCTGGTAAGACTCCACTGGTAAAACCACATGTTTACAGATTAGATCAATTAGATATAATGTGTTAAAGTTGCTGAGGGTAGCAAGATGTTCCCCCTGTTTTCAGTCTTTCAGCTAAACCAAGCTAATTAGCAGAAATCCTTGTCCATCGGTAAAGATTATCTTGCTGAGGTGTGTATCATAAACTCAAGGGAACCAGGGGGAAGCAAACTTCCAGGTAAGCCAACAAAAATACATCATCCCTGCAGCGCTCAATAATCAACGGACATACAATTTATGATGATGCTATCAATCCTCTCACTGAACCATCCGCAAGAAAGTTAATAATGATATTTCCAAAAATTGAAAACTTTTCCTTATGAATAAAAAATATCTAATTGTTCTCTAGGCTTCCATTAATGATTAAGAAAACGAGCCAATAAAGGCTGTCTTTACCTCAGCGTGCTACATAACTCTTTGCACAACAGCATGCAAATCCTCCTATATGTTACCCCAGTCTGGACCATGAGTTACAGCGGCTATAATGTGGTGGCTGTTTCACTTTTATCACTCCAATTATAGTTAAAAAACACGACGCCTGCATAAGTGCCTGCTTGAATTTTCACTGGTAAGGGGGAGAGAGGGGGGACTGAGGGGGGGAAATGTACACTCAACATTGTGAAGTGAGGGTTTATGAAGAGCCTATCCCCCCAGCAGGAGATGTTTTATTAGCGCTGTTTAAATGACCGGCTTGTTAAACATCAAGCGGCGGGCGGGTAGCCAGGCGGCTGTGGCCTCAGGATCCGCTGCACTGCTACATCGCTGGCTATTTTCACCCTCTTCGGAGCTTTATTTGACATGCTAGTGTGTAGACAGGGTTGTTTCAAGACACAATAATCACTTTTAACTTAAGCTGAAACACTAGATTCCCACCTGTGAGTGGGAGTTAGGACTCGGGTGGTCCTGGGTTTTTCAGTATCTCCACAGCGTCAGAGAGAGAGAAAAAGGCCGGCCAGGAAAATTGAGCTTAGATAAATAAGAAGCCATTTGCTGAGGTTTGGTGATATTAACAGTCTTTTTTTTGTGTGTCATTTGCACACAAAAATTCAAAGACCACTGAATTTGAGTTCTGTTTTTCTTTATTTTAATGTAAGACACGATGTGATTCCTTTGCTTGAAGGTCATGGGAGCACATGAAATATAAATGATCCCTGGAGATGAGGGCTGTAGTCATGGAAAGTACAGGGCATTAACTGTGTGCTTTGAAGATGATGACACAGATGGAACATCAGGAAATGGGAAAAGTCGAGGAATCACTTTAGATGTTGAGTCACTTTGGGATGATTGTTGATTATTTCCTATCATTTCTCCTGGTTTAGATCCCCTCCTGAAAACAGTTAACGTCTGCACCGTGTTTTAATCTTCAAGCCATAAAAAACAAACTCCAGGAAAGAAAAGCACCATGAATATTATTTATGGCTGACTTCAATTAAAATGACTTAGAAGAACCTTGCAGTAATTAAAGCTCGGCAAATCGGGCTGTAGGAAATTGTAATAGACATGTTTCCCTTTCTCTGACACTTGATAGACCAAACAATTAACTATGAGAATAACTTACAGACGAATCGAATAAATGAACCAATAAAAACAATTTAATGGAACAAACAACATTTCGTGCTTAATTTACATCCTATTTTGACATATATGACGGGTGCCTTGAGCTATTTGCATATACAGCCTTCACGAAACTGCAGAGACGGTGAGTAGCATCAGACACTGTGCAACAGAGGATGTGAGATGATTATTCTCCTCTCTGCTGTCAGAAACCTGCCTGGAAAAACTAAAATGAAATGCCTTATCAAAGATGCAGCACCCAATCACTTCCCGTCCCACCGGCTGTCAGTCAAAACTGCAGGGATACTGGTTGCATAAGTAGATAGTGAAGACAAAATATCCCATGGAATGAGTGTTATTCTTTGACGATTAAATTATTTTATCATCTCTGCCAGTGTCAGTGTCAGTGTCAGCTTAAGGGGTGAATATGAGGACTTACTTAATTGAAGACGGAAAATGTGCTGGACTATTTTTAAGCTGAACGTAAGATTCCCTTTCAAATGTTTTTTGTTCTGGATGTCAGAAGTATAATTTCGTCAGTGGGGCTCTAAGGGTTAACCTTCAATCAGGTAAACTAGAGGATGTTTGACAGATAATTTGCCTGCTACGATGAGGCTTCAAAGTTCTCAAAGGAGTTTTCATTGAACTTTGTCAGGAAACAGGCGGTGCTCCCGTTTCCAGTCTTTATGCTAAGCTTAGCTAATCAGCTGCAGCTTTACATCCAACAGACACATGATATTTGTATCAATGTTCTTATCTTCTCTCATCTGACAGCAATAAATCTGAAGTTTTGTTGACCGGAATAAGGACAAAGCCAGGGATTTGTCAGCGTCTACCAAAAGGGATAAAATAAGCACCACATATTTGCTTTGACATAAAGTGCTTTCAACATTTACACAGACAAGAATAGCATGCCATACAACAGATAAGTATACAGGCTAGTGACCTTGAAGCTATTCCAGAAGCAGACAACTAAAATTCACAGAAGACTTCTTATCTGTGCAGTAACTCAAACAACTCACTAGATTTAGAAACCTTATCATCAAATCCACCTGCAACAGTCTAAATAAATCTCTGTATTGGACTGTTGGTGTGCCCAGCAACACTTGTGTTGGTCTGCAGTCCCGTTTGTGGTCCTGGTTACCATCGTCACGAAGAGGTGGTCTTTTCTGTTACTGATATATAATCACCATGTTCCAGCTTGTAATAACGCCAGCTTTTCTTTGATTAAAGGAAAGAATTGTACAACGATTTGTCTTCACTTGAGCTTTCTCCCCAGCTGGAAATGATGGAGGGATGTAGAAAGAATAAATGATCAATCAATCGGAGAGCAAACACACAAGGTCAGGCATTTGGTGACTATAAGGAGAAGTCGCTTGCTGAACTAACTTGACTTAAACTAACTTGACCATAGTTGTGCCAGTGATAAACTGTCACTGGGGGAGATTAATGGGGCAACAATTATGGCTTCAGCTGCTCGGCAGAACTAGCGTGAGTATCTTTATAACTGACGAAAGGCTGAAATCTTTTTAAGCATTGGTTAAGCTGGTTCCTGTCAAGTTAATGAACACACTGGAAATCACACCTGTCATTTGTGCAAGGTATCATGGGGCCGAGGAATAAAGTGTCCATGGTGTTTGCCCATTTTGTACCTGATACCCTGATAGGGACCAAACAACTGGACCAAGACGACTTGATAAGTAATCTGTTACCATATACGTACCTGTCATTAAAGAATGTAATGAAATATTGCTGAATAAGGTGCCTCTTTTTCGTTCCATTTCTACGACTTTGTTATTGTTCACAACACGCAGTCAATTTGTGCCCTAACAATGCTCCAAATCAGTGAGGTCTTTGACATAAGAGAATGTACATATTAGGGATGCACTGATCCGATATTAGGATCGGATATCGGCTCCGATATTGACAAAACGGCTGGATCAGGGATCGGTAAAATGAAACAGATCCACCTAACCCTAACCCTAACCAATTATTTTTTTTTCGCTGTCGCAGCACATCCTACGTCATTCGTCAGCGTCAGTGTGTCGCATGCTGGAAGAGCGCAAGTTGTTGTTTGACCAACTCTTTATTAGTTTATTCTCAGGTTCAGCTGCTATGTTTTATTTTGTATTCCTGTTTGCAGGACGTTACACGTACTCACGTCACATTTCTCCACTGATTAGCTAGTAGCCCCGCCATCAGCTGTTAGCCTCACCGGTCAGCTGTTAGCCTAGCAACGCTAACTTTCAAACCGACGTGCTCAGTACTATGTGGGCTGTCCATCGTTGCTCCGTTGGTCCTCCCTCCACCACAACCTCAGGGTTATTCACCGCCGGGCTGCTTTGTCTCCTCCTCTGCTGCTGCGGTCTCCTCGGCTCGCAGCGATGCTGGATGGTCGCCCCCGCTGTGTGCACGGAGCCTCCAGACGCTAGTTTGTTTACGGACGGTGCTACTGACTTCGGGGCTAGTGTTCCCTCCGTGCTGACTGACAGGCGCTCCATTCATTCTTTGATTTGTTTGTTCCACTTTGTTACGTGTGTCCTTGGGTACCCTGACAGGCGCTATATAAATTAAATGTATTATTATTATTATTATTATTATTATTATTATTAGTAGTAGTAGTAGTAGTAGTAGTAGTAGTAGTAGTATTATTATTAATGTTAAACATGTTTACAATGTTCGGTAACTGTTTGATTCGGTATCGGATTGGATCGGAAAAAACTGGATCGGTGCATCTCTAGTACATATACACATAAGGGACCATAAAATGCGGCATGACTGCTGTCGCTCACAAATATTAAACTCTCCCATTTAGTTCCTGATGATGCAGGATGATAGCCACCCGAACTGTCCAATCGATCGAATCTGGAGGTTAAATACAACACAATTTATAGCATTTTTCCCTGATTCGAAGCAACTTAGACATACTAAAGGTATGAAAGTAGTTTTAGATATAACATATGTTTGTGTATGTGCATTACTCATGCACATACACACAAACATATGTAGGAAATATGCTGTTGATGTCATTTTTCAGTGCTGTGAGCATCACAAAGAAAGTTTAATTTACTTCCACTGTATTGGGAAGGTAATAGTAATGCTTATTATCAAACGTCCAGTTATGACCTGTTCGTATGGTTGTGTTTTCTCTCTGTCTGACCTATGAAGGATTTTGTTTTTTCCAGTGACCATGATGTGACATTTTCCTTTTCCAGGAGCATAAGCAAGTCCTGCAGCCATCCGTTTGATAGATTTGGTTCTGATCCTGTGAGAACTGCCCGAGGTGGTTGTCCAGACTGCCTGTAATTTATCTGGTGTCTCCAGATTAAACAGTGTACACTCCTGGCAGCCTCAGAGACAAGCTGCACTCTGAACAATTTCAAATGTAAATACAACCTGACTATGAATATCTATCTTTGAGCTTTGGGGCTTCATTGTGTTCTCAGAGCAAACGAGGGCAGGGAGCAGGAGTCAGTTGATTGACTGCCCAGGGAGTCTCCTGCAGCTAGAGGAAAAACTTAGATAGGAGATTTGGGAAGTTGTGCAAGCCTGAAAACCTTGGCTAACAACCAGGAAAGGGAGCAAAATGCACAATCTCTCTTTGACGCACATTAATGCAAACAAAAGCATACACGCTGATCGGATAATTCAAACAAGGTGGAAAGAGAGCAAACATTTGGTCTAACATGGAGTCTAAGCAGAACAAGCTGAACAAATTCTCCTGTACTGTGATTATGTTCTATTAACCCCAGCCTGTTTTCTCTGTGAGAGGCGGGGGTTGAAAGCAAATGCTGGCAGCACAGACACAGCGCTGTATTAATGATCCACTTGGGAGTGGTTTGAGTCCAGAACATATTTCATGAGCTACAAGAATGAGTGCTGAGGTTTCGGGTTTGGGGTCATCTGAAGAGTCAAGACCAAACATCCCTCGTGAGGTCCCCACAGGAAGTCATCTCTAAGAGTGTAATTAGGGAGAGGAAGCCCCAGTTTCATTTTTTTTGCTCTGTGAGTCTTCCGGTCCAAAAGATAGCATTAGCATCTCTGTCCTGGATGAGGATGTGAAACAATATCTGGTCGATTCAGCTAATGAAAAGTAAAACTGAATGCTGAAAATGTTCTTTACACATGGTCCATGACCATGAAGATAACAACCATGCATCAGAGTCATGGCAATGATACCAAAATTATCATTCTTTTTCATCCCTCACCATGTGGATCTTTTGTTAAAACTAATAAGAAGAAAAATGTCTTAAAGAACTTTGTCCAGGTTAAAAAAAGCCTATTTTATTTAAATCAGGAAATATATAATCAAATCATTTGTAGACAAAACAAGTCCCTGATGATGGTTAATGATGTTTAGACTACCGATTTGCAGTTGACATCATCTGTATTCACCAAATTATCCACTCTTACAATCCAATTTCTGCTTGTAGCCAATAAAGCATGATTAAACTTTTTATGGTTACGTTTAAGCCCACACAGCACTCGATAAAGATGAGAAACAGATTGTGGTTTTAGTTTAATATTAGAAAAAGGCAACCGCGATGCCAATAATCGATATTTGTGCATAAAAAAACTTGCACAGAGATGCCACAAATTGGAAAAAAAATGTGCATGTGCAACTCTCACCAAAGATTGAGACGAGATGTCTCACTCTGCAGCTAAAATGGAGCATTCAACACACAGTGTGAAGAGGGATGCTACAGCAATGCACCATATAGATTAAAAAACAATGTGTGTTTTGAAAAGTGATGTAAACTTATTCTATTCGGACCCCCAAATAAAAGCATGAACCTGAAAATTGATATGACCTCTTTAAGACAAATTTTGGTTTGTACACAAATATTAAGTTTGATTTCCATCCCTTGTTGGGAACAGGCGGGGACATTGAGACCAGAAGCGCTCACAGGTTTTAAGAAAAGGCTCTCTGAAATCGTCAATTATGGCTGAATTGAAACACAGCGACAGTTTGATGTTGTATTCTTTGTTCGCAACATTATCAATGATTGATGGAGGTGAAGTAATAAAAAAAAAACGCATAAATGTTACCAGCTGATTTAATTCAATTAAATTAGCACAGTTAATAGAGCTGCTAGCCAGTACTCTGAAACAGATTAAAGCTTTTAGATCTAACTTTCCAAGTCTCTGCATGTCGATGTCTCCAACTGTGATGACTTTTACGTGACCGTTTACTCACAAAGCTGAGGGATGTGTGTTTACGTGTTGAAGAGTTTGGCGTTCGCACCAGGCGGGCTTCTGCTCCAGCTGGTTGTTTATGTTCATTCTGGAGACCAACCACCTTCGACCAACATCAATTCAGGCGAGAGAGACACAACCACCATGTGTGAGTGTTCTCTTACTGTAAATATTTCTTTAGCTGTCGGCTGCCCTCCCTGCCAGCACTCACATTTTTAAAAGGTGTTGGCTCCGACAGATTTAGACAGTGCAGGTTTAACTTGTCACAGTGTTATAAACTATGTCTTATAAGTCTTTCTACTCACAGAGAAGTTATCAGGTAAAGAAATGTGTACTTTTATTTATCACGTTGATAAGTGTTGGCTTTGCCCTCATTGGATGCCAACAGTATGGTGCAAACCTGATCTTAGGACAGATCTTAGTATTCGTGTAATCTGAAGAAGTAAATAACCCGAACATAAAAAATGTATCTGATACATGTCAGTTTTGCAAAGAACCTGCAGGCTGACTCAAAAACACATTACTTCCCTTCACCTTAAAAAGATGCGTATTGAGACGTCCTGAGTTTTATGAGTTTAGACACACTGAGTGCTGATTAGGTGTTTAATCATTCAGTTAAATGGAATAAATTTGATTTACAACCTTTCAACCAAAAATGGCAGGGCTTCACCCAGCCCAGTCCCCAGATAAAGTGTTGGCAGTTAACCTTTCTTCAAACCAGACATTCACAAGTGTGCATGCAATACAAGTTTACAAGGTAAATGTATATAAAGTAATTTTAACAAAAAACAAGACTATGCTTGAGTCCTTTAGCTACATCCTTACATATATTCAAAATGGAGTGCTAATGATAGTAAATAGGCTGACATACCATATTGATATTTTTAAAAAAATGTGTAATTTCACATTCTCATCACATTTTCATGACCTGACTGTCATATCAGGATGCGGAGGGGACGATGGTGGAGATACAGGCAATACGGCTGCCAAGACAATGACCGCAGATCATTGCGGCCATTGCAAGAGCGTGTTTCAGCATACGTAAGTGCGGAATTACTGAGTATTTTTAAGGAGACCTCGGGACAATTAAGAGGCGTGTTTGTGGCAACAAGGAACGGCTATTTTTCACAAGAAGTCAGAGACATTTCCAGCTGTGTTTGTGGCAATCAAAGCAGGTATTTTTAACCCAAACATGATGCTTTTCTGATTCTGACCAAGAGTTGTTTGCACCTAAGCATTGTCAAAGCGTAACATTTGAAATTAAATCTAAACAATTGTAAGTATCAACATATCTTTGTTTTGTAAAAAACGTACACCCCAAAAATGTGTTGCTTCACTTCACTCCCCATAAAAAAGACATTTAACATTCCATAAAAGCTTGGCCTTTCTATAGGATTGACAATTTGAGCATTTTCTTCAAGGAATTTAATGTCAGCACATGTTCATAGAATGAAAGAGTCACTCCCTATAGCTGCTCCATGAACAAGTTACTGCATCGGGTTAAACCGTGAAGGAATTTTACAATAACAGCACGCTACAGTTCACAACTATTTACACAGAATCGGATATCTTGTATAAAATAGTACTCAGTGGAGTGTACTGTACCCCTGTAGTTTTGTAGGAAGACTATGAGAACACATTACATGACAATGTGGACTTGTGAGTGGGAGGATAAACTAAAAAACAGTACCAGGAAGAAAAAAAAAGACACCAAGCTATTCATTACTAGATTATTGGCTCATGGTTTTCACTTAGAAGTGATGATCCGAGTTTAAACTTCCAGTACACAGTCATGTTCAGGGGCCTGGAACTGGTTTGCTGGATCAAATTAAGTGTACCACAATGGTATGAGCGAGTGTCCTCAAAATCCAATGTTTCTCTTGTGGCATTTTATTTCACGAAAGCAACACAAGCATGGCTAATCGTAGTGTATAGTCTCACTTTCCTCCTTTTCTTTTTCCACGGATTTTTCAGACTTTACACTATTTATCTTTCCCAAACTGTGTCAGCGTGAAAAAAACAAACTAGTTTTTATTCCAATCCGGAGAATAATGAGTGACCAGAACACATCAGTTGGGTTTAGAAATGGATTTTTTCACAATAAATAATTAGTTTCTATGGCTATGCTGAAGGGAAAATATGATGTTGCTGCTTTGGAATGTCTCCTCTATGTCCTGCCAAATCTGAGCTGGAAACACTTAGTAGGGAACCTGTGTGTACTAGGAACCACTAATAATTTGCTTAAGGGAACCCACATCTGGTCGGACGGCTGAGGCAGAGGTTAAGAGTGTCGAAACTGGGCCACTGCTCCTTGCCAGTTGCAGGCTGAGAATAAGGCCTAATGTTAAACAAAAATCTTAACTACAGGAAATAGGCCTGTTATCATAATATAACCATTTGCCTTGGCCGACAACCAGGCTAAAATTGCTCCTTGTTTACTATTTTTCAAGTAGGGCCAAAAGTTTTTGGACAGATAAATCACAAAATCCTTAGCGGAGCAACTGCAGTCGCCCGCTCTGTTTGTTTTCAGTATCATGGCCAAAAAGTTGAACAAATAGACGGAACAAGTGTGAAAAAAGGCAAGTTTGTTTACACAGCTATCAGCTTTGTTTGAGGGCTTAGATGATAATCCGGAGAATTCCGCCCTCTGAGCTACTGAACACTGACGAGCGCTCGAACGCCTCACAACGTCTTGCAACAGCTGCTTTTGGAAAAAAAAAAAAAAAAACACAGAAAAGTTACAATTTGGCAGGAGGAAAAACTGAAAACCAACTTGAGGGTGGAGAGGTTTCTTCAGCCTTCGATGACTGTCTCTGCGGCTGGATCAAAATATTAGAGAAATAGCAATATCGCCAAGTGCAATAGTCAAAGCACTATAATGAATTACTATAATGCTGCAGAGATGCCCAGCCAGCAAATCTTGTTCTCCAGATGTAAGAAAACATGTCTGTTTGGTTGGTATACACCTCACCGAGAAACATTGTCAGGAAAATTGTGATGCAAAAATGATAATTGCCACTACTGGTAAATCATACTGCAATCATAATATCTGTCACCATAATCAATATGATTATTAACCACATTGTGCAGCCCTAGTTGTCACGTATGTATGATCTAAAAGTGAGTTCTAAAACATGTCACTCATCATTTGTCTAGAGGGAATGCACAGATGATCAAACCAGAAGGATTTGTTTTGGCAAGACTTTGTGCTTCAGCATCATGGATCAACGTGGATGAAAGTTGGTGTGGATTGTGGCCTCGAGGGTCTCACCTGTGCACTCCCAGCTCTGCTGATGAAGCATTCCTTCGACCTGTGGTAACCTTCAGTTCTTTTCAGCAATAAATTAACTCAAAGCGACAGCATTGCAAAGTTCAACTCGACGTGAAAACGACTTCTCAAATCCCCTGTAAAAGAACCCTTTTCAGGCGGTGACTGCAGGGCCTAAGCGGTTCATTGGTGACCAGGATCAGGCCCCAAATCAGTGCAGTGTTTTGGCTCCTGCATCAGGGTCTACTTTTCCATCAGAAAATGGGGTGAACCACATCCATATGAATTGCTGCATTTTTGAGGTTATTAAAGGCAGGGCTTAGTGGCCTATGCTGGCATGCTGATCCTCAGCTCTGTGTATGATAAAGTTTTAGGACCCCGGGACAGTGCGGCACCCTTGTAACTGCAGCAGACCTGCTGCGAGAGGCCTAAAGTAAAAAGAAAAGAGCAGCTGGGAACACTTTAAACCAAAGCTAACATATGAAGTTTTTCCAAAAGCAAAGCAAAGGTCCTTTCACTTATATCGCTATTATATCAGGGTTTTTATTTTTCTTCTTCTTCTTCTTGGCTTTTCCTAAATGTGAGCAGTGCTGTTACCCATTTTGTATTGTGTTGCCTACTAAAAAAATTTATTTGTATGAGGTTCTTCAGAAGTTTTACGCTTGGACCGACACTAATATGTAATAAGAAATATAGCGTAGCCGACTGTCACATCAATAAAACCCAGGGATAGTCAGAGTTGGGCATACCACGGCCCGATGAGGGCCAGAAATGCTAGCTGTAGCTTTTTTTTAAAGTGGTATTGTAGCATCCTCTTACAAATAAAAAATTGGATTTCTTATTAGGAAAAAACATTTAGTTCAGTACACTACAAGGTTTTGCTGCTAAAACATCACTTGGTCTGGTGTGACCAGTTGCTTATCATGGCTAATGCTAGCTTATGCTAGCAAACTTAAATTCAATGTTTTTGAATAACTGACATTGCTCAGTCAGTTAAGCTGAGTGTATCTGCCTTACTTACACAATGACAAAGTGTATTTGTCACAAATAAACATTCCAATGGTTTTATTATACAACTAAGCATTAAACCAGCTAGCATTTTGTGGCTCATCGTTTTCATTTCCCAGCCATAGTTCACAACTGTATTTAGAAAGGGAAATTCTGATAAACCCGCTATACACTAGTGAGTTAGCAATAGTGACGTTAGCGATGAGTTGGTGAGCATAATAGAGGACTTTGCCGCTAAAGAGCCTGATATATTCTTCCAGAAATGGTAGAGACCAAAATCAGAACTAAAAGGAGAGTGAATATTGGATTTTCTGACCGGGTGGGCACAAACACAACTCCAAATGAATGCTAAGATTTTATTGTATATGTAAATAAAAAGCTCCTCGGCACATCAAATTACAGCTTTTTTTCTGCCAACAAGTGGTCAAAAATTCCGTTATTGCGGGAATAAAGCAACAGAGTTAAGATAAACTTGGTGAATGAAGTGAAAATCAGTGCACCATCATGCCATAACTTTTACTCATGGTCACAACAAGTTCAGCAAAAGCTGGCATTTTTTCATTTCTTCAAACCACGTCATATCGCATTCCCATTATATGTACATGAACAACTGCCACCTGCACGAGATGGTTATCTAGTGAGAGACCGGCCTTTCAAGTTTTAAAAACATGAAACCGCTTGATAATTTTAACGTGACGACGGGACAATTTCAAGCTGAGTTTGTGGCAACAGAAACATGTAAGCCAAAAGCTTTTTTTACTGGTGATTAGGTTGCACTTAAAGATCATATCACACTGCAGAAGTGTAATAATATCAAGTTGTTCACTTTCAACATATTTTTTTACATGAGATGCCAACCACACAGATATGCAGCATAAATCTTCAGAAGGAAAGAGAGAACAATAAAGAAAAAGTGGGTATTGTACGCAGTGTTTTGTCTCACTATCAATTACACCAACACACTGTGTAGACAACTCCAGAGGGATATAATTAATGTCTCAGACCAACAAAGAACAGATGTAATTCTGTTCATAAAGGGGCCAACATGCAGCCTCTACCAATGTATTACAGAGAAACTATTTGCTTCAGGCACTGCTACATGCTTATTTTCTTTTAACAAGGATTTCGAGGCTCATGAGTCTCTCATATTTAGGCAGTGAAACACAAAGAGGAGAAACTAGACCAGCCACGAAGCAAGGTGACATTCAGCATAAAGCTACAGGTAGAAAAGGAAAGTTGGACCTTCACTCCTAGGAAAGACCTGATTCACAGCATCATTTATGCAGGATTTGAAGCTGGCACGTTTATTCGGAAAAACAAATGTGGAAAAAAAGGTGCTGCTTGTGAGAGAGGAGGAGAGGTAATTACGAGCACAAACCTGGGACAAATATGTAAGGTCGCTCATATCCCTGACAACCAAGTGTTTCATTTGGACACCAATAAACAAAAGAGCCAACCAGTGACGACGCTAATGGAGGTTCCTCCTCTGAGTCTTTCACTTTTATTTAGAGTGGTAGTTTATCAAACAAAGTAGAGCGGTGTTACATTTTGTTAGGATCTCATTAATACCGAACTGTCCATTAGAACCAGGGTAAAGGTTAGAAGGTACAGTGCTGCAAAGGCATTATGAAGGAAAGTGGTAGTAAAAAGATTAGACTTTGGAGCCAGATGCACAAAAACGTCAGTTTTTCCCAGCATATTACAGTTTTTAAATTACTTTAACGATCATGAGCACATAAATATGTTCCAAGATTACACATCAACTCATGTAATTGGGTTTTTTTCTTTATTTATTTATTTGATAATTTTTTTCAATTGCATGCTGTTTTTCTAGATTTAACAACCATTTGGTCAGATTTGTCTTGGTTTTTATAGACTTCTCACATCTTTGTGAGCAGCATTAGGCTCAAGTGAGCTCTGCATCTCCCAAACACAAAATAGACCATCAACATCTGCAAGGGTGCGAGCCAGCTTTCCAGATTTTTTGTTTTTGGTCACTGTGACTAACATGATGACTCACTTTGTTAATGGGAAAATGCAACAAGTCTCTTTGAGGTTTACAGTTGTTTTTAATGGAAAAATTGTTGTAAAGTTACAAGTTACTGAAAACACATTCTCCAGTACAAACCCCTTCCTATGGGGTCATTACAAGCAAAGAGAGGGTTTAATTGTGGGACAGATCCAGGAAACAGAATCATTATGGATTTAGAATTAACTGTACTTAATACATAGACGCTGTTTTCCAGGTTTTAATAGAATAAAATAAAAGGTTCTGTGCAGAAGACTATATTAACTGTATTTTGCTGATATATCAATGGTATGAAAGCAGTGCTTTTTTTAGTGCTAACACTCACAACAAAGTCTTATTTGTTTTCAGGGTGGAACAGGTAAAACACTGTGTGAGACAAACCAGTAGGTTTTTGTCTACAGGCCTATCTTTACCATCTGAGGGAACCTAAAGCAGGGGGCAGAACCCAAATCTACAGACTCTTGTCGGAGTTCATTTCCCCCAAACCTCCTCCTCTCAATGAATTCCAGATGTTTTGCAGACGAAACTGAATTTCAAGGGGTGGAGGGGCACTGGCATTGGGGGGAGATTTTTTTGCACAGTATGTATTATGCATGTATGTCAGCTACCTAAAAAGCAGCATAGGCCTCTTCCATATAGCAGGACTCCAAGGTCATGCAGAGACATTTTGTCATTAATGTCTTAAACAAGTAGTAGCTCACAATTCAACAGTAAAGGCAGATAAATAATTTACATTTAAAGAAATTGCAAAGGTGAATATACAACCGATACAGATAAAATCGTTGTAACTAATAGCAAGTCCACGCATACTATACAATTGCCAGCACAGTTCAAGTAACAGCCAGCAGAGAAACTATTCCAAGTCTAATGAAGTCCTGACTTGCACATCTTTGGCACAGAAAGTCCACAATTCTGTGAACCCTCAAATTCAAATAGTAGGTCATGCAAACAAGCAGGAGGAGGTGTTTCAGATCTAGTGACTGTGTGTGGTCCGCCTCACTGGAATAACCTGAGGTAATGAAGTCACGACTGGAAGAAATATACTCCCCTCTATTTTTAATAAATATCAAATCCTTCTTGCCTGAAGGCAAGATGAAAAGAAGCCCCGACCTAGTGTTCCTCTTGGCTCGTAATAAAGTGGCAGCCCCCATGCAAGATTCTCACACATGGGGGAATCAAACAAAAAAATGCATGAAATGCAATTACTGTCCCTGCAGTGTATACACGAATGTATGAAAGATCTAAAACTTCACTTGCAACCATATTAATTCAAAGGTTGCAATTGAACGTTAAATACTTTTGAAACTCGTCTTTTTGCTGCAACAGCTTGTGGTTAATTTTTGTTTCAAATATGAATGAGGCTGGTGTGAAAAATGTGTGTTTTACCATGAACTTCCGTGACCACTCATGAAAACCATTACAGCATCCCTCAAATTGCTCTAAGCACCACTATCCTCGAATCAGTCTGACTTCTAGCTGCAAATCATGGTTTCATGCTCACCACTCGTTTGCCTGACTCACTCGACCAGGACTGCAGACTCATTGTTTGCTTTCCTTCCTGGTAGCGGCACACGTCGGCTACCGCGCATGACATTGGCAGCAGATGTGGCGGGGCCCAGAAAAAATAAACTGGCCGACGATGATGCCATCCGCAGAAGCTAAATATTGACTTAGCGACCTGTAATCAGATTCACACACATGACAGAATGGAAATAAACAGCAACATTTGCCCATGTCGCCTCTGCCGACCCTCCCACCACAACACAGGAACCCCAGCTCGCTGGGAAAAACCAGCCGCCTGGGGCTCTCGGCTCAGCCTATCTGGTAATGAGAACTTGCCGATGACGCCAAGGGGTGGGAATAAGAAGGAAGGAGACATATTATAATGTATAATTAGTTGTATGACAGTCCTGCCTCCCTTTGCTTTGGAGTGAAGCTTTGGAGTAGGCTCCTCTCAGATTTGTTCTCAAAATAGAATTCTACTTAAATAGTCAACTGAGGATCTTAAGCTAAAAAAACGACCTTTGAAGATATCGTGACCGAGTCTCCGATTACTATTCAGTGCAGCTATATTTTGACCTTTTAATACAAAATAATGACTGAGTGTAAACACTTTTCAAATTACATTCGAAAGTTTAGATCTGAGGTTCTATTTGAGGCTATTTGAATAGAGCTAATGCTGCCTGTTTAAGAGATAACCTTTCTCCACATCTGTTTTTAAGATCAATGTAAATCCAAGCATCTGTTGATCTGCCTGTGTCACAGTGCTGGCTCATCTCGTACAGAGAGAGAAAACATTAAGCATGCATTCTCTGAGCTCTATAAATTAAGGCTCCAAATAGAAGACCTTCATGTGGTTGGAATCTGGAGATTAAACAATGGTTGTAAATCAGGCCCATCTGGGGTGCAATAAATCTGTCGTTCTATCTTTGGGCTCATCTCGCTCTGGGTCCCGTTTACCAGGATTTGAAGAGCTCACAGCGCAGATAGAGGAATCACTTTGGGAGGGGATTATCTCACGCAGTCGTTGCATTGTTCATCCATGAAAATCACTTTTTGCCATGGATCAGCATGTACTTGGAATCAAATTGTCCATGAATTTCATTACTTAGATACTTAGATTTGGTTCCAGGGATTATTTTTGGCTCAGTGTTTCACTTTTCACTGATTTGCAGAAAGGCACATGATTGATTCAGAGGTGACTCATGCAGCTTCGTGGCTTGCACTGAAAACTTTGAGCGAGCACCACCATGTGTGTTATATCCCAGAATTATACACCAAACTCTTATTGACTCTTAATAATGAGTCATACCTGTGGGAAGAGGTTATCACATCCAATCATTTTTGCATGCAAATTGTGTTCTGCATTATCCTCAATCATGCTACGTGATCATGTTCGTGTAAGACATTCGTCCTTTCTCTAGACACACACAACCAGTCCCTTCTTTAGGATGTGTGTGGATATATGGCAGTCATCCCTTTATTATTATGAAGTAATGTGTTTTATGTCCTTTTCAGAATGCTATTGAATTAATTAATGCATTATTATGTTGCTGAAGAAAAGCAAAGCTTTGATCCAGCTGTAGTCACGTCTATATTTGAGTTTCACGCATAATTATTATTTCTCTCCATGTCTCCCCAGCTTATTTGCAGCAGATGTTTGGGAATTGATTCTGCATTATACACCAAGCCAGCTGTTATTCATTCACTCTTTATTTGTTTTCTTTTCTATGAATTGAACACACTCAAAACGAATGTTCAGAACCTTTCATCACTTGCCAGTGGACCCAACTAATGAGGGATATGAAAGCTTTCTTCCATGTTTTATGTTTTGGAGCATTGAAGCTTTTGACCACATACTTTTGCTTAAATATATATTTGTATCTAAAGTCATCAAACTGACGTACTGTAAGAGGAAAATGTTATGCCGAAGTCAAAAAGATGTTCATGTTTGAACTATAAAAGATTTTGCAACATAAAGAGCTTGAAGCTTAAAAGTGAGACCACACCGAGTTGGCGTGGCGTCTTTCCAACCAAACCCATACTGTTTTTACAAGAGTTCAATACTTTACTTTCTCCAGCCTTCTCTCATGCACTTGAATGTACCAGGAAGGGTTCACCATGCATTCTCCAAATTCAAGCAACAACTTTTGACTACATTAAAACAATACATGGTGATACATTGTGATGTTTTTTTTTGTATTTCAAGCAAGCTTCAAGCCTCTGCAAGTCGGATTTGGATTCTGTACTGACATGAACTGAAAGCACTGGCTGCCTGGAAGGTGAAGTAAATCTAAGAATCTATAATCGGCTTTTGGAAAACTGTCAGATGCTCAAAGTAAAGAGCGTCCAACTGTCGCTTGTTTTAGACATTATGTTTCCAACAAGGCTAGACTTGTAAAACCTTATCCTTAGCACCAAGCGTTGTTCTCAGGATATTTGTGCACAGAGAAAACAAGTAACCATTTTACAATTTGACTCAGACGATTCAGGGCTAACTGACCAATGATTTGAATCATCAAAATGAACAGGGGAGCCCTCATTTGTCCACAAAGGCCTCTCCTAGCATGCAATATGCTTCAGTCACTGAAACACCTCAGACAGTCTATTTTCAAGACTTAGGATCTTTATTTCTCTGACCAACACATCTGTTGATAGTGGGAAAAAGTGTGATGATAGGAAGATTAGATTTATAAATGACATGGAGAAAATGCTTCATATATGAAGACCAAACAAATATTAGCATGAATTAGCATTCATTCCCTTGAATATTTGTATGGGGCCCCTGCAGCAGAAGGGACATCACAGAGGGAAAAAAAAACACAACGTTGCCCTACAAAGAAAGCCATAATTTGAGCCATTCGGTCTAATATCATTTGGAAAGAGCCACACAATTAGCTTCAGTTAGCCAGGTGCTAAAGCGGTAGTTAGCCAGCACGGTTGGCAGAAGTCTTTAGGTTGCAGGTAGTACTATATACTATAAGAATATTCACTGCTAGACAGCATATCTGGTATATTACTGACATAGTGAAATGTAACAGTTAAAGCTGAAATTTAATGAGGAAATATATTGTAAAGGACTGCATTACTTTTTCCATACAATCTGAATAGCAGGTTTTGAACACAAGCCAGGTGAGATGGCTGCCATATGGTTCCATTTTGTGTGTGGGAATGTGTTTTGACATTTCCCCTCTATTGTTAGGATCTAAATGAACTACCCAAACGTTGCCTTTTATTTCAGTAGGAGGCTATAATTGTCGGATGCCTGGATAAACTGTCGGCTTAGACCAATTTCTTCCACAGCCATCTAGACCATTCATGATTTGGCCCATTAGTCCTTCTTCAGTGCTTGGACATTTTTGGCCTCTCAACACAGGAGAGGAGATAGCGGCTCAGATGACGCCAAAGGTAATCACACAGGAACTTGAACGAGCCCCTGCCATTGGGGCACGGACCGGACTGATAAGTTGGACAAAATGCCTATTGGGGGTTGAGGAGGAGATTTTATTCGAGGTCAGGCTAATTGCTGCTGATTGTCGGGCAGATTGGCGGATTGTTGGCTAATCAAGATGGCAGCAAATTGATTAAACCCTGGCTGGGCCTTTGAATAAGAGCCTGGTCCCTCCAAGTTCAAGCACGCTGTCACTGAAAACAGAAAATCAGCAAGCAAGAGAAACACCATTGTTTCATTAAAAATAGTTTTCTTACGCTTATTCATCCATTTTTGGTCTTATGTGACAGCAGCGCATATACAGAGCTGTATTTCTTACTAACAACACGGGAATATGTTAGGGAAAGTGCTTGGACCGGGACATTAGACACGTTATCAGATCATAACTATTTGAAATCTAGTCCTTCACACATCTCAGCTGTCAGGTTCTTGCTTAGAAGAGCTGGAGACACTGTAGCTTTCCTGCACGAGACATCAGGACAGGGTTTTAACAAGGTATTCAAAGAATGCTGGACAATTTTTTATCAAATCCAAACCATCTGAGAACTCCATGTTGTGTAATATGAAAAAAAACATCAGAAACCGTTTTCATGATTAGCTCTAAATGAAAACCACACATGAAACTATGGCTACCTCCAAAATAAAATAACTCCATGCTTCCTCAGGGCCATGAAGTTCTTGCCTACTATAACTTTTCAAGACATTTGGTTTATGTGTGGCAGCTCTTCCTGGCTTTCCTGCTGGGGTGTCACTAGTGTGTAAAGGCAGCTGTGGGTAAAGCAGAGGTGAGCTCCAGAAGTCATAAATCCTCCTGAGTTCGCTTGTTGTTTGCTTGGTGACACTACTTCAAAGTGAAACCCCCTTTTTCAAATGAACTTGTTGCCTCAACTAACACCAGCTTGACTTGTCCAGCTGTTTAAAGTGTTTCACTTGTATTCTTTTGAACACCTCAGAGATGATACATGAGATGGTAAAGCAGTGTGCTCATAGAGCGTCAGTGTCATTTCTTGGAACAAAGCAGATCCCCAGAAAATCAGCCCGGAGAACGTCATGTGCATCTTTTCTACATTTTCCATCTCATCTAATTCATTTCCTATGGAGCTTTACTCAAATGAAAGTCTTCGCTTGCCTCTGACTGAGGCAATAATGTGGAGTAGTGAATGTTTACCGCAGCGGACTGCAACCATAACAGGGAGTCACCAGAGCTTTCAAACACAATATCCAGCAGCAGTCAGTGGTTCTTTGCTAATCATAGCTAACATAATATAAAAATCTGTAATTAAAGTGATTAACCTTGTTTGACTTAGCTAAACAAACAATCAACAGCAGTTGTGTTGGTTTGATTTAATTTAAGTGAATAAGAAATAGATGAAATTAATATCAAACCTGCATTTTTTGGGCCACTTTAAGGCAGTGCAACAGTGACACATGATCAGCTTATGAAGTTAATGTGTCATACAATTTATTTTACTCTGTAATAAACAACATAAGTATAGCACTATCTCAAATATTCATCGAGACATGCAAGGACAAAAAAACATATTAAATCGCATACATCCAAATAAATTGTGATTAGAATGGAACACAAACAGCGTTTTATGCTTAAAACCGAAGCACAAAAAAAAAGGTACAATAACACCCTGACCAACATTCAAGTGTAGCTAAAAGAAATTGCTAAAAGCCACTAAATGCTCCACAGAGTTGAGGGGAACTGCATAGATGTGGTAATTCTTTGTAGGTTTATCACTACCTTTTATATTACAGTTACAATTGCTATCAGCAGCTTTAACTGAGCTGTATTTAATGTGCTACATTAAACCTAAAGGTCCAAATTTCATTGTGCAGGCATAAGTGAACATCGCAGCTTCTCAAGTCAAATGTAAGTTTCAACTTTAAGGTGATGCAAAGCATCTCTAATCCTTCTCACTGACCTGAACACTTTACAGTAGGGCAAAGGGATTTCTGTTACTGAAAGAAGATGGATGGAGAGTAAAGACAGAGCAGTGACCCTCTGAAAATTACATTTATAGATTTCACATTAACAGATTCGAGCTTCAGGTGTTTTGTTGTCTTTTACAGCCGCAATCTTACAGCTTTAGTCACACTTGACTGATTTTTGCGCATTTCACCCCTCAAATTCACAGTGAAGCCACAAGTCGTATTATTCAATAACGCATCCAACTGAGCTCTGCCGCAGATGAATTTAAATCCACCATATTTCCATTTGGGAAGGGCTGTCAAAGATACAATCACGTCAGAGACGGGGGACAGCAAACTGTTGTTTATTCTTTGGTTTTCTCCAAGGCACTAAGGAGATGCCAACAAGGTTTCCATTGTGAAGGAACAGACATCCTTTGTGTGCCCTGCCACTGAGCTCTGTGTTTCCATAGCCCTGTGCTCTCCACCCTCTAAATCATATAATATTCCTGAATTACAATGACATGTGCTGGATAGGGTTTCTCCTCTCTCAGACGTTTCTGTCAGAGCGTCTTAAAGTTTTGTCTTGGCCAGGAAATCTGAGCCCCGCTCACCAGGCAGCTCAACACACTGGCTGAAGACAATGGCTGTCAGTAATTTATTGGCTGGAAGAGGTCTGGTGTAAGAAGTTAAAGTCTTGTAGAAGAGAAGTTGCATTTCTTTCTGAATTGGGAATATTTCTTGTGCCAGCAGCATCCATCATGGATTTGATCAGTCAATCACAATAGCAAGACAAAATGTCTGCCGCCATGGTAGCAGCTCGGTGAGTCATGGGTCGGCAGATCATTGAGCTAAATACTATCGTTAGTGTGCGAGCATGCTCACAATAACAGTCTTCAAAATGCTTTTGTTTAGCAGCAATAATGTTTACCATATTTACCATCTTTGTGAGATGTTAATTGTCGTTAGGTTTTTTAGTGTAATATTTGCTAATTAGCACAAAGCAAATAGTGCGCTGGAAGTCATTCGGTTTTTTGCATTTTTTTCTGATTTAGTGTTTAAACAATTAGCCATTACCTACGACAGAATGCATTCATCCACATTGGAGAAGAAAGCGCACGTTTTGGACCAAGAGCAGCAGATTTTAGGAAGATTAAACCATGTTTACCCAGCTTGGATTTAAAGCTGCTCCTTGCTAATGGCCGATCACAGGAAAATTACCCAGTTGGCCAAGCAACGGGGTATCAGAGACTGTTGTGCCCACATCATTAAAGAGTCCTTTCTCCATCATAATATCCAGGATCGCTAAAGCACCATGACAGTCTGATGAATGCCTAAACCTTATGGAATACTATCCGATAGTTGTCAAGATATTTCAGTCAACCGTCCCTTGAAGCTTGCCACAAAATTGTTTGAATTTACAACTTGCTAAAGGGCTGTATGGGGAAATGCACGTTCACATGTAATTGTGTGCTTCTCAATTTGACCCTCCCACAATGCTGTGCATTAATGTCTTGCAGGGTACAATCTGTTATAACTCCTGCCTTTTTCTTTCTCACTCCTTCCCTCCCTCTGTAGCTCTGCCTTCATTCACCTCTTCTCCTCCTCTTATTGGCTGTCTGAGACATGTCTGTGGTTCTGTGGGATCCTCCCATGTAAACAGGCATGTTTTACCGCCAGCAGACTGCCAAAACCCCTCAATTTGTCACTTCCTCGAGTCAGTTAGTGTTTTGTGGCTTGCAAGGTGCTAGCAAAGGTACTTCAAGGGGAAACCTCAGGCAAAGTGAGGCCAGAGATGGAAGCGATGTGGTCGGTGGCTTGCGCTGTTTTGTAGGTGTGCTGAAAGTACAAACCACCAGACTGCCTCCAACAGTAACCAATGCAACCTTCATCTGTTTACACTTCAGACTATGTTTTAGCTTGACAGATGTTACTTCTTAGCGAATTAGACCATCAGATCGTCATATTACTCTCGGTGCAGCTTGACTGTGCAAACCGACGGTCACTGGCAGGCTCTGCACATCCAGGACTTGGCATCTGCCTGGTCTGAACCACAAAGCCACCATTCATTAGCAGCACATGGCAGTGGAAGGTTAATATGCGAAGTGCAGAAGTTGAGCACTGTCTTATGCAACCTGGCACTTCATATGCTTCAGCTCAGGAATCGCAGTGTCAAGAGTTTAACTAAAAGTTTCAGAGAAATCGCACACATCTCTCACTGCAGTACTACAAATTAAGGAAGTCATTTCAGAAAACTCTCTAAATGTCATCTGTCAGTACTCAGTATGAATGTTTTTTAGTCTTCCATGAGAGTGAACAGAATATCTTTTGGGTTTTTTTTTACAGCCCCAGTCATGACATCTTTGAAGTTGTTCTCACAGCCAGAATCAAAGTGCAGAGGGACGTTAGGCACTGACCCATTTCAACTTCGTGTTATCATACTGAACATACAATTCACTGGTTTCATGATGGTGTCAGCTTTTTATACTTGTAACAGCTTGTCAGATAATCGGCCTCCACATCTTGATAATCTGGTGTGGGTCTGATGGTACTTGCGTTTTCATATGTGCAAAGGATATCTAAACATTGACAACGAGCTCTGAAAATTGCTGAAGAACTGCATTCTTTTTAATACAGGAAAAAAATACAGAATAACACTCAAAACAACTCTAAGATGAACATATATCGTATGTTTGTATGTATATTTCTGTTTCTTTAAACTCCATAAGAATACACACTACAAAATGTATAAAGGTAAAACAATACTGACGTTATTGTAATAGTTTCAAAATCCGTCTTTGCACCATCTGGATTTTTTTTTATCAGTTACAATCACCGCTAAAGGAAATATTTTTTGGGGTTGAACAAACGCTTCCAGAGATTATATCCTGAGAGACATGAAACTTGATATAAACTTAACGCCGACTTTTACATACTTTTTAAAATAACATCCATATGGTATCAATAAGAAAATGTACAGAAAATGATCACAACCATATGAGCTACATTGGGCGTCCCATTAGCTTCACTTTTCATTTGCATGTAGCTAAAAACATCTTCAACTCAAAAAAACAAATCCAATCACCTCTTGTTGGCTCAGACAGCAGAAACACAACAGGTTTCAGTGGCAGCCAAATTAAAATGAGGTGCGTTGCATAATAGAGCGAGGAGAGACAAAGAAAAGTTTGACAAGAAGTTTGCTGGGTTCGTAAGAGGACCTTTATAAACCTTGGTCAGACGCTTTGAAATGGAAGCAGCTACTGGAACCTGTCTCTAATTGCGCCAGATTAACAAAAAAAAAGCATGCAAGCCAGACACAGTGTTCACTGACTTTAACTCCTTTCAGTATAAACCACTTTGAGTTATGAGGGCTACTACACAAGCGTTGTAAGTCCCCCACACAAACCAACCATTAAACTTACTCCTGTATGATTGCGTCCAGTTCTTGTGACGACCCAGACAGATGGATACATTTGCTGTCAAGCGGTTCAGGAGTCACTGCCCAACCACCAAGCTTTTTATACGCAGAGCATGTTCATGCTACCATTGTAAATTGGTGCACATTGAGAGATTTCGGCAATCCTTGTTGGACAGCTTAGCGACTCAAGTGTCAGTGGTTTTTGTGGGTGTCTGTTCAGTGTCGGTACAGAACCAAGAGCTCATATGAAAATACTTTCAGATGGGATTTGGTTGACGAAGACGCACAGTTGCCTTTGTCATCTGCGGGTACGGCACAAATGCAGATGCGCACAGCCGCCCCCACACAACACACACACACACACACTCGCCCACACACTTCTCCCATTACTTGTCTGTTGTCTTTCCACAGCTCATGTTCGCCAGATGCACCAAGAAACAGATGAGAGAGTGACAAAGAGAGAGAGAGAGAGAGAGAGAGAGAGAGAGAGAGAGAGAGAGAGAGAGAGAGAGAGAGGAGTGAAACCGTAAAAAATGAGATAGAGAGAGATAGAAGGGAGGAGAGAAGAGAGGAGTGTGAACACACATGTGTGCATATCTGATGATTCACGCCTGCAAGGTGAAGGAAGAGAGGGGTCAAGGGAACTGCAAGTAGGGGAGGAGGGGGAGACAGAGAGAGAAGATAGCACATGCTGGCTTCCCGCTAATATCTGTGTTAGCCATGAGACTGGCCTGGACAGGTCTCCTCACTCCCTCACTCCTCACACACACCATCTGCTCTGCGCTCTATCGCCTTGAATTTCCTCCTCTTACTTTTTCCTTTTTTTAAAAGCTCCAAACTGTTGCAACCACACTACCGCTCTTCTTTTTCTCCCTCTTGTGTGGCCCGATAATTCAGCTAGAGCTTATTTTTCAAAACATTCCTGATTCACACAGATTTGGTGCTATACGTCATCTCATGTTATGGGTAAATGCACATTTCTGTGGGATGGACAGTTGGTTGGACTTATTAAGCAATGTAAAGAACTCTGCTTGGCTCTGAGGAACTTTAACAGACAGTTTACATTATTTTCTTCCATTGTTTGACCAAATAATAATGAAATTAATCAACGCAAATAATCATCACAATCATTGATAATGAAAATTATTGGCAGTTTGGGCATTACATGCAATATAAACACTCATCACGGATGTCTCTGTTGTTGTTATTGTTTCATGTAAAAAGTCATTGCATTCAACAAAAATGTACTGTTAGAGCTGAACTTAGAGCATTAGATTACCTGTTTTGTCAATGCCCAAAACTCCAAGGTTTTAACTTCTCAAATATGAAGATTTATCATTTTCTTTGCGTCCTATGATGATAAATCAATTTTTGGGGGGGTTTTGGACTGTTTGTCAAGCAAAATAAGACATTTGAAGATGTCATATTGGGCTCTAGGGTTATTTCTAAGACAATTTTCTATGAAAACTGATCAATATTCGCCAGATTTACTGATAATGAAAATAACTGTTTGCTGCACTCTGAATCAGTTTACATGTGATTCACCTGACTATTGGGAAAAATATGATTGATTTCACAACAGCTTGAACCAAACTCTTTTCTTCAGTCTTGTGTCTTTCTACCTTATAACCGTACCTGTAAAATGTGTCCCACTTTGCCTTCCCTCCACGCAGACTTCCACAGGGGCACAGGGTCAAACTAGAACACAGAAAAAGCCCAGGAGCCTCCAGGAGATATCTGGAGAATGCCGAACATGGCCGACAAATGAAGACACAGCTGCGCTCGTCTGAGAGCTCCCAGTCTCTCAGGAACGTGGAGTTATGAGGCCGCTCACACACGACTCTGTTTGCTTAGTCTCTGACACGGAAAGACAACCAACACAAGAGATGGGGAGAGAGAGAGAGAGAGAGAAATGAGGAAAGGGAAGAAAAAAAGAGGAGACGATGGTGGGTGGGAGAAAGACTGATGGTAAAGTAGAGAGATCAAAGTGAGCACAAAGACAGATCCCATAAAGAAAAGAGTAATACCAGGAAGATATTGGAAGGACGTTGCTGTTACTGGAATGCTCTAACACCCTGCAGGCCCCCCAACACATGATCAGCCCAGACCGCTTTCACAACAAGTGGAAGTCAGACACTTGTTAAAGTGATATGCCCTTTTAGAGAAACATTCACAAGTACAAACACCAGCTGCTTAAATTAATTCTAATCTGGGGTCACAAGAGCGTTCGGGGGCTTTTTATCTAAACTACCAACAGATTCATTTGTTTCTTGAAAGAATGCAGTATACAGTCTGATACAGAAAACTGCATTATTATGCATTTGAAAAAAAAATGTATCCCCAGATTCTCCATAATAACCCAGTCTAGAATCTTAATTTAGATCAAACTCCTCCTTATTTTACAACTCAAACTTTTCTTTTCCACCTCCAATCACTTTCATGAGATGTCGGATGTCACGCCGCAGCCTCTTTTAGATATTGTTTTGTGTTTTTCCAGTGGGTGTGACCCACTCGGAAACAAAACGGTACAAAAATGCGCTCCCATCGCCACATTTTATTATATTATTTTATAGATTTTACTGTTCGGTTCTTTAACGAGATTCCAAATATGGTTTATGTCTGAGAACTGTGAGATTCAACAAGTTCTTTTTTTTCTGTTTTACTCATTTCCTGCAGATCACGTGCACTTTGTATTCCAGGCGAACGTCTGCCAAAAGTGCGCAGAAAATTATTTTTCCTTTGAAAACAACAGATCTTGCAACTGCATCAAGAAACTGAGAAAAACGACAATAAATTCACACATGATGTCACCAGTGATGATTAAACCTCAATCTCAAACCTCAATCTTATTTTCTTTTATTATCACATAATCTGCAGTTTATTGAACAGTCCGCTTTATAAAATAATACAAAACTGGTGAAACTGCACAATATTTTATATATAAGAAAAAACAATAAATTCACATATTTTGGAAGCTAGAATCAGGAAATGTTCGACAACAATGATTAACCCATAATCAAAACACTTAACAAGTGCCTGTCAATCGGCTTATCAATTAATAGACTAATTGTTGCCTCTTTCAAATAAGTTGCTATTAAAATGACACAAGCAGCTTTGTGGAAGGTTTAAAAACACATATAGAATCAAAAACACTAATAGGCTTCGGAAAACGTATACATGATTTGTATTGTAGCAAATGGACGACAATATACAGAAACACTGGTATGGCCCTTTAAAAATTCAGACTGGCACACAAACACACAAACGCACACACCACACACACACACACACACACACACACACACACACATACAAACCATAACTCTGTCCAAAAGGTGTCATTGCTCCTCGTTGGTGGCCCACTGGTGTCAATCTAAAGAAACACACACACACACACACACATACACACATCGCGCGCGCACACACACACACACACACACACACACACACACACGCACACACACAGTTGAAACAGCTGGCCAAGCTAAACCTGTATCAGTTAAGGCAACAAGTTCATTTGAAGACAGGGGTTCTCTTTGAAGTCATGCCACTCGGTCAGTGAGCCAACACTATTGTGAGCTGAGGAAGATTTACGACCTTTCCAGCTCATCTCTGTTTTCCCACAGCTGCATTAACACGATCTGCTGCTAGCAGTCCAGACACACAACTGACTACCACTTTTTAATGTAGTAGGTGGGAAGCATTATAGACTCACTAAAAATTATCCATACAACTACTGATTCAAGCTTTTTTGTCTTTGTCTAGTGTGTACATAGCTGTACATGGTAAAACTACAATAATTGGCTTTATTTGCTTTTTGTTCTGATGCATGTTTGGCTTAAATATAAACCTGAACTTAATTTGTGTCTGGGTTTAAATCCTGATCCTGGTGACAAACTTTTGCTGTGACCACCTCTCTTTCAGTGTTGGAGGAAAACTTGAGATTTCTTTTCAGGGTGAGGCAGTGACAGCCCAGTCACTCAGTGAACTGCTGCCCCCTGCTGGATATGAGCAGGTACTTATTATTGGCAGCTCGAAAGGTGCTAAGAGCTGAGATTTTGATACTTTCTGGTAGGTCTGGATGATATGACCCATCATCTCTACCAAAATCGTTCATAATGATGATAACAATCAATAGGTTACTGTAACAAATTGTTGTTTTATGCGTTAATTTTATACCATGTTGCTGTAATTTCTGATCAGTTTGTGGATTTTATTGACCAGTTCTTGGCTGTTGGCTGACTGTTGGTTGTTGGAAAATACAAGCAAACTTGATGGGGGGGTGATTGGCTGCCCTGATGCCCCCATATTGGAAAACACATTGCGAAAGTGCCCTCTTGGACGCCCCTAAGGAAGACAGAATTTAATAAAGTTCCCTCTGGGGTGTTCTTCCAGTGGAGAAAATGTGATTAAGTGCCCTCTCTTCACTATATATATAATGTCACGACGCTGGTGCCCCATCACATACAGCTGGTGCCTTTTTCATTTTTTTCATCCCTCACCCTCAAACATCCTGAGTCAACCACTGCATTCAAATGTCTAACAGCAGTCGCATACTTTAACAGCAGGCGGAATAGTGAGTCTTCTGCTTTCTTTTCTTCAGCTACACCGACTACACAGCAGGTTTAAAAGCCCTTCAGAGCTCCACCATTATCCCTGCAAGAAAAACAAGTTCTCGCTTCATTCAGTCTAAATTATTGCAACAATTGAGCTGCACTTAAAGGTCATTATTTATGTTAGAGCTCAGGCTGCCAGGTTGAAACCAGAGCACCAGTCTCCTATGGCTAAGATGGAACTGGTGGAGTGTAAGCACAAAGAGGTACTGCCGCTATAACACATCTGCAATGTGTCTGCTCTGTCTTGGCTCCCTGATGGTGGAATAACTGTCCGACTGTGATCAAAAGAGCGGTCGCTTCCTTCTTAGAAAGTCATCTTTTTCGACTATTACCTCATGTCACCTTGAAACAGATTCCACGTCTGCTTTTCACTGAAAAGTTTCCATAAAACTCCCCTCTCGCAGCTCTTCAAATATCACACTGAGGCCATGGAAATATAAGTGGAGAGAAAAGAGAAATATTGTATTGGCAACTGTACAACTTTTAATTGTTTGGCTCTAAATTTAGCAAAGTAGGAAAAAGAGGTTGTCCTGTTGTAGTGCTGATTATACGTTTTGCATAACGGCATCAGTTTAACGCCTGAAGCGTGAAAAAACTAGATGTCTTTAAAGTAGACAGAGACATGGAATAGATTCAAACTTCTGGGAGCAATGTAATTCTGGCAGGATTACAATACATAAATGGGGTCTTTGATATGTAAAAACTGGATTGCTAAGAAAGTCACACAGATTTGGCTGTGTGTAAAGTGAGAAATATAGTTATAATTCTGGAGAGATGCTGGGAGTCCACAATGTTTGTCCTTCACTTTTTGAGTAATATACTATATGCCGGTGAAAATGTACTTGCACAATTTGGGGAAACAGCTGCCACACTGCATTGTCTTTCATCAGTTACAGAAGTTCAACTGTAACATAACTTTTTGTTAAATAATGACTCACAGTGATTTAATCGATCTTCAAAAGTAAGACTTATTTTCAGTTGATCGATCTTTGATCCTTGCAGCTCTAAATTAAACACACATCGACTTTGTTTTGAAGTGCTGAGTCTCAAAGGTCAGTGAGACACTTTACGAGTGAGGAAATTATTAAGCAGTAGATTTATTGACAATTGTTGTTTATTATCAATTTTTGTATTGTCCTTTTAACATCTGTGCAAACTAATGCAATTCAATACAGCAGTTGTCCCACTTTTACTTTTGAGTAAGTGAGGTAAGTGTTGTCCTCATACTGTCATTTCAATATAATACCTTGAAAAATATCAACATTCACTGTACACTGATATACTGAAAGAACATGAAAGTTAAAATTAAAGTTTTGATATTATCAAAAGATTAACATAAGAAGGCTTATTCGTTTGTGTTTAGAACGACAGTGTCTCAGTTAATCTATGCAGTAAATCTGCATTTATGGTGCTTCTTACAGTGATACCTTTTGCTTTGCTACTGTCTAAATACAGTGTTAGTTAAGATTATTATACAGCCAACGGTGTATGATCGATAGTTTCAGCCTCATGAGTCATCAAACCTCCTGCCAGCATCCACTGCACACCTGTCTCTCCAGATTCGTGCATTTTTTAGACACAAATGCAACATCTACAAAAATCCCACATCCTGTGAAAATTAGAGCCCAGTTTTCAAGAACATGCATAACTTCTTACACAAAAAACGCAAACAAACAAAGCCAAAGCAAAACTGGGGTCTCGAAATTGCTACATTGGTAACCATGAAATTACAAGGTAACATTATAGTTTATACAGCTATAAAAACATAATTATGCACTGTGGCTTTATGAATACTGCGGCTTTCAAAATTAGGTCTCTTAGAAAAGCTAAATACCTTTCTGTTAATTTGTTCCCTTTTCCCTGGCCTTTGATTCGGCCTCTGCGGTGAGATAAACGTTTATAAATCACGGGGTTAGTGACTGAGACACTTTCTGCAAGCACACAAGTGTGTCGGGCCAGAATGAATATGGTTTTGATTTTGCAGTGCACGCCAACGCTCCAGCCAACGCTAATCACCGGGGAAAGCTTGTGAAAACCATGATGGATTTCGCAGACATGGTTTTGGAGCTCAGGGTTTCATCACAAATCCATTTAAGCTTTTATGTAATTTGTTTAAATATACAGAATCTTTTTAATCTTTTTATGTGTCCATTTCAGACACACTGGCCTCGTTGGAAAGTATGATATAGACGGGAACATTCCCACTGAAACTGACTTGTGTATGAAACGTAAACACTGCTCTGCGTGTGAGTGAGTGAGTGAGTGAGTGAGAGAGAGAGAGAGAGAGAGAGAGAGAGAGAGAGAGAGAGAGAATGAGCGTGATGCTGACTGAGAGAGCTGACAGAAGGTAAAGATAGCAATTGTCTGAGTTTAGTACTGTGGTGTTTGGCAGACGCGGCTCTGCTGTCACTAGGACGGGACAACAACTCAGCTTTACGCAGTCTTGACCACTGTTCAGTCCAATTACCAGTGTTACAACTAGAAAAATGGATTCACTGAAAAAACAAAATGTCAGCCAGACAATACAGGCAGTGACAGGCGGCTCCAGCCTGCTGTGCTTAATGAGAAAGAAGTTGGGGAGACTGATGTCGTTAATGAGACCAAGGAATCGGGTCTTCTGAACTGTGATGAGTGAGGCCTAATCCAGGAATACAAAGACCTCTGATTTGTTTCACACCACACAACTCACTGAGCAATCTTATTTGTCATATCAGTGTATTTTGGTGAAGTCTAATTCAGTTTTTTCTCATTTCAAAGTCATCTCAGTTACACTGACTTCTCGCTGAACGGAACCATTTCCTCTATAAAGAAAAAGTGTGACAGAAAGCTGCTGCTTTTATGAAGCCCTGGCTGTCTAAAACTGTATTTAGTCATCAGTTCACTGCAGTTCTAAAGCAGAAGTGCTCAGCCATGGTCTTGATTGGATATTTTTGTGATTATGATTTCTTAAAAATAACAACAGAAATGAAACATACATTTAGAAAAAACAAACACCTAACATTGTATTTAAAAGCAGCATCTCCATGTATGTAGGCACTGACCTCGTCACTCCCCACAAGCAAACAGCACAGTTGACAATAAAAGAATCATCTTCAGAAGTACATGTGCAGCAGCGGACCCAATACATACAAGCAGCAAATGATTATCAACACATATAAACCCACATGAAATCATGACTTGTTTTAAGGTCCTGTAATATGGTTAGCAGTAGATGAGTATTGAGATGAGTGTGATGGATGTAGCAGCAGTGTAACAGAATTCAGTGATAAAGGTCATGTTTGGTTTCATTGGAAGCCAGTATTACAGGGAAATAATAATGTGAATGGAAGCTTTGCAAGGGAAATCCTACTTACATTCATAAACCCAAACTTAGAGACCCATCAGACTATGGAGACCCAGGTTTTTTGTGAGACTGTAACCACAAACCGAACCTCATCCATCTATCCAACCATCCACTCTGTGAGCAACACACTTTGTCACGTAGATTCACCACTGTTTAAATCAAATGCATGGAAGCATCTTACAACTGCCAAACAGTAACCAATGTAAATGCAATCTGAGCCTGAAGAATTGAATTCACTTTGAGTAAAAAGGCTACACTGCTAATGAAAGTGCAGCACACATGAGGCCGCATACGGGCAGAAATTAGCAGCCAGCAGATAGCTAAAAACTTAACACAAGCACAGCAGCCTCGTAGTTTGCGTATTGCCATGATAAGCCCACAAGAAATAACAGTACTTGGACACTGAGGTGAAGTTAGTTTTAGGCTGGTTGTTCGACAGACATTCACTCCGAAGACACCCTGCGGCATCTCTTATTTAGTTTCAACCAGTGTTGGCAGCAGGAGGAGGGTTACCTCGCCTCCGAGAACGTCTGGCTGTGCTGAGGGCTGATTTAGGGACCATCATCCTAATATTTTTATAAGATAATGGCTTTTATTTTCAATAGCTTCCATGGCATGTGACCCAGTGACTCCAAACAAACGCCAAATTGTATGACTAAATGGGACAAATAAGACACACCTGTTTGTATTACATTTGACTGCTTCTTTTATTTTATATGAATATTTATTATGAAAATTCAGCAGTTTTTTTTTTCACAATAGCCTCCATGTCATGTGACCCAGTGACTCCAAACCAATGCAGAATTAACGGGACAAATAAATCATACCTGTGTTTTATTACATTTTACTGATTCTTCTATTTTATTTCTATAAATTTGTATCACTATTATTTATCATCACTACACAGGCCACATAGGACACAAACGTAGCAAAGTGGTTGTAGCAAACTGAACATGTATTAATAGTTTAGAGAACAGATCATGGGCCAAATAAGATAAACCTACATACATCTATGCCCAAGGGAAATGGCTATGAAATTCTGTGTAAAGTGATTCACTTCGCTCTGATTTACTTGCGTGTCAGTGATGTGTTCATCAAGTATACTGCAGGTCTTGAACATCTCTGGAGGATGGAAACCATCATAACGAGATGGATCTGGTTCTTTCAAATAGCAATTTAGAAAGAAAACAATGTATTTTAATGTACTTTATTTTGGGCTGGGTTTTTTTTTTTCCGTCTTTCAGTAGCCCCCCAGTAAGCCTACTCACACTTACTCCATTAATCACATAATGAAACATCACTAAGTAAAACAAATCATCCAGGATGATTACAAATATCTGCCTGTTTGAAATTGATATGGTGGTGGAAGTTGGGGCGAGCAGAGTGGAGGGCTACAACCAGCTGTGCAAACACAATCTAGATGATTTATGAACCCACCTGTGAGCTGCTAATAGTCAAGCTCTGGAACCACGACCCACTGATTAACCACTGCAGCTCAGACTGATAAATGTACAGTACAAAGAGGACGGTAGGTGGTCTGACAGACAGAGATAGTGCCTGCAGTTTTTTTTTCATTTTTATCATCTATTATCACTTTGTATATTCCAATGAAACGATACGCATGTACACTTCTGTCGGTATCTGACAGCAACCTCTGCAGTGCAATAATATTTTGCAACGAGCGAGCCTTTGATTGTGTGTGTGTATATACAACAGAAAAGGGGGAAAGATGAAGAGATAGATAAAGCCTGAGTGTGCGTGTGTGTACAAAGGGAACTGTGAACACAGGCGTGCACACCCACAGCTAGAGCTCAAATAAAGATTTTTAACTGTGTTCAGACTATTCCTTTTGAGGAAATTACACTGAAGATAATGTCTGCGGAAGAAAAATAATGTTAACATGGCATATTTGTTTAAGAGGTAATAATGAGCTACTTGCTGTAAAGCACACTTTGTGTCTGGAGGATCTCAGCTTTAATGGCTGTCTGGCACCGAATCCACTCTCAACATACCTACAAATTCATGGGGGTTACTTTAACAGCAGAATGTCGGGCAAGCTTGATAACTTGCACGTAATAATTATACTTGTGGCAGTCACCTACATGGTTAACCAAATTTAATGTAAGTGTATCAATTGGATTGGAACAGTCCCTAGTAGAGTTCTCAACGGGCCTGAAAATTACAACCCGACCCGACCCGGCCCGCCGGTTTTAAGCCCGAACCCGACGCAGCCCGACACACCAGCATGAATTGTCTGCCCGAACCCGGCCCGAACCCGACCCCCCGCGCGCCTGCATTGTTTTCCTCATACGCTTGTTATCATGATCAGACAGACAGCAGATGGAAAGGTGACGTGAGCCAGGAGACAGGTGCTGCGTCACCGTCAGCAGCAGCACCCGCTGCAAAGAAGACACCGCGCTTCGACCAGTGGGAAAATATATTCAGAGAAACAGAAACAGACGATTTCCCCACTCCTCGAAAAGCAAGGGTGAATTCACCTGTGGCAAGTTTACTTTTATCCAATTCCATCTTCTCCAGCCAGGCTGTAGGCGCGAGTATACGTCACGCAGCGGCGTCAGTTCTGTGTCTGCCCCTCCCCATGAAGCAGCAGCCAGACTCACTCTGCACCACACCTGAACAGCGATGATTCACAACAGGCTATATAATTTACAACCTGCAAGAAATGTGTTTTATGAAATGTGTTTTATAAAAAAGGAAGCCCGAGGCCCGACCCGGCTCATTTGCGCATCTTTTCGGCCCGAACCCGGCCCGAACCTGCGGGTCCGGTCGGGTTTGTCGGGCCGGCCGGACCCGTTGAGAACTCTAGTCCCTAGTATATAGAAGAAACCAAAAGTAAAAATAAGGAATATGTATTAAAATGTATGGAGGCTAAAAAAATATCACACTTTAACTGGGAAAAGTCCCACTATTCCAACTAGGCAGCCGAATGAAGTTACAACTGATTCAATGCTGCTGGGAGGTTTCTAATGGCAGACGAGCAGCATCTTTTATTTCTAAAAAAGGAGATAACTGAACAAGTCAGGATGTATCACGAGGGACTACCTCAAAGAGTCACACAGTCTTAATTAAGTGAGATAGACACAAAAGGCATTAGCAGCATGAATGCATCATAATACACTTCCCATACAAACTAAAAACAAAAAAGGTCAGCCAATAAATTAATTCACAACAGATACCAATAGAAATACTGCACTGGGGCAGCTGACAGCTTCGCAAAAGCAGAAACTGGCAGCCTAGATATGTATCCACCAGGGATGCATGATATATATCTGACAGATAAATGATTAAAACAACACATAGAGCAATTGAAAACTGAATCATCCATCATTGCTCACTTTATCTTAGCCTGTCTTACCCTTAGGTGTGCAAAAAACACAGTATCCCTTTATAAAATACAGAAATTTGAAATGATCACTTCTCTATGAGCCAGGAAAAGCAGGTATTTATTGTTTAATGATGTCGGCTGAAAAATGATCCATGTTGTGGTTCCCTAGAATTCATACTTTGCATTTCAATACACTCAATACAATATTGTCTGCTCAACAATAAAAAATGAAATGGTGCAAATAAACAAACGACCACATGATGGCAGAAAAGAGATCATGGGCAATGCAATGCTTCTAGGTAGATTGATCGATAGATAACTTTATTAATCCCAGAAGGGAAATAAGGTTATCATAGCAGCAGGTACATTCAAGTACAAATACAATCAAAATACAAGGCAAAGAAAGAAACAATAAAGTACTATGTACAATATACAAACAACAATAAAGCACTATATACAATAAAATGCTTAAGCAGTTATAAAACAAAATTAAAAAAATGAGTTAAATAAAATAAAATGATGAGGTAAGTGCAAGGTGCAAGAGGATAAGGTGCAGTTTTATTTACATTAATAATCATTTAATGCGCAACAATTACTTGTGTATTTTGGAGCGAGTGTTATAAAGTCTGATGGCACCGAGTCGGAATGATTTCCTGTGCCGTTCCTTTAGGCAGCGGGTTGAATGCGTCTGTTGCTGAAGCTGCTCTTAAACTTGCCCAGAGTTTTTTGGAGGGGGTGAGTGGGATTGTTCATGATTGCCAGCAGCTTTGCCAGCATGCTGTCCTCCACCACCTCCTCCAGGGTGACAAGCTTAGAGCCAACAACAGACTCTGCCCTTTTTGATGAGTTTGTTCAGTGTGTTCGTATTCTAGAAGGTTTGCAACACCAACTGGCGCATTGGTTATAACCTGTAGATTGTGGAGGATGTTTTTAACTAAATAAACTCTAGCTTTCTAAAAGAATTCTAGCTTCTTGTTTTTTTTTATCATCATTTATCATCATCATCATCATTTAAAGAACTTGGTGAAACACCCTCATGGACTTTCATGTGTTTCTTCAGTGTTCCCTTTCTTCTGATCCGTCTCCACACACATTGCATTTGAATGGCCTCTCACCTGAATGGATCATAATATGTGCTCTCAAATCTGTTATCAAGTAAAAACGGATTCCACAGGTGTCACACTTGTATGGTCTATCACCTGTGTGGATTCTAATGTGCTTTGCCATAGATGTACTCACGGTGAATCTCTTCCCAAATGCAGGGCATTCATATGGCTTCTCCCCTGTATGCACCCGAAAGTGATTCTTCAACGATGTGGAATCTTTAAATCCCTTCCCACAGTCACTGCAGGTGTAAGGTGTCTCACCAGTATGAATCCTTATGTGCAGTGCCGGATTTAGCAATTTGGGGGCCCAAGGCGAAGGTATGTATGGGGGCCCTAAACCCTGCTTACACTTCTTTACTCCAAAATGAAGACAGAGAACGAAGAACACACAAAGTGTACCACACGAGCTAATGGTCATCCATGATGGAGAATAAGAAAACAACTGTCTTTTCGGCAGTTAATGACAATTTACAGCCTGTGACGTTCGCGTTCGTCTGTGCCACATACTGACGGAAACGAACCATGACGTATGTGGAGCTCGCGGAGGTGCGAACGGCTCCAATTAGCATATGAATAGCAGCGAAACCAGGCCTGGCGACTCGGTATTGGATGAAAACACTACTTTTAAAAAAGGAAAATCACTTGTGATTGGTTGGTAGATCTGTCACTATTGGTCACTCTGTGTGTGTGTGTGTGTGTGTGTGTGTGTGTATATATATATATATATACATATATATACACATGAAATTATATTTTAATGTCACACATTTTAAACAGAAATTATTTATACATTTTAATATCTTATTTATCTCAAAATATGTCATGCAAATTTTAACTTCTTAACAACTGGCGTTTTATCTTTATTTGTTCCCAGGAGAGAGAAAAAAAAGAATAAATAATCTTTTATTAAATAATCTGATTCCAATAGAATCAGGGGGAGGGGGGTCATGGGGGGACAACTGCCAAGCAAGGCCCACGTCAATTTCTGACAATTTCCGGAAGTTTTCGGTGTTGCCTTCAAATTGCCCTGAATTGTCGCAAACCTGAATGTCTGTCTGTTTGTTTACTTCTTCTTCTTCTTCTTCTTCTTCTTCTTCTTCTTCTTCTTCTTCTTCTTCTTCTTCTTCTTCTTCTTCTTCAGCTTCTTCTTCTTCTTCTTCTTCTTCTTCTTCTTCTTTTTCTTCTTCTTCTTCTTCTTCTTCTTCTTCTTCTTCTTCTTCTGTGTGGTTTATTGGCGGTTGGCAAACGGTGCATTACCGCCACCAACTGGACTGGAGTATCGTTTGTGTTCAGCTTTTGCGGTCCGTCACGGACTAGTCCATTTCATTGTGAAAGTAGGGGGTGTATGTGAGACAGATACCCATGAACTTGACATTTTAACTAATACTTAAACGTTTTTCTAAAGAATGAATTACATATGAATAAAAATTACCACGTTTTTGAAGTGTTCATGCTGATAAATTTCTTATTTTCCGCCTACCTATGCCTCTATGTTAAGACCGGCTATGCTTATGTGCCTATTTTAATTGGCACCACAGGTGAAATACTTCCCACAGGTGACGCAAACATACGGCTTCTCACCCGTGTGAGTTCTCATGTGTGTAGTTACCTCAGCCACTTCTGTGAACGTTTTCCCACAAACGCAGCATTTGCAGTTGCACTCTTCTCCAGTGTGAGTTTTTGTGTGCTGTTTCAGAGTAGTCGGACAGGTGGACGTCTTTTCACAGTAGCTGCATTTATAAGGCCTTTCAAGTGTGGATTCTCATATGATCTTTCAGGTTTTTGGACAAATAAAGTGATTTGGTGCAGTAGCTGCAGACGTGGGGCTTGTCACCTGTGTGAGTCCTCATGTGCCTCTTCATATTTGCGCCACAGATGAATGTTTTCCCACAAGTGCTGCAAACATACGGCTTCTCACCCGTATGAGTTCTCCTGTGTTGGGTTGAGAAAATGTTTTCTCACAGAAGCAGCATTTACAGGGTTTTTCTTTGGGAGTTTTAATTTGTTGTTGGTCCTTCTTTGGCTCAGGCCCAGTATGTTGTCAGTGGTGCTGAGTCTCTGCAGTTTTCTCCCCTCTGATTCTGGTTATCTGCTACATGGTTGGTGTCAGTTTCAGATTTTATACATAAAATCTGGATTTTGTCAAGAGGATCTTCCTCTGCTGCACCTTGCAGAGTTTGTTTAGGAACTAAAAGCAGAGATTGATCTTTGAATTCAGTTTGATCACACGCAGGAGTCAACATAAAGGTATCAGTCTCCTGCTTCAGTACAAGCTGCTCTCCCTCCTGACTGGTGCAGAGTTCCTCCTGTTCCTCTTTAATCTGCGGAGGCTTGGAGTCCTCTTGGTCCAGACTGGAGTTCCTCTCCTGCTTGCCAATTTCTGTTTTTCCACCTTTATATTTTCAATGGGAGTCAAATATGATTTCAAATCTGTAACTTTAAAGGGATGACAGGAGGATCTTTCAAGCCATTTCATTTCATTAATGTAATATTTTGCTAAAATAATAATTATATTAATTATGTAAATGTCTTCTGGGGAGAAGTTGAAAATTTTCAAAGGAGTAAAATATCTACCTTTGTTAGAGTGACATGTTTTTCAAGCATTCCTGAAAGGTATTTATGTAAATCCAGCCAAAAGGCAGTAATATGAAAACGATCTGTAAGGAAATGTTCAACACTTTCTCCCTCACAGTCACAAAATGTGATGAGGTCAACATTGCACACAAGGTTTGGTGTCAAACTTTCCATCTAAAAATATAAGTCAAATGCTCATGCTTTATGTTAGTCATAGTCTCATTTATTTTATACATAATCTAACTTGACAGATACATTAAATCCAACTGCTGCATGAAAGCATCATAATACATCTTCCAGACACACACAGGAGCAAAAAAAAGTTGGGCCATTAAATGAATTCACATCAGATGCCAATGGAAATACTGTACAGGGATAGCTGACAGCTGCACTTGACAACCTAGACATGTATTTACCATGAATGTGTGATACACTACTCAAAATTTGTTGGAGTATTGAGATATTTTCACTCAATTGTTTAATCTGTGACACATAAGAATTTTTTTTGTATTTTTTGAATATTTTTTGTCCCCAAAAATAATGCAACACATTTAATTTGACTTGTATTGCATGCACATGCATATATCAACCCATATCCCAATGTGCTTAACTAAATTTGAGTAGTTTCATATCAGACAGAAAAATGATCAGCCTGATAATGGAAAATTGATATGATTAGATATCACCAATAATTAAATTATAGCTATAAATAGAGTTTTAAAATGTTATTATAAGTCTACCAGTTTAACCAACAAATCAAAATAGAGCAATGGAACATTAAATGATCTATCTTTGCTCACCAGCCTTACCTACCCTAGTATTCACAGTGAGTATATACATACACAAACATGTGCCTGCTTAAAAATACAACAAATAAATAGTGCAAATAAATGAACAACCACATGATGGCAGAATAGGACCACGAGCACAGTGGTGCTCTGCAGAGTTTGCATGATCTCCCCGTGCTTGCGTGGGTTTCCTCCAGGTACTCTGGTTGCCCCCACCTTTAAAACATGCACACCAGGTTAATTCTCCAGTCAGTGCCCTTGACCAGGGCTCATATCTGGAGTTGCTGCTGCTTTAGGATGGGTTTAATCCAAAGCATCAGTTTCATTATGTTGTACAATCGATGTGATGAAATAAAGATTGGTTGTTAAAAATGTAGTTTTATCCCAGACAGCAGTTGACTCTGGGTGCACCAACAGAACTGTCTGAATCTGTAGATCCATTTCCAGCAGGGGTGTCATTTCAGTTCTTTCATCACTTTTGTGTCATTGTTTATGCGTCTACATCACACCCATCTATGTGGATCAGAGGCCTGTATCATGAAGCATGGTCAGACAGCAATGTCTTCAAAACCACAGAAGAAAACCTACAAGAGCATTAAGTTCATTGGAGTTATGTTAAGTAACAAGGCTGTGAGGTGAAAACATTAAACAAGATCTACAGAGAAGTCTTTCTTTTTTTTTGCCATCTGATTACTTTTCCATGTCATGCACAGGTACACCATTTAAAGAACTGCTACTTGGTGAAACACCCTTATGGACTTTCATGTGATTCTTCAGTGTTGTCTTCCTTCTGAACCCGTCTCCACACACATTGCATTTGAATGGTCTCTCACCTGTATGGATCATAATGTGTGCTCTCAGCTCAGTTTTTTGGATATAACCAACTCCACAGGTGTCACACTTGTATGGCCTATCACCTGTGTGGATTCTAATGTGCTTAGCCAACGCTGAACTGATTGGGAATCTCTTCCCACATGCGGGGCATTCATACGGCTTCTCCCCTGTATGCATTCGAAAGTGATTCTTCAACGACGAGGAATCTTTAAACTCCTTCCCACAGTCGCTGCAGGTATAGGGTGTCTCACCTGTGTGAATCCTTATGTGCCTATTCAAATTAGCACCACAGCTGAAACTTTTCCCGCAGGTGACGCAAACGTACGGCTTCTCGCCCGTGTGAGTCCTCATGTGTTTAGTTACCTCAGCCACCTGGGCGAACGTTTTCTCACATAAGCGGCATTCGAAGGGTTTTTCTCCGGTGTGAGTTTTTATGTGTCTTTTAAGGATAGAGTGATGGATGAAGTTCCTTTCACAGTAGCTGCATTTATAAGGCTTTTCCCCGGTGTGGATTCTCATGTGAACTTTCAAGTTTTTTAAGAAAAGAAACGCTTTACTGCAGCAGCTGCAGACGTGAGGCTTGTCACCTGTGTGAGTCCTCATGTGCCTCTTCATATTTGCGCCACAGATGAATGTTTTCCCACAGGTGCTGCAAACATACGGCTTCTCACCCGTATGAGTTCTCCTGTGTTTAGTTAACTCGCCGGACTGAGCAAATGTTTTCTCACAGAAGCAGCATTTATAGGGTTTTTCTTTGGGAGTTTTAATTTGTTGTTGGTCCTTCTTTGGTTCTGGCACAGTATTTGTCATTGGTGCTGACATTTCTTTAGTTTCTCCCCTGTGATTCTGGTTATCTGCTACGTGGTGGGTGTCAGTTTCAGATGTGACGCTTTCAATCTGGATTTTGTCAAGAGGATCTTCCTCTGCTGCACCTTGCAGAGTTTGTTTAGGAACTAAAAGCAGAGATTGATCTTTGAATTCAGTTTGATCACACGCAGGAGTCAACATAAAGGTATCAGTCTCCTGCTTCAGTACAAGCTGCTCTCCCTCCTGACTGGTGCAGAGTTCCTCCTGTTCCTCTTTAATCTGCGGAGGCTTGGAGTCCTCTTGGTCCAGACTGGAGTTCCTCTCCTGCTTACAGAGCTGCTGGTCAAGAACAACCTCCTTCTCCTCCTCCTCTTCTTCCTCTTTCTTACAGACATACTGTGAGAGCTCTGAATGGACAAAACAGGGAACAATAAAGATGTTTAACCCATGAAGCACTGTGTGGGTTTTACAAAGAAATATTCCATAACACAACCTTTTATGTCTCAAACATATGACTCCTTATTTAACTGCTGTGAGAATATGTAAGTACAAGTAGTCTGACTAAAATAGTAGGTAAAATACAGAAGTAAATACAAGCTGCACTATTACTTCAGTTATCGTTTACAGTCTGTGTGGGAACTATTGGGCCAGGGTCAGAAATAGAGGATGGTATTGCAAGTTTTCTGTTCTTTTTTTCGGGGGCACCAAAGAGACCTACGTTTAAAACCCATCCATGTCCCTAACATTGAAGGGACAAGTTAGCAACAGTTCATTAGCCGAACCGTTAAGAAATCAATAGCAATAGCTTAAAAAAAAAAACTTACCAGGAACATTGAAGGTTTGCAACACCTTGTCATCCACTATCACCTTAACAATTGCTGTTGATGAGTTCAAGGCCTCGTCGAGTTGAAATGCAGGTCTATCGCCGAGGACCGAGTCGAGTACTTCGAAATAAGGATTACTCTGTGGCTGCTCACTGCCGTTTTGGTTTTTCTTTAGTTCCCTGTACTCAGTTTTCAGCTTCTTGAGTCTGTTGACGATCTGGTCGAAGCTCCTGTTGTACCCCGCTGTAGACATCCCGAGCTGTATCTGCTCGTACGCGGGTTTTGTTCTCGTCGCTCCGACTAGTTTGCTCTGGACTTCAGGTGAGGACCACAGTGCGAGGAGACAGTTCGTCTCCTCCAAGGACCATTTCTTCCATTTCTCCTCCATTGTGAAAGTCTGTTCTTCTTTTCAAAATAAGCCAGGCTACACAATCTGTGGGCTAAACAAACACTGTTTATGTTCCGGTGGGTCACGATAACCCCGCCCCCAGCCTGTGACGTAATTGGTCCGTGTTCTGTTTTTTTTCTCCCAAAAAAACTTTATTTGCAATAAATTGTAGAATTCTTGTAGGAATAAGAATTAGAAATTGCAGAAAACAATACAAACACACTCAAAACGGCCAGGTTAAGTAATATATATGTAAATAAATAAATAAATAAATATATATTTATACCTGTAAACAGATCAAGAAATAAAATAAATAACAAAATGTACTTAAAGACGAGGTGAAGTTAGTTTAAGGTTGGATATTGGACAGACATAGACTCCTTAGACACCCAGCAGCATAATTCACAATTAATATTCATATAAAATAAAAGCAGCAGCAACATACAATAAAAATTACTGTGTCTTATTTGTTCCATTTAGTAATACAACTCAGCATCAGTTTGAGTCACTGGGTCACATGACATGGAAGTTATTAAAAATAAACGCTGAATTTTCAAATATCCAAATAATTAATTTAGCTGCAATTCAGAGACACGATGTCTTCGTTTCATCACTTATCTTAGCAAAAGTTTCTTACTGTACCTTACAGAAACCGAGGGAGCAGTGCTCATCTACTTGCCATTTCAAGTGCCTCACGTTTGAGGCGACCTGTGTCTGTCCATCAGCTGCCCAAAATGTAAATTGCAAGCAACATAACAACCACACCTTTTTATGAAAAAGGCAAACTGGTTTATTTAAGACTGATTAAGTAAATCATTCATAATACATTCATTTTTGTGGGTTTTACAGAACAATTGTGCTGCAGATTAAAAGCTGCACTTTTTAAAGCAAACACATTACCAAGAGGATAAGGCATTAAGGCATTCAGACAACAAAGAGACCGTTTCTTCCCCTAATACAATGAATAACATTATCGCTGATTCAAACAATGATACAGCAGATAAAAACAGCCATTTTCTGTGTATGTTACTGTCCAACGTAAAAGTTAAAGCTAAATGGGCTTTTGCTGCAACACAGTGCAAGTTAATCCAGCAAATGACCACTCCGGCCAGTCGAATAAATACTAGCACACAACTTTGCAGCATGAACCATAAGAATCTACTGTTTTTCTATAAGAATGATTGTCAGTTTGATATTCTAAGGCTCTGTGCAGTGCCAGCATATAAATCCATCACTCAAACCACCCTTCCCGGACTGTATTTCATAGCTGAAGCGGCAAACCGTCACCAATGCTACCCTTTTGAGTTTATAAATGCAGCTCCATTTTTAAGACCTGGACGGCCCAATGAGAGCAAAGCCAGCTGGCAAATACACTCAAAAACAAGGCATGACTAAATTATTTACGATAAAGACCTTAAAGTATATAACAGAAAACGGAAAGTTAAAATGTATAAGTTAACTCCACTTTTACCATCAGTGTCTGTTTACAGGTCTTGGAGAGTATTACTACATACTGTATGTGAAAAGGTTTAATTTGGCCTCAGAGGGAGCTGTGTAAAGTCTGATTTGTCTCAAGTGACATCCAGGCAGCGGCAGTCAGTTGAAAAATATATACAGTACATATATATAAAGAAATTGGAGTTAGAAAGAAGGGACCTTGCCAGATGTCTGTAGCCCCAAGGCTACATTATAAGCTGAGCACAACTGTATTGCTGACTGGTCAGTGCTTGTGTTGCATTGTGGGTAATGTAGGCACCAGATTTCAACAAGGAAGAAGGACTTGAATAAGGAAGACTGGTTCTGTCCAAAAATGTTTTGCTTAATGCAATGCTTAATTGGGGGAGTGCTCCTTTAAAATAAAATGTCAAAATACCAGCAGAAATTCTACTGTAGTGCAATTCATGCATCTTTATCAGAAGTATTCGGGCTTTGTGCTTCATTTGTGTGCTTTCTCTTGTGTTTGCTGTGTTTTAACCAGGTGGAGAACTGTTCTCCACAAGTGCTGCATTTGTAAGGCTTCTCCCCAGTATGCAACCTCATGTGTCCTTTCAGGTCTGTTCTATGCCCAAACGACTTGTCACACACAGTGCACTTATATGGCTTTTCACCTGTGTGTGTTCTGGTGTGCCTTTTCAAAGTCGTACCGGTAGCAAATTTTCTCTTGCAAAAGGAACATTTGAAGGGCTTTTCCCCCGAATGGACTCGCTGGTGATTTCTGAAAGCCGAAGAATCTGCAAATTCCTTCCCGCAGTCGCTGCAGCTGTAGGGCTTCTCACCTGTGTGAATTCGCGTGTGCTTCTTCATGTTCACCAATGAGCTGAAGCTTTTATCACAGACGTCGCATTTGAATGGCTTTTCGCCAGTGTGGACCCTTGCATGCAGATCCAGATTATACCGGCGGTTGAACCCGTTTCCGCAGATCTTGCATTTGAAAGGCTTGTCGACAGAGTGAACCACCAGATGTTTATTCAAATCCCAACTCTCCCTGAACATTTTCCCACAAGTGTCACATTTGTAAGTCTTTTCGACAGTGTGGGATTTCATATGAAATTTGTAGTTTTTGAAATTACTCATCACTTTACCGCACCTTTCACACTTGTAAGGGTTGTCACCATCACCCTCGTTACTACTACTACCTGAGGAGTCCCCATTGTTCTTGTTTGTTCGTGCAGTAGGTCTTCGATTTGACGCTGTGCTCTCATTGTTACGTTCCTCACTTTGCTTTTGCTCTGTATTTCTGGTTGATGTATTTTCATCTTTACTTTTCTTTATTGGTGTTGATTCACTACTTCCAACTGATGTGGCGCTCCCTTCCTTAAGTCTCTTACGAGTTGTCAACCCCTTGCTGCTTGTAGAAACTGTTTTGCCAGTTTTAGGTTTCTTATTTGGTGTCAACTCATCGCTTTTGGTTGATGTGGTGCTTCCATCGTTACTCTTCTTCTTTGGGGCTGGTTTGGAACTTGAGGTTAATTTTGCTTTCCCGTCACTGGGTTTTCTTTTTGCTGTTGGATCAGCACTTTTAGCAGATGTTGTCTTCTCATTGTTACGTTTCTTAATTGGTTCACTATTCTCTTCTGATGTTGGAATCTCATCAGTATATGTCTCATTTGGTGTAAGCTCGGTGCCTTCATCTGGGGCTGTGGTTGTCTCATTACCCTTCTCTTGTGGTGTAGCTGATGCATTCTCGCGGTTACAATCCTTGTGTGGTGTTGGCTCGATATTTTCAGAAGTTGTTTTACCACCACTGTGTTTTTTTGGTGCTGGTTTAGTACTCGAAATTGATGCTGATCTCCCATCATCGGGTTTTACATGTGTTTCTGAATCACTACCTTCAGCTGATGTTGTCTTCTCATTGCTTTGCTCCTTATTTGGTGTTCTTTCACTATTTCCTTTCGATGTTGAGTCACCTTGCTTCTTTGGCGCTGACTCAGTATGTGTAGGTGATGTTGTCTTTTTTGCTGATGATGTTTTTTGATTATCTGGTTTCTCCTGTGGTGTTGGCTCAGTAATTGTGATGGATGTTGTGTTCTCATTTGGTGTAAGCTCGGTACTACCGACTGATGCTGTGTTGTCATCGTTGCATTTCTCATTAAGTGTTTGCTCAGTACTTGTAGCCCATGTTGTGTTGTCGTCTTGGCCGGTCTCGTTTGGTGTTGACTCACTATTACCTTCTGATGGTGGGGTGTCATCATTATCGCCCTCAGTTGGTGGAACCTCAGTGTCACTTGTTGATGCTGTGGTCTTATCATTGCATGTTTCATTTGGCGTTGGCTCAGTACCTGTAGTTGATGTTGTGTTCCTATCATTGCTTTGGTTATCTGATGTATGCTCCATACTTGTAGCTGATGTGTTTTCCTCATCGCTTGTCTTGTGTGCTGTTGACTCATTGTGTGCAGTTGGTGTTATCTGGTGATCTTGGCTCTCAGCTACTTGAGAGTTGTCAGTGAGATTGTCACCGTTTGTTGCTGATACCGCAGAACTCTCCCGGTCAGATCCAGATAATATATCTTTATTTGAGTTAGTGGATGGAGGATCTTTATTTGACTGGTCTTTGTCTAGATTCTGAAATTGATCACTGTAGACACTTTCCTCACAAGCTGGAGTCAACTTAGAGGCACTGGTGTCCTGTTGCTGTGCAAGCTGTTGTCGTTCCTCACTGACACAAATTTCCTCATGTTCCTCTTTGATACGTGGAGGATCTGGTGGGACCGAACTGGAGCCAGTCTGCTGCCTGTTCCGAAGGGCCGCCGCGTCCTTATTGGCAGATAACTGTGCGAGCTCTGAAGGGAAGGACAAAGAAATGGGGCAATAATGAAATGCTGCACATTATTAAGCCTGTATTCAACAGTTGCGAGTAAGAAAGTCTATGATGACCAGTGTTAATTAGACACACAACAGTAGTCACCTCTCAAGGACTGACAAAGCAAGGAGAGAAGTTTGATGTCTTTGAGTACCAACAACTTGAATACAACTGTAACATGCCCTTAACTGGACCTTATTGTAAGTGATCACAAGCCAGAAGGCTTAAGACTTAATCACAGTTTAAATATTTAATGAGGAAAAGTAGTGTATAAGCCTTTATAACCTTAGACAAGTAGCTTTAGCTAGTTGACTGATTAAAGTAGTGGAGTAATACAGTAACAGTATACAGGTGAAATCATCACAGAATTGCAATAATCAGGGAAAGTACAAATTCATCAAAATTGTATTCAAGTACAATATTTGAGTAAATGTACTTAATGCTAGTTAAGTTGCTAGTGCTGGAAGAAGTATTCCGATTATTTAATTGAATAAATGTAGCAAAACCACACAAGTAAGAGTAATGCATTCAATACATTACTGAAGTCAAACTATGGAAGTATGTCAGATTAATGTCTTGAAAATATATCATAAGTAAAAGTACTCATTGTGCAGTAAAAATGTCAGTGTTTGTCAGTCATTATTTTACTATTGAACATTAAGGTTTTTGATTTTATATTACTGCTGTGTTAATGTGTATGTTGTATGTTGACGCTCAGGATGTTTAGATCTGAGCTAAATACTGTTGGGTTATTTAATCAGCAATGGTTCATTTTCTATAAAATCATCACATGTAAAATGAACCAGTATGATTTTTATTAATCAAATAAGCTGTGGGACAAATGTAGTGAAGTAAAAAGTGCAATATTTACATCCGAGATGAAGTGGGGTACAAATTTTAAGTCGTATAACATAAAAATACTTGATTTGACCGACAGCCCCTCAACATTGTACATAAAGATACACTATTTTGGTTAACATTAACATTCAAAAAATGAACTATATTATATTATATATTTCCATATACTTTTATTGTAAGTTTGTGTTTATATTGCTGCAGTAATTAGCCTTCCTTTTGGTAATGCACCAAACACCATGGCAACTATTTCAGTGTCTGCTATTGCACTGATATTTCTGGAAATTTGTTTTTGTTTGTAACAAATGGCAAAAAAAAAACAAAAAAAAAAAATCCTAAAGGCTTTTTGAGTTGACGATAACTGAAACGAAACATTACAACCAGTCAGAAAGGCTTTTGTGCCAGCTTGACACAAATGAAGGTAACAGTGGTTGTTCTCCTTACACAGACCTGTTTTTGTTACGCAAATAGAATAAGCTGTTCTCAAAATTTAGCATCAATGCATTCCTCCAAAAGTTTTAATTAACACTTATTGCACAACAAAAGAATGCAATGACTGGGCATTGGTGGATATATGGGTAACTAAACAAATGGAGGTAATTATTTCGATATTTCACCAACGTGCAATGATGAATTTGCACAAAAACATATTTATAAGACAAACGCCAAAAGGGGTTTGAACTAAACCTTGAGGAAAGGAGAAATGCTGCCCCCTATTCGTTTAAAGCAGGTGGCTGGACATTACAAACAGTACAGTACTTTAGCAAATGTACTTAGTTACATTTAACCACTGGTTAGTTTCCATAGCTGCTTGTTGTCTCACATAATGACGGATGGCCGAGTTCAGTCTTCTGGCAATGTTAACGATCTGTCAATTATTGTCAAGTCTTTGTTGACCCCCAGGTGATGGGACCGAAGTTTGTGGCGACTTCCGCATGTAACGAGTCGTCACGTGTCTAACACGCTTTGTGACAGTAGTGAGTGTAATACAGTGTGTTGTCACTAACAGTTTGGAAACATAATGTATGCCTTTTTAGCGACATGCTGAGCCCACTCATCAAGTTATCTTCTCAGATGTAATTATCTGTTACACCTGTCAAACTGGTCTGTCTGCACGTTGAGACTTGACATAACGTTAGTTGAAATCTAAAACATGACTTGAACAATACCTACGACTGTTTAACACAGAACTGGCTTTTATAAGAAGAAGAGATTAATTTTCCCAACCTGTCCGGTGTAACTTTATCTCTGGGGTGAACACAGAGTCCAACAGTCTGCGCTGACGTGCGATTTCTGCCTCGTAGTTTTCCAACTTCTTCTCAAAGACTCCCAGTATTTCTTGAGCAGCGGCGGTCAGTCGATCACAGACAAACTGTCTCATACTCGGAACTAAAGCCATTGTTGAGCTGAGAGTGAGACACTTCTTCACGCAAAAACTTTTAACAAAGTATTTGCGAAAACTGGACTAGCCAGTTCTCTGTTTACTTCCGCATGAAAAGTTCTTCTTCTACTTCTTCTTCTTCTTGGGCTTGTTCCTTTCTTGCTGTTCTTCTTCTTCTGATTTTATTGGTGGTTGCCTAACAGCTTCCAGGCTCACTATCGCCCCCCAGTGATCTGGAATGTGGACTCATGGTCTACACACTCTTTCTAATGTGTCTACAAAACATGAAGAAATACCAAAAAAAACAGCTGAACAAAAGAATAATGAACTTAAAAATTATACATAGTTAAAAAAAATAGTTTATATGATAATTACCTAAATATATTCAAAAAAAACCTGAAGATGTCAACTGAAGATTTTTTCTTGGACTCTTAGGCTGATATTGTGCTCTTCAGTCTCACTTAGTAAACTCCTCCCTCTGAATCATACTTCTTGCAGTACAATAAAACGTGGCCCACTGTTTTCTTCCTCTTCACTGAATTCATGCTTCTAATCACTGTGCACTCGCGTCACATAGAAACTAATTTACAACCCTCTCCTCTTTCATCCATTGTCAAGACCCTCTACTCCCAAAATGTTTTGGATTTTTAATCAAGTAGTATACAAAGCTACATGCTAACAGTGTGTTCTCAATTTCTGTTATCGTCAATGTTTTTTTTGTTGTTGTTTTTTATTAAATAAAGCATACATTGGAATTAAAGTGTCTCCCAAGTCTACAGAAATATGTAGACAGATAAAGAAATTTATTTTAATGGAATTCAATAGATGAGAATTGGATATAACTAATGAGTGAATCTATATACTGTATAAACACAGTAACACACAGTGATAAATAGAATTGACTGGTATATACAAATAGTAAATGTAAACTGATTAGCCACAATATTGAAATGACAAAACATCTTTCAAGTTTGCAGTGCAAACAAATACAGCATTCAACAAGTTAATATACAAAATACTTCCCAAAAAAATGTTTCCATGTGAACAGAAAAAAAAAACCTAGTTTAACATTATCCAAACAGCAACAACCATTTCAATAAAGAACCTGGCTACGGTCTACACCAGTTCGATGTAGGATTGGATAAGCGTTCATGACGTAACCCCTAAATGAACTGCAGCGTGATGGTTTGGAGGACGTTTGAGCAAAGATTGATTAGAAGACATAAAAACACTCACAAATAAGATCCAGCAATGGAAAGATTGAGCAGCATATCTAATGTGAGATAATAATAGTCATCAATAACAATCACACAAAGGTAATCTGATCCTGTCAGGGGAAAATGTATTAACATGTTGAATTTAACAAGCAATGCAACAGTAAATCAAACACGATATTAGAGTTTTTATTCACTAACTACTCTTTTAGCCAAATAGAGAAAAATGTTCGACGAAAGGTCAGAGCCCAAGACGACATCTTCAACTTCTCAAATCTAACGAGGTCATCAGTCAAGGTATTCAATTCATGATGCTGTAAAGTAAAAGACAGAAATAAAACAGAAAATCCTCACATTAAAGAAACTTTCTGCAACGTGTCCAACATGGCAGTTCGAGATGAATCCAAACAATGTAATCTTACAAAAGTTTTGTTTTTTTCCCTTAACATTTCTAAAATTAAATGTCAGTTCTGTTGTTTCTCCCCTGTATGGATCCACCTGTGTAATTTCAATTTGTCGTGCTGATCAAAATGCTTCCCACAAATTTTGCATACAAACGGCTCCCATGTATGGAATTTGATGTGTATTCACAAACTTTTTCCTACACCAATTACGTTGATAAGGTTTCTCCCCTGTGTGCACTCCGGACGTGAAGGGTGAGAGTTGAAAAGCGAGCAAACCGCTTCCCACAGTGGACGCAGCTGTACGGCTTCTCTCCTGTGTGAGTTTGGATGTGCCTCTTCAGATCTGTGCCGCGGTGGAACTTTTTCCCGCAGGTGACGCAAGAGTGGGACTTCTCGCCTGTGTGAGTTTTCATGTGACTGACACAGTTTGACTTCGTGTAGAATTCCTTTCCACAAACTTCACAAGCGAAGGGCTCCCCTGTATGGAGTTGGACGTGTATTCTCAAACCTGTGTTGGATGCAAACTTTTTCCCACACCAATTACACTGATAAGGTTTCTCCCCTGTGTGCACCCGGACGTGAAGGGTGAGAGTTGAAAAGCGAGCAAACCGCTTCCCACAGTGGACGCAGCTGTACGGCTTCTCTCCTGTGTGAGTTTGGATGTGCCTCGTCAGATCTGAGCTGCGGCGGAACTGTTTCCCGCAGGTGACGCAAGAGTGGGACTTCTCACCTGTGTGAGTTTTCAAGTGACTGACACAGTTTGACTTCGAGTAGAATTCCTTTCCACAAACTTCACAAATGAAGGGCTTAAACCCGGTGTGACCAATCATGTGTGTCTTCAACCGTGTCTTCAGGGCAAATTCTTTCCCACAAGTGTCACATTTGAAACGCTTCACATCACTGTGGGTCTGTATGTGATCTCCTAGCATCAAATATTCATTAAACTCCTCAGGACAAAGGACACATTTGAAAGGTTTGTTCTCGGTTTTCTGATCACTACTTGCATTCTCTTGGTTTCCTCTTTCAGGGTCTTGGCTTGTCACGCTGTCAGAGTTGTCAGAAAGGTGGTGGTCACAGTTAGGTTCTGATAGACCTGAGCCCGCTGTGTCAGATTCAGGTTTTATTGCTTCAACTGGGATGTTGGTCAGTGGTAGTGGAAACAAATGTAGGATTTGTTCTTCACTGCAATCACTTCCCTCACAGGTAGGCCTAAACTTAAACAAATCGCTCTCCTGCTTCAGTACAAGCTGCTCCTCCTGTTCCTCTTTAATCTGTGGAGGCTCTGGGTCCTCGTGGTTCAGACTGAAGTTCCTCTCCTGAACACAGAGCTGCTGGCCATCGAGAGCCTTGTCAATACAGACGGGCTGTGATATCTCTAAAAGGAGGGACAGGAGAAGCACTTGTGACTTGTTAATTTAAAGCAGCTTCAATCCATAGTTAGATACATGGGAGACAGTACTCCAATCCGCTGAATATGTAAACATAGCAATGCCACAGGGTAAAAACACCATGATGTGGCCCACATTAAAGTTTTGACATTATTCCAAGGACATCTGTGTATTGTGTTACAGGGGTGTCTATTGAAGTCAGCATGCTAACTAGCTTGCCACTACCAGTATCATAGGCTACCTAAAGAGGTGACGGTCCAATAGTAAAAACACCAACAACCCTCCTATGCTCCAAGCTAGCTGCACGGTTAACTGAGCTTACTAGCTAACGTCTGCTACAGTTAGCAGCAGTTACCAGTTACTCTGGCGATATGCTGCCACTACAACAGTAAACATTAGCGTATGCACGTTCAAGAGTAGCTTTGAATAACAACAAGCTGAACATTTATATTTAACGCAACCCCCCCATGTTATTCATTTGTAGCGCAATAAAACAAACCTATCCTGTGTAGTTTTATCTCTGGCTTCAAGACGGTATCCAGCAGTTTGCGCTGACGTTTGATCTCCTCCTCGTACACTTTTACAGTTTTTTCAAAGACTTCGAATATTTCCTCAGTTGCAGCAGTTAGTCGCTCATTTACAAACTTTCTGAGACCCTGCACGGAAGACATTTTGAGGAGATAACTTGTGATACTTCAGATCATTCGACTTTTTTTTTTTTTCGTTCAACGCCCCAGTTGTGTCCGTGATACTGTAACCGACGCTTACTTCCGCCGGACTCTATATGATGTTACACCGATTTAAAGGTAACGCATCGCTTTCTGTAGAAGTTTCCTCTCTGGCAGCAAAATGTTTATTTAAGTCCACACCAAGACCACATGAGGCGGTAAAAGATGACAAAAAATATGACAGTTATTACAAATAATTACAAAAAAACGTGTATTATAGTGTTATCAACTGCCTGTATTTAACAGATAAAAGGAAAATAAATATTTAACGAAAACGTAGATTTACAAACAACCTTAAGAACCAAACCATCTTAACAAAGTGTAACTCAAAAAGTTTAAAACGACATGTTTTTATTATCTCAAATAGAGATAGAGCCATAGAGAGGATGTTAGTAATAAGGAAGTCATGAATCCCCCCTGAACACACAGCTTAATCCTCAGAAAACCACAAAGATGATCAGCTTTCTTTAATCAAGCAATAAAGACGGATTTGTCGTATACTACCTTTTTAGCGAACTTTATATATATAAGGTATTAATGGTGATACAAGCCTTCTCCAGAGTGCCAAGAATAAAATGCTGGAGCCTTTATTGATTAATACTTTTTTTTACATATAGTATATGTAATGTATAAAATTTAAACAAGTCTAATGATACCAGATCAACTTAATAACATATTTTTTTTTTGCCATGTCCTCCAAGCAACAAATCCTAACAATGGATAAGATGGTTCCAGCTACTGTTCTGTAATTATCCTTTAAATGTTACTTCATTGATTAATTATCAAAACAGTTGATTTATTTTCTGCTGATTTATGTGTTATTACAGGCTTGAAACAAACATAAAAACTTCTTCAAACACTGGCAAAATGCATTTTTACAAAATTAGATGGCTTTAGATAGATAGATAGATAGCTTTATTAATCTCCAAAGGGAAATTAGGTCAAGTTAAAAGTTACATGTAATGGTTACATGTAGTTGAAAATACTGCTCAATCCTCAAGGCTTTTATCTTTATTTCACCTTATAAAACTTATTTTTTTCTTCATAAGATATAATAGCACATTTATTTAACAAGTCATCTAATTGGACACTTCATGATTGTGTGTCAAACTAACTCAAGCTTTTTAAAGACACCCAAGGTTTATTAATCTCTAACAATATCTAATAAACATTTTTGAACAGAATTTCCAACATGACATCTATTCAAGCCCATGTGTCTAATATGTCCAACTTAAGTGTGTAGAGCCATGTGCTGTTTCAGGTTTGAGCTGGTGGTGAACTCTCTTTCACAAGTTTCGCATTTGAAAGGCTTTTCGCCCGTGTGGATTCTGTAGTGGACTCTCAACGTTGTGCTGACACGAAATCTTTTCCCACACAGACGACATTCATAAGGCTTCTCCCCTGTGTGCACGCGCAGGTGCCTCTTCAAAGATGAGCCACACACAAACTCCCTCCCGCAGTACTTGCAGCTGTGAGGCTTCACGCCTGTGTGAATTTTCCTGTGTATTTGTAAGTATTTCCTTATTTTGAAACTTTTCCCGCAGATGGTGCACACGCACTGCGCCCCGCCTGTTCCAACATGCTGGTCGTTGTCCCTCTCTGGATCTGTGTCTACAGAGCTCTTTCTTTCCTTACTTTCTGAGTCAGACTGCATCCCCTCATCTGGAGTGCTGGTGCTGGTCTGAGGTTCTCCCTCTGCTGCACTCCGACTTTGCTCCAAATGTAGAGTCAGATTTTCACTGTGGTCTCTTCCATCAAAACCAGGTCTCAACTTAAAGACTTCAGTCTCCTGTTCCTCCTCATCGGTGCAGACTTCCTCCACTTCCACTTTAATCAGTGGAGGTTTGGAGTCCTCTTGGTCCAGGCCGGCGCTCTTCTCCGAGTCACACTGCTGCAGGTCAAGAAGAACCTCTTCCTTACAGACTGACGGCTGTGGGAGAGCTGAGGGGAAGAATACAGAACTAGTATTCTGTCGTGTTAGGGTCTCATAACATATTATCCAACATCATGCTAGCAATGCGCAAGATTACTGAGACTGCCAATTTTAAACTTGTTTTATTTCTTCCACCTGTAATCCACAATCTGGACTGTATCTATTAATGGCCTGTATATATATAATATTATCATTAATAATAACAATAATTAAGTAACAGTGCCCAGGTTGGCCATGTTTTACAATGTTATGAATCTAAAAAATATCTAGACTACCCAACAATATAGTAGTCAAAACCGGTTAATCATCTAAAGATAAACACAATACACATTAATTAAGCAGTTATGTTAACCAGATACAATAACGAACACTGGCAGGGAACATTTTACTGCACAATGAGTAATTATACTTTTAATACCATAATACATTTTGCTGACTGTACTTAACTGATTTTACTTGTAGTAGCTTGATTATAGGACTTTTGATTGTAACTGACTATTTTCATAGTATGCTGTTATAGGTTAAGTCTCTGAACACTGTAACATTAAAAGCGAATAAAGAAAATGTTACACCAAACTCATTATCAGGTCGTTACAGGTCGGGATGATCTTGTTTTGAAATGCTAATGAAGGTGAGTTAGCTTGTTAGCTAGTAGATCTGTGTCTAGTATTATCACTTGTCAGGCTCTGTTGTCTTCTTTCCGTCCTTACCATGTTATTACTATTCTACTATCAACTTTAGTCACTCGAATGAGAATATAAAGACATTTCTGATCCAAGTTTTCATAGACCAGCCTTGAAAAACACATTTTTACACACCTGTGCTCTGAAGTTTCGTGTCAGGCGTCAGTCCGTCCAACAGTCTGCGGTGACGAAGGATTTCCTCTTTGTATACTAATAAAGTCTTTTCAAACATTCCAAAGATTTCCTCGGCAGCAGCTGTTAGACGCTCGTTGACGAATTTCTTCAAACAATGACCCGAAGACGTTTCCATTCTAAGACAGAAAAAAACAGACAGCTTCACCACTGCACTGCTCTCGGCGTTCTCCGCCCGTCGATTGTGTGTTTCTGTCGGACTCAATATAATGTTACTCAAAGCTTCCGGCAGACGCTTTTACGTCATACTGCCATCTTGTGGTTCTAATTGGTTACTGCACACTATAGCTGTGTGCCAGCTGTGTAGGAAGGTTTCAAAAGGTATGTTCATCACACTGTAAAAAGACAATAATTGGAGGTAAGAAAAGAAAAGAAAAGAAAAGCTCTGGCTCCTCTTGGTCCAGGCTGGAGTTTCTCTCCTAAGGCATTCTGGAGGTAGAGACAAAGAAATTATTCTTAGTACAGAGGTAATAAAGAGCATGACCAGCAAGAGCAACATTTTTCATAATCTACTAATCGTAAAAAAAAAAAAATTAAAAAAAAAACTTGTCCTCTGAGACAACAAAATCGATATTTCTGATGATGGATGTCACTTGTGTGGGCATTTAATTGTGTTTAGTTTAAGGGACAGAGATTATGTGTTGGGAGCTTTGCAGTCAAAACTGCCTGGCCAGGGCTGAATGAACACCCATATTTTCAGGCTCACACATCTTACTTGAACTTACTTGATGTCTGTTACCTTTATGATTGCTTGACCATTTCATTAGTCTGTAAAAACATCACATAATAGTAAGTAATTTCTTTCAGTGTCATTTGCCTTGGCTCAACTATGTTCAATAACATCAGAAACCTGGGGACAGCTAGTGCTACGGTAATATTTCATTTCTTAACTTGACATCGTTTTTTAAAGGGATATTGCACAAACGTAAACATGAATACTGTCATTTGATGAATTTTGTCATATTGAAAAAGGATTATGAACACAAAATTGTTGCTATTGTTTGTAAATTCTTTTTTACTGTTTATTATAGTTAATAATTGAGAGTTGTTGTTTGTTTGTTTGTTTTTGCTTTGTAGATTATAGAAGGACTTGTATGGTAGGCTTATACAAAACAAAGATGTTAGTCACTGTTGTGGGGGAATTTGATGATTCTCCAAGGCCACGCTGTCTCCAAACAATAGGAGTTCATACTTGTCTTGTACAGATGTTAAAGTCTGGATAATGATAGTGATGATTCTCATGGTCTCTGCAACCTAGATACTCAAATCCACTGTAGATATGTCTACAGAACAGATGTCTGATGAACCAAGGCAAGGCAAAGCTAGCTGTTTGCGTAAACCTCGTAAGGAGGCCTCCGATCTATTTATGTTAGCGGACTAAGTGTCCCTGACCTATTTTACCTCTTAGTCTTCTGGCTAGAGGGGAGAGATTCTGCATCACCCCCTTCCTATGTTATTAAACAGATAACCATGTGTGGAAGCACTGCTTCCTGAAGCTGTAAGATATGATTCGGGCATTGGGGAAGACTGGGAAGGATTATCAAGGCAACACTCTGTGCAGACAGACGTGATGTTACGTTGCTCCTCCGTGATCATGCTTTATAATCTCAATGTAAGCCATCGGTGTCTCTGAGTCTTCTTCATCTCTCCTGAACGGTCAAGTGAGCGGAAATTCCACAACAACTGTCAACTGTGATTCCAGTATGCTTCTTAAATAGACATGTTGGCAAACCGTCATCCATCAACCCCAACTACCCTGGGAGACTGTTTCAAAGAAATGCTTTTGCAAACAGAAATATTTGTCGGTAACCCAGTCATATGAGGGGGAAACTCATGTAAATCATTTTACATTCAGCTGCAGAGATGCAGCTATTGCAAAAGTACAGAATATTTCATTCAGTGGGTCAAACATCTCCTAGGCACTGTTTGCTGCAATGTTAGAATCAACACAGAACCAGACACCAGGTCAGCCTTAAGATAATACGATAGGGGGTCTTTGGAGTGTCTTTTGTCCTGAGCCCAATGAATGATGTCACTTGGGTGCATCACTACAGTTTGCCAGATCTGAGCTACAAGCAGGCCATGCCATGGCCAGATGCAAGCCAAGAGCAAACCACTTAATCTAGAACTGGGCTAAAAAAATGAAATGTGACACAGACGTGGGCCAGTTCTGCTACTATGAACCGCTCGAAAAGCGCCATGAATCGCACGTATGATGTTTGTCATTTCAAAAGATAATGTGGCAATTCAAAAAAGTTGCTGAATCTTGTTGAAAAGATTGTAAAATACCATTTATTTCTGTGTAAAAACTGCTCAGTAAACTGCATCGTTTCGCACAATATACATCACCAAAAAAAACATGGCCGTCAACTCGGCAAAGAATCATTCCAAAAAGGGAAAACAGTCACATTATCGTCATTATGGGGAAGGATGTCTGTTAGTCAAACTCCAATACAAAGGAGAAACAAATGAAAGCTCCAGCACTTCCGCTGTCGGAACTTATCAGCGTGACACCGAGCGGAAGTAAACAACACAAGCGCTCGTGGTGCGCCAGGTGCACGAATCTCGCGAAGTTACTCGAACATGGTGTTCTAGTCTCGGCTCGGGTAATAACTGGATTTGTTCTACAAACAACAATGTCTTCAGTCGAGTGTTTGAGGAACTTTGTTAGCGAGCGACTAACCGCTGCTGCTGAGGAAATATTCGGAGTTTTTATTAAAACTATCGTCGAGTACGAGGAAGAGATCGATCGTCAGCGCAGACTGCTGGATGTTGTTTTAAAACCGAAAATACAGTTACACAGGATAGGTGAGTAAACTTATTTATTTAATCACACAAAACAGAAGAAATCGATGAATGTAACCCCAGTTGTTTAAATGTATACTTGCACTGTAATTTTACTCACATGTCTGTCTTCTTTTCGTCATCACAGTAATGCCCTTTTTTTGTTCTCTGTCCCTGCAGAGCTTCCACAGCAACATGTCTTCAGAGAGGAGGAGGAGGTTCTCTCTGACCAGCAGCTCTGTGACCAGGAGAGGAACTCCAGTCTGGACCAAGAGGACCCAGCAGACCCTTCACAGTTTAAAGAGGAACACAAAGAACTCTGCACCAGTCAGGAGGGAGAACAGCTTGTGCTGAAGCTGGAGACTGACACCTTTATGTTGACTCCTACTTATATGGAAAATGACCACAGTGAGTCTGAATCAAAAAGTGACCGCCAGTTCCTCTCTGATAACTGGCATGTAGTTAAGAGCCAGGATCAGAAATGGGGCATGTATGGAGACTCCACACCAACTACAAGTACAGAGCCAGAACCAAAGAAAACCCATCCCAAAAGCAGGAGTCAGAGTATCGTTGTATCCAAATCAAACTTGTCAGAGACTGGCCATACTATGCACACAGGTAAGAAGAAGCAATATTCTTGCGAGGCATGCGAAAAAGCTTTTAAGTTTAAGTCCCGATTATATATGCACATGAAAACCCACACAGGTGAGAAGCCATATCCGTGCAATACCTGCGGGAAAAGATTTGCTAGGACAGAAACCTTGAGCAGGCATGTAAGAACCCACACAGCTGAGAAGCCGTATTCATGCAATACCTGTGGGAAAAGATTTGCGCAGTCAGAAAACTTGAGCAGCCATGTGAGAATCCACACGGGTCAGAAGCCGTTTATTTGAAAAACATGTGGGAAAGCTTTTACACGTGGTGCTCAGGTGACAGTTCACATGAGAAAAGCCCATACTGGTGAGAAGCCGTACCTTTGCAAAATCTGCGGTAAAAGATACTTTGAGAAGTTTGTATTGACCAGGCACGTGAGTTTAAAACACAAAAGTCAGCATTAACAAACAACATCACCAAGCCAAGAAGCAGTATTCTTGCAAAACATGTGGAAAAGGTTTCCTATATAACCAATCCTTGAAACACCACATGAGAACGTATGCAGCTGAGAAGATCAATTAAGCTAACGTGACATAGGTTAGATGTTTATTTTAAATGTGACAGATGTGGGAAAACTTTTAAGCATAAGTCCCACTTCAATACACGCTTGATAAACCACACAGGTGAGAAGCCGTTTGTTTGCAAAACAGTGGGAGAGGTTTTACACGCCATTCTAACTTGGCAGTTCACATGAGAAGAGCCCATACTGCTGAGAAGTCGTACCTTTGCAAGATCTGTGGTAAAAGTGGTGAAGGCTGTGTTGGCACACCACATAAGTGTCACACACAAAAATCGATTTACGGTGGAGGAACCATCGAGCTGAAATCTCCTGAGGAGGCTTTTTCACGTTTTTATCTGTGAAAGCATGTTAAAAAAAACTTTAAAAAAAGCTTTTTTTTTAATTTTTTTTCTGGAGAAGCTTGTTTTTCCCTGTGTTAGTAGAAATAATTTTGACCACAAGCAGCTAAAGTGCACCATTACCCCATGTTCTAAATAGGACTAAAAGCATTTTTGTCCTCTTCAAGGGGGGATTTTATTCCCCGCACACACTATACACAAGATACATCTATTGTGTTTTAGCAGGTTATGTAACATTAGTGTCATGTTTTGTTTTGGCCAGGAATGTGTTATTATTGGTGCTAAACTGCTACACTAAAAACACTAACATGCTGTAGTTATTTTGCAGGTTAAGATTTTCACAAAAAATGTCAAATATTGATCCTGTTTGAATTGTGCCATTTATCACAAATATGATGTTTGTCAATTTAAGTGATAATTTTGCTGTTCAGGAAAGTAACAATTTGTTGAAATGGTTGTAAAATAACATTTAGTTTTGTGTAAAAACTGCTCAACAAACTGCATCAGTTTGAACCAGGAGTCCAGACAGCTGGATATCATTTGGAGGCCTGAATTAAATGTACACAAGATAGGCTGTTTATATATGTATGAGTTTCAAACTGCACACAAGTCATAACTTTATTTTAGTGACACAAAACAGAGCAATTCTCTTGAAAAAGTGTCCATTTAAAATAAAATGCACACTGGTACCAACTTACTTGAATGTCCGAATTTTTCTTTTCACCATCACAGTAGTGCCCACTTTTTCTGTCGTCTGTCCCTTCAGAGCTCCCACAGCAACACAAATGCATGGAGGAGGAGGAGGAGGAGGAAGAAGTTCTCTCTGACCAGCAGCTCTGTATCCAGGAGAGGAACTCCAGTCTGGACCAAGAGGACTCAGAGCCTTCACAAATTAAAGAAGAACTTGAGGAACTCTGCACCAGTCTGAAGGGGCAGCAGCTTATACTGAAGCCAGAGACTGACACTTTTATGTTGACTCCTACTTATGAGGAAAGTGACCACAATGAGCCTGAACCAGAAAGTGATCGCCAGCTCCTCTTTGAGAACCGACATGTAGCTGAGAGCCAGGATCAGAAATGGGGCCCCCGGTCAATGATAAGTACAGAGCCAGAACCAGAGAAATCATATCCCAAAAGCAGAAGTCAGAGTATCATTGTACCCAAATCAAATTTGTCACAGATTGACCAGAATATGCACACAGGTGAAAAGAAGCAATATTCTTGCGAAGCATGTGGGAAAGCATTTAAGTATAAGTCCCGATTACGTCTGCACATGAAAACACACACAGGTGAGATGCCGTATTCATGCACAACATGTGGTCAAGGTTTCAGTTTTAGAAGTTCCCTTATAATCCACATGAGAATCCACACAGGTGAGAAGCCGTTCGTTTGCAAAACATGTGGGAGAGCTTTCATACGTAGGGCTCAGATAACAGTTCACATCAGAAGAGCCCATACTGGTGAGAAGCCGTACGTTTGCAAGATCTGTGGCATGAGATACTTTGAGAAGAGTGTATTGACACGGCACAGTCTAATACATGAGAATTAAAAAAAATGTATTTGCCAAACTTAAGGGTTCATTTTTTCGAAAGATCACCGTTTTGAGTTTTTTGTTGGTTCTAGTGTGAATTCAGTTCAAAATAAGGAAACACTAGAAAAAACTAAAAATATCACTTTTGGTCTGAGATACTTGTTCAAATGTGAGCAGAAGAGTAACTAGTCCCAACCTTTTAACCTCAGACATTTATATATCGTGACAACTAACATGCCATAGTTAGTTAATAGGTTAAGATCATTACAAATATATATTATTGTATATTATACATTGTATGCCCAGTGGGACCTTATTTTTGGGGAGAAATACAAAAGTATATATCCCATTTGAATTGTGCAAGGAATAGCACATATGTCTGTCAATTTTAAAAAGATAATTTTGCAATTCAAGAAAGTTGTGTTTTGTTGGAAAGATTGTAGATTACCATTTAGTTTTGTGAAAAACTGCTTAGTTTAAAAAAAAAAGAAAAAAAGTTTTTATAAACCTTTACTTAAGAAAGATCGATTAACAAGGAGTTTTGGTAAATCAAACAGTACCACATACAATCAAATGTAAGTGAAAATAAGGTTACATAGAGGACATAAACCAAGGAAACTACAAATAAATAGCAAAAAAAATAAACTGCATCGTCTCGCACAATATACCTCATCAAAACCAACACTGGCCGTGAACTCCGCAAAGAATTATTCAAAGAGGGGAAAACAATCACATTAATATCCTATTGTAAAAGCAACACACGATTATGCTGTGATGTCATCAGTTGAAAGCGGAACAAAAGATTAAAGCTCCAGCACTTCCACTGTCGGAACTTATCAGCGTGACACCCAGCGGAAGTAAACAACACAAGCACAGGTACCGTGAGCTGCACGGATGTATAGAAGTTACTCGAACATGGTGTGACAGTGTCGGCTCAGATAATAACTGAATTTGTTATATAAACAACAATGTCTTCAGTCGAGTGTTTGAGGAACTTTGTTAACGAGCGACTAACTGCTGCTGCTGAGGAAATATTTGGAGTTTTTATTAAAACTATCGTCGAGAACGAGAAAGAGATCGATCGTCAGCGCAGACTGCTGGATGTTGTTTTGAAACCGAAAATAAAGTTACACAGGATAGGTGAGTTATATTTATATTTATTTAATAACACAAAACAGGAGAAATCGATGAATTTAACCCCAGTTGTTACATTCCTTTTATCCTTTTTATTTTGTTCTCTATCCCTGCAGAGCTCCCACAGCAACATGTCTTTACAGAGGAGAAAGTTCTCTCTGACCAGCAGCTCTGTGACCAGGAGAGGAACTCCAGTCTGGACCAAGAGGACCCAGCAGACCCTTCACAGATTAAAGAGGAACACGAGGAACTTTACAGCAGTCTGGAGGTAGAACAACAGCAGCAGCAGCAGCATATACTGAAGCTAGAGACTGACACCTTCATGTTGACTCCTACTTATGAGGAAAGTGACCACTATGAGCCTGAACCAGAAAGAGACCACCAGCTCATCTTTGAGAACCGACATGTGGCTGAGAGCCATGATCAGAAAGGGGGCATGTATGGAGACTCCACACCAACTACAAGTTCAGAGCCTGAACCAAAGAAAACCCATCCCAAAAGCAGAAGTCAGAGTATCGCTGTATCCAAATCAAACTGGTCAGAGACTGGCCATACTATGCACACAGGCGAAAAGAAGCAATATTCTTGCGAAGCATGCGGGAAAGCTTTTAAGTTGAAGTCCCAATTATATGTGCACATGGAAACCCACAAAGGTGAGAAGCCGTATCTGTGCAATACCTGTGGGAAAAGATTTTCTGGGGCAAAATACTTTAGAACCCATGTAAGAGCCCACAGAGGTGAGAAGCTGTATTCATGCACAACGTGTGGTAGAAGTTTCATTTTTAACAATGCCCTTTTAGTCCACATGAGAACCCACACAGGTGAGAAGCCGTATTCATGCAATACCTGTGGGAAAATATTTTCTCTGTCAGAAAACTTGAGCAGGCATGTTAGAACCCACACGGGTGAGAAGCCATTTATTTGCAAAACATGTGGGAAAGCTTTTACACGTGGTGCTCTGGTGACAATTCACATGAGAAGAGCCCATACTGGTGAGAAGCCGTACCTTTGCAAGATCTGCGGTAAAAGATACTTTGAGAAGTGTGTATTGACCACGCACATGAGGATAAAACACAAAATTCGACATACAGGAGAGGGACCATCCAACTAAAAACTCCCAAGGAGACATTTTTTTACATGTCTGAAACCTGGTGGGAGAAGAATTTTGGCAAGAGACTGTTTGTTTGTTTTATTACACGAGTTAAGCCAAGTGGGTACAAAAAAACAACATAAAACACTAATTTGTCTTTGTGTTTGTAATGATCATTTCAACCACAAGAGGCTGAAGTGCACCACTCCCCTATGTTCTAAACATCAGTCAATCTTGATCAAGGGGTGTTTGAATGTCCCATTCACACTATACAAAAGATACATCTATTGTGCGTTAGCAGGTTAGTTAATATGAGTGTCATGTCTTTATTTTGGCTATAAATGTGTTATAATTTGCAGTAATCCGCCTCTCAGTGTCACAGTTGGAATAGTGTGTATTACCAGCAATGACACATACAGGCAAGACGCCATGTGAAGGAGATTTCAGGTCTGTAAAAATATGTATGACATCACTGTGTCTCAGTTATTAAACACATAACATGAGTCGGAGCAACAACATTTCTCAGAACAATAGCTTTGTCTCAGATTAGGTGCACAGAAGTGGCTGTAACAATGTTATGTGTTACCCGACTGATTGTCAGGTGGATACGAGTATTTGCCAAACTTAATAAAGGTTCATTTTTTCAAAAGATCACTGCTTGGAGATTTTTGTTGGTTCTAGTGTGAATTCAGTTCAAAACTAGGAAACAATAGAAAACATTAAAAATAACACTTTTGTACTGAGATACTTTTTAAAATGTGAGCAATAGAGTAACTAGTTCCCACATTTTAACCTAAAACATCTATGTATCATGACAGCTAAAATGCCATAGTTTTTTCAAAGGTTAAGATAATTCAAAATATATATTATTCATATATTATACATTGCATTGTATTACATTGGACATACAAACATATATATCCCATTTGAATTGTGCAAATAATAGCACATATGTCTGTCAATTTAAAAAGATGACTTTGCAATTCAAGAAAGTTGAATTTTGTTGGAAAGTTGTAGATTGCCATTTAGTTTTGTGTAAAAACCGCTCAGTTTAATAAAAAAAAGTTTTTATAAACCTTTTCTTAAGAAAGTTCGATTAACAAGGAGTTCAGGTAAATCAAACAGTAGCACGTACAATCAAATGTAAGTGAAAATAAGGTTACATAGAGGACATAAACCAAGGACACTACAAATAAATAGAACTGCATCATCTCGCACAATGTACCTAATCAAAACCAACATGGCCGTCAACTCCGCAATTAATTATTCAAAAAGGGGAAACAATCACATTAATATCTTAATGTGGAAGCAACACATTCTGATATTAAGCCTCAGCTTTGCTGTGATGTTAAACATACGATTTTTTAATAAAATATCATCAGTTGAAAGCGGAACAAATAAAAGCTCCAGCACTTTTACTGTCGGAACTTAACAGCGCGACACCCGACGGAAGTAAACGTCACAAGTAGCGTTAATGTAGTACAGTAACTGGAACATGGTATTTTAGTCTCTGCTCAGTTTATAATTGACTTTGTTATAATAACAACAATGTCTTCAGTTGAGTGTTTGAGGAACTTTGTTAGCGAGCGACTAACTGCTGCTGCTGAAGAAATATTCGGAGTTTTTATTAAAACTATTGTTGAGTACGAGGAAGAGATCGATCGTCACCGCAGACTGCTGGATGTTGTTTTGAAACCGGAAATAAAGTTACACAGGATAGGTGAGGAAACGTGTTTATTTAATCACACAAAATAGAAAAAATCGATGAATGTAACCCAAGTTGTTTAAATGTATACTTGCACTGTAATTTTACACACAGGTCTGCAAATGTCCTCTTTTCATCATCACAGTAATGTCCTTTTTATTATGTTGTTCTCTGTCCCTGCAGAGCTTCCACAGCAACATGTCTTAACAGAGGAGGAGGCTCTCCCTGACCAGCAGCGCTGTGACCAGGAGAGGAGCTCCAGTCTGGACCAAGAGGACCCAGCAGACCCTCCACACTTTAAAGAGGAACAGAGGGATCACAACACCAGTCAGGAAGGAGAGCAGCATATACTGAAGATAGAGACTGACACCTTTATGCTGACTCCTACTTATAAGGAAAGTGACCACATTGAACCTGAATTGGAACAAAACCACCAGCTCCTCTTTGAGAACTGGCATGTAGCTGAGAGCCGGGATCAGAAAGTGGGCTCCCAGCCAATCATAAATACAGAGCCAGAACCAAAGAAATCACATCCCAAAAGCAGAAGTCAGAGTATCTCTGTATCAAAATCAAACTTGTCAGAGATTGACCATAATATGCACACAGGTGAAGATAAGCAATATTCTTGCGAAGCATGTGGGAAAGCTTTTAAGTTTAAGTCCCGATTATATATGCACATGAAAACCCACACAGGTGAGAAGCCATATCCGTGCAATACCTGCGGGAAAAGATTTGCTCGGAGAGAAGACCTGAGAAAGCATGTAAGAATTCACACAGGCGAGAAGCCGTATTCATGCAAAACGTGTGGTCGAGAATTCAGATTTAGCAGTTCTGTTATAGTCCACATGAGAACCCACACAGGTGAGAAGCCGTATATTTGCAAAACATGCGGGAGAGCTTTTGTATGTAATGCTCAATTGAAAGTTCACATGAGAAGAGCCCATACTGGGGAGAAGCCGTACGTTTGCAAGATCTGCGGCATGAGATACTTTCAGAAGACTGTATTGACGCGGCACAGTCTAATACATGAGAACAAACATACCGGGGAGGAACTATTGGTACGGCACAGTCTAATACATGGGATTAAACATACAGGGGAGGAAACATCAAGCTGAATACTCCAGTGGAGACCTTTTTCTTCTCCGGTTCACATTGGATACACTGACGATGTTCTGACAGGTTGTCTTGTGGAGAAATGAACTAAAGTTTCTAAAAATATATTTTGTTGGTTAGATTTCTGTACTTTGACTGAACATTTTGAATGTACCACGAATTACACTGCAACGTTTCTATTTAAGTAACTTGAAAACTTCCTGAACCACTGCTTCTTTGCTTTTTTGAATGCACAATCCTCATTTGTGAAGTTGAGAAAAAAAAAAATCATGTCTGTTAGTTACAAATGCACTCATGAAGTAGCTGTAAGACAATATTGTAAGACAATACTGTTGTCATAGCGTTACTAATTATTTCGTTCTTAATTAAATGTGCTCTGGAATTTTAATGTTGTTTAAATGTTTTGTTTATGTGAGCCAGCTCCATTTCTAAACTAACATTAGCAGCTGTTGCTCTCTATTAGCAGAGCAGACCCTCAAGAATATTCATAAAGTCACACCCTTTGGATTGTTGCAAAAAATCCACCTTGAGTGTGACACAAATCATCCACAGGCTCGTATAGGCAACTGAGAGAGACGCAGAAGGTCTGATTTACGACACTCACACATGGTCATTAATAAAGTCATTTATAAGTGTAAATTGTCCTCAGTTGGTTATTTGAGAGAGTTTGTCAGTGAGCGACCAACTGCTGCTGCTGGAGAAATAGTTCTTAAAGCTTCAATGGTCATGGGAATATGACTCATATATGATCATATTAGAAATACTTGGATTCATCTGCTCACATGTCTGTCATCATCACACAGGAAAGCTATTTCTTAGGTACTTTGTCTCTCCAGTATGGAAGAGGTTTAGAGTTGAGGGTTTGGGTTAGTTAGTTCTTTTGTTGAGTTTGAATTTTTCTACCCAATTCTGAATAAAGTTAGAACTCATTTCTCCCCATCTTCTTTTTCTTCTGTATTTCAGGGATTTCTGGTGATGACTAAAGGCGCACTATTTAGTCTCGGAAAATGAATTAAAACTCAGAATGTAATGTTTACAATACGATAGTCCAATAATACAAACAATTAGAAACCAATAAATATTCCCATTTATGAAGCTGAAATAAGAGAAGTTTGACTCTTCAAAATGACTGTTTTATAAATCGATTACGAAAATAGGATACTTCGGCATGTAGCTCAGTCCCGCCCTGGGGAGCCAGGGGATTCTAACCAGCAACCTTCCGGTCACTAGTCCTCAGCTCTACCCACTGAGCAAGATACTGAAGCCCAAAATTGCTCCTGATGTGTAGTTGACACCTCCGTGGCAGCCACCACATCAGTAAGGGCCCTGCGATGAGCTGGCGACTCATCCAGGGAGTACCCTGGCCTACGCCCATAGAGTCACTGGATTTGGCCCAAGTAACCCCAGCTCCACCTTGAAAAAGGTGGTATAAAAGCGGTAACATCCCGCAACCCACATGGAGAAAAGCGGAAGAAAATGAAATGAAACGAAAACGAACGATTATGAAAATAGTTGATTAATTTGATCTTTGACAGCTAATGAATTAATTCATCAAAAATACTGCAGCTCTACAAGTAATATGTCTGTCAAAGAAGTGTCGTGCAATAAAAATGTACAATGATCATCTGTGAAATACTAAATAGTATTTATTTATGTTCGTGTGTTTGTATAAATTTATATACATACACACACACAAACAAACTGGTGTTTCAAGTGTGTGAATTAAGTAAAAGTTATTCCACGAGTGCTGGAATTATGTGGCTCCTCACTTCTGGGAGTTTTTAACTGATTGGACACTAGAACTACAGACAAGAACCACAAGACGCTGGGATTTTGAAAAGATGAACTTTTATGACATTTTAAAGGCTCTCATGCACACACTATCGGTCTTTCACACCACATTGTTAGAATTATAGCCACCACTGTGCGCTCAGTGTGAATAAGATACCACAGATATAGAACCTACACCTTTTTACTGAACTGAAACCTCGTCCAAATGTTTTGGCAGAATATTAACCTACATGCATGTAGCCACAGAAGCTTTCCCACATTTTAAAGAGTTTTTTCAGTATTACAGAGAATATTCAACTTAGTAGAGAAATACATATAGTTTGACTCGGGTGGGCATGGAACGATAGGAACATTTCTTGTGACAAATAATCCCGTCCAGCATTCACAATATTAGCACAACAATTGAACCTAATAATACAAAATAAAATAAAAAATAAACCGCACTAAAATATAGTGGAATAACTTTACATTTAGTTAGAAAACACATTGTTATTCAATCACAGATAGAACACAATCTTTACTCTCTAAGATGGAAACCAATCAAAGAATCTTGAATAAGTAATCAGAAATCAGAAGAATGGTGGTATCCTCCTCTCAATGAAGTTTTCTTTTCATTTGGAATCCGTTATATTTCCACACATCGGATTTAACTTGTTTTTTGTGGGGGATACAAAGACCAAGCCGAGCCTTCAGCCATTGTGACGGGATCAGGCAATTCAAAATAAATCTGGAAACCAAAACAGGACTGTAATTCAGCAATCCAGAGAGATTTATTTCAGACAAACATGTCGGGATATACGATCATCTTGATTCAGTATTAACCCCAATGATCAAAATTATCCACGATCAACTAATTGCGAGGTGCTTTTTCCCTTAAAAGGGCTGCAGACATGTAGCTCCTCAGATCTAGTGTATTTTTTACATTCAATCACTAGAACTGAACAAGGTTACTTGCCTCGTCTGTGGTCTTACATGCATCAAAACAGTGTTTCCTTCAGATCTTAAGGTACAGCTCTTCTCCTGCGGACTGATAAGTTACCGCAATGTCTGAAAGTTCCCCCACATGTTTAGCAAATCTGGCATCCAACAGAATCGTTAACAGTGATGTAGCTCTTGATCTTTGTGAGATGTCCTATGCCTTTTCAATACAAACCCGACCGAGAATCTCAACCCACAGGTCGTGCAAACGTACGGCTTCTCACCCGTGTGGCTCCTCATGTGAACTTTCAAGACGCTGGCATGCCGGAAATCTCTGCCACATATCTGACATGAGTACGGTTTCTCTCCCGTGTGGCTCCTCATGTGAACTTGCAAGACGCTGGCATGTCGGAAATCTCTGCCACATATCTGACATGAGTACGGCTTCTCGCCCGTGTGGATTCTCGTATGAGTTTTCAAATCTGTCGTGCGATAGAACGCTTTCCCACATGTGTTGCAAACAAATGGCTTTTCGCCCGTGTGGATTCTCATGTGCCTGGTCAACGTAGAAGCGTTACAGAATCTTTTCCCGCAGACTTTGCAAGGATACGGCTTCTCCCCTGTGTGGCTCCTCATGTGGACCTTCAAGACGCAGCTGAGTCTGAAATCTTTGCCACAAATTTCACACGAATGCGGCTTCTCGCCTGTGTGGAGTCTTGTGTGAGTTTTTAAATCTGTCGCCTTTTTGAATCTTTTCCCACAGGCGCTACAAGCATGTGGCTTCTGACCTGCGTGACCTCTCAGGTGGGTATTTAAGCCACTGTTATTTTCGTAAGCCATCCCAGAGGTTTTGCACGAATGTGGCTTCTCACCTGCGTGGATCAAATAATGACTTTCCAACTCTGATTTCAGACGGAACCTTGTTCCACAGGCACTGCAACAATGGCTTCTCGTGGGCTTCTCACCTGTGTGGACCCTCAGGTGCGCCTGCAATTTTGACTTGAACTTAAAAACTTTCCCACACTGGTCACATTTATGAGACATTTTTGACCTGAGTGAGTATTACAGTGCTTTTTTGTGTTTTTGATGTCTGTCCTTTGGTTTTGGCTCTAAATATCTTGTTGATCCTGAGTCCGCCTGCTCAGGCTGGTGGTCACTTTCCTCACAAGCAGGAATCAACATAGCGGTATCATCCTCCTGCCTCACTGAAAGCTGCTCTCCCTCCAGACTGGTGCAGACTTCCCCCCTTTCCCCTTTATTTTGTGGAGGTTCTGAGTCCTCTTGGTCCAGACTGGAGTTCTTCTCCTGGATACAGAGCTGCTGGTCAGAGAGAACCTCCTCCCGCTTACAGACATGTTGCTGTGGAGGAACAGAATAACGTAGATTTAGCAAACACGTTAAACGGCTTACACTGAAATCTAATTTCTGTGTTTTAAGCTATTTAAATACTCGTGTTTTACACACCTATCCTGTGTAACTGTGTATCAGGTTTCCAAAAGGCATCCAGCATTCTGCGCTGACGGTCGATCTCTTCCTCTGAATTGATGACAGTTTGTTTAAAACATTGGAATATTTCTTCGGCAGCAGCACTCAGTCGCTCGTTAATAACCTCTCAAACTCTCAACTAAAGACATTGTTTCGTTTGTTTACAATCAAATAAAGGAGCATGGCTACGACTACCACGTCCTCTCCCATTTGCAGCCACTAAGCTAACGTGCGATGTTGTTTACTTCCGCTGGACCTCACGCTGTCAGGTTCCGACCGGGAGAGTGCGCAAGCTTTTCGTTCCGCTTTCACCTGATGCCTTGGTGTCCAAAGTTAAAGGGGCACCGTGTAGATTTAGAGAAGAAGTTCAAACTCAGAATTTGAACGTTAAAATATTAAATGCAGACATGTTTTTTTCCACAACTGAATCAACAAGCTGTTCTCAGAGGAGAATAAGGTCTGAAGCTAGAAAGGTGGCAGGGTCCGCCACATATATACAAAGTGAAACGGCGTGAAATTGGAAAATAACTGTCAATGAATATCTTTGTCTTCTTATTAAAAATTTCCTCCCCAAAAACTACATAGTGCACCTTTTAAGTCTGACAAGTCTTTTAAGAAAATTGTTTTTGTTTAAACATATGTGCAGTGTGTGTTTGACATAGTCCGATTTTTCAAGTGGAAACACCACTGGGAAACTGACAATACATTTGCAAGGTTCACGAGCACAGTCAGTTCAGTCTGACTTAATTTGTGCCATAGTCTAAGAGCCTCCATTGTAAGTATTTAAATTTGTGCTTACATTTTGAAATAAAATCTGGAGGAATGAAATCATGCCTTGTAAAGGACAGTCATGCCATCAACAACCCAGGGGCGTATCCTGATTAACCTTGTGCCCATGGGCCCATAGCATCATTGCTCCTCTTTTAAAACTACATTACCATAAAACAACAGCTTCTAAATACTTTTTGATGGTACACTGTTTTGTAATAGGGTGAATGTTGTCACACCCACCCCACTCCCCATTACTCTCTGCTCTATGTAACTTCAGTGAGAGGGTAGGATCACAGCATTACACACGTTTTCAACACTGTTAACCTTTGACTCCATACAGTTGGAAGCCACTCCCTGGCCCTTCACGCACACAATGAAAATCAATAAGTCATGATTGAATCCAAACTGAGTAGATCCGTCATGATTGAATCTAAGCTAAGTAAATCAGAATGTGTTGTCCTCCAGATACCTGAGAAGACTTCTTAAGCAGAGTCCAAGGAAGTCAATCAGGATACAAGTCAAATCTTCGTTTAAGCTGGTTTATTCACACGTGTGAACAAGGCACAATCCGGAGTCCATTAGGTACAAATGGCCTCACTTTATTTGAAGAGGATAATGTGCAGCTGTACAGCAGAGATTTTTTGCTCATCACTCATCCTTAATTTGTCATAAACTAGGCATTCTGTCAATACTTAAGTTCTCCTTATCTAGTCGACACATAAGACATCTGCCTGGGTCACTCTGCCCTGCTGCTCGAGGACAGGCTGACTACTACTATAGAAGGATAAATTAGACACTACAGTCTCAAGTGTAGTTTCCACCTAAAAAAGTAAATATATAAAAGATCTTATAGAGGATATGTAATGATTATGGTAATACTGAAAAATATATTAAAAGTGGTTGTCTCAGGTCAGCATACAAAAGCTACTTTACAGAGCTGTTCAAGGATATTCAGAACGAAACCCTGACATAAAATCCTGCTGGCACTCGTATCCCATTATAATGAAAAATACTGAGAGATGTCTCCTTGTCCTTAATTCTTTATTAAGCAAAGAATGAGCACCACAGTCTGCAGAGCATGGAACCAGAGAACACAGCGAGATGTAGTTTCCTTTATACACTTGTATACACACTACTTCAATGTAAGGCATCAGGTAAACTGAGTCTCCTTCATCACCTGAGCTGTCATGATTAACGACAGTCCTCAACAGTGGCAGCTCGTGCACCTCCTGCTCCTCCAACACGTTCTGTACAGAGACACACAGCTTGATAGATGCAGCTCTGTGTATTATGTTAATATAAAAGTATTCTACTCCAGAATCATGACTACGAATTTGAAGTTTCAGAGGTTTTGCCAATTATGATCCATCAGCACGTTGTTTCCTGCAGATCTTGCCAAGTTGCAGGGCTCTTCTTATGTCGACTGTCACGACAGTACCAAGTCTGAAAGTTCCCTCCTCGTATGAATGCTCACTTGTTTTAGTCAGGTCTGGCATCTGTCAGAATCTTTTGCCACATCATTAGCAGGGTTACAGCTTTTCTGTGATCTCACGTGGGCTGACAGAGAACTGCTGGTTCTGAAGTGTTTTCCACATGTCTTGCAAGGGTAAGGCTTCTCACCCGTGTGGGTTCTCATGTGCACTTTTACATCCCCCTTAGATTGGAAGTTTTTCCCGCACGTTTTGCAGGAATGTTGCCTCTCATCTGTGTGGATCACCATATGCCTCTTCAACAACGACTTGACCGTGAATCTTTCCCCGCAGGCCTTGCAACTGTACGGCCTCTCGCCCGTGTGGCTCCTCATGTGGACTTTCAGCTCCCCGCCGAATCTGAAATCTTTCCCGCACGTTTTGCAACAATGTGGCTTCTCCCCGGTGTGGCCTCTCGTGTGGACTGTCAAGAAGCTGTTGAGTCTGAAAGCTTCGCCACAAATTTTGCACGAAAACGGCTTCTCACCCGTGTGGATCCTCATATGGCGTTTCAGTTCCGAACCCTTTGTGAATTTCTTTCCACAGACGCTGCAAGAACACAACTTCTTACCCGTGTGGATCCTTAAGTGACTGTTCAAGGTCGATAACTGACTGAATCTGTCCTCACAGGTGTTGCAAGAGTAAGGCTTCTCACCTGTGTGACATCTCAGGTGGACTGTTAAGGAACTGTGCTGTTTGAAAGCTATCCCACACCTTTCACACAAAAACGGCTTCTCACCCGTGTGGACCCTTAAATGAGTTTTCAACTCTGACATCTGACTGAACCTTCTTCTACACTTGGTACAACGGTGTGGCTTTTCACCTGTGTGGACCGTCAGGTGCACCTGCAATTTTGACCTGGACTCAAAAACTTTCCCACATTGGTCACATTTATGAGACATTATACCTGAGTGAGTATTACAGCGCTTTTTGTTTCTCTGATGACTGTCCTTTGGTTTGGGTTCTGAATATCTTGTTGGTCCTGAGTCTGTCTGCTCAGGCTCATGGTCACTTTCCTCATAAGGAGGAATCAACATAGCGGTATCATCCTCCTGCTTCACTGCAAGCTGCTCTCCCTCCTGACTGATGCAGAGTTCCTCCTGTTCCACTTTAATCTCTGGATGCTCTGGGTCGTCTTGGTCCAGACTGAAGCTCCTCTGCTGGACAGAGATCTGCAGGTCAGAGAGAACCGTCTTCTCCTCCTCCTCTTCCTCCTCCTTCTTACAGACATGTTGCTGTGGAAGCTCTGGAGGAACAGAGGACAAAGTATTGAGACACAATAAAGTGGGATGACTCTGATTACTTTGTGATATTTTAAAAATAAACAAATATAACACACTTATTCTGTATCCTGCTGTTATTGGGAATCTGGCCTTACTATGTGTCCTGTATTGACCTTTGAATATGAATGTACTGTGAATATCCTAGTTACTGGGAGAAACAGAACATTAAGAAATGGACATGAGATCATATCAAACAAGCACACACACACACACACACACACACACACACACACACACACACACACACACACACACACACACATAGCACACATAGGGTTGCTAAGTCTATCGAAAAACGGCGAAAACAGGAAATCTGACGACACACCAAACTGCATCCTGAAGCAGAACACACACGTGCACATAAATACATCCACATGCGCACACAGATTTGGAAGTGTTACTGGAAGTTGCACAAATATATATATATATAAGTATATATATATATATATATATATATATATATATATATATATATATATATATATATATATATATATATTTGGTTTATAAGTGTGTATAAACAGCTATCTTTATATTTCAATCCGATTTCTCTGTTTCGGGTTCAAACACGATATTTAATAACATTAAATCAATATGACAAACCTGTCCTGTGAAACTTTGCTTCAGGTTTCAGAGCCACATCCAGCAGTCTGCGCTGACGGCAGATCTCCTCCTCGTACCCGCCGATGGTTTCTTTAAAAACTCCCAGTATTTCCTCTCCGGCAGTATCAGCTAATCGCTTCATCACAAAGTCCTCCAGGAACTGAAACGAAGACATCGCCGCTTAATTACAAATCGAGGAGGCGAATTAACCGCGACACGTCCACCATCCTCCAGTCAGCTGGAAGACTGTGGTGAACATCCAGCTGCTGCTCACTTCTTCTTCTTCTTTCCTTTTTATGGAGGATTGAAATCATGACTTTTAGGGCACATACCGCCAACTACTGGGTGGTCTTTTTTTTCTTTTTTTTTTAATTTTTTTTTACATGTCTGTGTTTGTTAATATCAGCACATCAAGGTTGTACATTCACCTCGCTCTCCCTAAAGCACTATATTTTACTTCACTTTCATCTTCAGTGTGTTTTTAGTCCCTTTGCAGGTGACTTTACTATAAAATCAACATGCAGTGACTGAAGAAGTATTAAGAAATATCACAGTGTAATTCCATTTCCATTTATTTGTAATTTCATTTAATTAATGATGCAACAAATGCAATTTGATGGTCGCACCCGAACAAGTTGAAGTTTCACCCTGTAGTGGAAATTCTCCTTTGTGAGGTAAAGAGTTGCTAATTCTCCAAAGAATTTTAGACTCAGCTTGATGAATCAGATCTCTTTAATACATTCGGCATAAAGAGAAGGTCCAGAAGTTCTCTCCAGCTCTCATAATGTTACTGATTAAAATAAAAATAAAAAAAACAGAGAGGGGATTACCTGCATTTACAACAGTCATCAATCATTTCTTCCAGAAACAATGACCCCCTGACATTCTGAAAAAAGTCAGAACTCATTTCTCTCTATCTTCTTTTTCTTCTGTATTTCATGGTTTTCTGATGATAACTAAAGGTGCCCTATTTATTTAAAATAAATAAAAACTCAGAATTTAATATTTACAATATGATTGTCCAGTAATACAAACTAATAGAAACCATAAAATATTCCCATTTATGAAGCTGGAATAAGAAAAGTTTGACTGTTTTATAAATCGATTATGAAAATAGCTGATTAATTTGATCTTTGACAGCTAATGAATTAATTCAAACAAAATATTGCAGCTCTAAAAGTAACATGGCCGTCAAAGAAATGTAGTGCAATAAAAATATACAATGATTAGCAGACTTCCCCCTGTTCCCCTTTCATTTGTAAAGGCTCTGAGTCCTCTTGGTTCAGACTGGAGTTCCTCTCCTTGATACAGAGCTGCTGGTCAGAGAGAACCTCCTCATCCTCCTCCTCCTCCTTACAGACATGTTGCTGTGGGAGCTCTGCAGGGACAGAGGACAAAGAATTGAGATGTTGTTGTTTCTAGGCTGTTTTCATCAGAGGTGTCAGCGTGCAGTATGGTGATACAACAATACTGCGGAGGCAAGGCTGGGTGGAACGATAGAGCGATCTTTATTGAAACCGATTTCAAGCCTGCGTCCTGACCAGCTAGGCCACCACACCCGGTGGTCCCATTATCTGGCAAAGTTCTTCTTGCAACCTAAAGTTGACCGGATTGTCTCTCTGTCCTTATATGGACATATAGCCTATACGTTAATTGCGTTGAGCCCGCTCCGAACATCTGGCCTGAGAGCCAAACTCAGTTTAGTACCCTGTAAGGAGCTCTTCCTCTATCTTACCTTTAAAGCACACACAGCTGATTAATGACTCCCCTGGACATGTAAACCCAACACCCGCAACATTCCTTAACTCACATAAGCAACAGCAGCCTGTCACAGTTAAATCATAGCTCAGAACGTGTAGCTGTACAGACCCCTCAGTACAATTATGTAAAGTCGAATAACTCTGATTACCTTGTGATATTATCAGAATAAAAAAAAAAATAACAAACGTGTGTATTCCAGCTGTCTAACTCTTTTTTGATACCTGCATGTTCATATAAATAAATGTGGGTTTATAAGTGCATATTGCATTGAAATATAGGCTATATATCTATCTTTATATTTCAATCCGATTTCTCTGTTTCGGGTTCAAACACGATATTTAATAACATTAAATCAATATGACAAACCTGTCCTGTGAAACTTTGCTTCAGGTTTCAGAGCCACATCCAGCAGTCTGCGCTGACGGCCGATCTCCTCCTCGTTCCCGCCGATGGTTTCTTTAAAAACTCCCAGTATTTCCTCTCTGGCAGTATCAGCTAATCGCTTCATCACAAAGTCCTCCAGGAACTTAAACGAAGACATCGCCGCTTAATTACAAATCGAGGAGGCGAATTAACCGCGACACGTCCACCATCCTCCAGTCAGCTGGAAGACTGTGGTGAACATCCAGCTGCTGCTCACTTCTTCTTCTTCTTTCCTTTTTATGGCGGATTGTAATCATGACTTTTAGGACACATACCGCCAACTACTGGTGATTCTTCTTTTTTTTCACTCGTTTTCACCTGATTTATTCCTCCATGCAATTTTTCAATACATGCTGGTGATATCTGCTCTTCTTTCAACCGACGGGAAAGCAAATTAAATGTTCTCTGTACGACTCAATTTTAATTGATGCGGTCTTGAGCGGTTCCTGTTAGCAGGGCTGGAGGACTTTAACACAGGTGAGTAAAAGCAGCAAAACCGTTTGATCAAGAATAGGACAAATTACAAGAGCCTCGGTTAAAAAAGTTTATTACAAAAGGAATCTGTGATCAGAGATTGTTCCACACAGCATGTAAACATGGACACAGTCCAAAGAGTTAAATAAGTGTTACATGATCTCAGCTTAAAGATGCACTGTGAAGTTTTGTGGAGGAAGAGAAAGAGCTTCATTGACCTTATTTTTATTCTTAAACAAACTCTCTTCATTTTCATGACTTCATAAACTGAATAAACAAACTGACCTTAAAGGACGATGCAATCTGATACTGTTTTGCTTATGTTAATGTGTGGCGGACCCTGCCACCTTTCTAGCTTCAAACTTTGTTCTTGGGACCTTATTTGCCTCTGGGAACAGCTTTTATTCAGGTATGGAAGGATACTTATTTCTGAGTTTGTATTATTACCTCTTTTAATATTTTAACTATAAAAATTCTGACTTTGACCTCTTCTCCAGAACTACACAGTGCCCCTTTAATACAGACTTCTAAGCCTCCTAACATCAAGCATGTCAAGTGTGAAGGCTGTGAGAAATCAATGTGCTGTAAAGAGCAGGATCAGGATGTGAGAGGAGGAGGGGAGATTTCCCTTTTGGTGAGGTGTCAGAAAGTCACATGAAGGGAAATTCTCTCTACATGAGGGGTAACAGGAAGGTAGATAAGGTGACATTTACTGTCCTAATAAAACATCAAAGGGTCACTTGTCTCAGAAAGGCATGATCAACCGAAACCTCAGGGGGTCATTGTTTTGGGGAGAAATGACTGATGACTGTTGACCCCCTCTCTGTTTTGTATGTAAGTCAGTAACATTTGGAGAGCTGGAGGGAACGTTCTGGACCTTCTCTCCATGCGGCATGTATTAAAGAGAACTGATTCATCACGCTGAGTCTAAAATTCTTCTGAGAATTAGCAACTCTCTACTTCACAAAGGAGAATTTCCGCTACAATGCCTCTGAAGAGGCTCCCATACAAACGCACAAGTTAAACATTCTGTACATTTCTACCACTACAAAAAAACAAACGTGATCGTGAAAGCACTTACGCTCAGTGGTCCATCAGTTTTACTGAGGCCACAATGTACAAACAGCAATGATTCATGTCTTTTAGACTTAACATATGAATTTAAATTCATCATACTGTACAAATACTGATGCCGGCACCCTGGTTCAAAAGACAAGTGAGGGGATGAATTAGACGAGGTGGAGCTGTGTTATTTTCTGCCTAGTTCGCACACGGAAGGACAGTTTAACGAGGCATCATGTAAAAGAAGCTAATACACACATAACACACTAGAGCTGTCAAGTAAATGTAAAGGCCTAAAAAGCACTTTCTCCTGCGAGATCTAGTGAAACAGACGTATGTGTAACATATAATCAAAGTGTTTGTTTTTTTTTTAGTAGCAGCGTTCCAGATTTCATACCTGTAAGATTATTTACATGCTAACTCGGCCAAATGAGGACAATCAGTGTAGTTCAGTTCCACCACTGCCTGTAAACCGGTATACGCAAAAGGTATTGGATCATATAAATAAGTCAGATGGTGTTTCAGTAGTGCATTTCATTTAGTAGAGGAGTTTCTCATGTGTATAATTGATCCTCGTGGGTTTTTCCAAGTACGTAATTTGCGTGAGTGTTCCAGCAAGCGCTCCCATTTTGTATCTTCAGTGAGTTCTAATGCGTTTTCACCACTGACAGCCAATCATCTACAACATCTTGCAAACATTGTTGTGTGAGAACATAGCTTTTCATTTCTGATTGAGAACATAGCTTTTCATTTCATCTGAGTTTGTCATTTCCTTTCATTTGGGCCTTTTGGCTGGAAGGGTGTTTATGACTTTGGACCACTGGGCGGAAAAAACAGGAAAGATGTCTCTGTGATCACATCAAAGGAACTCACATGCAACACTCACTCACACACACACACACACACACACACACACACACACACACACACACACACACACACACACACCTGTCCCACAGGTGCTGAAGTGCTATGGTTTCTCCCCAGTGTGGGCCCTTCTTATGTGGACAAGCAAGCCACTGCTGCAGCTGAAATCGCTGCCACATATTTTGCAGAGGTACGGCTTCTCCCCTGTGTGGGTTCTCATGTGAACTTTCAACACACCGTTGAGTCGGAAATCTTTGCCGCATATTTCGCACGAGTACGGCTTCTCGCCCGTGTGGATCCTCGTGTGCGTGTTCAGTTCTGACGTCCGACAGAATGTCTTCCCGCATGTTTTGCAGACAAACGGCTTTTCGCCCGTGTGGATTCGCATGTGCCTCTTCAGCGGCGGCATGGTGCGGAACGTTTTCCCGCAGGTCATGCACAGGTACGGCTTCTCACCCGTGTGCGTCCTCATGTGGGCCGTCAGGGCGGTCGTGAGCGCAAAGTCTTTCCCGCAGATTTTGCAGGAATACGGCTTCTCCCCCGTGTGGATCCTCACGTGGGTTTTTAGCGCCGACATGTATCCGAATCTCTGATCGCAGAATTTGCAAACGTACGGCTTCTCACCCGTGTGCACGCTCAGGTGCCTCTGCAATTTGGACTTGTACTGAAAGATTTTTCCGCAGGTGCCACATTTATGAGACACTTTACCTGTGTGAGAATCACAGAGACTCTCTGACGCGGCAGAGTTATATTCACTGTGACTTGTGCTCTCGTGATGATCAATCTGTAGTTTTGCCTCTGGATCTGTAGTTGACTGAAAGTCTCCATGCACGCCCGCTTTCAGATCGTGGCTCTCGGCCACATGGTGAGATCTGTCAGCGAGGAGCGAATGGTGGTCCCCGTTCGATTCAGCTTCACTGTGGTCACTTTCCTCGTAAGACGGAATCAACATGAATGTATCAGTCTCCTGCTCTCCCCCCTGACTGGTGCACAGCTCCTCCTGTTCCTCTTTAATCTGTGGAGGTTCTGAGTCCTCTTGGTCCAGACTGGAGCTCCTCTCCTGGTCAGACAGAACCTCCTCCTCTTCCTCTGTAAAGACATGTTGCTGTTGGAGCCCTGCAGGAACAGAGGACACAATTAATAATGTTATTCTGATTGAGAAAAGTACCAGTAGAACTTAACAGTTAGCATAATATATACATCTGATGGATCTGTTTTAGTGATGTTACTGTTGTCACGTTTTACACACCTATCCTGTTTAACTTTATTTCAGGTTTCAGAGCCACATCCAGCAGTTTGCGCTGACGGTCGATCTCTTCTTCGTACTCGACGACGGTGACTTCAAACACTCTGAATATTTCCTCGGCGGCTGCAGTTAGTCGCTCGCTGATGAACTCTCTCAGATAAGCGACAGAAGACATTATTGCTTTATTTCAAAAATTAAATATTATCCACGCTTACAACCGCAATATCATCTTCCAGCTGTCGCTCTGGGGTTCACTTCCGCTGGGTGTCACCGTTTAACGGTCCGTCACTGGAGGTGAAGCTAGTTTTTTTTGTTTCCGCTCGGGCATCCGTCTCGTTTGATTACACAGGGAAATTATATTATTTTCCACGCGTAATGTTCGCTTAAATCTTTTCGAGTTAATCTGCCAGACAGTGATTTTAAAAAGAAAACATATAAACATGGATGTAAGAAGTTAACACATGTGACGAAAAAGTACCAAAATGTGAATATTATAGCCTTATTAATTACAGGTCACATTATATGACTTTATATTCTCATTATATAAAACTACAGAATACACGTTCTTATTACAGGTTCTTAAATGGCCTTGGATAGTGAGCAGGGTGGCAGCCAGTTTGTCCCCTGGTGACAGGGCAGATTGTTCCCTGTGTCCTAGTCAAGATAAGGAGTGCTCAAGTATTGTTAGACTGCCTTGTTTATGCCAGATAAAGGACAAGTCATGAGCAAAATATTTACTAGAACCCCAGTAGGAAGTATGTTGCAGGTGAAGTGCAATCCCCAGACCATTGCTGTGGTGCAGACCAGAGCCAAGTGTGTATCACGCACACACCATCAATGTGTCAGATCTCCTCTCAAAACAAAGTGATGTATATGAAGAAATCAAATGGGTAAAAACAGAGGATGGGATTCTCAGTTTCCTCACAAGCAGCAAAATAAAAACATATTAGCAGCCTGGGAAAAACCTAACACAGGTGTGAAACGCTAAAAACTTCCGGTCAGTTTTTGCTATGATGAATAAAAGAATAAACTCAATTCGCCTCAGTTGTCCTTACTTGAATACGTTTATTACAACACATATCTGGTGTGAGAGAAGACCTTGTTACAGCATGTAAACATGGACGCAGTAAAGCACCACAACCATTGCATTCTCTCAGATTAATACAGTATTTTCCTCATCATTCAGAATCACGTATACTGACACCACCAGGGAAAACAGTTTATGTGAGAGACAGCAGATGCCCAAAGCCTCCTCACAAAAAAGTATGGCAGGTGTGAAGGACTCTGAGGAGGCCTCTCAACCACGTCGATGCACAAAATGAGCATTACTTGAATTTCTACAACAGTGTAAAAAATACTGCATGCAATAAAAATGTTAGTAAAACTAGCAAAATGACTCTCTGAAAAATGCATTTAAAGTATGAAATGTTTAAGTACTCATGTGCAATAGCCCGTCTCAGTGTCACTGAGGCCGTGATGTATAAAAAGCTATTTTCTGTGGCGGCTAGTCGAGGTGGAGCTATTTTATCTTTTTAGTTCACGCACAGAAGGATAGTTTAAGAAGGCATCACATTAAATATGCTAATTATAAGTTTTTCTATGTATGTTAATTGCACACTTAAGCTGTAAAGTAAGATCTAACGGCCTAAAAAGTACAATATTTGCCTGTGAAATGTAGTAAAAGAGAAGTACATGTAACATACAATGAAAGTACTAAAAGAAGAAGATTTCAAGATTTCATATCGGTGTGGAAATTACTTGCAATCATGGCAATATGAAGGCAATTAATGTTGTACATTAGTGCAGGATTTAAGTAACTGTAGGTCTGCATATATACTTCAATATCACTTAACCTCCAGGTGGTGAGCTTCAACATTAAAACGCCTCTTGCATGCTATGATTGGTCTCCTTGAAAAGAACTTGACTATGAATACTTTTACTTTTGATATCAGTCACACGCGTTTACAGTCTTGATGAACAGATCGGGCCTGTGGTGAAATGTGAATCTGGTATTCTTACATTGTTACAACACATAAATAAGAATACATTAAAAAAAGGTACTTTGTAAGCCACTTTCCTTTAGGTACTAATAACATTATGTACTACAAGGACAAGGGGAACTTAAGTCTGAATTGCTGGCATTTATAGAATATATTTTCATTAAAATGAAGCAAATTATCAACAATTTGTGTTTTCGTGCCACCTCTAAAACCTGCGTTCAACTTTACATGAAGGTTAACCAATCACATAACATTTAAAAGTGTCAAATACTGCACTTGGTAATAAAGATTTTGGAGACAATGATTGTTTCAATGAAAACTGTTGCTAACAGATATACGTAGTAATATATGTACTATGTAGTAATACATAATATGAAGAAAGAAATACATTAGCTTAACAAAACTTGATGTTGTTGAAAATGTACTACATAATTACATGTAAATGTATACAAATACAATCAGTAACAGTTGTAGCTACTGCAAAAGTGCATTTCATTCTGTAGGCGAAACTTCTCCACACGAGTTTCAGCTTGATTCAGCTTCTCCTGCAGTTTATTGATCCTCATGGATTTTTCCCGAAGGATCTGATTTTAGTCAAACTTTTCCCACAAGTGCTTCAATTATAAGGCTCCCTCCCAAATTCTGTAGTCTTGTATGTGTCTTAAACACAAACCACTATAACTGAGTTGTCTCCCAAGTTTCGGGAAAACAAGTCTACTTGGATGTAAATCATCCAGTATACAGGGGTCAGCAACCATAGGCACGTGCACCACCAATTAGCACGCAGTAGCTGGACCAATGGCAGACTAGCACAAAGAGACTTTTTGGAAATGTTTATTGCTGATGAAAAAGATGACAGATTTCAACTCTGATGTATCTGATTTCACAGAGATGGCAGTATTCGTGTATACTGATTATACTGCTTATTCTGGTAATTTCTCAAATTAATTAAAAGCAGTGTGCTGATGTGGGAACTGAGCATATTATATGTAACCACAGGGAGTCAAAAAAAAAAATAGAACTTGTTTGTTCAGTTTATTGCTGATAAACAAGATTAGTGGACTTAATAATGACTATGAATTCATGTTGGTGTTTTCATACGCATGGCAGCTGTTGTGTTTAGTGCTTTTGTATGATTAGAATGTTATTTTTATTTTTATAAATGTTGCAGAAATAAAACTGCATAACCCTTGGGAGATTTGTATGTTGATGTTGTGTATGATTAGACTTAATGTTAACCATAAGGCTGATGTGAAACACTAACAAGAAGATTTTAAAATGGCACTTCATATCAAAAATGGTTGCCAACCCCTGTCATACATTGACCAAACCATATACTTTTACCACAGGTAAGCAGTGCTATGGCTTCTCACCAGTGTGGGCTCTTCTTATGTGCGCCATCAAGCCACTGCTGTAACTGAAATTGCTGCCACATATGTTACAGAGGTACGGCTTCTCCCCTGTGTGGGTTCTCATGTGAACTTTCAAGACACTGTTGAGTCTGAAACCTTTCCCACACGTTTTGCATGAAAATGGCCTCTCGCCCGTGTGGATTCTTATATGAGTATTCAATTCTACCGACTGAGAGAATCCTTGCCCACATGTTTTGCACGTATACGGCTTCTCACCTGTGTGAACTCTTATATGCCTTTTCAATGTTTGCTTGTCATGGAATCCTTTCCCGCAGGTTTTGCAAACGTGCGGCTTCTCGCCCGTGTGGATTCTCATGTGGACCCTCAGGGCACTGCTACGTGTGAAATCTTTCCCACATGTTTTGCACAAATACGGCTTCTCACCTGTGTGGATTCTTATATGCGTGTTCAGCACTGACATGTAAGGGAATCCTTGTCCGCAGAACATGCAGATGAATGGTTTCTCACCAGTGTGGATTCTCATGTGCTTTTTCAATGCTGGATTGTCACAGAATCGTTTCCCGCAGGTGGTGCATAGGTACGGTTTCTCACCTGTGTGGACAATTAGGTGTCTCTGCAATTTTGACTTATACTGAAAGGTCTTTTCACAAGTGCCACATTTGTACGACACTTTACCTGCGTGAGTATTACTGTGAATGGTAGAGTTATATTCATTGTTACTGTGACTTGTGCTTTCTTGATGTTCATTCTGTAGTTTTGTTTCTGCATTTGTACTTGATCCAGAGTCTCCATACACACCTTCTCCTGTCTGATCTACACTCTCAGCTACAAGAGAGTGAGGAGAAAGGAGCTGGTGGTCACTATTCGATTCTGATTCACCGTGGTCACTTTCCTCATAAGCAGGAATCAACATAACGATATCGTCCTCCTGTTTCACAACAAGCGGCTCTCCCTCCTGACTGGTGCAGAGTTCCTCCTGTTCCTCTTTAATCAGTGGAGGCTTGCAGTCCTCTTGGTCCTGACTGGAGTTCGTCTCCTGGATACAGAACTGCTGGTCAGCAGCTTCCTCCTCCTCTTTACAGACAGGTTGCTGTGGGAGCTCTGCAGGGGACAGAGAGAAAAATGAGTAGGACACTGGTGTGAAAAAGAAAAACAATGGAGGAGAGTTAGCATATTAGCACCAGTACATATTTACAGCTGGGACTATACATAACTCTAATACATCTGTTTTGTAGCCTTACTGTTACCACGTTTTACACACCTATCCTGTTTAACTTTATTTCAGGTTTCAGAGCCACATCCAGCAGTTTGCGCTGGCGGTCGATCTCTTCCTCGTACTCGACGACGGTGACTTCAAAAACTCTGAATATTTCCTCAGCAGCAGCAGTTAGTCGCTCGCTGATGAATTCTCTCAAATACGCCACGGAAGACATTATTGGTTTACTGCTAATTAAACGCCTATCTACGTTACGAAGACAATACTGTCTACCTGCTAATTCCATACATCCATGAAGCTAAGGCTAATAGCATCTGCAGTGTTTACTTCCGGTGGGTGTCACCGTATTATGTTCCGTCAGTAGCAAGTGAGTTAGCTTTCCTTTCCGCTTTCAGTTGCGGTTGGGACATGTTTCTCGCTTTATGTCACAGGCAATTCATTTCCTACGTTTATGTTAAGTCTTGTCGAGCTTTTTGGCATACAGTATTTTTTAATAAAGACATTATAATATGGATTTAAGATCTTAACACTACACCAACAATCTTCACCACAATTATTTGACAACTTTGGTTAAATGTTCAGATTTGTATGTACAAAACATACAACACCTTTTTATATACGTTTTGCCGAGGAATAAACTTTCCAAGAGTTAATAGGGCGACAAGTAAAGCTGAAGTCAATGGAACTTGACAATCAGATAAGTCATTGTTACTCTTTAAGCAAAACATTGAATGTGGAAACATTGTGAAGCTGTCACTTAAGGATCTGGATAATTTTGAAATGTATTTCTCACTATTTTATATTTTATTTTCAAACCCTGTTGAAAAGTAATAACGTCAAGTATGTGTAACATCAAACGAAAGTAGTCAAAGAACAAATACCTTCTGATGTATTTCTTTTTCATTCAACATGTTTATTATTATTATAATTATTATGTAATATCTTGATATACATTCTATCTTGGCCATCTGAGGACAATCAATATTGTACATTATATATGTACAGTACTTGAGTAACTGTAGTTACATCACTCCATACACGCTTATTCAATATAAGGCAGCTCTGCTGACCAAATCATCAAACAGTACCAGATAATACTTTCACTTAACCACCAGCTGATGAGCTGCATCATTAAAGCACTTCTTGCAGGTTATGACTCAACACTAAATAACACAAAATAAATCTTTTTCTCTTTGACTATGGTTACTTTTGAAATCAGTCACACCCATCTGCGTCTTGATGAATAGAATTAACTCACAATAAAGACTTGTTGTTGTGGTACCAACAACAATATGTTCAACTAGCACCTGTGCCTTTACTGCTGATGTTAAACACGATCCTCCAATCCATTAGTTTGAGAACATCAGTCTGAATAACTGGCATTTAATATGATTTCATTGGCAGCAATATTCCTTGAGAACACCTCTAAAATGTGAAACAGAACTTATAAAGTTGACCACGAAATACATTAAATATTATATCACAAGACAGACAAAAAAATGACAACAAGAGTGGCCAAACATGTGAGTTTCTTAGCTAAGACATCAGAGGGTTCACAATCCACTCATATGAAAGAGGTAGTGCTGAAAATGAGTAAAAAAAGAATATTTGTTACACAGGTCAAGCAAAAAAGAATTATTAGGAGTTGTAAATTGTGCTGTTTTGAAGAAATACTGTTGCCAACATAACTATGACTAATCAAGTAATATTAGAAGAAAGACATGGTTAGCTCAACTCAACTCAATTAGACTATTGTCCTACTTCATTACTTTAAGATATTGTGACCTTTTCTTTATGCATAGTGGTTAGTTACACATATGTAGTTTTTAGTAGTATTCATTTTAGTGGGCGAACACTTCAGCGTGATGGTTTGTCCTGTATTAGGATTTTTTGGGGGGTTAGGTCTAAAGTTGCTGCATTTCTGTGGCTCCAAACACTACTTGCATTTATGCACTTTTATATGCCTTGAGAACTCAAACACTCCAGAGAATCTTTTCTCACATTTGTTGCAGCGATACGGCTTCTCACCGGTGTGGGCTCTTCTGATGTGAACTTTTAAGTCACCACTATACCTGAACGCTCTCCCGCATATTTCGCAAGAATACGGCTTCTCGCCCGTGTGGATTCTTATATGTGCGTTTAACACGGATGTCTGATTGAACCTTTTCCCGCAGGTGTTGCAGGAATACGGCCTCTCGCCTGTGTGGATTCTTCTGTGAGCCTTCAGTCCAGACGTCTGATTGAATTTTTTCCCGCAGGTGCTGCACGAATACGGCTTCTCGCCTGTGTGGATTCTCATGTGAATATTCAACTTTGACAGACACTTACAGTCTTTCCCACAGGTGTCACATTTGAAGGACTTTTTACCTGTGAGAGTATTACAGTCAACCTCTGACAAATCAAGATTGCATACATTTTTGCTGGGGCTTTGGGTTTTCTTTGGCCCTGGTGAATCTGAGTCTCTGTGCTCACCTTCTGTCTGATCAAGGCTCTCAGCTAAATACAAGTTATGAAAGATCTGTTTATTTATCAACTCTGATACTTCTGAATTCTCATGGTCAGATTCATGTTTTACCCAACTGATACACATGTTAGCTGGTTGCTCTGTTTCTGCAACACTCTGACTTTTGTCAGGATTCAAATGTAGTGTCTCATCTCCATTGGGGTCACTTTTCTCATAAGTAGGAGTCGACATAAAGGTATCAGGCTCCTGCTTCAGTACAAGCTGCTCCTCCTGTTCCTCTTTAATCTGTGGAGGCTCTGGTTCCTTGTGGTCCAGACTGGAGTTAGCAGGACCCTCCTCGTCCATGTAGACATGTTGCTGTGGGAGCCCTGCAGGAACAGAGAACTGGGATAAATTAAAAATGCAGAGATTCTAGCAAATCAAATAATTATCTTTTGCGATAATAAACACACCCATCCTGGGTGACTGCCTTTTGGGTTTATAAGCCACATCCAGCAGCCTGCGCTGACGATCTATCTCCTCCTCGTACTCGACGATGGCTTGTTTAAACCCTCTGAATATTTCCTCGGCAGCGGCAGAAAGTCGCTCGCTGATAAACTCTCTTAAATACTCGACTGAGGCCATTGTTGCTAAATTAAATTGAAGGTGGCTAATAGCTACACTGACCCACCAACCACCTGTCAGTTAACCCAGTGAATCCATGCAGCTGACGCGACTGACGTGTGCTTTGTTTACTTCCGCTGGGTGTTACACTGTTAAACTTCCGACCGTGAAGTTATTTATTGTTTTGTTCCGCGCAGAGGTATTTTCTGTCTTTAAACATAGCATACGAACTGTTGGCTTGGTATGACATTTTGCACCCTCACTGATATTTTAACTTTAGTTTAATAATTGTACTTCACTTTTTTTATTATTATTAAAATGGGTTAATAATACAATTTTCCATGATTGAATAAACAAGCTGTTCTCAGAGGGAAATACGTTTCCCATAAAGCTAGATAGGTGGCAGGGTCCTCCAAATAGTATAAACAAATTATTATTACTTGTTGCCCTTGGTGGTTAGTTTTTAATTTAGTTTATTCAGTCATGAAAATGAAGAATGTGTTTATTCAGTTTGTTTAGGCATAAAAAAAATCTTATAAAAAAGTATCTTTCTCTTCTGATTAAAGTTTATTCTCCAAAACCACATCATGCACCTTTAACAACAGCCACCTATAAGCAGTTATTCAAACTATTTTGTGAAAAAATGAGTTGACATGTGATACAAAATTATAACAGAATATACAAAAAAGTCGTATGCCAGTAAAAAATGCCATTCAACAGGGTTTATTGCAAAAAGCCCAACTTTTACACAGGTCATACATGCATGCATACAACAAAAAATACAAATAATAGTAACAATAATAGCTCACTATTCATGAGAAAGTGACAGGAATGTTTTTTAATACAATGTTAATGCAAAATGTAGCTCAACTTAAAATGTAGTAACGTGAAGTTAATTCCTTTCCACAAGGGGGAACAATGGGGACAAGGAACTCGTGGAGTACCTCTATGTGTATCCACCGCAGGGAACACGGTCTAAATCAAGTTCCAGGTACATTTTTTAATTTCTCCTAAATTACAGAGATGTATCTATTGCATAAATGTATTCATATTAGCAGGTGAAATCCTTGTCCAGCAAGCTTCAAGGTGTATCATTTGAAGAATAACCTATCCCTTCACCTCTGTGGGTTTGGGGCATCTTTTGTCCATGAAACACTACAACTGAATTTTTTTCCCACAGCTGTAGTTTTGCAATATTTTACAAGTGCACTTCTCATGGGTATGAGTACTTAAATGTCTTCTCAAGACTGTCCTCTGAGAAAATCTTTTCCCACATATGTTGCATTAAAATGGCCTTTTATCTGCGTGGGATGCCAGGTGGCCTTCTAAGGTTCTCTTAAGTCTAAAGTTTTTCCCACCTAGTTTGCATTGAAATGGCTTTGCACCTGTGTGAATCAATGTATGCCTCCTTAATGTATACTTGTCCCTAAAACTCTTTCCACAGGTGTTGCAAAAAGATGACCTCTCACCTGTGTGAGTTATAATGTGTCTAACTAATTTGGACCTACTCTTACAGCCTTTCCCACAATATTCACAGATAAAATTGTCCAGCTTTGTATCTTCACAAGTATTTAGCTTGATCCTACACACATTTATCTTCAGTCTTTTCTGTAGTTTTGTATCTACATTTCTAGGTGATGCTGAGTCTCTATGCTCGCCCCCTTTGTGAACTTGGCTCTCACCCTCGTGTGAGTTGTGGGAGAGGAGGTGATGGTCAGCGATTGGATCAGGTAACGCAGCGCTTTTGACCGATATGTTGACAATAGTCTCTTTCTCAGCTCCACTCTGACTGAAATCATCTTCAAAATGAGGCGGCTTCTCACGTGTGTGCACACTCAGGTGTCTCTGCAATTTTGACTTGTGCTGAAATATTTTTCCACAGGTGCCACATTTATAAGACACTTTACCTGTGTGAGAATCACAGAGACTCTCTGACGTGGCAGAGTTATATTTATTGTTACTGTGTCTTGTGTTTTCGTGAAGTTCAACCTGTATTTTAGTCTCTGCATCTGCAGTTGATCCAAAGTCTCCATTCACGCCAACTTTCTGATCTGAATCAGTCTCTCCTTCCTGACTGGTGCAGATTTCCTCCTGTTCCTCTTTAATCTGTGGAGGCTCTGGGTCCTCTTGGTCCAGACTGGAGTTCCTCTCCTGGTCAGAGAGAAGCTCTTCCTCTTTACAGACATGCTGCTGTGGGAGCTCTGAGGGAGCAAAATAAGCAAATGTGTGACACAGACGCCAAAGCAATAAGTATGAGGTCTACATAATTAAAAGCTAATTAGCAAATGTGAGCATGCTAACGGACTGATGTTAGTGAACATTATCATTGAGTTTTACTCACGTATCCTGTGTAACTTTATCTCAGGTTTCCAAACGATATCCAGCAGTCTGCACTGACGAGCGATCTCTTTCTCATACTCGACGATAGTTTTAATAAAAACTCCGAATATTTCTTCAGCAGCAGCAGCAAGTCGCTCGCTAACGAAGTCTCTCAAACACTCGACTGCAGACATTGTTGTTTATATAACGCATTCAATTATAATCTGAGCGCGCTACCAGTGTTTGTGCTGTTTTATTTTGATTGGGTGTCACGCTGATAAGTTCGGACAGTGGAAGTGCCGGAGCTTTTATTCGTTCCGCTTTCAACTGATGACATTTTGTTAAAAACTCAAATGCTTAACCGCAGACATTGTTGTTTAATTAAAACGATAGTTTTATATATTGTCAATCCTCTGTCATCTTAACTCAATTCATCCACGTGGGGGAAAGCGACTAGTTGCTGCCTGTTTCCGTGGGGGACAGATATAGAGACGGCACTACTTCCGGTAGCTAGTGACTATCGCTAGCTTGTGTTGATTTATGTTCTATTCGATTACATTTAGATACATTAGGGGGAAAATACCCAAAACGCACCTCAGATGCTTGTTTCGTAGTTTAGATTAGTCAGCTTAGTTTTAGAACATTATCTGTTTCTCACACGAAGTCTAAATGGGTGCATATTACTGTGCGATATGTAGGCAAACAACATTCACGGGGAAGGGACACATCTTCGGAAAAAATCACCAAAGCAGACTCAGAGTGGTTCTTCTCAAATTCTTAGAAAAGGTAAGTAGATTAATATCGACTCATGAGTATTTTGTCATCATATTTTGGTCCACTTAGCTGAGCCTAAAAGGCACAGAGTTAGCTGTGGTGCTGACTTTACCTGCAGATCATTGTCACAAACTACATTTTCAGTGTCACCTGTTGAATGATACTGATTTCATGTTTAACATAGTTTGCTGCTTGGTGCGTCGTGAACATTACATTTATAGTCAGTCTAAAAAAATGTGGCATTATTATTCATAGAGAAGTAAAATGGAAATTCCTCGTTTGTTCAAAATTTTAAGTCTTTCTTTTGGGCTTCTTATTGTGCTATAACTTGAGTCGTAGTAGGTGATGCAGTAACATATCTTATTACAGCACGTAACACATGTAGTTATTTATCTCTGTATGGTATAATGTCTTATTACTGCAGAGTGTTTGTACATTACATACACTTTATTATTAATTCTTATACCTATATATTTTTCAGAAAATCTTATACCTCACCATTGCTTTTTTTACATAATATAAATAAGACCTAACAAATAACTACCTCAATAAGCGTTCCACACTGGGAAATCATCACATTATCTGTGTATTATTATCGGTGTAACTTTTTATGTTTCCTGTTTTTGTTCTAGGTGAAGGAAGCTCGCCGAACACTTAAAAAACCCCAAGTAGAAAAGTTTGATTGCACACAGCACAAACAGACGTTCTGGTGCTACTGCTGTGGGCTTGAAGTTGAAAGAAATGTTACAGATGGCAACATGACTGTGCTGTACGGAGGCCTGATAGAACACATGGCTACGTAAGTTTTATTCTAGTAACTTTTATTGAGTAAGTTTTATTTTCACTCATATCTGGCTTCACATACACAAGTCTTAGAAAAGTATATAATCAAATATCTTTTTAGTAGCATTGGTATGAGCAACATGATTTCACCAGTGCTTTGCTTGACTGATGAAAAAGAAACTGAATTTTGACTAGCGTATTTTTGGCTTATACCTCAATTAAGATGCAAGCAGCCCTACACATTTGTCAAATGTCTGTGGGCTTGAAGGAATTCTCACATTCTTGCTTCTTTCCTCATTAATTGTTGTGATAAAGTAGTGTTGTTTTTGACTTTTAAAATATATCTGGTTTCAGCCCAGAGCACAGGAAGAATACTCACAAATTCTGGTGGGAAAATAAGGCTGACCCCAAGTTTAGAGACAAGGTCATTTTCACAGAAGAGGAGAGTGAAAGGTAAGCCCGCTGAACCAAAAGTCTGTATGAATAAAGTGTTTGGAAAATAAAAGATTCTTCATGGTTTGTTTGTTTTTTGTTTAGGTTTAAAGCTGAGGTGGCAAACGCTTTGGAATCATTTGTGGAGAAGGAAGATGAATTCATAAAACAGGTAATACAACAGCACCCTGAAAAACTGAATTTCACGTGAACTTTGATGACGGCTTAGCTAGATACTTAATCAAGCACACTGGTGTTTGGAGCTAAATGCAAATTATGATTGTTTTGCCAAACTTCAAGGCAATCTATCCAGTAGTTCTTGAAATATTTCATATGTCATAAGCAAAGTGGTGGACAGACGGACATAAGGAATGTTATTTCAACCAGACTTGAAATCTGTTTGTTTTGTTTTTGTTCTTGGCTTCCTTGCATGGCTGCAGCAAGCTGAAGTCATCCGGACCCATGAGAGGCACCGTCAAGAGGTTCTTCAGTCTCTTTTAGAGGTTTGTTTTCCAGAGATGCAGTGGCAGTATCCATCACTTTGGCCTTGACTGTTGTTTTCTGTTGTTGTCTCAAATGATTAACTGCCAAAGTAGGTAAATTAATTGAAGGACAAGGTTGTTGTTTATTTTAAACAGAATTTTCAAGTAAAAATGTAACAAAATCTGATTTAAAAAATTCCAGACTGAGAACTGTAATGACGTTGGAGAGGTAAAAAAAAAAAAAACCTGAATAGGGAGGGGTTTGTGTCAACATTTGGGGCAAATTGGGGTGATAAAAATCGAGATGACCCATGATTAGAGCTCAGACTTCCACTGTGAAACCCTGTTGGCTTTTCCTGAATCAATATCAGCGTGACACAGAGCCGGAGTTGTTCAATGGACCCAACGGCACAGACGTGTTTGCAGAGGATGCTATCAGGTAACACTGTGTCCATCATTGTCATTTTATCCTTCTTTGCATTTGTTTTTTAACAGCACTTGAAATACAATTGAAAATGTTGATCTGGTGCTCATTTTATTGTCTTGGGAACAGTTCTCAGTTTCCGCCTCAGGGTTCAGACCGCCCAACGGGGAGCGGCTTTGTCGACTCAATGGTCGAAGCGCCCCGCGCTGCAGCAGGACAAGGCCTGACTTTCATAGGGTATCAGGTAAATAGACAGCTCTCATTAAGAAAATCATCGCGTTTGAAAAGTAATTTTCTTATTACACAAACCTGTTTACATCACTTGATCCCTCGTTACTCTGTTACAGGATTCATCAAACAGTGGAAATGTTCATACAGGTACAGTGATATGAGTTTGTGTTACAGCTGAGTATCTGCAATATTGCCAAGAATGAGTTATATATATTTGGAGGCTCAGAGTAAGCACTACTTTTGAGTAGAGTTGAAATGTTACAATTATTATGTGTAAATTTATAAGCCATATACGTTGTTATCATTATTAACTTGTATTTATTTGTACTCTTTATTTTGCTCGCCCAATTAAGTAGAATCAAAGATCAATGTGATTTTTTTTTTAGATTGTTGGATGTATTTTGCATTTATAGTAATATTTCTTTGAGGATTATTGTTCTTCACAAAACATCACATTAGATCCTACATAGTCCTGAAAAAACAAGTTGCGTTTATATTGAGCGACGAACATTGACTTCCGTCAACCTAATAATATACTAATTTTCTGTTGTGTTTTCCATGCATTTCAAAGCTCCCTCAGTTAATCCACTGTATCTAAAATGTATGAGCTCAGTTCACCTCAGCATGTGATTAACAAAGAGTAAGCATTAAGCCTCTGTGTGTCCCAGGTGCCGTCCCTCCGTGGCTCCAGGATGATCCTCTGGAGGGGACCTCTGGAGCTGCAGCACAACCGCAGATTGGCCCTTCGCTCCAAGACTTCCTTAAACACAGTAAGAATCACGCACAGAAATCTGTTGTGTAAATTTGTTGTCAGCTGAGCAGTTTGTTTGCACAGAGAAATGTTCCAGCCTCGATGACGATTTCCATGAGCAGCTGTGTTTCATAGTTAGTAGTAGTATATAGTTATGCCCTCATACAATCACTGCAACAAATTTAGATACAAATACTGCTGTACTCTTTGAAAATTAACTGCACTTGATAGTATCAACATATCTGTCTCAGATCATTATCAAAATCTCACAAAGATTTTCGTATAACTAAAACGGTCTCAATTGTCTTTTGTCAGAGGAGCAAGAGAAGCTGAGGAAGCTTCCACCAAACAGAGTTGGGGCCAATTTTGATCACAGCTCGCATACAGACGCCAACTGGCTTCCCTCTTTTGGTAGAGTGTGGAACAGCGGCCGACGCTGGCAGTCCAGGTGAGATAACAACACTACGTACTACACTTGAGACTAAGATAGAATTGTTATGAACCAGGAGTCTTTTAACACAGTCACATACATTTTTTCACAAAAAGGGTCCTTGAACTAAGGTTTGAAATCCTGTGTCTCTTGTTATCACTACCAAACACTTAAATAGATGATCATCATTCTGGCAAGAGGTACAGAAATATATGCTGTCGTACCAGCAGACTATAGAGCAGCATATTTCCTCAAGTTGTAAGACTCCTGAGCTCAACAGTTCAACAGGAATACTTTATTCTTGATTATTATTCATCAATTAGTCTGCATATTTTATTAAAATTTTTTTACAGGTGAAAGAAATTACAGCAGAAATTGTATCATACATTCTTGTGTTCTATAAATACATTAAATTATTCTTAAATCGAGTCTTGAAATATTGAATATTAAAAAGCTTTTCATTAAACATGTTTTTCTTTTTAATAATGATGTGAGATAGAGGTGGCTGTAAATGCTAATTTGTTATTCCAACAGATTCACTTTACCAGCCTCTCTTTTATGTTTTTAACAGGCACCAGTTCAGACAAGAGGAAGGGCAGAAGAACAGACAGAAGAGGAAGAGGGAGCACGGAGCAGAGGGGTCAAAGAAAACGAAAACGACTTAACAGCTGACAAATTCTGACGACACCTCTGAATATGATATATGTTGTGTGAGAATTCATGAGTGAAGGGATGTATATAGTTTCTAAAATGTAAATGAGATTTTCTACTGTGTTTCTGAGGAGTTGTACTTGGTTTGACTGCCCAGGCTGAATAAACACTCACTAGCCCAACAATAGTGTGTATATAGGAAGTTGTACGTAACCTTCTTTATAACATAATTCAGAGTTTGCAGTAAAGATATTAACTTTATTAAGCAGTGCCTGTTGGATATATTTATGTTGGAAAGTTACCTTGAACGATTGCATTTTTGTATAAAAACTCCGAGCTCCAACTTCCCAACATGCTGCACGCTCAATGATTTAAATCAGATTGGTTTTGCCACTTGATTGGTCACTGACCTTCTCCATTTAAACGAAGGCTTCATAGTGAAAATCCTCATTAAAGGCATTCTTTACTGCCTGAATTATTCCAGCAAGTCCAGGATTGTGATTAGGAAGTCAGTCTGTCTACAGCACTTTTAGATCGGAGAGGAACAAAACTGTTCTGGTGAATAAACAGCAGGAGGCGCCAGTCACTCAACTAATGTAACAAAGATATCTGAAATGTGAAGAGAAGAGTTTGTTACAGATGGTAAAAACCAGGAGTAGAATCCATTTTTATGAATTGATGTACTATTTGTCCATGTGGCCAATAAGTGGCAGGAATTTTGTTTTTGAGAGCCGCAAGGCCCCCTGTAATAAATAGGTCTCTTTCTTGCTGCAGTCCTGCTGAATAGCTTTCATTTCCCTTTTCTAAACACATTATATGATGAATAACTAGACAAGGCTGCAAATGCAAATGTTACTTCTCAAATAAGATGTGACAGTTACAAATGTTAAAACTGCATCAAACATCTATTATTCTCAGTAGAATCAGCACTTTAGATTCACAGCTTTCCAAAACGTGAACGTTCCACGTACCAATTTTTTTGTAGGAAAAAGGAAGTTAATTGGTGGTAAGTTTGTCAGTAAAAGCATCAGCAACACTTCTGCTCTCAAGCAGCTAAATTTAATATGGTCAGGTCACAAATTAGAATTTGCTCTGGTAATGGGACATCTCAAACAAGTAGACACTGGATGGGTGGACACAACCAACAATTGGTGTCCTCTATTGAAACATTACAGACAATCCATGATGAACACATTATTTGCCAGCTGAAAGGGGCATTTTTGCACCCACATTACATGGAGATTTGCTTGCATGCATATTTTCTGCTCTGATGATGCCACATTTTGTTGTGTGCATATATATATATATATATATATATATATATATATATATATATATATATATGTGTGTGTGTGTGTGTGTGTGTGTGTGTGTGTGTGTGTGTGTGTGTATGCTCTGCCAACATCAGAATAGAGGTGGGTGAATGGCCGAGAGCAGTAAATGCGATATCCTTTATTCCACTCTGAGAGCTTTCAGTAGGCCCTTCTTTTATCTGCACAGGCCTCCTCTCCTCCTCTCCTCTCCTCTCCTCTCCTCTCCTCAGAACAGTATAATCAGGCCCCAGTGTGCTCTGGGTAGATGGGCGTGGAGCTCAGTGCAGCTGCAAGGCAATATGGGGATACAACGTGTAGCTGATCTATTCTTAGCTCTGTGACAGTACAGTACGGAGGAGAAGAAGGGGGTTACCTCATTTACATTTGTTTGTGAATATTACGATCATAAACTGTAATTAATTAAATACATGCTGTCAGTGCGGTGTGACTATGTAAAGTTGTGCTTTCGTGTAAGATGACTGTTCGTTGAAGTATTTTGTTAGATATAAAACAATCTATTGACAGCCGGAGCTCCAGAGCAGCAGCCACCCTTGGCACTGAAGAATGGGAGGAGAGAAAAAGCACGTGTACTGGGCGTGTCTCGAGTTAATCCATAGTCCAATCACGGAGCGGGAATTTTGAATAAATCTGCATATTTTAAAGAAGGCGTAATCCCCACGTGTTGATTGGTTGAGCGGAATAGAAGCGACCAATTGCTTAAATGACAGGCGCTCAGCTGGCCGTGAAGCCCCGCCCCCTATAAATATACTCGCAGACCCCGGAAACGTTGTCGCTTAAAGGGACAGAGGAGGAATTTTAGGCAAAGGTTGAAGCAACGAAAACAGCTGCGAGCACAGAAAAAAGACAGACAGAGAGAGAGGAAGGGACGTAGTAGGCCAACTAGCGAGCTATGTGGCAAGGCAGAGTGGGAAGACGAGACTAAAACTGTCCGATTATTTTACCCGTGAGACATCCAGCTAACGTCGTTAGCGGCTTTTCAATCTTCGAGCTCGATTTTCGCCCCATAAACGTTAGCTACCTGGAATCCGTCAACGCAGCAGGCAGAGAGATAACAAAAAGGCCAAACTCCCAGACGACAGGGACGCGTGAATTCAGGCTGCCAGACTGTGGTTTTTACACCCGGGTCCTCCTTTTTTTATTGTTAGGTAAGTAGACATCACCATTTTTAGTAGCTAGCTACCGCCTAATCTTATGCATTGTGTTAACATTAAAGAAAGCCATGTATTGTGTTGACTTTGTACATATGCTCAGGTTATTTGCACATTTCTGGATGATTTCAGTTAAATGTTCCCACTTTGAACACGCAGGTCATCAGTTGCATCATTTCCTTAATTAATCAGTGAATCTGAGTAAGGAATGACTGGAATCCAGCCTAAGCCAGCTGATGACCTGACAGTATCTTGGTGTAGGGGGCGTTCCCCTGCTTTGTCTGCCTTCTTCACTCTGTCTTTATGTGTGTGTGTGTGTGTGTGTGTGTGTGTGTGTGTGTGTGCAGTCTGCAGTGGTTAGGGACAAAGTGATAGAAATCCCAGTCTGTTACTCATCATATTGGGTGTGTGACCATCAAAATGCATGTGCAAATATTTCATTTTGTCATCACTGCACACTCATGCCCTCCTGGCATGGGCTGTGCAAGGAGGGGGGGGGATCAGTCAGCCGCACTGGTATATATCTGTGAGATTATGACTGTAGCCAAGCGGGTGGAGTGATGATGATCACTGCAAAGCCTACAGGAGAGAGGATAGAGCAGTGCAGTGGGTGTATTGTTCCCTTGGATTACGCTTGGGAATTGCATTGCATCATTCAGGGATGGGAGCATTGATGTTGACACTTTTTCACAGTATATATAATATCTATAAAGTATTAGAGTCAGCTATTAAGATGTTTTTATGCTCAGCTGCAAAGCAGTAGCTCCCATTGTCCTGACAAGCAGGGTATGATGGCATTGACATACACATTAGGCACACGTGTATGCACTCACACAATATACATCAGCCATACAGCACACATGCATGTGTAATCGACCAGCTGTCTCACAAATGGCAGATTTCTGCACAAACACACATACACGCATTCACACCTTGCTGCAGCAAAATCCATCTGCAAGTCGACATTTCTCTCTCTCTCTCTCTCTCTCTCGCTTGTCCTTGCGTTGCTCTGACAGCCACCCCCCACCTCCCTGTCTGGGAGAAAAAACCAGTGGGCTTTGTCCTCAGCTGAGTGTGACGTCATGCAGATCTTTGCTGTAACCAACCCTGAAGGCAAGGTGCATGTTGTTCAGCAGGCCTGGGTCCTGGGTCTGGGCTTGTCCCATGTACAATGTCTTTTTGACTTAAGTTCCCAAATGCACACTGGGAGAATCAAAGAGAAGATATAATTCAGTCTGTTCAGGTGAGACAAAGGAACTTAGAAAATCCTCTCATGTGAAAAAAAAAAGGAAGGGAGGGAGATATCAAACTACTCAAGGAAGGAAAACAGCATCAGGAATCCCTGATGATGACTGGTCTGTTTGCTTACTTCAAAATGTATAACTGCTGTCCCAATATATTTAACCTCAGGGAAATGCTGCGTATCACTATATGCTTACTGCCCAGCCAAATACAGTGAGTCATGAGTAACCTTGTGCTTTCTATATACAGAGCCACCAGTGCCTAGTTAGCCTTTTTATTAGATTTGTACATTATGGTTGACATGACGCTTACTTGAGGCTTGTAATGCTGTAAGAGCCCAGTTTCCCCTGATTCTGTCTGAATCAATTAGGCCCACAATAACAATATTACAGCCTCTGTCAAGCAGTGGTCAGTGAGTGACTTTCCTTACCTCGCCTTCTGTACACCGTTTTATTCATATGTAGTTCTCGGTTATCCAAATTAAAGGACACCATTCATCATATGGTTCTCTTTGCACCCAACATGGCATGTATACAGTACCTTCCGCGCCTCTCACGTCCGTCTTGACTGATGTGGTTAACGGCTGCAATACTAATTTTTTTTCAGCGTCTGAACCGGGCAGCGCTTTTTATATATATGTGTGTGTGTGTGTGTGTGGAAAGTGGGGTCAGCTATTAAACGTGTTGAGCTGTTGAAGGCTTGTTGTCAGCCCTCCAATGTGTCTCTGCAGGATTTGATGTCCGAGATTACAGATGATTATGTGGGTTAGATCCAGTACTCAACACTGCTCTGGGGCTATATTGATCTCTAGTGTGTGTGTGTGCGTGTGTGTGTGTGAGAGAGAGAGAGAGAGAGAGAGAGAGACAGAGAGAGACAGAGAGAGACAGAGACAGAGACAGAGACAGAGAGTGTGTTTGTGCCTCCACAAATCGTACTTGCATCCTTATAAAAGCAAATTACATCTCTTATATAAAGAGCTATTTAGTGGTGAAGGTTAGATTTAAGGATAAGAGCAGGAAAGGTTCTCACAAAAGTAGTAGTATGCACATGTGTACGTCACTGTGAATACATGGTTTTAATATAGAACCTTAAGGCATCACCAAGAACCAGTGCTGACTGGTAGAGTAACAGGAACAATGTCTCCCCGGTTCAAATAATAAAAATGTGCATAGTTTTCCCTAAAACCATAACGATCTTCCAATGAAAATAAACCTCTAAAACTCTTCCTATTCATATGCCCCCTTATGTGTTGCACCAAATGGAAAACAGTGACTTGATGAAAATGTTTTTTTTTTGTTATTAATCTAACCCTTAACTGCCGTACAATGCTCTTGGAAAACAGGCAAAAGGAGTGCTTAAAAAATCGGATGCAAACCAGGCACCCCTTCATTATAGTGGCTAAATCATCAAAAGGTCAGTCTTGCATACAAGAGCTGCAGCGATTAATTGCTTAGTCAGTTGGTTGTTGACAAAAGAAGACATTTGAGGACATTATCTTGAGCTTTAGGAAATACTGATGAACACCTTTCACCTTTTTTTGACATTTTATAGACCAAACAACTAATCAGTTATTCAAGAAAATAATCAACAGTTTCGTCAGTTGCAGCCCTATTTCATACATCTTCTTTTGACCCTCTTGGGGTTTGATAATCAGTGCAAGAGAGAGCTAATCAGAGTGCTGCTGTTTGCTAGAAGATAGCTCTCTCAGCCCAGGGACAGAACGGAAGCAAGTTGAGATGAAAGATAAAGTTAACAAGAGGACAGGTCAGAGGGCAACAGTAACTGTGTGTGTTTGCTTGTATTTTTTACCTTAATGATGACCAAATGTCTTCACACTATAGATTAAAACCTTCAGGAGGAAGACTTTCTGATGGCTGTCGCTTTTACAAAGAGTGGTCATAAGGAGATACATGTGTGATATGAGTCACAGTGTGTGTGCACGTTGTCTCTCTTTCTTTCAGCTTATTTCCTAAAATAGCACCTGTGCAGCTTTGACTAGTACCACTTGAACCCTGAAACCCTCATTCTGTAGCCTTGGATCTTTACGCACACAGAGACACACACACACAAACCAAACCTAGCTTTAGGCTGACCATAAAGATAAGTCCACTTCACAGTCTGTTGATAACAGGAACTAGTTAGTCCTCTTAAAAACCTTCAGTGTCCATATGTTTGTAACTGTCTTCTTGTAGCAACTGTGGATAACAGGTTAACCTATTCATGGGACAGTGAAGGCCATTAGAACTGAAGGCATGGAATAAAAAAATTGTAAGGCGACGAGGTTGTAAGTGCTATGACAACAAAGCAATGCAATAATGGAAAGAAGACTAAAATAATGAGCTAGTCACCTACGCAGTATTTTTATTTTTATTTGGTACCTTTTAGAGGTTTAGATTTCAGTGCATTACTTCTAAGTCTAATGGCTCAAACAACCCAAAATGATGCTGCACCGTGTTTAATCAGGCACATTAAGCATTTAAGTAGTATTTAATATTTAATGCAATTTCAATATGCTGCCTCTGACTGACCTTGCAAAGGGTGGATACTGCTTGCTAGATTGTGGAGTTAGGTGGTAGGATTGAAAACAGTGAAGGAAAAAAGGAAATGGAGCACTACAAGCTCATAACCCGAGGAGCACTAGAAACCTACATAAGGATAAATAGCGAGAATTGGCTGAAAGAGAGAGAGAGAGAGAGAGAGAGAGACAGGAGGATGACGACAAGGCGACAGTACCACCTGCTGAATAAATCAACATGGATTGACATTACACCCTGAGAGGCAAAGAGCTGTGATATCAGTTCTGTTCACGATGGGCATGTCAGAGTGTAAGCCTTTCATAGCATTAAATATGGCTGTTCACTTCGGTCATTTATCAAGCAAAAATACATTTACTGTAAACTGAAAAAAAGGGCCTGCTGACCAATTAGTAAATGAACAGGAATTTAATCAACAATATCAACATATTTTTAGGTTTTTAAGGAATTGAATCAGCAACTCGGTTTGTGAAAGTGTAACAGGCATGGTTAATTATTTTTCACAAATTTCTTAGATGAAATTATTAATCAGTTAGTCAAGAGAACAATTCTCCACAAACCCTATTAATCGATAATGTAAATGTTGTTTCATTGTCATCACCCCCAAAATCTGGTATCAGTTGGGCTCTAAAAAATATTAATTCCTTGCAGTCTCAATTGGGGACAGTGCCACAGTGACAATTGTAATCATTAAAAATATGGAACTAAAATACCTAGGTGGACAGTGGAAGATTATATTGTGGGTAGATTTCACCAAGACAGTTTACAACAACTCCGTTCAGAAACCACAGTTGATCGTGGCTATTGTTTGCTTGATTGATAGTCTTTGTTGTTTTGATTTCATTTGCACCAACCACTCTGGAGAAAAACAATGCAATATGTGTATTTTGGTAATGACAAGCTGCAGGCCTTTTTATATTCATAATTGAATTCACATATGTATAAACAACAACCTCTTGGGTGTTGAGTTGCCCAAAATCCAGTGCTCGCAGCTTCATAAGAGGGTTTCATGCTTGATCACAATGAATGATTTAGCATTCACATATGCAGGCTAAATATAATTCTGTGTATGTCGCCTGTGAGCCATTTAGGCCGTTGATAAAGCTTTCATACAGAGCCCAGAATCAATGAGTAGATGTTGGATGTATCTCTGTGTTGCAGATGTATCTCTGTGCATTATATAGGTCAGCACAAAGCTTATCAAGCTAAGACCTGTTCACTCTCTGCCCCTCTCCCTTTCGTCCTTGTCTTGTTCCCTGTGTCCATTACTCTCTCGTACGTTGTCATTTGTCTCGATCCTCCCGCATTGCATCAAAGCCATCCATCTCCCTCTGCTACTCTCTGTCCCATCTCTCCATCTTGTATGTATGTCAGGCCTGAGCCTTTGCATGCATCATTTGTAACTCAAGTTGACCTTTATACAGAATGAGAAGACATTTCCCTTTGGAGAACTGTGATAGCCACTATTTGAATTTCATTAATTTTTATTATTTTAAATACTGGATTTGTAAGTTTTGATAAAGGACAAAAAAACCCAATAATGACCTTCAGGAAGTGATACAAAATGTTGAGAAGGTGCTTCCTGCATTTTTGTTTGAAGTGTGTAAACCTGAACTGGAAGGATGTTCAATCAGCTGACACCCAGTGCATTTTCCATAGATGATTTTTTTTCTGTAGCACCCACAGCGATTCTTATTTATGGTTTGGAGTGAAATGTCTCATCAACTATTGGATGGATTTTCATGAAATTTGGCACCAAAATTGAGTGCCCCTCAGAATACATAAAAAAAATCCTTTGGTGATCCCATAATGCAATTATTGGGTCAAAATGTTAATTTGTCCAATACTTTGGTTTAAAACCAAATACCTGCAAATGTAATCACGTCCCCATCAGCCTCAACTGCATTTACTAGTAAGCTGTACTTAATAATGTTAAGCTAAACTGAGCTGGTGAATGAAAATATGGATATGTAAAACAGTAGCATGTTGGCTGGGTATTACATTGATATTATATGTATAATATATAGTAGGGCTGCACGATTCTGGAAAAAATGTGAATCACGATTTTTTTGCTTAAAATTGAGATCACGATTCTCTGGCACGATTTTTTTCACAAAATGTTTATTGCACTGATGAACTTGAACAAAACAAAAAACAAACATTGTAGCAATGTTTTTTTTTTGTTTTGTTCAAGTTCTATCATTGGATGAGAAATGATTTTTACGAGTAAAAAAAAAAAAAAAAAAAAGAGTCTCCAAGATGAGAGAGCATCCTTTAATACCTCGTGCTGTCCAGTGTTTATTGGGGCCGTATCTTTGGCTAGGTGATATGTGATAGCTGCTGTGATCGGCTTTCTAAAACAGAGGCATAATATTCCTCCTTTTCCAAAAGCTGCCTCTGGGGTAGGCGTAAACATGTGACGTGACGTGAAGCTGGAAGTTGGGCTGTGAACAGTTATCAACAAATTTGTCTTCAAAATAAGAGCTTTACATTGCACCCACTGGAGTTTAGAACTGGGTTCTTATCGGGGGGCTTTTAGTTTGAAAGGAGCGACCGATCCTAGCTTGTGGCTACAACAACAAGCTAACACAACCATACAGCTAGAGATCCAGGAGACGCTAGCATCTTCCGGATCTCAGCGGCTGTCCAGTTGACCATCTAGTAAGCAATGTGGAAATAAGTGTACCCTCCGAGGCGGCAAATCGGCGGACCAAAACAGACCCCCAGTTTGCTACCCTCTGTCTAAAACCGCGAACTGAGCCGTCAAAAGGACGGGCAAATTGGCGACTTGCTGCCCCTCTAACAACAGCTGCTCACTCACTCCTTCCAAACACTTAACTGCAGGCGGGCTTCCTCCACTGAATCACGTGTAGTAAGGACGCTTTACCACAGGTTGACGGAGGAGGCAGCGGCAGTGCTGCGTTTGGGGGCACTTCAAAAAATCCGGGAGGAAAATAGGAACATTTGTTTGTGATTCAGCTCGAGATATAAAATGCTTCAGAATCGCCGTGTGTAGAGATGAGATCACGTGTATGTGTGAATCGAGATCACGATTTTTCAACGATTTTTTGTGCAGCCCTAATATATAGTACGTAGAATGATATGAGACTTTCTATTCTTAGATTGTGGATAACTCTATATAGTGATTTGGAATCAGTGCTGTCTCTTCCTGACTTTAATGGCTGCAGCCTGCATTACATTAAAGTGATGTCATTTTCTGAACTTTCTCAGCCCATTTAGCATGTTGACGATAGCATTTAGCCTCATTGAGCTGCCAGAGTGCCTGTGGCACATTAGCTATGGCAAAGTCTTCCCCACGTTCTCCATGGCCTCTTATTGTTCATTTTAGTTCATTTTAGTTCATTTGAGATGACAAAGAGGATTCAGTTATAGCCTATAGATTGTTATTGTAAGGGCAACATTTAGAAGCATTGAACTATTTTTTTTATTTTTTTTTGCATGTACCCTCATTTGATATACTGGCAGCTTTCATGCCATGAAATGGCAGAAAACATTAGCCCTGTGTCCTCTTGAGGTTCCCTGTGTTTTGTCTAATTGCCTATTTGGACTCTGATTTCTGTTATTTGCTGCAAATATAGTGTGTGCAGTTCCAAGACAGAGTAGCAACTCTTGTGGTTAAAAAAAAAAGGGTCACATTATTAACCGCTGCTTAACGACTATAAGCGTTTGTGTTGGACTGATCTCAGGATTAACCCTAGCCAGTCCTCTCTCTACCCTTCACCCTGTAATGCCTGTCACCCCCCACCCCTCATACTCAAATGGATGAGCTGCTCTCTATATATGCGTGTGTTGATGAACACGCATGTGTGCAAGCTTCATTGGTGTTTTTAGTTTAACACTTGTCCTTGGGGTCATTGTAAAGTTGTGCTTCATTTCCTGCTGTTCAGCCTTACCTGCCTACAAATGTGGGTATAAATGAGCTCTAACTGCCATCATAATCCTCTCCACCATCCACCAATCATTAGCCAGGTTGGCTTGTTAGGTAGGGACAGTATGCCCTGGTTAGGCATTAGGGAGCTACATAGGAAAGAAAGGTTTTTTTTCTTCTTCTTCTTTTCATTACACTGCCCAGATGGCAGGCTGAACTACACTACAAGTCTTGAGTAGTGCAACACCACCATGCTGTGCGAGTACCCCAAGCATGAAAGAGAAAGGGAGAAAAAAGGAATTATTTTAAACTGAAGGAAGATGGACAGGGGGGAAAAAATGCAGAGAGGATGAGAGAGTGAGAGTGCGAGGTAAAAAGTACAGGCAGCTGAATTCAAGGTGAAGGAGTGAGGGCTGAGAGGGAAGGGAGTAGATGTAGAGAGAGAGAGAGAGAGAGCTTTATTTCCTGTCCTCCATGAATAGGCAGCATATTTCTCTGGAACATTCCATCCTCTGAGCTGGCCCGGCCTGTCACCAAGACTCAGGGTGCCACACTCCTCCCCATCTCTGCAGTTCTTCCCATTACACCCTGTCTCTCTCAGTTCTCCCTGTACATATCACTTATTACTCATTTTTTTTCCGTTTTATCCCTCTTGTTCCCGTCTTTGATTGATTGTGCTGAACTTTACGACAGCTGATTACAACAGGATACACAAAAGAAAAAGTTTGCACACTTACAGTGCTGCTGCATATTGCATCATTAAATGAATGGTGGGAGTGATTGCAGAAATGAATGGAGAGACATATCTGGTAATGGAAAAACAAGCAGACGCTATTTCGGGAATGCTTTATTTGGACAGTGTGGCCTTTTAAAATGGATTAACAAAAAATTCTGTGTTCAGCAAAGTCTATTTGCTCCATCTGTCCAGTTTACACCTAACCCCAATCCTAAATGTAATCCTCCTAGTGAGAGTCACTATTATATTAATTAACACTTATTACCACTAGATAGTAAATTGAGCATAGACATATATGATTCAAATAAAAAGCAATAACAATGAAGGTTTTATTGGTCAGATATATCTAGCTAATTTGCTTAAATAGCAAAGAGGGCAAAGTACACACATTTGCACACACAGTTAAATGCTTACACCTCCCAGTGCTTTCAATCCTATTTGTCAACACACAGCTGGTCAAACATGCCCTTCCACATAGAGTGGCTTGTTACAGTGCTTTAGAAATGTAAATATGAAGAAACCACTCTTGACTGGCAAACAACCTGTAGGAACTTGTTATCTGATTAGTTTTGGTTGTGGGATCTTTTAGGGGTGGGGTTATAGCAGTCAAACTGGCAGGTAAGCATCCTATTCAGAGGCCTTGTTCTATTGTAAAATCCTGAGAGAGAAAGTGGGATGTATAAGACACTCTGGCCTGGCAAAGAATAAGGGCTGAAATGTTGAAAATAGGAAGCAGTTAATGTTATTGCCATATGGCGACACGTAATAAATGAGGCTGCTGAAAATAAAAAATGAGGACTTAGACAAAAACCATGTGGTGTAGAAATGGGAAATCCAGTTTTAAATTAGCACTTTTAACTTTATTCTTGTCAGTGGTATAGCTCTGAAATTGGAAGCGTGTTATATTTCATGTAAAAAAAATGTTTTGAAACGACTTGTATACGGCTTAAAATATGCCTGACAAGTCAAAGTCAATTTGAAATGCCGAGGGTTGTTACTGTAAACATCATCCTTCCTACAATATTTCCACTCATTATCATGCACTGCTTCACAGAAGTGTCTCCTTAAAACCAAACACATCGCATCAGAAAAAAATCAATGAATCAGAATCGGCAATTCGATGCATTGCTGCTTTTTTTTCTCGTAAATATTAGCTTAAAAACTTCTTCTGCACACTGGAGCTGTATTGATGTCCACACTCTCATCACACATGTTTCAGAGAGATCCACATACTGTACATTCATCTCCATGTGCGTACTACTAACACACTGAACACAAAGAAACCAACACAAGCATGGTCCCATGCCTCTCTAACCATGTTCAGTATTACACGGACACCCCCTCCCTTCACACACACAGACACAAGTGTGTGTAGACTTTCCTTTCCCACCCTTCCTCCACCTCCCCTCTTCCTCTCCTCCTTTTGTTCTCTCCCACCCCAAAGAGGAGGGTGAACTGGACCTTGTTTTTGATATTTAACACCGGTCATTTAAAAACTGTGACTAACCGATTTTCCTCACTGAGGTTTGGCGCTGGTAGTCAAATCGAAGCTCTTTATGTTTTGAATCCTGTGACTGTTGGGTGCTGATGGGGAAATCACACAGCTGGTGTCACTTTGAGAGGCCTAGAAAAACAAGGTATGCGTCTGTCCGTGCGTGTGAAGGTAGTGTTTTAGCTGCTTGGGCTGAAAGTCCAACTCCACGTTCGTCATACAGACATCAAAACAAATACGGCCATGCTTTAAAGACAGGATTGCATCAGTATGTGTGTTTGATGGAATGCAAGTGTGTGTGTTTTCAATGCTTCTTTCTCCTCAGCTGCACTCAGAGTGCCCTTGAGTGGAGGAGGGTCTTCTCAGTGAAGGCACACCCTCTATTGCCAAATATGGAGGGCAACATGGGCTCTTAAAGGGACAGAAGTGTGTGAATGCGTGCGTTTGTTCGCTCTGAAACACGAGATCCTAAGTAATGTTGCTGCTTGTGGGCAGAAAGTCCACATTAATACAGTTTTTACAGGCATTGCTGTTGAAAGCAGCAGCTGAGCCTGTCTAATGACAGGAAACTGCCTGGTTGCAGTCTGGTTCCTTGTCTGTCTGTCAGTTTATCTTCCCCTTCCCCAGCCCATCTCGCTGTCAGTCTTCTACCTCCTCCTTCCCCGCTCTCCCATATCCCCTCATCTCTATATTTGGAGGTATGTAGCAGAAGCCCTGTCTTGTTTTTCAAACCTCATCTCTGCTTACTTTTACCACTCACCAAAACAACTGTGACATACTTCCACTCATATTTATACACACTGCATGAATATGCACATGTATAGCTCAGACAATTAATCAGTGCATCAATTAGCTGAAAATGAATTAGCCACTACAGTATTTTGACTATTTGTTGCAATTTTCAAACAAAAAACTTAGTATTTGAGGTTTTATTTGTCTTTTATTACACAGTAAGTTGAATACTTTATAGTGTTTTGGACTGTTCACTATATAAAACAAGCAATTGGAAGTTAATTGGATGTTTGTTGCTATTTTGCAAAATAATTGGCAGATTAAACAACAATGAAAAAATCTTTAGTTGCAGCTCTATGTACATGCATGTGTACAAACACCCAAGTGCATTGCAATTACAACCAAGGCCGAAAAATCACCTTTTTGTCTGTCAATGGCAGTGACTGTTAAAAAGCAATAGGTTCAAAATAGAACTACAATACAAATACAGTACAAAAAAGTCTAGGCTGTTAGAGTTCAAATTTGGAGTATTTACCAGCATTGCGTCTGGTGGTTGCAGGTAACCACATCCTCCCTGTAAATATGTTACTACTGTTGAGAGTTGAGAAAGTTGAGAAAAAATGTGTTTTTTGTTCTGGCGGATAAATTTTCTTTGTGATTTTGATGTAGCAAAACAGTATGTCTACTTACCTTGTGATGCAGATGTAACAATTAGATCATTTTATGGGCGTAAAAAGTGGTCAAAACCATTTGTTTTGTGATCATTAAATGATTTGCTGATTTAACCCTATGCTAGAGTATTACAATAACTTAACTATCAATTCATTTTCATTGAAAAAACACCTAATCATGCAATGAACTTGGAGAGCTTTACAAACCATACAACATACGATGCCTTATATACTTTCAATGAAAGAAAAGAATCACAAAAACCTGAAAATCTCCCCTCCCTCTGTCTATGACAGAGATAGCATATGCAACGAGCAGGTCTAGAAGTTCCGCCTTGATTTTGCAACGGACATGGGTTAACATACAGATGGAAACTGTGGAGATAAAGGTAGACGAGGAGAGAGACAGAGAGCTATCAATAGGTTTGTCTCGCATGTCTCAACCTGCATGCATCTGATAACAAGACAACCCTGCTTTCCTAAAAAAGGATCAAGTGTAGCGTGGTCAGTGCGTTTGTGTCTGTCTTGCGATAAGTATTGGTTCTTCACAGCTTCGTGTATGTTTTTACAGTGCTTTCAACTTCTACAATCTCCACCCGCTGTGTGTGTGTGTGTGTGTGTGGTGCATAAATGCTAGTGTGTGATGCACTTACTCGCTGTGTGTGCGTACTTTAACCACACCACTCTGTTCGAAATAGTTCCTGCCTAGTCAACATGCTGTTCCTTATTAGCTCACAGACGGCAACACACACACACACACAGCTGTGTGCAGCTCCTGGTACTCAGCTGATAAACTTTTTCACATGCATCTACACTCCAGCAACAGATAAGCCCCTCAGCCTTCGTGAGCTTGAGTCGGCTAAATGTCGCTGTGTACAGTTCATACTACACACATACACACACACACACACACACACACACACACACACACACACACACACACACACACAGCGCCTTTGTGAGTGTGAGAGAGACGACAGCAAAGGAAGGGGGAGGGTTGACTGCATCTATGTTTGCATCTGTATCCTCTGAGGAATAAACTCTATTCTGAACTGATGTTCTTTTAACTAACTCGCACACAGACACGCATGTGGCAAGCTGTGGGGCAGAGATTACACAAGTGAACAACTGTACATACAACATGCTTGAAGCTGTCAATGACACACATTTAACACACACACACACACACACACACACACACCACTTACACACACACACCACTCACACACTGTTTGGGGAAAGTACTCCATGGTTGTACTTCTGCAGAACAGGCCAAGCAGGAGCAGGTGGGCGGAGTTTGGGCTCCCCACACCTCCTCCTCCCTTTAACTCCCTTCCCTGACCAATCAGGACCTGAGCTACTACAGCTGACCCCCCTTTTCTCTGGCCAATCAGATTGCAGCACCCCCCCTCCCCTGTATGCCTTCACTGCTGAGTGAGCAAAGCATGCCTTGCTCTATCAGCTGAGAGGAAACCAACAGAAAGAAAACAGAGAGAGAGCAAGAGAGAGAGGTCGAGGGTAGGATGGCTAGAAAGGGCTGAAAGGAAGAGAGGAGAGGGTGAGGAAGAGGAGGAATGGGACAGGAGGAAACAGGGAGTGGCTTTTGTATTAAAGATATTTTGGAGGGGCGTGAATGAAAGAAAGGAAGAAAGAGGGCAAGGGGGGGAGCTTGAGAGAGAGACAAGGAGAGGGAGGGAAGCAGGGAGATGGGTGGGGGGTGAAAGTTGTTGATGGGTTTTTGATTTGTGCATGTGTGAGGGTGGAGAGAGGTAGACAGGAAGAAAACAAGATACAGAGAGAAGGAGAGAGAGCAGCTTAGCAGGCCTCCTGACAAAACAAGCAGAGGGACGCTAAGCAACTTGACTGTCTTCTCAACACCACTTTTTCAGGAGGAAGGAAGCACAGAGACAACAAACCAGAGAGCCGACACAGGGAGAGAGACAGAGAGAGGGAGACAGAGAGAAGGCAGTTTAACCTGGTGGAAATAGAAACACAGAGAGACAAGGCAGCAGAATCAGCCATCATCCAGCCACCAGACGAAATAGAGGAAGGAAGGAGAGAGGCAGAGAGTGAGACAGCGAGATAAACCACATCTTTCTGAGAGGGTGAGTGTCACAAGTTCTCCTGCTGTCAAGTATACTAATGTTGCTCCTGTCGTATTGTCAGCTGCGCTCGGGTGACTCAACGTCTCCTAAAATGGCCACATGAAAGGCAGACAGAGAGACAGGCAGGCAGGCAGCAGACACACAGACGGAGGGAGGGAGGGAGGGAGGGGGGAGACAGAAAGGGACCCCGTGTCAAACAGCATTCTCAGCAACTATGTCACTGAACCGAGCTTAGTTTATACTGCCACGACTCACCAGCCCGAGTACTGTGTGTGCGCCTGGTGTTACATTGTCTCGCTTAGAGGTTCCTGTCAGTTTCAGTGAACACAACCTGTCTCCCTCTGTCACGTTCTGTCTTTCAGTGCCACTTCCTGTCTGATGTCTTTGTCGGATACTGAAACACACACATACAAACACACACACACACACACACACAAAAACCACACATACTTGACTGTCATTCCATCCCCTTGTGCACAGCAACATCAGATTTCCAAACTCTAGATGCTTCCTGTAATCCAATCAACAGGTGATTGTTTGCGGGAGCACTTTGCAACATTTTATGTAGGTAAACGTGTGCATAATGCGTCTGAGTGTTTATCAGCCTCCAGGCCCTGTACAAGCCTGGGAGTAGCTCGGGTGGGGCCCTGCTAAACGTTGATGAGACAATTGGGGCATTTGGGAGGCTGCTAACTTCGTGCTGATGCTATCACACCTCTGTTACAGGCTGAGTGTACTGACGACAGAGTGCAGCTGAGCAACTAGGGATAAGAGTTTCCACAGAAGGCTCATTCAAGATGACAGCTCACAGTATGTGATTGATAACAAGTCATTTCAGACGGTCTAAGTGAAGAATTAACCTCATCCAGATGCCAAATGCTGACTCAAAAACTGTGTTGTTATGTTTCTGTCCTGGCAACACTTTTTATTTAACAATTTGGTTGTAATGCGATTTTATCATCTGTTAGCACTGTTTCAAGCATTTCCTAGGAAGAACATTCAATAGAATGATGCCTCTTTTAGTGAATGGGTATTTTGTTTTGTGTGATGGAAAGTACAAACATGAGCGTAAGCTAAAACCTTGCTTTTTGATTACTCTGGCATTGCATTGGTGACTCTGAAGGCTATGACTGCCTCTATCACTCAACTCATTTGTATGTTAAAAGGGACTGCCGGGAGAATAGATTAATTCAAATTAATAATGTGGAGGAAATCAAAAGACACAATGTTAGTGTCCATGGTTTATAAAATAAACCCTGAAGAAATAATCCAGCCTGGCAATATAGGATCCTGATCAAGGGGAGGAAAAACCTATTTTGAAATGAGGGAAACTTCCCACAGACTCTTTTGGCTTTTGAATGTCATAAATCTACAGTCCTACATTAAAGTATACAGTATGATATAACATCTCAAAACTAATGAGGAAGAGGGCAAGTTTATTGTAAAGCCAGTCAACTGTAAACCGAGCAGCTGTTTTTCTCCCATACACAGTTTTTCAAAGGTGGAGTGCAGCAATTGTCAAAAGGAATGCCATAAAAAAATCTGAACTATGCAGTGACTGTGTTTATTGTCTTTTTGGTTAAAGACTGTAAACAAATACTAGTAAATGTACTAGCTTATCGTAGTTCATCCTCATAATGTTTATTTAATTGCAGAAAGACATAAAGTGATGGTGCCTTACATTGTTTGTGTGTGCACACATGTATAAGGTATCTGGGTGTTGTGATGAATGTGCACAGGTCAAATGTCAGGGTATTTTCTGGCCATGAACTCTGCCCCCTTCACGCCTATATATTTCACCAAGAGCTGGTTTTTAGGTCAGCAGCATGGCACCTAATGACAAGTTTGTGTAGACGACAAGCAGCTTTTGAAAATGCGCAGGATCTTAAGAGTAAATTTGTCTCTTCTGCAGATGTTTTTGCTGAAAATACTGATGCTCCAGTTGCCACAATGACTCATAAGTAACTCGGTCTAACAAGCTCTTATTGAGCCCCTCAGTGGAACTATCCAAGTGTGTGTGTGTGTCTGTGTGTGCGTGTGTAATTTGCTACATGCAGATCAACAGCACCTTGTTTGCCTTTGCCTTAGCCTTTTACCACCACCTCCTAATGCCACCTCTCTGGTAATGGTGAAATTAAATGCCCCTAGGCCTTCTGACCCGCTCGAAGTCTTCTGACCCAAGACTGTTGGCCTCTGACCTTTTGACCACAGTCTTCTTCGGCCTAAAAGTAACACCCAGACTGAAGCCATTGACCTCAGTCCTTACACATGGTGAGCGGTAGTGTCTCTTGATGCCATTTCTGAGGTTTGGATGCCCTTGTCCACTGCACAGTTGCATTGCTAGTATTGCATTTTCAATTATTTTCTGCTGTGGATTCCAGCAGTTGATAATTACATAGAAGTTCCTCCTTTCCTCATCCCATCTCATTTTCCTATTGTTGTCCCAAGCTTGTTTCTATTGGACAGTCATTCCCCAGGTTTGGTTATGGTCTGGTTGCATTTGAATATTTCTGCAATCAGGACTATTGCTATTTTGATTATTTTGTCTTGGTCATGTTCACAACTTTACTGATTATTAATTCTATTTGATTTCCTGTCGCAAGCATGCCCATCATTTGTTTCACATAATCACAATGGAGTTCCTCCTCCTTTCATCTAAATTAAACAAACACAAAATGTGACAGAGTGAAACAGTATTAATTCAGAAGTTAGATGTGTGGGTCTTTGTCATTTTTGGTTTTAATTTCCGCTAATGTTCAGTGTCATTATTGTACTAAAAGCAATAATATGCATGCCAGAGTGCAGCCTTGCTATTTGCATTTTTTTTTTCAGCAGCAGCAGGAGCTATTTGTCCACTGGACCCCTTTCAGAAGTGGGTTGTGGTGGCTCAAAAGGATTTCTTTGGCCATTTGGTGCAGCTTAAATGTAAGGCTATGAGCTGACTCAACTGGCGGGTTATGCACTGTAGCCATGAGCACTCTGAGTTGGCCCGTAACACCTGGGAGTGCTACCTGCCCCTCCTGTATTTATATCTTTCTCAAGGTGTTTGGCTGGGCTCTCTGTGTTCCCCTCACCCTCTCTCCTCTTCTCGTCTCTCACTCTGTCTCTGTCTAGCTGCTTCCTTCTTGTTAGGCATTTCTCATTCCCTTTGTCTGTCATCTCACCATTTCTACTCTCGCTCTCCCTCAGTGAATGATTGCTTGCTGCTCCACTTCCAGAGAAGCTGCAGATGTTACATCGAGATTGCACATGGCTTGCCAGTGATGTGTAACATCTTTATGCTCCATTGTCAGCTGCTTTAACTCAAGGAAATGTGAGAAGAAATTTGAGGGTAATGACTTTTGGAATAAAGTGGTAGCATTTAATTATAGCTTGGGGGAGTGGGGGGTTAATGGTTTTATGTAGATTAGATAAAATGTGTTTTTTCTTTAAGTCTGGAAACTGAAAATGTAGATTTCCAAACAGAGAATAACACAAAGAACGGTTGCTGTGTAGCTGTAGGTGTTAACAGGTTGTACAGGTAGATAATGGGTGAATATTGGAACTTTGTACAATAGAGCAGGTGGAGTGTGCGTTTATTAAAACCACTACAAGGCTCTGCAATAATAGAGCTCTTAAATTCCCCAGTCTCAGCTAGCACGCACACCATGCAACCTGAAGCCTTTCTTGTGGTTGAGCCAGAGTGTTTCTACTCCTTATTGGCTCCTGGATCAAGCCTGAAAAGGGTTGGGCAGCCTCTGCCAGCCTCCAGCTCAGCTAGTTCAAAATAAGGTCAGAAATCAAGTGGGACCCAGCACAGAGCCGTTGGGTACTCCCAGTGAGCTCTGATATATGCAATGACTATAAATACTAATTGCTGACTCCTCTTCCAGTCTTTCCCCATCCCCCATCCCCCACACACTGAGTCCGCCCTTGGACCCTCACCCTGGAGACTCCACCTGTCTTCAGGCAGACACAAAACAAGAGCAGGGGATTTCTTTAATTTTGTTTATTGAACTCTAATATGCAATTCGTGCTGCCTATTGTTTATCATTTGACTTGCAAATTAAATTAACCAGACATTCAGGTTTTACTGGGGCAGGTCTGGTTCCATACAAATCCCCAAACTGAGAAATATCTGCAAAATAATCTGAACGGTACACAGCACAGCTTGTCCTCCAAATGTCCTAGCATTGACCGCAGTTGATATGTGATGATGACATGCTCCTCTATGGTGTTTTCAGTAGTTATAGACATGTCGCCATGTACCCTCCCATGTTCATTTTAGTAGAATTCCTTGAAATACTTCAGTGTATTTAGGCTACAAATCTCAGAATAATAGCGTGTTTTGTGGGTCATGTGTTTTTTTCTTTGGTTATTTATTAGAATAGTTTTAGCAGAATTCCTTGAAATATGTCAGTGTGTTTAGGCTACAAATCGCAAAATAATAGCGTGTTTTGTGGGTCATGTGTTTTTTTCTTTGGTTATTTATTTAAAAACCTCCCCCCGTCTCAGGTTGTCTAAAGAGTATGTTGCTTACATATATGTGTGTTTAGTTTGCACAACTGGGTTTTCCCAAAGGCTGCACCGTGTGACTGAGTGTGAGCCATATGTCTTGTTTATAATTACAGGTGACAAAGGTTTGATGCCTGACATCGTGTCCATGTGATTCTTTGTGTGCAGTGATAGGAAAGCATAATTACCTGATGATATACCATTATGCTTTCAGTTGTATATAATCAGGCTGTAATGTACAGTATATAGAGCACATTCTGTCTCTATTTGTCCTTTTGTGTCTCCCTGTCTGGACCATCTCATTCTTTTGACATGTTTAACAGACGATCCCTCCTTTCTTGTTGTCGTTTAAGTCTATGTTGTCCCAAATGAGTGGAGAATTTGATTTTAGAAAAGTTATGAGACACAATGCATGCTCATACAAACACTATTTGTCAGCCAAGCATTCAGATTGCAGTAATACCCCCTTCCTATGTTTGTGTAGAAATTTGGGGATTTTTTGTAACATCCTTTACGACTCCACCAGTGTATACATTTCAGGTATTTTTCGATCTAGTGGAAAGTACCCATGAACAACTCTAGTTATTTGCATTTCCCTTTTCTCACCTGTTTTAGTTTCCTCTTGCTGGATCTTTAGGCTCATGTCATTGCTTCTGTGCACACAATGGATCTCTTCATGTGCAATCACTGTTTCACCATGATGATTCAAAAGGAAATTCAAGAAAGTGAAGTTGCTGGTTGCTGTAATGTTGGTCTAAATGTGAACCAACTAAATGGCAGCAGGGGTAGCTTCCTTTCCCATTCTCAAAACTCCTCCGATGGTCTCATTTTACACCCTTTGGATGAAATCTGTAAGAACTGTTGTAGGCAGCTATCACAGTGTATTGACATTTCTGAATGGTTGTACACACCTCACGGAGGACAGCCATTTTGTTGTGTTTGTAGATATTTTTCTCGGAGGAGCATCTTTGCCAGCCTATCCCTGCCCCCCCAGCACCCCCCACATCCCCTCCCTCTAGTTCTGCTTCTCTTTCTCCCTCTTTGTGGCCAAGTACAAAGGAGCCGTTATCCTTGGGCTGCTGGTTGCCACAGCGACGGCTCACTGTGCCCCCCCCCCTCCACATTCCCAAGTTCTGGTCCAAGTGGGTCGGAAAACGTCCCGCTTCTCTTGGCCTAGCACCATTTAGTGTCAGGTTTGGCTCCTCCATGTTTGATCCTCAGCCCAAAGTCTTCGGGTTTTTGTCCTCAAAATGAGGAACTTTGGTTATAGAAAATAAAAGGGAGTGAGTGATAAATGTTATTACTAATATTATTTGTGAATTTATTTTTTGATTGAATCGTCTTTTGTGTTGTTCTATGAATATTGATTAAATATTGATTTCCATTTTGCCATGTTCACACAATATGTTCAACTGCAGTGTATGTCTGCTCAAGTGTGCACAAGTATGAGTATATAGTTGTGAAAATCATTATCAGTCATTTTCTGTGCATGTATAAGCAGGGGGTAAGATAAAAGCAACTGACTGACCACTGATTTTTTTCTATATCTTTCTGTCTCCTCAGGATTTCTGGGTGGAATGACCCTGTCATGATGCCACAGCCTTGCCACACCATACGCCCAGGTGACCAAGGAGGCTGTGTCTGGCTATCAGCCAATCACAGATGGAGCCCCAATAGAGTTACTTCAGATTCCTGTTCAGATACATTTCCTCCAAAGAGCCTCCTGCATCACTGACACTTCGCCCCTCTGGTAAGTTATAGCATTCAAGACAACGATTTCCATTTCACTTATTCCAGACTATTCTCTATTTACATGTCTATTGTGTAAGATTTAGGTGCAGTAATTGAATATAATATTCAGAGCATTCATCTATAGTGACCTGGATCTAAAAAAAACATTGTGTTTGTGTTACAAACAAAGGTAATGCAGATAATGTGTATCGATCAATTGGTATGGCTAATGATTAAAACATACCAAAACATTGTTCTTATTTTTGTCAATGTATTAAAGGTGTTTAACAAGCGTGTATGTCAAAAGTGGAATTTCTTCTGTTATTTTCCAGTAGCCCATTATACATAAATGTGCTCTTGTAATTCTGAATTATAATATCTATCATTGCATTTTCTTTTTTGACCAACAACTTATCTTTTTTTATTTCTCCTCAGGTCATTGCCCCCTTTGCCCTCCTCCTTCACTCCTGTTTTCTCTGGAGTCCTTACTGTTTCCTGATTACCCGTCTTGGGATGTTGGAGTCGTTTCGTGGCAGCTGCCATGGAGATAGACAGGTTCCTCTAGTAGGCTATTCAAGACACAACCTCCAGATGTTGGGCCTGATGCCGGTCGTCCACACGGGCAGAATTAGACAAGGACGGGCACAGAGGTAAAATGCTCATCTTGGACATTGTTTTCAATTAGACAAGAGACAAAATAGGTTCAAGTCTGCCCACTGTATTATGTAAATTGTCCCCTTAATGCAAGAGCTGTGTCGTCATACAGTTTTAGAGTCGAAAGGTCCAGAGTGGTGTGTTTATGTTATACTCAATCAACTTTATCTATAAATAAAAGTAGCTGTTTTTCCTTTTGCTTTTGTGGCAATATATTTTGTCAGGTCAGAAAACACTCTTTGTAGATATGATTGATGTGATTCATGTCAGTGACAGTCAGGAAAACCTGCATACAGAATGAAATTAGTTATTTTTTGTCAGATTTTATAACAACCCAAAGATGTAATGTTAAATGTATCATTGAATGTGCTCACATCATTGTTGATCGCTCAATGCCCTTTTGTCATTTTCCATCACTCAGACCTACAGTCAACCATCATCAATTGTTTTATCAAACTCCAATCTGAGTAATAATACTGTATTATGTTCCTCTCAGGTGCTGTGCGGCTCAGCTTCCTGATTCACAATATCTGACAAAATCACAGCAGGAACTATAGGACTTCCTATTCCTGTGGAACATCTTGCTCTGGCACTTGTGAGGACCTACTTGACCCTGTTGCACAAAATTTAGTCAGGACTCTTATCCTCCAGCGTAGAAACCATGCGGCACATTCACGTGGAGTTAGCCCACAAAAAGGCTCCGTTAGAGCTTCCAGCCCAGGAGGGCGACCTGCCTCCACCTACAGCCCCAACACAGGGCCTAGACCCTGGGGTCAGACCTGGGGCACCCAGGCACTTTGGACAGGAGGAGTTACGTCTCCAAAAGGTCTACCAGCTCTCTATTTTCTCCCAGTTGGGGGGATTTTCTACCTCCACCGAATCCCACACTGATACCCAACAGAGGCCTGTCCGGTTGGGTGTGAAAAGGGGGCTAGAGGAACCCCAGCTGACTCATAAGCGCCCTCACCTGGGGGACACCTCAGATAAAGAGGCGTTTGAGGGAGGGGTGCTATGTGGGCCGGCCCCTGCTCAAGGTGTTGGGATGGGATTAGCGATGGGCCCAGCTGGGCCTGGTTCTGTATACTCTTGCGCACAGATGGAGCACAGAGACTCTGAGGGGGGACTGTCACCCAGGTCTCCACCCCTCTCCCCAAGCCACAACCCCTCCCGACGCCCAACTCAGCACAATCATGACAGGCCCATTCCTGATGTGTTTGCTCCTCTCTCACCTAAATCTCCCCCAATGTGTGACCCACACAGTCATCTGTGTGACCAAGGCCATTCCATCGGAGGTTCGGCCAGGACTGAGGCACCTAATGGGGGCCACACACCCACCTACCCACTAGGTAGTAGCCCCGGAAGTGAAAGTTTCAATAATGGCTCATCTGGAGGCCAGCCCAGTCCCTACTTATATGAGATGTCCACATATGAGATTCCCAACCCTACGAGTCCCACCAGCCCTCCAGGCCCTTTCTCGCCCCCACACCACACAGAGCTGCAGGAACCAGGGGAGGCCACCGAATGGGAAGTCGGACTTGAATCCTCCCCACCTGAGCGAAGTGCCACCCAGACTGCTTCCTCCTCCTCTAATGGCCTGGCTTCCTGGGAGAAAACTCCCAGCACTAATGGCCACCGCCTCTCCTCTGGAGGCCACTGGCCGGCCAAAAAGAGACTGCTGTCCCCGAGCGACACTGGGGAGTCATGTTCAGATGATGAGGGACCCTCCACATCCAAGAGAAGCAGGCTGTCATTGCTGGCTCCAGGACTTGGCCCAGCATCGTGTCGCAGCACTGATGCTAAAGCCGCCCCTTACTGGAACCACCTGCTGCCCTCTGCATGGGACCGGCCCAAGGTCAGCAAACTTGTATGCATACACAAAAATACACTGTCCATCTCTCTTAAGAAATTACTGTGATTCATCAGCCTAATGTTCCAACAACTTTGCTCACTTAAAGCTAACATGAGCTGTTCTGCAACCTGGCTGTAATACCAAATAACTGAGTGCAAGAGTCTTACTTTTATGGATGTCATGTGACAGATACATTTATTGCTGTATCTTGATGTCTTTCTCTTAGCGTCTTGATTTTATAGTATATTGAGTTGCTACTACTACCAGAAAGGAGCTCAAGGAGATTTTATAGCAGCACACGTAGTAAAACAGCATGTGCACATTTGCATGCAAATACCGTGCTTTTAGACCAAAAACATTGAGACCACCATATGCGAAGGCTCCTAAAACCTTGAATACAGAATAAGAAATAGTTGTTTCAAGACAGTGGTTGATGGTAAGACATCTGCGAGCCTTGACAGTTGTGGAAAAGAGGCCGAAGTATAAATAAAGGGAAACTAAGAGAACAAGTAAAAAGTAAAAGAATGAAGTGATGGCCGGCTCATTATCACACCACGCTGGAACAGGCTGAGTAGCTCCAGAATAAAGCCCATTGAGGGAGTACCATTGTTCCCCCTACATGACTGTGCTGCGTCTCCCATACACATGCACACACAAACACACAGGCACGCACACCAACATGTACATACATCCTGCTTTAAAAATGGTTCTGGAAGTGAATTGGCCATTTTTGAACATTGGGAGGCCAGAAAGAGCTGTATGTGTGCAGGTTGGTGGGATGGGGTGTGTGCTAATGGTGACAATAGGGTTCACTAGTTCATTAGTTAGGTTTCATGCAGTGGTGGGAACACTGTGGATAGAGGTGTTCAGTGTTGCGCGAGGGAAGTACAGGGAGAAACAGATTTAAGAAAGGCTCAAGTATTCAAAAAAGGGACAAAGAGGGCAGTACAAGGAGCAAGGCTAAGCCGTCAAAGGAACCGGCATTTGAGTAAGTTAGAAAAATATATTTTTTAGACAATATATCGTCGATATTCAAAAATGCCGTGTGTGGTTTTGATCGAGACCGACAATGAGACGACAAGCTGACAAAGAGCTCCGTGCTCTGTAGAGAGCCAGTGTAGCCAAGACTTAGCTAATACCAGGAAGCTGACCATGAGTGAAAGGTTTGCTGCGGGCAAATGGCTAGCAGGTAGCATAGGTTTGGCCAGTGACGAGTCATCCGACAGCTGGGTGGCCTTTACGATGAACCGCAGCATGGAAATGGGGAATGTTAATGCAACTTCCAATAGTCAGCGCTCTGTAAGTAAGAGGACACCCGGAATACACAATTTCACACAGAAATTTCTCTCACGTGAACGCAGAAACACAAAAACATGCCCATTTATTCTTTGTTTGAATATCTTTACTTTCTCTTTGTATATTGAGAATCTCTCATTCGTGAATAACTAGGTGGTGACATAAATCAGGGATAATAATAATGAAGAAAAACAAATGATCGATTTCCTTTTTTTGTCCTGTTCAGACCGGCACAGACTGCGCGAGATCAGGGAGACGGCTTAAAAGTGGGCTGCGGCTGAAGAGGTGAGTGTTATGTCATATTTCTGACAAGAGAAAAATATTCAAATAGACAGTTAACCTCAAAATCTAAATTACATCTTTTTGCATCTCTCTCCTCTGGTGCTATTAATTTATTTAGATTGTTTCAGTGTGAACTGCACAGTTGTCGAGATACTGGCTGTACAGGCGTCTGCCTTCTCTTCAGTATAATGAAAGTAGATGGCCCTTGGCTTGTGGCACTCACAAATACTAATGTCTCTAACCATAAATCATGACCCGGTTACTCAAGATAATCTTTGGGCAATTTCTTGTCACAACAGTCTCTCTACCAAACTACAATCACCAACCGTATCATGTGCAGAAGGAAGCATCGACTAATGAACGAGAGGCTTGTGCTCATGACAGAGCAGGATGTAAACTTTATTTGTGTCCTCTTTGGCTGAGCTGTAATGTTAGTCAACTTTCTTAGCTTAGTTAGCTAACCTCTTTTGCATGAGTAGATGCATGCTTCTTTCTGCACAGAGCATAGGGAGAAAACACATGAAAGCGCTTACAGCAAGTTTTCTGGGTTATCTTGCGCAATTCGGCCCTGATTTCTGGAAAGGGACATCGCTGTTGAGGTTTTCAGATGTATCTTTTGGCCCCTTTAGCACCACAAGCCAAACATCTATTGGCAATTCAAACAAAAACAATCTGGGTGAATAGATAGCACTACAGGTGAGTGGAAAAATGTTAATGTTGTGATGAACCGTCCTTTTAAACCAGCAACACAAGGAAAGACAGTGGGAGTTTGCGTAGGTTAGATGTTATTCTAAATTAAAAGGGTTTTGTGTCTGGACTTGAATACTGAGACACACTCAGAGGCATATGACATGTTGGTTAAGGCAAAATTAGTGTGATGTTAACCACTAACCACGGGTCTGTTTGTGTGTGTTTGCGGTCATATTTAGTCGGCAGCTGCGCAGCGGCAGACACACAGACACCGGCCGCTCCACACGTTCCAATTGGCCCTCATCATCCATCAGCAGATCGCTACTCGGCAACTTCGAGGTACGAATTGTAAACGTTTTTTTGATAACTTCAGGAGACACAAGTGACTGCAGGTCAAAAATAGTGCTGTTTTGGGTTTACCATCTCATATGGAACCAGGAGAGTTTTGGTTCTTCCTTAACAACATACTCTCGAGCCACTTTATGAGGCAGACCTATACACTCGAATACACCTCAGTCATAAATTCTTCTTTTACAAAGAGTTCAGGTTCAGGTTTTGGTGACATTGTTATAAATGTTTTGTATTTCAATTATGTATTTATTATGAGTTTCTTTGTAAGTAGGGTGATGTTGTACTGGACTACATTATATTGACAGGTGTTCCTAACTACAGTATTACAACTTCACTTTAGTTATTGGGACATTTATGGATTGCCAAGAAATGGTCGAAATTGTGATGTCCAAGCAAATTCCATTATAATAATAATTGTAAGTAAAAGTTATATAAAAACTATCTTTTGTTATGTTATGTTTTAATACTAAGTATTTTTAAAACATTTATTAAACAGGACTTTCAGGAAGATGGAATTGTAATGGTTCTAATGTATTGTCACTAAATGAGGTAGAGAGGGTAACATTGTAATCAAGTGAGTTCATGATTTTATGCTTTCAAAATCTCCTGCCCTTGGCTCACATTGTTGTCGACCTGCAGATACATATTTTATTTCTGTTTAATGCTTCTGTAGTTTCAATTAAGATAAAAAAAACGTAAATATGGATTTTTACATGGATTTCACAAAGTTGGGCGTTTTTCAGATTCTGTGGCCAAACTTGACTCAGGGTGCAGCAGTAAACCATGTCCTTTATGAACCCTAAGTAGTATGAAGAGTTTTAAAGGCTCATGTTCATGACATGTATACCCTCTTCTCTCATTTGTTTCAGGAGTCTATACTGAAGGGTCGATTCTCCCCGTCAGGCCGGATCGAAGGCTTCACAGCTGAGATCGGTGCCAGCGGCTCCTATTGCCCGCAGCACGTCACCCTGCCTGTGCAGGTTACGTACTACGATATCTCAGAGCACAGCGCGCCCTCACCCTTCCTGGTCAGTGTGTGTGTGTGTGTGTGTGTGTGTGTGTGTGTGTGTGTGTGTGTGTGTGTGTCTGTCTGTCTGTCTGTCTGTAAGATATTGTGTGTTTGTGCGTAGCTGCACATTCAGTCAAGCACAAACAATAAATCAAACAAAAAAACAGCACTGTTTATTTCTCGTAGCAGATGGTTTGTCTGATAGCAGGAATAAAATACACTCATTGAAAGAAAAACAAATCAGATCAGAACAAGTACTCAAAACAATAATAAATATAGAATTGGCTTCAACTAAGTTGATGTTGGCTTGCCTCCTCAGAACCAGATGCATGAAAAATGTGGCATGTTTTCCTTTCAGGCATTAATGGCAAAGCCTTTTCCCACATCTGTCCACGTCAGCACAGAATACAATGTATTCACAATATCTATTCTCAAATAATGATATATACAGTCACCTAGTCTTTAGTAAAGAAGGATCAGCATTAACATGTGAACAACTTTAGTCCGACCCATAATAAGTCTGTGGCTATTTGGAAACCAGCTGTTTTCAATTACTTAGCTTAATGCCTCATGTTGACTTTGAATTGTTGTGTATAGACATGGTGAGCATTAGGCTTCTTATGATTCAGTTCTTTGAATTGTAAATGGAGATTTAACATATTAGTGTGTAGCTGCCTTTGTAACGACAGCTTGATATAGTTATTTTAGAGTTCATCCACGTTCATTTTAGATTTTAGTGTTGTTTATTTGGTGTTTTTGATGTCTCTTTAATTGTAGATGCATAACTTAAACAGACATGTCTTGTCAGTAAATACAACCAGAAATGACAAGTGCAAGTTTAATGATGCAAGTTTAATTTCAGCACATTTAAGCCACATCCTGACCTTGCTGGATAAGTTCACAGCTATTAAAGTGTACCAAAGAGAAGACTTATTTCACCACTGCAGTGAATGAGGACATTCAATCAGTGCCATGTCTCTTTCCCTTACAGGGGGTGATATCCCTCGAGCCTCTTGGAAAGAAAGGATACAGCATACCCAAAGCAGGGACCATTCAAGTGGTAGGTTAATCTTTTTCTTTAACCTCATCTCATTCTATACTCAGGGTTGAGAGACCAGGTTGCCTATGAAAAATTAAAGAGCTTTCAGAGGTATCTCATCTATACAATCACATATGTATCACATGATGACTTTGAATATGTTGATATCACAACACTCACACTATAAGGGTGTTGTACTTTTCATGGTAAGGGTGAAACCATGTTCAATAGTTCTTTTGTCATTTGAATAAAAAAAAAAATTCTCATTAATTTAAAACTACTGCACTGTTTTTAAATGCTGACTTTGGTCTGACTTCTGTTCTCAGACCTTATTTAATCCCAACAAAACTGTGGTGAAGATGTTCCTGGTGACCTACAACTTCGGCGACATGCCCGTCAATCACATGACCTTCCTGCGCCACCGTATCTTCCTGGTGCCTGTGGAGGAGGGGGTTGAAGGGAAAAGCGAAGTGTCTCCAGGGGGCGGAGTTCTCGACAGAAAGAAGATTCTCTGCTACCTGATACATCTCAGGTGCGACTGAGTTCTCAGCTGTCTGCGTTACTTGCTACACCTTATGTTCTGTCTGAAATTGTCGCTATATTTTGTGTTATCAGTCAACACTGTGTCAGGAAAAGTCTGATAAAGTAATGATAACAAATTTAAAATACTTATTTGAAATATCCCTAATCTGCACAAGCATTAAAACCGAGAGAAACTGCAGCATCAGGGTTAGGGTTAGGAATAATTTTACTCTACTGAACTGTACCCACCAGTACATAAAAGCGTGCATCTACTCATGGACAAGGTGCTTGTGAAAGCAGGATGTAAACATTATTGCCCATTAGTGACGTCCTCCTTGGTGAGCTGTAAAGTTAGCTTGCTTAGTTATCTCAGTGTGCGCTTCTTCTATGCAATGATTTGGTTTGTGGGTGTAGTTCAGTAGAAAGAGAGTACATCCCACATGAAAGTCCTCACATAATAATATAATAACAGGGATATGATTTTGGGAATGGGACATTGCTGTTGAGTTTTTCAAATGAATTTTTTTGGCGCTTTGAACGTTACAAGATGAGTGCGATCTAGTTCCATTCCTTTCTGAGAGAAGGCAGACAGCTCTATGACCAATATCTCCAAAGGTCAGGAAATCAGAAAAACAATCTAGGCAGATAAATAACACTACATGTAAGAAGAGAACTGTGTACTTTAGATTTGAGAACTTTCCCTTTTTAAGTAAGAAAAAATTGTTTTGCTAACACTTTTTTTTTCTTGCTTTCTCAGATTCCAGAGCTCCAAATCTGGGAAGATCTACTTGCACAATGATATCCGGCTGCTATTCTCCCGCAAATCCATCGAAGTGGACACAGGGATCCCTTATGAGCTGAAATCTTTCACCGAGGTGCCAAGAAACCCCAAATACTCCTCCCGTGTGTGACCCCCAGCTTGATCCTCTGACCCTCCCCGACGCCAATGCAGCCCCTCTTGTGCTTCCTAAAGAAGGAGGGAGGGAAACAGACAGACTGCTAGAATGATGGAAACAAAACTTGATAAGACTTGATGAGACACGCAACACATGCACACAAGACACAGGTGCACATACGATACAGTGTCGGTGTTAGCGAAAGCCCTGCTTTTTATGCATTTATTCAAAGTCAAAACAGTTTGGTGATGGGAAACTGAACCAAATATGGCATTCCTTCTATCTTTTATTCTCTGCAATATTAGAATTATAAGCAAAGGAGCAGCCCATCCCGCATGCAGTCAAAAGCAGGACTTTTACGACACCTTCCACTGTACAAACACTGACACGTACACAGCACACAGTACACAGCACACACGTCACAGCTGAAACACTTCTGGTGGAGACTGAGTTCAGTGTTAACATGCATGCCTTGTGACTTAAACAACTGAATTTTCCTCTAGTGCCGTATCACACTGTCCTTCACTCTGCCTGCAGCTCCAGCCACCTCGTCGGACCAATCATTTCCACCAGTTTAAATTTGACAAGAGGCCACAAAACAATAAGCACATGCCTTGACTCTCGGGAGAAGGAAGTAATGACCCTCCCTTCACACTTTTCACACACACACACACACACACTTTCTGACCAGCGGAGGAGCAAAGACACAAATGCTTGAGAAAGCGAAGGCTGAAGCAGAATCGGCCATCTTGATCTCGGATGTCTCATCATTTAACACATGATAAAAAGAAACGCAGACATGATTTGACCACGCTCAGGACATCTGTTAAACAATACATCTCTCTTCCTACCATTTCACCTACCACGGTATGGACCACTGTGTAGACTTCAAAACCAGGAGGGTCATACCATGTAGTGAAAAGCAGGGGAATCCAGTTCATGTTATGTAGCCAGACTGAGGGACACTGTGCCGTATCTTTTTTTCATTTTTCGTTTTTTTTTTTAAGATTCTGTTCAAAACAGTCAGATGTTGGAGCAGAAAATGGAGAGAGAAAAAAAACAACAAGCTGTAGTATTTTTAATTTATGTTTTTTCGCAAATGTCTTAATAAGCAATATGCTGCACAAAGTAGAGTGTGTTTTTCAGCCGGACGAGCTTTCTCTCTGGAGCGGGGGACAGAGAAAGTGGAGAATTAAGAGTGGGAGGAATTGGGCGGAGGGAGGAGGGAGGGATGATGAGGGAGGGAAGGGTGGTGGGGTATTTAATATGGGGATAAAGTCTATGTATATTTAAAAGAATAAACTCTGCGACTGGCGAGTAGCACTTGTGTTTGTTGTCGTTTTTGATTGACAGCGGTTGTGGAAAGCTTACTTTTTACCTCATCAATTGCTGCTACTCCCCCATGACTTCCCACTCAATTCAGTGGTCGGTTCATTCAGGTTTTTCGTCAGTGTCAATATATAATGTTTCAACTAATAGTACTCAGTGAGCTGCACAAGTCTCACCCATGGAATTTACCACAACAAGTAAACTGCACTTCACGTGCAGAATTGCTGGAGTTGCCCTTTTAAACACATTTTCTCAACACTATGTTATAAATAAATAAATTCAATGTATATATTTAAATCAAACACTTTTCATGTGTCAACGGGCCACTCTATTAGAGACATAACAGAAATGATAAGTACCACAACATGGAATAAAGGAAGCAGCTGACAGAAAAGGAAGCCTGAGGACTGAGATTCAATTTGATTTCTATCTTGCAGATGTTCACAAATCTGCCTGAGAGGAACCTTTTAAGACAGAGAGCGCTTCCTTCCCCAACTTCTGCTGCACCACTACAACTACTGACAGGCTGAGTCACAGACAGACAGACTTGGGTTGTTCTGGGCAAGTCTGCAAATATTGACATCAAACTGTGTTAATGTCAAGCACTGCGTTGCTTAAAAGAGGAGCCATCCTCTGTAAATATTCCCCAGCTAAAAATATGGAGGAACATCTATATTTAAATCTGACCAACAAAACAGCCAGTCATTCCTGCAATACTCAGGTTATAATGTCAGGAGACTTTGCTTGTACAAGATTAAAATATGAACAAAAAATAGTGTGTGGATAAAATTGCATAAACAAAGAAAACCCAAAGCAACTGCAAATACTGCTACAATGAGACTTATATTAGTTTGCTTTTCCTCTGTTCACAGCACATGTCCAATATGTCCTTGCTTGTTACTTGTGTAGTTTTTGTGACTGATAGATATTCAGCTTGCTTGCAGGGTTCTGTTAGGTGTCATGTGTTGCTTTATAGGCCACTTTTAAAACCTCACCATGCGACTAAGTGACATTTAGCGTCACTAAGTAGAAGTGTTTGTAATTTAAGAACAACCAAGAACCGAAGGAACCCATCTTTTTCTAGGGAGGATAAAAGATAAACATAAACGAACCCATCCACCCCTCAGCTCTACCAACCCACACAAACTCACAGTTTTTCATTTACACACCGTGCTACCCCTAAGTTGTGTTTCTGCAGCGACTGCAAGGGCTCAGATGAGCGTGACTAACAATGTGGGCTTTAACCAGAGAGGAGGGGTCTGGATAAAGCCAGCAATCCCTGAGAGACCTGTGTTTACAGGAGAGCCTGAACAGGAAATAAGTTAAGGAGTAGACATTTTATTCATGCGTTTCCTCTTCCATCAGATATTGTCACCGTTTGTCTTCGATTACCATTTCAGTAGTGATTTGCTGCCACTGCTGCTACTCAATTTTGTGGAAGCTACACTTTCCAAACACTAATCCCAAACGCTGACTTGGCTCCAAGGATTGTCTCAAAGCATTTTCTGACCCCTGGTGGTAGGAAGTAGTATTGCGGCCGCACAATAAGGCCTGCACCTGGGCAGCAGGCTAAAACAGGATGCAACTGAGGCCCATAAAGTATATGTAGGTTTTCAGTGAGATGCAGTCAATATTTCCTAGACCAAACCAGATGAACCATTCAATAATTTGCACTTTTATGCTCGTGCAGTCTGGCTTCAGGTGATTTAGTCTCTTTGGAGCTCTGATTGTCATTTCATGTTGCTGTGAATGCTGACATATCTAGGTGCCGATTGCCTGATAATCCCTGACAGCTCATAAGCATTCCACCTAATTGGACCAACCTTTGCGCCAGTTCTTCTGACTTAAACGTCATTCTATTGTATGCCATTACACCAGTGGAGGATGGTCTTGAACCATTAATTTCAGGATCATTAACCCAGTATTACGTTGCATCACTCTGGCGTAATGGCTCTGCAGTGTCTGTCAGCTTTTCTCTTTCAGTCTGGTGGCTTACGGCTCCTTTCAAAATACGTTTGACACACACAGTCACACAGATCTTGTGTGAGCATTTGATCTTTGAAATAAAATAAAATACCATGTCACTGTCAGTACCCTAAATTGTAATTCTGAAAAGAAGAGAGGAAGAAAACACTCTATAACTCAGTTCATTACATTTATATATAAACCCAAATTAGTTTATTGAAATACTTCAATACTGAAATGCATCAACAATAATGAAAAGTCAGTTTTGACACTATTCTACAGATTTAGATGTAATATCAACATTCAGTTTGAATAGATCCGTCCAAAGTGGAGCCCTCGGTCCAAAGCTGGACTACCATAATGTTACATGTGGCCTTACAGATGTTTCTAAAGGAAAATTAACAAGTACGTTTTATTAATTATTATTTATCACTAATAATTTTTCAAATCTGATAATAGTGGATATTTTGTGCTGGTACCAAGGACCAGTTTCCATCTTAAAAATACAGTACTTTAGGTGTTTGGTTTTGGCCCTTTAAGGAAAAAATTTGGGCACCCCTGATTCAGTTATCCTGGCATCTCCTCAGTTTTGTCGAGGTGGTTAAGAAAACAAAGACAGCTTTTTCTTTTATAAGCACATGGAAAAATAAGAGAGTGTCTGTACCTTTTTTTACTTTACTGAGGTGGATATGTGTCATTGATGTCATTTGTAACGTCAGTGACATTTCTTTTATAGTCTTTTCTTCATTGTTGTTCTTATGGCGCTTATTGTGCATTCAGTTTAACAGCTGGTGTAAACTTAGAATAACTAGAGCTATAATAACAATAATTGTAGTTCATCTTTAATGAAGTGCTTTAATGAAAAAGATTCATCATATTGAAATATTTTAATCATGTTACAAAAGTAGAATACATCAATCATTTTACTGTTCAGAGGTGTGCTTTGTTTATTGATTCCTATATCACCTCACTTCATATCGTCCATAAATAATCCCATCATGGCCAAACCGGCTCCAGGTCCCTATCTTTTTGAAAAAAAAAAAAAAAAAATCACAGTGCAAGTGCAGTCTCTCTCTCCTCCCTCCTCCTGCTCTAAATGACGTCAACCAGTGTGTTGGCGGCACCCTCGATGTTCTGGCTCAGGACGGACAGGTGGTAGTGCACTTTGTCCCAGTCGCTGGACTGTCCTGATGACTCAGCTTTAGCGAAGGCATCAGCCAGACCTGGGAAGGTTGACATGCCAGCACTGCTTGAGGTCCAGATAACATGCCTGTGTATCACACAAGGAAACAGAGAAGACAAGACATTCTTTTCAAAAATGTCAACTTAGTGGTGAAACTGAATCTGGCAACCATCAATGTTTTTTGTTTTTTTCAAAATTAAACAATAGTTGGAATCTGGATCAAAGTAGTGATCAGGAAATTGGCAGTGGCATAAACCTCCATTCCTCCTACTGCCTTTGCATGCATTTACCTTATGACTGTCAAGTACAGAGCAACAATTAAACTACACATGGCAGCTTGGTTTTATTTTGAGGCTGCCATAAAATGTTCTTACCTGAATGCATATTTATCTGGGAAGGCAAAAGGGTCCAAGAAAGCTCGGTCCAGCAGCATGAGCTGGTCGTTGATCCTTCTGACCTTCATTGGTCTAAGAGAAGAGAGTCGGAGAGAGAGGGGATGGACTGAAATTAATTTATATTTGTGCAGCAGAGGAGATAACGAAATATGTAAATTTGTGCTCTTACGTTTCGTTTGCCAGGTCTGAACTGAGGATCATCTGGTCCAGATGAGAAGCTGCACTGCGAAAGCTGGCCACTGCACGTTTTAGTGGCTCTGAAATAAGACACAGGTCAGCTGTGCAGCCTCTCGGCAAAGACTTCACCCTCTCTAACCCTCTAGTAGGAGAAACAGATGTTGTTTCTGTTGTTTGTTCTGTTTTTAAGTGCAGCCAGAAGACATGTTTTTAGCACAGATGTCTTCAGGTTATTTCCTGTTACAAAGAGCATTTTGGGGAATGCAGATTCCAGTCAGAGACATCGCTGATGTTAGGTCCAGCGACTAGAAATAATTTAGTAAGCCACACAAGTCAAAACACAAGAAAGAAGACATCAAATTCACTTCTTGTCTTGACATATTGAAATGTAAACTCTTCTCTAACAGTCCTGTCCTTACCCATGGAAATGGATATGGTTTGCAGTTTGCTCTGATATAGATCCACTGCCCTGTTGAGGTACATCTCCAGAAGCTCAGCGTAGTCACTGCAGTTGAGTGGCAACACCAGGCTGTCCGCCAATCGAATCAGGACGTTCCCTGCCGTCCTGGCAACAGCCTGGTGACTGAAGAACCCTGAGAGGACGAAGTGTTAGAATCAGTGTTGGGGAAGCTACTTTGAAAGCTTTGCCGGCTACTAATTACTTCACACTGTAAGACATTAAACTACAGAAAGATTGGCCTAAGGAGAATGATCTAGTTTGGTTATCAGCTACTTAGAAAAATACAGTTCAAAATACTTTCTTTGCAGTTGGCAAATTTTACATCAGAAGATGGAGAAAATGACTAAAAACTAAGAAATAAAAGCTTCTTTGTTGAAATAGACCATGTTATGCCATAAAAGACAGCATAATCTGCAGCACCATGACAAAAAAAGGGATCAGGGCTTACAAGAATCTCCAGTCTGTGACATCACTACCCACCTGGATCAATGTACTTTGAGGCGTAGTCAAAGGTGTCGTATGCTGTGTGGTACGCAGGGTAGATCCGAGCATTTGTTTTACTCTGTAAGAAGAAGTAAAATCAATCTAATAGAAGTTTACATGACTGACTGAATGAGTTCAGTTCACTTCTGATTTTGCCTCACAAGCTCACTGAGGCAGAAAAAAAACTTTGTCGGGTGACAGTTTGTTTCAAGCAAGAGACAAAATAAGACAACTTAAGAGGAACAGTGCAGAATGACAGCGAAGTGCAACAAATGTAAGATTGATCCAATTTACAGGGAGGAGGAATGTGTCTTGGACCCAATGAAGGAAACTAACAATAGAGGACTAAAAAAAGTATTTTATTTGAGGCCTTAATTTGGTGTCTATGCATAGGCGTAACATCCACTAGGGACAGGGGGGACATGTCCCCCCCACTTTCCGAAATCCCGTTTTTGTCCCCCCCACTTTTATTTAATCCAGCCGAAGCAGTAGCTCTCAAGCGTCCGATACTCAAACATGTCCGCTTGATTAATCTACCCCGGCGTATACCAATGTGGTTATTTTACATTAATTTGATGGCAAACTCCTTGCAGCTGATGCAACACCAGCATATGCCAGGTTAGTAATCAAGTGAACCCACTCTCGCTGTGAGTCGGGGATAGTTTGTGTAATGATGCTGCGTTCAAAGGCTGCAACAGGCCACTGTCTTCGGCTGGGTCGGGCTCTTGATCAAGCATTTGTGTTTTGTTTTTTAATCACTCAAATAATGACTATTTCCAGCTAGAAAACGCGCACCTCTCTCCTCCCTCCATTGTTTGTGTTTGTGTCGCTGCGTGGTGTTACACCTGACTTGTGTGAGTTATTCTCGTGCTGGAAACGTGATCCGAGACGTAAGAAGAAAGCAAAAATATATATTTTCACTAAGGAAAATGACAAAAGTAATAGTAACGCACAGTGACTTGAGTAAGTAACTTTTACCTGATAACTGGTTTGGAGATATTTACGCGTTAGATTACTCGTTACTGAAAACAGTGGTCAGAGAGTAACGCGTGGGCAGTAACAGCCTGTGTCAGCTTTACAGTTACAGTTAATGTGCCGGCCGGGCTCGGACACAACGTGCACGGGCTCGGGTCGGGCTTGATTTTTTGGACCCGATCTCAGCTCTACTCGGGTCCAGCCGCGACTTTACTGAGGTTCGCCCAGTGTCAGCAGCAGGAGGACGGTGAGCTCACCTTACAGAGCCTTGCACTGAATCACTGAGACTGATTTAGGGACCGTCATTAAATTACTTAGCATAAATATATTAATTCAAAATAATTGCAGTTTTTTCTATATCTTCCATGTCATGTGGCCCAGTGACTCCAAACCAGCAGCAGATTGTGTTAGTAAACTGGACGAATGAGACACAGCTCTTTTTATTGTACTTATTGTATTTTATATGAATATTCATATGCAGAAATTATGATTTTTTTCTCAGCAACTTCGATGTCAGGTGTCCCACTGACTTCTGAAACAAATTCTGTTTCCATAAAAATCTATAATAATAAAGAAAATAATGGTAACAAAAAAAAAAGTTCTCTAATGTGTCATGTCTTAGATTCTGATTCTGAAATTCTGAAAATGTTTTCCTGCTTTTTTGTTCTTTGCCAATCACACCTATGACTAAGCATGATAGTCATGTTCATCATAATGTGTTGCTTTTAAGTAGCTGGGAATATGATTAAAAGCATGTTGGAAATGTATAAAATGGTATTCAAATCAGACCCCCACTTTTTTGTGTCCCCCCCCACATTTCAAACCGATGTTACACCCTTGTGTCTATGTCCCACTGTACATGAAGCCACTCTCATGGTCATTACACAAAAATCTATTGTAGTACAGTAATTCAAAGGCAAGCTCATGAGGACTTCTGCCATACCCTGTCATATGTGTATGAAATGTCCATGGCAGCGATTCCCAGATAATGGACAAAGGCAGCATAATCGCTCCCTGCTCCTGTGAGGTATCCCATCCTGTTGAATTAAGACAGCAATAGATAAGCAATGGGCCAACAACCAATCAAGCCTGCAAACGTCCAAAAAATTAAAAATTAAAACCTAAATAACTCTTTTCACATGATGCAATGCAAGATGTGGGAAAAACACATAAGGTTTAACTGTGGCCCATTACTTGGGAATGAGTCCATGCTCCAGGCTTGTCCGGTTGGAATATTTGATCCAGTTGTCGTACACAGATGTCGACTCCATTCCAGCTGCATTGACCTGGACAAGAAACACATTTCAGCCTCCTTAAACTTCTAGAAAAGAACCACCTGGAGTGACATAAGTTGTTTTTTTAAAGAGCTCACCTGTTTTGCTGCTTTGAAGATGACATTCTGTACTGACGGCATCCCTGAAGCTCTGAGAGTGGCGTTGGCTGAGGAGTGGAAGGCGAATGTGGGTTTTTAGATTAGCATTACCATTAACTTGAACAGCTCCAAGGCACAAGACTGGCAACACAACCTACAGTGGCAGCTATTCCTCTTCATGCATTGTGTACCATGACATAATTCAGAGAGTTTCCAGAACAAACCTAGAAACATCTGTGTTGAAATATTAATTTTTAAAAGGTTCATTTTGTCATAATTTGTCCAACTACATGGCAGCATCTGTCCAGGTGACTTAGACTATTACAAGGCACTGGATGTCTTTATTTACTCCTGGGAGGCAGGAAGAGCTTCTTACCAAAGACAGCTATATCCACGTTGATGTAAGCAACAGTCCGTTCACTGAGCTTGGTGAAGTATTGCTGGAGAAAAGACAAGATGAAGGTCATATTTGTCAGTGACAGTAAGTATACAAGCAGTATATCAAGTCAGAAAAGTTACTCAGTGATTTTCTAGTGATTGTTGTTGTTATTTGTTAAATAGGAGTACCTATCTAAAGTTTGATAACATTAGACACCATGCCAAGGATGGTTGTATCCATAAAACCTATGTGCGTTGAAATGAACAACAACAATTGCTTTATGAATTCCATTTTTTAAAGGAAGAGTGATCTTTCTTGCCTTAAAACAAACCAAAAAAAATGATGCATGTTGGTTAGTGTTATATCTGATCTTGTGGATTCATTGAAATCACCTCTGTGTATTCTGCAGAGCCGATAAGGCCGAACTCCTCCGCTCCCCAGCTTCCAAATATTATTGACCTGCGAGGCCTCCATTTGCCTGCCGCAGACAAGAATAAAAAAATAACTCTTTATTCAGCAATATATGCCAAACAATTAGAAGTTTGTACAGCTTTTAGTATCCTCACCCTGCTTTACCATCTTTCCCAACACTCTGGTCAATTCCAGCATGACCGACGTCCCACTGCTTGGGTCGATGGCACCATGAACCCAACTGTCCCTGTGGTTCCCATAGATCACATATCTGTCTGTGGATGCACACACACAGAGAACAAACAGAGTGACTGCAAGGTGAAAACAGATTAAATCTAATGGCTGATTTGGCACTGTTTCCAGTCTCACCTGGCTCAACGCTCCCTCTGATAACTCCCATCACATTGGAGGAGTTCCTCAGCTCTCCATAATTAAAGGTGTCCAGCTTCACATCACTGGAAAAGAGGATCAAAGTCATAAGGATGAAGGAAACAAGATAGATATGGCAGCAGGTACATTCAAAGGTCCAACTGCTTGACTGCTTCCTCTCCAATGGGATACATTCAGAATTGTTTTTTTCTTCTGGGAGTTAGAAGTATTTTGCCTACTTGTATCAGACTTTTAAAAGAAAGGTTTGATTATGAACAGGCATAGCTCAATAAAAAAAATTCCTTGATCGGCTTCAAATGCAGCTAATGAATGAGTATATCTGGCTACCTGCTGTTGAAAGCAGATGTTTGTTTGAACCCCGGACCTCCAACGTTGTAGGAACAGTTGAACGCTCCTTGCCAATCAGCTGGAGCTGCTTCTCCTCCCAGCTCACTGAAATGACCAACAAAAAAACGTTAGAATCGATTTATAATCAATCATTTTGGCCTGTATTTACTCCTAAAACAGATATCTCTCATCACAAACCAGATTAGTACGTAGGCATCCTCAAATCCGATTGGTTGAATTGGAATGGGAGAGATCCCTGTGATGTCCTCAACAGGAATTCTGTAGGTGTCCTCTGCAAAAAAAAAGTACAGTACAGTAAAACACTGAGGAATTTATAGAAAAGTAACAATAACATAATAAAATGATTCAAAAGTATCCAACTTTATCTTTATAGGTATGTCCCACCTTCAGGTAGTATTGAGCCAAAGTGCAGCAGTAGACACAATAAAAACACCACTGCGAAGTCTGTGTGATTACCTTTGGCAGCCAGGTAGGGTGTGAGCAAGTCTCCATAGTGAGTGCCGAAGGATCCCCTCTCCACTCCAGAGGGAGGCAGGTACCAGGAGTGAGGATACGTCTCACTGATGTCTGACATGAGACCATCGTTGATGTCCAAAGGGTCTGTGTAGACAAGCACGCCGATGACACCGTAGGGTGCTGCATTGATGGCCTGGATGAGACACATACACGCATCATTAAGAAACTATAAGATTGTAATGTGCAATATAAACACATCTGATTGTATACTGTCTTAATGAAAAAAGTAAAACATTTTCAAGGAATGATAATGCTAATATTAATTATCTATGGTGACCTGGTAGCATTTTTAAGTCTGCGTTTCATTGTAAACTTTCGTCTCTTTTTCTTCAGTTGTAAAGTAATGACACTATCACGTGTCCTCCACTATCACAATAAAATGTGGTTGCAACTGTTGTCTCTCTTGTACAGAATGTTCCTGCTTATCATTTTGAAATGACCAAACATAAATATAAACATCATAATAAGTCGTTCACTATGCAAACTCACTTTAGCAACTCTGCCTGCTCCACCATATCTGGTGATAGCGATGGTTCCTCTGAGGTCCAATAACTTGTTCAACTCCTGGTAGTCACTTGGTTTCCCCTGGTTGGCGTACACCAGTTTCCCCTAAAACCATCCGAAAAGTCAACATTGAGTCAATTTGAGCAGTCAACCTATGAACCATTGGCAGGAGTATGATCTTTTATGAGGAACGGGATCTTTTCACAAGACAAATTGTAATAATCATAGCTGTTTTGTCAGTCTGGGAGATAACATAAATATACACCGTATTTTTATCAAATTCATGAAAAAAAATTCATGAAGCTCCTTTCAATGCACTCTTGTCGAGATAAATCTTTATTTGATTCCTTATCATTTTCATTCAAAGCCATATTATGGCCTCCTCCACCCCTAGTATAGATGTTCACAGATAGTGATATTACAGTTCAACTGGCCTTGTCCATTCTTAACAGATAAGCCCTTTGTTGTTGCTTTATTATCTCAATCGACATCATAACTTGTTATGGTATGTGTACTTGATAAGACATGCAAAAGGTTTGAGCCTTAAGGAATCATAAAGTATCTGACTTTGACTGTAAACTGAAAAAAGGAAGTACATCAAAGCAACCTCAGAGTTTCATCAAAATTCCATCAAATTCAGAGTTACATTTTTTACGTTCAATGCTTCCTTCCATACTGATAATTGGTTATACAGACCCACCCTTACCACCCCACCTATCCCACCTATCCCACCCCACACCCCTTAATCCACCCACCCGCACCCTTTCTTCTTCTTCTTTTTGTATAAACACTTATAAACTAAACCTTCCCCGAAAGCTTGTCATCAGGACCATAGACCATCACCGCTGTCAGGTAATGACTTGGCTGTCAGAAACACTTTCTGACAGCAGAGTAGTAAAATATGTTAATGAGCCATAACTATAACAATGACTTAGCGATAAATATGCCTTATCTGTCAGATGATGCCTCAAAGGTTAACACAGGTAAACTTGTGCTGTGTAATGCAGGGATGTGACTATCACATGCTTTTTGTTGTTTCAGTGAGTTACTTCTCAGAAGTATATATGTGTAGTTCATATAAACAGGAAGTTCCATAAACGCAGACAATCTTTTTATCCTTCTAGTCATCTACCCATCCACGTAAATAGTGACAAAATACCCTAGATAATCATCATTTGGCTTAAAAGTACATCGCAGTAGGAAATCAGATGTACATTCCCGGTGAACCTCTAGTAAGAATGTCGAGGACTATATGCAGCACTTTAAGGTCAGAATGACTTCACATCATGGGGCCTTTTCTGTTCATCCCATTAAGTACATGCATATTAGAGGTCCCTTTATCAGTATAGGCACAATAAACTACAGACTTGTGAATCCTTTGGAGTATTTACAAGTAAGACTGAATAATGATGAATAGGTATTTTAAGGATTTTTGCACTGAATGCCAGGCCACTTTTTCGATTACTCAGTGATTGGCAGTGTGAATGAGTCTGATAAGGGATACCTTTACTAATCACATGTATAAAGAGCTCTGCCTGGGGCTGTCAAGGAGCTAAAGGAGCTTTGAATAGATTTTCAGATATGTCAGGATGTAGCTCTTCACCTTTGGGTTTCCAGGAGGGGAGTACGCAGCGTACGGCTGAACCACCTCAGGATCATCTTGGTCGGCAGTGTAAGGCTTCTCTTTCTCTCTGGCAGTGTATATGACGGTATCTGATGGACTCACTGAAATGGAAACAACTCGTGGTGACTGATCGTCCGGTAAATAAAGTGAAGCTCTGGCAGAAAGAAAACCCGCTCAGTGGGGAACCTGAGGACTTTTATAGATTAGTTCCAGTTTTCTTTGTGGTTCGTTGTGTTGAGTTTGGAATTTAAATGGTATTTCAAAACAAAAAAGTATGACTTCCAGATGAAGCTGATTTTGATGAGAAACATCACGTGCTAAATGTAATAAATTCATGAGTGGCTTGAGGACTTTGTCTTCCCTGGGATAAACCTGCAGATCTTACAGATAAATGAAATCCAGTTTTACAGCAGCTTTCATAGCAGTAAATCAAACAGTACAACACGTGAAGTAAAGGATGATGATTAACTCTTTCCTTCATCTATATTGTAATGTCGTGTGAGACCTGCCCGCTACTAATTACTCAATATTCATAAACATTCACAAATTGTGTTGAAAGGCAAACAAACCAGTGACTTTAAGCCTTTTTAAACGTACTGAACAGAGAGGGATGGTGTGACTGTCTCTTCTTTCACACATTCAGAGGTCTACTCACCTACAGTGACCTTGTTGGGTTTCTTGGTGTCAGGGAAGGAAAGGTAGACCATGTACTCCTCTCTCCAGGCATCGTCCAGGCCGGTTTCAGGGTCCTGCCATCTCTCTAGCATAAGCTTCACTGTCTGCTCGTCTCCAGGTGTGGTGGCCATATGGGGCACTTTGGTCAACTCCCTGTGGAGGAAGATGAGTGTTGGAAAATCCTGATTAAATTGGATGTTTCATATTGTACTGTCCAAAACCAAACATGTCTATAATAAGGACTATTCCAATAAGAATGCTGATTATCCTTCAATTTATTCAGAACACAAATATAAAAGCTGCTGTTTATAGGTCACACATTTGTGTCACTTGAACAAATAAAGACAAAAGTCTGACTGAAGAACAAAGTCTAAATTTGAATATTCATTAACTCACCTCAGGTTCTCTTGAATCTGGATGTTGTCAACCTCGGACAAGAACTTCTCAATGAGGGCTTCGTCCACATCCTTCGCCACATCATTCACCCAGGACGGTGCCGAGCTGCCCTTGTCGATACCAAAGTGGCCGATCAGGATCCCTACAGTCAGGACGACAACAGCACACACAATCGAAATCACCACCTTTAATATCATTCTTCTCTCTGTTTCCTTTTTCGCTGCAACTGAATCTGCCCGACAGCGAGCTTTCTCCAAAGGTCAGGAATGTGTTGGTGGTGCTTCTGAAGCCAGGCCCAAATGATCGCTGCAACACCGTTGCAGCTGCACAAGTCCTCCCATAAGAAAGAGACATGCATATTGTAAAGTTTGCTCGTTAATGTTTCAACCTGGGATGGACTTTATCCCTTTGTGTATCTGTGTTAGGTCTGTGTAAATCCATTTATTTTGCATGTTAACACTCAAACAGTGAGTGTGGAATAACTATTTGGATTTTAGGAGATATTCAGTAGAGCTTATTTTATTTTGTTTTAAACTTTGGATCCTGGCCAGTTTCTTACGTTTCTGAAGGGAGGTTATGCATGCAAAGGTGACCATATTCAAAGAATTGAGTACAAGAGGACTTTTACGAGCCAAATTTTCTTTTCAGCTTCATATAATCCTCTGATCTCCTCAACAAGTAGTTGTTTTCTCAGTCAAAGCTGAGGTGATGATGGGGAGGAGAGGCTTTCTGTATTACTACAATCCTGTATTGTGTATCCTCGTCTTCATTACATCAATAAGTTAGTCAGTTTACTGACTTAAATATAACAATACAAACATATAAATAAGTAAGTCATGCAACCTAACTACTGTGCCACAAGGAGATTTTTGTGGTGGTGCACGACGTTCAGTATGAAACTTGTTTGATGACAGTCCTGTGAAAAATTAACTGCACAAAGGAAACCACTAAAACCTAAATCTCCCTGAATCATTTGCGTATTTATAATGTTTTGAACCAATTTAGAGATTTTTTGATTTTTGTATCTTTGAACTGTTGATTCATTTAATTCATTATATACATGCTTTGTTTAATCTTGAGGACAGATGACAGAAAAAAAAATCTGTACTTTGTTTTACCATTTAAAAAACAATTGCCTATGTTTGTATAAAATTTGCTGTACATATAGAATTGCCCCGCTGTGCCGAGCACTCACTACTTTATCAGTCTAGGTGTCCCATCAGTCACACTGTAGTGGTGTCTGCCAACCCAAACTGTCAGTATTCATCAACCTACGAATGAAACTCAGCTCTCCTCAAGAATCACTTACCGATCTAGGAGTGTTCATGAACAGCAACTGACAAATCTTAAGTACTCTTCAGTAAGCCTTTAATTTCGGCCCCTCATCTGCAGGCACTGACCTTTGTTTGGTATCTGTGAGACCAGGTATCTTTCTTCTCTGGGTCTGATCACCATACAGGTCAGAGTTCATTTCACCTGAAGCTGCTTCTTCGCTGACTTTATGCATAGTTGTGAACATTAAACTCATCACCCCAGGGCTCACAAGAACACAGCAGACAAGTCCCACTGTTCACTGAGGGAGAGGAGGAAGCACTTTAATAGAACATCCTGATGACATGAAGGTCTGAGAAGGTGACTCAGGACACTTACTGCAGTCTTTGATATAAGGCAGGTCTGACGGCTTCCTGTCTTGATCCCAGCTTCTCTGAGTTTCTCCTATTTGACGTGAACTTGCACATTCACACACTTTATCGGCACATCATCCTGCACAGCATGATCCCAGACATTAATTCTATATGTTAGCACAGTCTCCTTTTTATGTTTACAACACAATGCATGACTGATTAGCAAAGGTTCAGCACTGATTACACCGATTAAAATTTTTTTTTTTAACTACTCAGACCCCATTTAGTACAAAAAATTGTTCCATGTCAAAAACTTCAATACAAATACTTAATATTAATATAATTTTCAACTTTCTCTAGGTTACATTGATAGTAACTACCAACCATTCATTCGTTTTCAGGATTTTAACCCTTTGTTTACATGATGCCACTGTTTTTTTTTTTAATTAAAAATATATATACACATAATTGTATTGTATTTTATGGTAGTGTCACATGGAACATTTTTTGGTACTAAATGTGGTCTTTCATGAGTTGCCTGAGGGTTATCATGAGGCTAACAGCACACAAGGGAAATAGCATATATCAGGCCAAAATACAGGTAAATTGCCATATCTAGTGAAAAATAGTAAAAAAAAAAAAAAAAACTACAAAAACACACCCAGGACCACGGAATGAAAGCCTGATAACATGGGATGCATGATTTTATGCTGTAATGACAGTGGGATAAAGGAAAAAAGTTTTAATGGCACATAATATACACAGTGTATGAGAGACATATTATGTGAGCTGAAGTTGAAATTTAAAAGAAATGGAATGCATGCATATTAATACAGCCAAAATGATCTAAAAACGAAAGTTATAAAGACATAACATGTATTAACAGTTGCTTGAGGGTTAACATAACATCTTCACTTTCACTCAAGTATGACTTCTTGGTACTTTTTAAGATCAGGGTATCAAAACAATGGCGCCCTCTGGTGGTGAGATATACCATTACAGTGCATGTCAACACGGAACTTCCTGTTCACAGTGGATGTTTCCTTCAGTGTCCTGCTTTAATACCCTGGTGCTCTTCAATAATAACCCTGGAGTCATGCAGTTGTGACTTTGCAGCACACATTTCCTCTCTTACTTTTTATAACTCCCCTGAAAAGATGTCCTGAAAAGATGTCCTGAAAACAAAAAAGCAAAATATTATCTGTAGCTCACAGTCGTGTCGTAGCAGCTTCAGGACGTATTGGCGGTAATAATAATAATAATAATAATAATATCTTCACATCTAACGTTGTATCTGCGTCGTTTCCTCTTTCTGTCTCTCTCCCAGCATGCACCTCCTCCTTCAGCTCTTTCACTTTCGCTCTTGGAAGTATTCGTTCTGAAAAAACTGCGTGCAGAAGACGACACAGTAAGTTGAACATTTCTAACACACAGCGCGAAAACGGACCGATATTAAGAGTGGGGGGTTATTGAAGGAATAACAGCCTCGGTTTTGGCCAAATAACAGTATTTCTCGATGTGGTTCCGTGACTGTAAATGAATGGAAATGTGTACGATGTCGGAAGTGTCGCACTTCCAGCTCACCTGTCGTGTTTTTAGCTTTGTCATCGTCGTTTTCGCTGTCTGTTGGCGTGCAGGTAGTTTGATTCACAATCCATCAATCACTGAGTTTTTAGAAGACAAATGAGACAGATATTAGGATTGTGTCACCAACACTGAATGCATTTATTTTGAAAGTGTTTGAAAGTGAAAGACATGTGTCCTCAGGTCCTTCAGGAAATAAAGCTACAGTAAACTTGATCATAACATTCTGCTTGTGTGATATCTGTGTTACAGGTGACAGGATTTCCTGCCCTCGTTGTCACCATGTTCGTGGCTCCTCTCCTGCTCTTGCTCTTCGTCCCCTTTCCTCCCTCATCAGGGGCGCAGCTGCCAAACCAAGGCCAAACCAAGAGTGTCCCCATAGCCACTAACGGCCAGCCATTTCCATGGGACCGCATGAGACTCCCCAAAACCGTCTTCCCCCTCCACTACGACCTGACCATCCACCCCAACCTGACCACCCTCGACTTCACCGGTGTGGCTCGCATCCAGCTGGATGTGCGGGAAGACACCAGCACCATCGTTCTCCACGCCAAGCAGATGCAGGTGTCCAACGTGCTGCTCCTGGCACCTGAAGGCGTGAGGCCCCTCCAGGTTCTGGAGTACCCTCAGTTCCACCAGCTCGCCCTGCGGTCGGACTCGGTGCTGACCAAAGGTAGGAGGTATGAAGTTCACCTGGAGTTTGCTGCCAACTTGTCCGACAGCTTCCACGGTTTCTACAAGAGCAGCTACCGCACCAAGAGCGGAGAAGTCCGGTAAGAGCATGAATGACCTAACCTTCTCTGTTTCTTTTAAAGGAGCTCGATGTGAGATAAACGCAATAAATCAAGGCCACAACTGCCAAGACTGGCTTTCTTGTTCAAACTACTTTAGTTGGGTGCATTAGAGGATACAGCTGATGTGATAATGCTGACTGTCAAGGCAAATATGCATGTGGAAGCACCAGGGTTGATGGGAAATGTAGTTACAAGTGCCTGTAGAAACAGCACTACCTTTTGCAACACATGCATGAGAGAGAGACCAATCAGTAATTTTTATAGAGCTTGTACAACAAATTGGCAATGCAATAGATCTTTAAGATATTTTACTTACTTTTTTAGGGTTCTGGCCTCGACGCAGTTTGAAGCCACCTTTGCTCGTGCGGCCTTCCCCTGTTTCGACGAGCCGGCCTTCAAAGCCAACTTCACCATACGGATTATACGAGAGCCACGTCACATTTCCATATCCAACATGCCTAAGGTACACATTCATGCAGCGATGCCAGTTCGCTTTGTTTAAGGTTCATAAGTAATCGCAACAAATAATAACTGGTTGGTGAAATTGAGTTCTGCCTTCATCTTAAGAAGCGTTAAGATGTTTTAAGAAGTCCTAATTCACTGTATTCTGTGTTTAATTGACCTCTTTTTTCCCATTTCTTTCACTTGTGTTTCTTAGTTGAAAACTGTTGAGTTGCCAGGCGGTTTGCTCGAGGATCACTACGACACCACTGTGAAGATGAGCACTTACCTGGTTGCCTACATCGTGTCTGACTTCGTGTCTGTGAGCAGGACCACCCAGCATGGTGTCAAGGTGAGGAGACAGACACTGACCATGCCGTCATTTACCGATCCTTCTTACTTTGTGTTTACCCATCTTATAGTCCTGTGAACTGTATTTTGAGGGGACGGCTTTTGTCCTTATCGAGTTCTTTACTTATTTCACAACAGATTTCGATCTACGCTGTACCAGAGAAGATTGACCAGACAGCCTACGCACTAGACGCTGCTGTGAAGCTGTTGGACTTCTACGATGACTATTTTGATATTCCCTACCCACTTCCCAAACAGGGTCAGTGGAAATCCATGTTATTGGAGTAGCAATAGCTACAACAGTTTGTTTGTAAAAATTTGGTTTATGTTGCGATATACATACTTCTACTGAGCTCAGACAAAGAATCAGCATAAAGAACCACCCCGTGACCTCAGTTAACCATTGAAAAAAAATGTTATATTTAGTTGTGTTTATGTGCTTGCTGTTCCTCCCTGCAGACCTGGCTGCTATCCCTGACTTCCAGTCAGGTGCGATGGAGAACTGGGGGCTGACCACCTACAGAGAGACAGGTCTCCTCTTTGATCCTGACAAGTCCTCAGCTTCAGACAAACTGGGCATCACCAAGGTCATCGCCCATGAGCTCGCTCACCAGGTAGACCCCTTGCATATTTTTTGAAAATCTGATTTATTATTCTGTACAAGAATAGTTGCTTTATTTTTATGGTTTCATTCTTCAAGCTGAGGCTACATATCAGCAAGTGCAGCAGTTACAGTTCTGTCACATCCCGAGTCTTTAATGCTGTATTTAACAGGACTAAACTTACAGATGCATTGGTACTTTAAATTCTTCCATCCAGTGGTTTGGCAACCTGGTGACGATGGAGTGGTGGAACGACCTGTGGCTCAATGAGGGTTTCGCCAAATTCATGGAGTTTATTTCTCTGGACATCACCTACCCGGAGCTGCACGTGGTGAGAGCTGAGCACAGAGAACTGATTCATACTCTCCATCTGCCTCTCCAAGTCAAATTCAGAAATGTGCTCCCCTAAACACACTTTCTCTCTGCCAGGATGACTTCTTCTTGGGGAAATGTTTCGAGGCCATGGAGGTGGACTCCCTCAGCTCCTCTCACCCAGTCTCCACCCATGTGGAAAACCCCACACAGATCCAGGAGATGTTCGACGACGTGTCATACGACAAGGTCAGGCTCATTCTGCCAGCAGAGTAGCCATTTGGTGTTGACACACTTTGATATTGGAACTCTCTGTGCAAACAATCATCTGGGTTCTTGGTATAAAGTAGACTCATATAATGTAATGAGCATTATTTTTTTTGTTTATTCTGGCACTGGCTGCCTCTCTGGACGAAAGATTATGATGGTGAAAAAGGGTAAACTTTGTTTGTTGTACCATACTACCAGACTACAGAGCAGTTTATTTCCTCAGGCTCCTTAGTTGATCCTCAGCACTCAGCCATTAAAAATAGTTTAGATTTTATGACTTATACCAGTGACAGACATTAAGAATAACTATAATAATCTTCTCGCTGATGTTAAATGCATTGATTTTGAATTAAGACTGTCTCAAAACCAGTTAAAAGTTCCTGGTAGTATGTGTATCATCATTTGCATAAATGAGTTATTCCCAAATGTGCAGGCAAACAAAACATAATAACACAGGTGGAAGTACTTATTTGGATTTTTTTTTTTCGCTTGTATATTTTTTTCAGGGAGCTTGTATTCTGAATATGCTACGAGACTTTCTGACTCCTGATGCCTTTGAGATCGGCATCATTCGATACCTCAAACGCTACAGCTACCAAAACACTGTCAACAGCCACCTGTGGGAGAGCCTGACTGATGTGAGTGATTTGTGTGTGTCTGTGTGAGTATTGTTAACTGGTTGAGGGATACACCGTAATGTTTCGCATTTATATTACAGCTTAAAACAAGTAATGCCTTGTTAAAACCAAATGCTTTCGGCCAGCTCGCCATCTGGTCAAATTGTCCAGTTTTGTCTCAGTACTAAATATATCCAATAACAATGACAGTGACACAATGTTATTTAAAACACTGGTGTTGCCTTATAGACATTTTTCAGGGGACAAGTAAGTTCATTTTACTGCTTATGTGAGCCCTACCGTAGCCTGTAGATGTATCATTCAGGCCCTGCCATGTTTGAGACGAATGTGTCTGCCTTTGTTGGCATTGTTATAATTCACTGCTGAAATGTCTTTGCCGCTTTCCACCAGATCTGCAACTCAGATGATCTGGACGAAGGCCGAATGAAACAAAAGGAGTTCTGCTCCAAGCGCGACCTCCAGTCTGGAGCTGCTGTATGTTTTCACCCTTCATAGCAACCACGTTAAACATTGCCCGCCAAACTTCTTGTTACCTGTCACTGTTTGTCATGTTAAATCAATTATTGTGTGTGCAGAAATGGTACTCTGGCGATGAGCTGGACGTCAGGGCCATCATGGACACGTGGACGCTGCAGGAAGGGTTCCCGCTGGTCACTGTGGAGGTCAGAGGTCGCGAGGTCAGGCTCAGTCAGGAGCGCTACTTGAAGACTGACGACCCCTCCCTCACTGAAGGGTAAAATGTCAGATAGAGAATGTCACGGCAGCAAACACAAGTGTACAGTGTCAGTCACTGCAGAAGCCTCTTTTCCTGCATCAAACCAGGGTCATTTTCATTCGCTTGATAGTTAAATCCTGAATAGTTAGATAACTGATTGTTTTCATCATTGTGTGTTGATAGATTCCTCTGGCAGATCCCCCTGACCTACATGACCAGTGCTTCCAGCACTATCCACCGCTTCCTGCTTAAGACAAAGACTGGTGAGTGTTGATGAAGCTTATTTTTTATATATATTATGTTATATTTATATCCTTTTATCCACATTGGAACATGGAAATGTCGATCCTACTTCACTTCATATCTTGTCTTTACTCCTCCAACATGCAGACGTCCTGTACCTGCCGGAGGAGGTGGACTGGGTGAAGTTCAATGTGGACATGAGCGGTTACTACATGGTCCACTACGCAGGCGAGGGTTGGAACTCCATTATCAAAGTGCTGCAACACAACCACACAGCCCTGACCAGCAACGACCGTGCCAGCCTCATCCAAAACGTCTTCCAGCTGGTCAGGTCAGTTCAAAGATCCGTTGCCCTGTGGTTTTTAACCCAGCCAAATGCAAAATAGATGAAATGATAATGCAGATTTGAACCCTGTCTCGTGTTTCTGTTGCAGCGTAGGGAAGGTGAGGCTGGACACGGCTCTGGAGCTGTCTCTGTATCTGTCCAGAGAGACAGAGATCATGGCTGTGACGCAGGGCTTTGGAGAGCTGGTACCTCTCTACAAACTGATGGAGAAAAGAGACATGGCTGCTCTGGAGAACCAGATGAAGGTTAGTGAAGGCAACATGCATGTCATGTCACAAAACAGACAAACTATCTTATGGATAGTGTTGAAGAATGTGTACGGTGTCACCCAAGTGAGCGTGCACGAGACAAACAAAAACAGAGACCTGCTCATGAAAAAAAACTGCTCCATACTGCTACTAGAGACCAAAAACTCCTGAGTCATGCTTCTCTGCATAAGTACTGAAAAATCTTGAAAAACAACGGACCATGCACATGTTGTTTAAGCAAAGTGCTCCTTGTCACTTCTGGTTATTCAAACAGAATAAAATTCCTTTTTGGCATTGAACCTGAAAACAACAAGTTGAAACTCTACTGTTTTATGATCATAATAAAGGTTATTTTAACAGTTTATCATTAATGTTATCATTTTAAAATCTTCATAAAATCTATAAGCAAATGGAACTGGTGTCTTGACAACCCCTCCAACCCAGATTGAGACTGACTGCATGTGTTTCTCAGGGCTACATTGTAGAACTGTTCCGGGGACTGATCGATCGGCAGGAGTGGACTGACTCTGGATCAGTGTCGGAGCGAGTGCTGAGGAGCTACCTGCTGCTCTTCGGCTGCGTCAGGAATTACCCTCCCTGTGTAGCCAAAGCCACAGAGCTCTTTAATCAGTGGAAGGACTCTGATGGCACCATGAGGTCAGGGGTCATAGTCCTAAAAGAGCACACCAACAGTCTCCTACAGATAATTGTTCTCAAGTCTTTCCAAATAACTGTAGTCTGTAACTGTAGTCATAACTGAACTTTCAGTGTTGAAAAGCTCTTGTTTTTTCAAGCTTTCTGAGAGTTGTTACTGAACTCAATGCCTTCTCTGTTTTCAGCCTCCCTGTTGACATCACCATGGCTGTGTTTGTGATTGGAGCTCGAACACCAGAGGGGTGGGACTTCCTGTTTGAGAAGTACCGACACTCGTTCCAAATGTCTGTAAAAAGCCGCCTGAAAAGTGCAATGGGCGTCACCCCGCTGAAGGACAAGCTTAAATGGTGGGTATTACACCCTTTCTTTTTATGCTCTCCATCTCCCTGTTCTCTGCTCTCTCCAACTGATTTCTCCATTTCCATTTCTTGTATACCTTTCATTATCCTCTTTCCTCTTGCTCTCCCCTTTATCCTCTATTCCTGTCTGCAGGATGATGGAGCAGAGCCTCAGTGGTGAGATAATGAAGACTCAGGACCTCCCAGATGTCGTTGTCGCTGTCAGCCGGAACCCACATGGCTACAAACTGGCCTGGGACTTCCTCCGAGCCAACTGGCACACCATGATCAAGAAGTCAGTCAGCACTGCCATGCAAATACTGCATATACATACTCTAATTTTTTAAAAAGTTTTGTGTTTAAAAAATGTGATTTTTTTAGCTTGTCATCTTACAAGAGAGACTCAAAAAGTTTCAAAAAGTGTCGATAACATAACTGTTTTCAAAAAACTGCCAAGCTCACTTAGAATACTGTTTGCTTCAGATTTGACTTGGGCTCTCACACCATATCATACCTGGTGAACGGCGTGACCAACCAGTATTCTACCAGGGAGATGTTGGATGAGGTAGGCAAGAGCCATGTGTCCATTTTTGACCACACTGTTGGGCTTAAAGTACTTATGTCTGTCCATTGAAAGTGTTTTCCTGTTGCCTCTAGAACCTGGCTTTTTATTTTAAATTCATCTCAATATATTATGTATGTAAGTAGGTGTAATTCCACTCTTGGACTCTTATTTACTTTTTTGCTGTAATTTTGTTCCTAATGTTAAAGAAATTCCATAAAACCAATCCTTATAATGGTATAGTGGTTTGTAGAAAAAAATAATGCAATTTTTAAATCCACCTACTCTGTACTCAGGTGAAAAGCTTCTTTGGCTCCCTGACCGAGGAGACGGGCTCAGAGTTGAGGTGTATACGGCAGACCTACGAGACCATTGAGGATAACATCCGCTGGATGGACACCAACCTTCCGCTGCTGCAGGTTTGGCTGGACAAACGCAGCCGCAGAGCCATGCATGAAGATTTATAACTCCAACGGAAACAAAAACATCTGGAATGGACAATTATGTCCATTATTAAGACGGAAACAGCAAGAGGTCTGGGTATGAGGCAACTTTGATTTTAACACCTATGACTCATGACTTCCCCTCCACAAATGTGAACATTTCAAAAGCAAAACTACCAAACCGGCAAAAAAAAACCTTTGGATCTTGTGTAATCTCAATGCACATTATCAATCACCCACACCTGACCGACATGACTTAGCACTTGCGTATCAACACTTGACTTGTTGATTCGCAAGTGCTATGTTGACTTGCATAACGATGACTGTGCTACATCTGTAAACTACAGCTGAGTGCTTTTCAGTGGGGTGTTTCTCAGGTTTAAAAAGAAATCTAAGCAATCATAGATTTCCTTAAGAAAATGCCAAATGGCAGAAGTTTGAGGATGTTTTTTCTCACCTGACCATTTGTGCTCAACGCTGTTTGTGTGTGTTGGTTTTTTTGTGTGTGTGTTTGTTTGCGTGAAGTGGGTATGCGTGAGTTTTTAACTAAAGGTTCAAGATGTTCAACGATGAGTGGAGTGTTTCCTATGTGAAATATGAGTGAGATTTTATTCATGCTGCATTTTCACTGCGGAGAACAACAACATAGATATTGTAGGGTGTTGTACAATATTAGATCTTTCTCTAAATGTTTAGGTACCAGACCGCGCCTTTTCACATGAAAAACAAAACAAACAAATAAGATTCCCCATAGAGGAAGAAGCCTGATAGCCTCAGGCCTTCAGTGAGCTGCAAATTGTGGGTTATCTACAGCAGCTACATCCGAAAGATTTCTGAAACGTTTGCCTTCTACAAAAGTTACCCTAATGCACTTGAGTTATAATTGACTTAAATATGCTGAAAATTCAAGATCCCTGATGACTGTTTTGCACTATTTGCCTGAGTTTCCAAATGTTCAGAACATGAATATGAATGCTGACATCACTGCTCCTTCTTGGTAGCTTATAGATGAGAAAGAAAGTGATCTATCAGGAAATGTGTTGTTGCAGAAAAGTCTTTGGTTTATTCAACTCATACATGCTTTATGCCACTGTAAAATCCCTTTTTAGGACAACAGGAGTCAGAGCAATGCAGTTGTTTTTGTAAGGAGAGTATCGGTTGTTTTGTTAAACATCGGACTAATAAAGTTTAATTTGACTTTTCACATTTTTTACCGTCTTCTATTATTTGTGTTCTGGTAATATTGTTAATCCTTCCTTGATAACCCCTGGGAGTGGATGAAACCTTTGTACCCTTTCACTCTGATCAGCAGGTCTACACCCAGCCAGCAGTAAAGATTACATTTCCTGGTTTGTGGGCTAATGTTGCAATCATTTGGTTGACCTGTGTTTCTGTGCGGTCACACAGACACTAATACGTAACATAAAACTTGAGCCAGTGGCAAAACCACCTGAAGAGTATTTGGGGGAAGCCAATCTTTATACATGAAGATTTGGCAGTCACAACAGTTTCTTTATGTCCTCTGGTTCTCTGGAGGACATTTCTCAAGTCTGTGAAAATAACTTCTAATGATGTCATTGTGTTGTCAACAGAGGTTATCTCAGCTTGGATTAGAAGACAAACAGGGGTGGTGTGTGGAGTTAATGAGACGCGGGGTTTGAGTTCCATTACGGAAAATGTAGGTCGAAAGGGTACTAGGGCTTGACTCATAGTGGGGACTTAAAATCACAATGTATCTATATTTTTTGCAGGATTTTATTTTGATTTCTCAAAATGCAATATACACTTTCACATGAACAAAGACCCACATTATAAAAAAAACTAAAATTAAACTAAACAAGAATAACATAATGACACCACAGATTTACCCCACAAATCTATCAAAATCAACTCAAAGCTCAGTATTTCTTATCTGATCAACATAAATTAAATGTGTTATATATCAGTAAACATGCATATACAATACATTTATGTATAACTTATATACTAGGCACAATACAAACCTCTAGATTCTGACCACTCGGTTGATGTCCCATGAAATCTGATCAAACTCTTCCTCCACAACATTTTAGGATGTATTACAAAATGTGTTAGTAACTGTCTGAGATAAACGCCGTGTCTTCACCTGTCGCTTTGACTCAGGAACACCAGTATTGACTCTGACTCGTGTAAACATTGAGGAACCTCAATAAAGGTGCTCTTGACTTGGGAAACAGGCTTGTAGTCTTCCTTCTCTCTTTTACTGTATTTTAAGGTTTAACCAACTTTAAATGTTTATTTTACTCCTCTGCTCTTGTCTCTACGAGGCCCTTTTGTGAAAGGTGGCTGTTACTTTAAATCTTCTAATGCCGCCATAAATTCTACTGATGGACCTTTAGCCCAACCTAGTAAAACACACTGTCCCGCTGATAAAACACGTGCATAAATTTATATACATGAGAATATATATGAAACACATAGCACCTTTGTGCATAAGCTAAATACACAACACACTGCTGACATACAAAAGAATACTTCAGTTTCTAAAGGGGGTTTCAGGGGCTTATATACTGTACATGCTGCGCTTTGCATTCACTTAAACGCATTTCACACACACACACACACACACACACACACACACAAACACCGCCCCCTCATAAGCACACCCACTGCATTCTGCTCCAGTGATCACCGTTGTACACCTGAGGAGAGTCATCTCTGGACTGAAGGTAAGAGCCCGAAGTTGGTTTTTCAGCATCTCCTTCCTTTATTTCAGTAAAACTTACTGCTCAATTTCTAATCAAATCGAAATTGAATTGAATCAAAGTATCTCAAATGAAGCGTACTGGGATCTGTTTATTTGTTTAGTCAGTGTTTACAGACCGGGGCCCTGCTCCAATGTGCTCGCTGATCATGTGTGGGTGAATTTTGACCTCACCTTCCTCTCGTGATTTCTGTGGTCTTTTGTTTGCCTGTTTAGTATTAAAAATCTATGCAGCATGTATGAAGTCGTGAAGTTTGAGCACCAAAAAGTTGATTCAATATCATGTTGAGGACAAACAAAATATTTTAGACGTTCTTACTTGAATAAAAGTATTTCCGTAAAAGTACTCTGTTACACGTAGTCATGCGTTAAAATTTAACTTAAGCCTAAAAGTATTAGCAATAAAACGTTAAAGTATCCAAAAAAGTACTTATTAGGGAACAGAACTGATCATTTTATTGTAGTCATCCTGTATCATAAACTAATATATTATCCAATTATTATGGCTATAACATTGCCATTATTGCTGTAGCGGGTGAAGAGAAGTTAATTTTTACTACCAAATTTTATATACATTACTATTAGCTGTTTAACTATTTTTAATCTGTTGAATGATTTTAATCTGAATAGTAAATAAAGCTGTCAGATAAAAGTAGTGGCATAAAATGTGCAATATTCCATGTGAAAATTAATACTAATAATGTATAATTTCTTTATACCGCACCTTTCTTAACAAGGTTACAAAGTGCTTGTGCAAATAAAAAACTACACAGATAAGTCAAATTTAAGATAAGTTGCATTTCATGTAGATCAAGCTGCTACCTTAAGGGTTGAAAAGGTTGTTCTATAGAGTATTTAATATGAACAAGCAATAAATATAAACACTCAAGTGGTATACAAGTACGGCACTTGAGTAGATGTTCAACTGACTAAAAGTACAGTTGGCAAAAGGTTAAAGGTCAGTTTTTATTGAAAACGATGAACGCTTGTTATCACGAGGCAGGAGCCCCTGTAGAGCAGCCGTTACAACTTGTTAACAGTTACTGCCTTGCGCTGTAAAATCAGTTCAATTTAGTCTCTGTGCATGACTCATGATGAACAATAGAAACTGTGTCTGGAACACCTTTCAGGGTGTTGATCTGAAGTTTCTCAAGCCTCCTTTGAAAACAATGCATCTCTTAAACTTCAACTTTTAATGAGCCACTATCAGACCTCCCCTCAGCTTTATGTTTCTGTTTTGTAAAAAGTCTATGTTGCTAAAGAGAAAGAACAATCTTCTCGACCCAGCTGTAAAGTTTTATGTTAAATTGATTTCAGACCACTGATATCGATGCCCCTGACCTTCTTTTACACCATTAGCTAAGGCTGTTGCTCACCTGATTGGTTTCAAAGCATAGTGGAACAAATCTTATCACCAGACCTTTATGTAATTACGTCAACCAGTTCTGGTAGGCTGAATGATTGTAAACCATATGAGGTTACCACAGGACAAACTAATTCCCAGTAAGAGTTGGGACGGGCAATTAAACATTCTTGGATCGTGGCGTCCTGGGCAAAACATTTATGGGTCCCAAGTTCAAAGTATAATTCCTGGAAGAGATCAAGGAAGAATCAAGTTGTGGTAACCCTAGCTGATAATCATAGAAATATTATTTTTTGATAAGTAAAGCATGCAATTCATGACAGAATATAATATGTAGTGTTCTTCGTGTTTCCCCTTCAGGTTCATTCTGTGGTTTCTGCGTCTGATACGTCCATTTTGGTCCATTAAAGGTTTATTCACGCAGCGCCAAGAATGCCAGCTGCGTTCTTTCTAGAGTAAGACATACTAATTTTTTTTTTTATGTTGTTTTGGTAATTAATTAAGAGCAACATTATTTAACATTTTTAACTTTTATTTTAGGGTTGTCTAAAGATGCAGTGATGGGGTATTTCCACTATTTCAATAGTTAATGGGACTTTCTCAAGAAAATCACAGATCGACACCCAGGACATTTTCGATACTTAAAGAAACATCATGTTACTTTTACTTTTTTTTTAAGAGCTTCATAATCATTTTGAAGTCACAGTGTCTTGTAAAAGGGTGAATGTGGTCTCTGTCTCAGCCTCTCAGCCACCCCTATCACTTGTTCCTGTGCTATGTCACTTCAGTGACAGGGTAGGATCACAGCGTTACATACATGTTTGCTTCAAGACATAACACTGCTATGACCTTATGAGTTTTGTTTCTAGTCAGCATCTACACTATGTCTGACAAAATGTTACAGATCTTGGATTTGTGTTTACGATGGTGGTGGTCACTCAGAAACTGCAGAAAATGCCAAATCGCAAAAAATTTCTACATAATGTAACTTGAACGTGTTTTCTATTTGTGGACATTGAGCTTACTCCCTCAGTTGGTTGTCTCACAGACACAATAGCTGTCTGTACAGTGGCCTTTACCACAAACAGAGCCTGCACTGTTGATTAAGGTGACAATATATCAAAATGACCATAGAGCATGATATCTACACCAAACACAGACACTTAACATGTGTTATATACTGGCTATGCATATAACATAGATCGACACAGATAGACACAGATCAGATACAACATCCAAACCACCTACTTAATATTGTGCAGGTTCCTCTTGTGCAGCCAACATAGCCCTGATCCATCAAGGTATGGTCATAAGACCTCTGGGGGTGTCCTGTTGTGTCTGGCACTGGGACGCTTGCAGTGGATCCTGTATGTTGGGGGGGCTGGCCTCCATGGATCTAGCACGTCCAACAGATGCTCCATCAGATTGGGATGTGCGGATGAAGAAGAAGAAGAAAAATCTTTATTTTGTCAGTTATATTTTACATGCAAACCAAACTGTCGTAATAAACTGTCGTAACATTACAGTGACAGAAATGTATTTAAACTTATATGGGGTTTGGGAGTGGTTGTGTTGTGCCACTGTCAACACCAATCACAGATACAGAGCATAAAAGAATCCCTCACATCACCATATTTTACAGTTGTGGTCAATGAGATCATAAACAGTAGCAAAGTGTCATTTTCTTCCTGAAATAGGTCATCATTTATCTTTACGAGCACATCTACATCAATAATAAAGTATCAATAAAACAATAAAACCAGTATGTCTTTGAGCTCTAACAGGGCCGGGGAACACAACATTTAAAACTTGTTAAAACTTAATAGTCACGACTATTCCTGTAGCAATTATGATTACCCCATGTATGTGTTTCCCACACTCTCTCTAACTACTTCACCCATCTCCCTTCCCTTCCAAGGATCTTCCTGGGCATCCTGGGCTTCGGCCTCTCCATCCTGTTTTGCACGACGTTCTGCAGGGCTTGCAGTCATTTCAGGGAGGAACAGATAGAGAGGGAGGTGTGGAGGCGCAATGAGCAGGAAGCGCGCCGTAATCCGATCTTTTTCATCCCCTTCCCCCGAAATGATTCAGAGAGCGAAAGCCAATTCAGGGTGCCACGATACAGCGAGGAGGTCCAGTCACCACCACGATACAGCACTGCTGCTTACTGTGGGCCCCCACCTTCCTACAATGAGGTTATTATAGAACAAAATGCAGTGAATCATCATAATGTAAAAACTTTTTTGTTAGAACAATAGACTACTAATCTCTACTAATATTTCACACAATATTTCACATTTCACACATTTTCACAACAGATTCATTGAATTGTTATAACATAAAGTGTTACATATTCAAAGATATTTTCCCATTAAGAAGATATTATCACAATAAGATTTAATGTTATAACATGAAACATTTCATATTATAACAAGATTTTTTTTACCGTCTAACAAGATTGTTTTCCTGTCATAATAAGGTTTTTTCACACAACATTATCACATGTTTCACGTTCAAACAGGATGGACATAAGATGTTTCACATTATGAAATATTGTCACATTAACAAGATATATATAATGAACTAACTTCTCAGAACAAGACAGGTTTGTGGTAAGTTTGTATGATGTAACAATGTGAAAATATCCAATGTAAAATTTTAATCATTTTGTTAAAACAATAAACTAGACACATTGATACATGATACTGATTTGTTTTTCCTTTGTGGTGTGGCAGCAGTAGCCTGCCATACGATACAAAATGAAAACCAGTTGGACCAGGATGCAGCAGATCTTGTCCTATTTTGTCTTCAGGCAGATTCAAAGCAAAAGCAACACATAAAATCTACCTCAGTGTGTATTTTATATCATTTGAATTCTAACTTTGTTCTTCTTCTTGTGTATTTCAGTTGGGTATTAAGCCTGAGGATCTTCCCCCTGCATACACTGAATTTAATGCTCATGGGTATCCCAGCACACCGCCACCGCCGCCACCACCGCCACCACCGCCACCACCGCCACCACCTCCATCCCCACCACCCCTACCCCACACAGACATGATTCAACCACAAACATGGTCACAACAATAACCCAGGACCATAACACTGTGCCTGTGTTGACGTCATGGACATGTTATGTTTTTGGTCCTGTTAGTTTGCAATTACATCTTTTCATTAAGCAGGGTATCTCAAAAAACTCTTTAAAGGTATTTTTGAAATTTATCATTAATTCAGGTGCGCATGTAAATCCAGTGGTGCCACTGTGTGGCTATTTATGAAGCACATTGTTTTGGCTCATGTCTCCTAAAATATGACGATTGTATGTCGTTTTTGGAGAACTCTTTTTTCCAACGTGTGTTTGTTCCAGCACAGATTTACCTTTAAATGTTTTCAAACCAATTTCTTCGCACAAATTTTTTTTAGAAAATGTTGGATATATTTTGTTCATAGGCGAAACAACATCATTGATTTAATGGAATTTCCCTTACCTTTGTATTAAAACTTAAATATTCACAGATAGGATTTAGATAATTGCCAGAAATCACAGACACTATCACACAACAATGTGTGCATTTAAATGCAAATTATGTACATGTATTTATTAAAAATGACATGTTTAGAAGATCCTCCAGCCTCGGGAATATTTGTGCTCTCTGAGCGCTTTCACATAATATTTAGTTTATGTGTAATATATAATGACACACAGGATGTAGCAGTTGTTTTAAGTGACTGAATGATGTATTCATGTTGCATTTAAACCAACTTTCTGGAAGCCTTTATTGTGACTTGTTTTCAGGACTGAAATTGGATTACACATAATTTATTTTCTTCCTTTCTCTGTTGTCCTTATTTTATTTTTTGGTGACACTAGACACATATGATGCTTAATTCAAGGGTCTCATTGTATTTAAGTGAAATCTGAAAGCTGTACTTTAGGGTCAGAGTTGTGCTGTATCTTCAGTCTGTACCAGATGATGTGAAAAGTACAGATGACAAAACACTGTGTGAACAGCCTGCTCTGAAACCAAGAGAGCTGCCTTTTCTGTGTGAGACTTTTATTTAAAACTTTAAACAATGACAACACTGTAAATGTAAAGTATAAATGAGCAAATCGCACATCAGAATGGTTTAAATCTCAGGACAAGATGTATATGATACATATAGTAGCTGGTCTACTAACAGATATCTGGATAGAATGACAAAAATGTGTGTCACTCCAAAGATATGTCTGTAATATCACACATGGACTAAATGTATCTGTATATATTTAATTTTGTACTATATTTTCCATGTAAATATAAGATGTTTATAATGAGGATATTATCATACGTGGATTTAATGTTTTTCCAATAAACAATAAATACAGCACTGTAACTGATCTCTTTGTTGTGTATTAACATGTATACATGGGAGCCTATTACATTATTGCATGATTTCAATGAGTTGTCCAGCAGAGTTCACTCTTGCACCAGAACTGTGACCGACTGTATGCATGTCAGCCAGAAAATTCTTCAAGAAACAGTCTTCACTGTCTTCACTGGTTTAGTCAGCCATGAATTCACAAGATCCTTCTTCTTCTATGTGCACATTTTTTCATCATTATGCACTCACAGTGTATTTTTCCTCACTTGGAAAGGCTTTCAAACTATGCTGAACTTTTGTATTTGCTCCTATTTCTCATGAGTTGGACTTATTTCTCTCATTTCTTAAGGAGAAAATGAGTTACTAATCACAGTAGATAAGTGCCTATAACTCTTCATTTTGAGAAAAATAAGGCTTTTGTGTTCACAGAAAAAGATGATCTTTTATATTAACTCAGTAAAAGTGGGAACAAAAAAACACAAGTCCTATATCGAGGCAGTTGGACTTGTTTATGTTTCTTGACGTTTCACATCCGAGAGGTTTCTTCAGTTCCAGCTCACTGGAATGGGGTTTTTGGCTAAAAGGGTTCACATGTGGGTGTGAACCCTTATTGATTCATTAAGGTCACGCGTGAACTCTGAGTCATTAGAGCCACATATGACTCGCTGACCCAACCGGCGTTCATGCGGGTCATTAGGGCTAGGTGGGTCCAGGTGTGAATGGGTGCCCCTGAGGAGAGTGAACTCAGAACAGCATTGTGAGTCGGTGATAGTGCTGTAGGCCACCTCCTCTGTTCAATGATGGTTGTTCCAGTTTGACAACTCTTTCAAACCATCTAGTTTCTGTGTGTACATTGTTGTCCTAGAAGGAGGCACTTACCATGACCTGGATGAATTAGAATCGCATCAACATGGAAACAGAAGTGCTACGTTTATTAAGTGTAGTTTGTGGAGAATCATAGATCAGATACCACTTTTATTTACTTTTTTACGTTATTGCATTCAAAGACATTCATGTCGTCTTACAAACACACGCACAGGGGCTTGGATAAACTCTTCATCTCATTCCATCTTGTTTCAAATGATTCACTTCTCATGCTCTTGTCTGTCATTACTTCTTTCTTTCTGTTTCCACAGGTGCTGCATTGGTTTCGAGAAAGTCAGATTATGTTGCAGAGCGGCAACAATCGCCGAGGTTGTGGAGTCAGGCTGACATACAGCCACACATGGCTGGAGTGACATGTGTCCCAAACATGTGTTCTTGGCATTTACACATGATCTGTAATCCTAGATATGTGTAAGGGGCTTCAACGTGTCCTTTCTCTCTGTTTTAAGGCAACTGGATGGGGTGTCGTCTGCCAGCCTCCATAAGGGGAAAATCATCTCCTCATATACATGTCTTTACTGAGCCATGCTATCACTTACACAGCACAGGACTGTACGTCTTCAATCCCATAATATCTTTCTTCCTGTGCTAATTTAAGAGTGTACTTTCACAACTTCCTGTCATTGAGAACACATCACAAACATGTCAGTCCAGGGGAGACAATATGATGTTATTGGCAGCTTCAACAGCAAAAACTAAAAGCTAGAATAAGCTGCAATAGTGAAATGTTGTTTTAGTAGTGCAAATTAAACACTAGAGGGCAGCGTGAGTGTGTAGACAGATGCACATGCCAAGTGTGTGTACAGCAAGTCTTTATTTATATTACGAGGCAGTTCTTGCTCAACGGCAGCTTTTATTCCTTTTACTGCTCTTAGTCTATTAATCTGTTTTAATTCCTCCCCTGCGGTGTCTTTTTTTCTTACCATCCTTTATTGCTTTCATTTGTTACTTTTAATCTATGTATTCTCCTTTATTCTTTTTACTGCCCACAAATTCTTTTTTTTGTATTGGTTCTTAATTCATTTGATGTGATGTTGTCTTCTTGTCATCCTTTTTGATTTTCTTTTTTGAATTATTTCTTTTTATTGTATTATATTTTCTGTTCTGTCTTCTTGTTCTAACTAACCTCAGACGAGGCTTCCTTGAGTTTGGCCTGACTGTCGAGTGTTTATTCTGTAATGCTGTCTTCTGGAGTTTGCTGCTTTTCCTTGATTGTCAAAGCACTTTGTAAACTCTGCATTTAAAGGTGCTATATAGATAAAGTTTATCATTTATTTTATTATTTCCAAAAACACAACATCAATACCTAACCAGGCACTGTAAAACAATATGACCACTATGCATACATCTTTATGACAGTGGTGATTTTGACCTCCACTATCTAATTGTTTATATGTTGCTACTGTGAGCCATTTAGCAGTTTGGTGATTTTGGCCCATGCACACAGGCAAAGCAGCCCTTGTACGGTGATTTGACTCTGTACCAAAGAAGTATTGACTCTGGAAATGTGCTCAAGATTATCGAGGAAAATATGATTCAGAACGCAAGTGAATAATACAAGCTTGATTGGGTGGAGGAGAGACATCACAGTCCTGCATTGTTTTGTAATCTGGCTCTCATCTGGATCCCCTATTCCTCCACATGTCCTCACCTTTTCATTCTCATTAGACTTCCATTCAATCACATCGAAGCTATCGGGAAATGTATTGCCATATCGCAATCAGACAGGCTTAGTTCATCATTTATGTATCAAAACCAAAAAAATAAATTTTACTGTCTCACTAATGGACATTTACTCCTTACATGCTTTGAATGCGTTGATATTTTTAAGTCGGCTCTTGTCTTTAAAACTGCACATTTGTGTTTTGAAATCTCAATTATCACAGAGAAGTATTTATTTGAAGCAGGATGAACGCGTGAAGGATGACACCATGAGTGTTTCTGCTCAGCACCTCTCATACCACCAAGTATTCCGACCAAAAACCTCTGAAAAACAAAAACTCCTTCCTCATCTACTGTATGTACATGGTGTACCATGTGCTCTGTCTCACATTTGTACCCACCCCCCTCTCTCCTTTCCATCCACTCCCTCCAACCATGTTTCACTCTGTTTCTCTCTCTCTCTCTCTTTCAGACCCATGGTAACACACTTTATGGCTTTTTCTCTCCTCACACCCATCCCCCCATCCCACCACGTTCCTCATGCCTGGCTCCCTCCATGTTCTCCATGTGTGTATACAGTATTGTGCATTCAACCAACCATACGTGTGTCTGCTTTTCCGTGCATATATGTCGAGTTTTTCGGGTACATAGACGTGCATAGACACATCGATTTCAAAGAGTGTCTTTGTCGAGATGATTGTAAGAATGTATTTTGAGCTGTACCCTGTGACACATGCTGACCCTTGCTGTTTTCAGAGGGACTGTTTTTTTCCTTTTCCACACGCACACTCGCACTCAGGTAAAACTGTTTGGTCTAATAAAATGATTGCGGATCCTGAAAATTCTTCTTCTCATATAGTGCACGCTCACACAGGATGTTCACAGTTACAGCCAAGGTGTTCTTTTCTTAAAACTGCCCTCAAGTATTTACATAAAAACTTATTTTGTATTTGCTTAATCCAACGGCTCTTTACTGAAATCTGCTGAAATTCCACGTCAGCATTGAGATGAACACGCAAACCCTGATTCAAGAAGCATGCATGAACTATTACAGCGGAGGAATCTGACCATAATTTACACTTTTCTGTGTCGTAGAGCTCGATTTGTTTGGGTCAGACTGATCTGGACTACAGTTCAAAACATTGTTCTGTTGGTTTGAATAATGCATGGCCACTGATGGCCTACATGTGGGCACTTTAAGCACTGGTTTAAGAGGTCAGTCTGCCCACTTAACTACAAAGAAATCTGTTCATTAGTGTCTTTTTCAGAAACCCTGCCGACAGACAGACGAACAAACTGATCGTTTGGGAAACAAACAAAGGGAGAACAGTGAAGCTCAACTGGAGTTAATTTAGTATCCGGTTTTCAATGAGAAAGGAAAGCAGATTGTTAAAGTTTCCTGGTGAATCCGAGTTTGAATACTGCTGGTCCGCAAGAGACATGTGGGATCCTGGAATAGATTTAGATGGAGTAACCCCCCGAGGGGCTGCGCACAGAGGGAAGCACGGATAATATACAAAGGAATGGATGGGATGCTTTATCGTCCGTGTCCGTGAGCGTGTCGGTCAAAGGCAAAGAGATTCAGAGCAAGAAGAGACGAGAGACAGGAGACTGTGTTTGTCTGTCTTTGTTTTGTGTGTGTATGTCTGCTCTCTGTTGAATGATCGCTGAGCACAGTTGCTTTTTCAAATGTCTTTTTGACCAGGATGACCCATGCCTCTTCTTACCTTCCTCCCATTCTCTTTAGTCCCCCTTCCCTCCCCCGCTGCCTTGTGATATGAATACACGCTGGAGAGTCCCTGGCACTACACTGTCTGACGACGCTTTACACTGTCTGACGACACCCTCACTCACAGTGAGTCCCTGAACTGATATTTTTGTACAGCCTTCGTTCCTACGGTGACTCTTCATTAACACGCAGATGCCAACACACAATATGCTGAGCGATGGGAGGTCATTGGCCCGATCAGGATTTTAGTGACACCATCCACAGGCCGCAGGTCTTCTTGATCTTTCAGTCTTACTGTTCTCAATTGAACTGCTGTTGGTTTGTCTTCTTGTTGAGCTGATCTGTATGGTAGGTGATGTTATGAGCTGACCAAGCTGGTTGTAAATTACTGTGAGCCGATTAGATGGTTCAAGCAGGTAATGAACTGGGTGCCACACCAAGTTTTTCAATGGCCCATTAACCCAGAAACCCCAGTAGTTATACAGCCCATTATCCTGCAAAAATAGTGCCAATTTCTACCGAAATTCGACTCTGCAACTCCCTGCAGTTGTAGGTTCAGCGATTGCCAGCCCTGCCCATGTGGCTGAATCTGCCCTTCATAAGCTATCTTTTTGTCCTGACACAAAAAAGGAAGAGTGTTTATTTTTCAGAACAATATACCTTTGGAGTCATGGATGTTTGGCCCAATTGGGACTTTTTTTTCAGACTATTGGGGTTTTGGAACCTGTAACAGTGGACAGCGCTGATGTGCTAAACCATTCATGTGTTATCATGATGATAAAGTCCCCGCAAAGTTGTTACCCTGATATCTGACTAACCCTAAACTGCAAATGAAATCCTCCAGAAAGCAATCTGCTGTGATGTGACATTTACCCTCATGTCCCTCAAAGAGTGGCACCTCTAAGATCCTGTCTGTCTGTGTATGTGGGTGGGCTGGCTGCTGTTGGTAGTATTCAGAAAGGTCAGGGGGCACAGGAGTTGGTATCTCTAGAGAGGATGGGGTCAGAGGTTTGAGTTCAAGGGGCATCATCTTTCATCAGAAATGTGTTCATCGCCGAGGGTTTTCACTGTCCCGAGAGAAGTGGGGAGATGAGTAAAAATGTGAATATTAAATAACGGTCTGCCCCACAGTTCTTTGGAATATTGAAATTCTGCACAAAGTAAAAGCTCGGAGAAGTGAAGTTCATCCTCCCGAAGTACTTTCCAACTCAAGCATGCTTAGTGGATTGCAAATGTTATTTATTTAGCCTCGCGGTGGTGCTTTGAGACAGTATGCAGTCCTCTCTGTTCTCATCCAAAAATAACATTTCAGGAGTTTTTTGTTCTAGAAAAAAAAAGTCCCAAAGTCCCAAAGTATTAGTGAAAAAGCCTGCCCCAAATAAAGTAACCATCTACATTGCTGCTGAGTAAAAATCACATAGGACCCTCTTTTACCCTGGTGTGAATTGAACAACTGTGGCCGCAGTTTCTCGGGACAAAAAATCTGAAAAATTCCAACTCTAAAATGAGGTATTCACGCTGTCTTTGTCTGTGTGTGTTTGCATCGCTTGGCCAGGGTCGGTAACTATAGAGGCTGACCTGGGGCGTTTGTTGACGAACAACATTCCAGTGTCTGTGTGTGTGCGCGTGTGTGTGTGTGTGTGATCACCCAGTTCAGCGCAAGTTAACATCATACGTCTATTTAAAGATGGTGATTCTTTGCTGAGCAGCTGATGTGTGTTTCGGCACAATATCAGCCTTCGTGGTGGCTCGGTACGGCACAGAATCCCCCTCAGCAGACACGCACATCTTGGAACAACTCTAGCAAAAGTGTTTAAAGGAGTTTTATCCTCCTCTTGTCTTGTCACACATGTGTCATGTCGCTGAATTGTTCAGCAACATTTACTGCATGGGGACATGTCGTGTGAATGGGAGAAGGGATCAATATTCAGGTTATTCTGTACCTTTGGTGTCCCACCTAAAGGCAGAGTAACAGCTTGGAAAATATTGGCTCGGCTCTGTTGTAAACAAAAGCAGTGACACTGCATGAACCGGCATGTAAAGGGTTGTGTCCATCTGATGAGGTGCTGATGCTTTCATGTGGAAATCACTTATACATCACAATAATTTACAACGTACTTTGAGCGAAACAGGCTCAACATCCTCTGTTGTATTTGAAACAGATCTACAGGCTTTCCCCAGCTCCATCAGCTACGATTTCATCATCTGTGTGATTCACGTCTGTGAGCATTCTTCACACTCACAAGTGAACAGGCCACGCTGAGGAACGTTTCACACCATCAGGCGACCTCTTTAACATGCTGCACCTCCGGCAAATGCCGTTTGCTGCTCAAATACATTCTCCGGGATCTGACTGTTCGCGAGACATGCGATCAGGCTTGTATCAGCTAATCGTTTGCATATTCGCAATGTAAACAGCAGATCTATGGCAGCTGGGTGTGTCCTGTGTTTTTCTTTCTTTCTCCCCTTTTTCATGCTGAAGAAAGGGGTGGTGGGGGGGGTGGGGGGTGGTGGGGGGGTGTTATCCATCTGCTATGTCTCCATCGCCGCCCCGAAGACAAGATGGGAACATTGATAGGATTTAAGTCGTGCATGTTTAGGGCATGTTTATAAACGCAATGAAGCCGGTAATTCGACAGCAGCAACACCTTTCATTGTGCTCAGGGTTAAGATCACAGGTGATGGTGATGAGGTAAACCCTGTCTTAAGTGTTAACAAGTTAAAAGTGAAGCCCACTGTACTATTTTGTCCTACTTTTGTTTGACCTGTCAGCACTATTAACCCTTCAGCAGTATATGACCAGAAAAACCTGCTTTACCGACTGCGCTCAGCAGCAGCCACTTGCAAATATACACATGTGCTCATGGTATAGACAGAATGATGAATAGATAAACCAAGTCTTGGAGCTGTAACTGGTAACAGCACAGAACACTGCTGCCATTTTAGTTGATTATTTAGACAAACTATTTGAGCTTTGGCTTGACAAAAGCTTTTTAAAAAACATGGTAAAAAGTTGTAAATGCCTGGTGGTCCAACTAAAATCAAGATTGTTTTCCATCATTTGTTAACATAATAGTAACAGTAACGATGTTGGATTCTAACTCACAATGAATGTTTAATTAGAGGATCTCCCTTCAGGATCAGAACAGCTTTTGCGTCGACCCAGTCAGTCAAATCAGAAGGAAAATAGCCATTCGGTAAATTACACATCGGTGAGCGATAGATGGGTTGGGTGGTGGAGGTGTGAAGCTGGATGCAACACGATACACACATTTAACAGATAGTTTGAATGCTTCTCTGACTGACTGATCACTTCATGTTTTGCATTCACAGATAATAACTAGGCTGTTGTGATGAGGATGGCAGATTACTGTCTTCCTCCTTGAATTTATTGTAAAAACTAATTCTTGAAATACTCTTTTGAGGCCAGGTTTGACTGTCCTCAGCAACTCTTCCTGTCTGACTGACACTGCTCTGCTGTGAACTGATCTACTCAGTCAAATGCAACGCTGCATTATTAATTGTTGATTGCTTAACACGCAATGTAATCAACCATTCAATAGAGGCAGAAGTACAAAGCAAGTCTTATCAAAGAAAGATAGCGAGGCGAGTATCACGCTCCTCTCTTACACCTGTACCAATTTGAACCTAACACAAGTTAATAAGATTAGTGTTTAACATCACAAAGCAGCAGCCCACTGGACCAAATGTGATGGCTGGGGCTATATTTATTTATTTACAGATCAATATGAGTGTGAGTGACATGTCTGAGCAAAGATTAGGTTGATTTCGTGAAAGCTCGTAGAGAAGCATTCGCGGTTTTTATTTGATTAATTTATACCCTTTATTATTTAGTTTATTTTATCGGGACAGAGCAGGTTAATGAACGTCAGTGTAAGAATACCTGATGTAAACACACTGGATTTAGCAAGAATACAAGAAAGTGAAATAGCAAGAAAGTGTTTTAGCTAACAAACTGTGACATTACAAATAACCACACACAGATGCGCAATATTTAAATGAGCAGTATAGATTATACAGCATGTCCATTTAAAAGTTCACAGCTCTGCACACAAACAGAACTGTAAAAAAGAGACAGAAAATTAAAGGAAGGCTCAAAGTCTAAAAGGCTTATCGCAGGTGCCCCTCATCTTAGGTTAGAATATTTCAATAAAAATACGATTTTGAATTCAAACATTTAGTTTCCAAAAATCTAGTTATAAACCAAATGATACTAGAAATTCATTATTTCCACTTGTCCAACATGCTGAAGGTGTACTTGTCCTTGTTGATTCTATCTACAAAGAATGTAGTGTGGTAGCATTCACAGCGCTGAATGTTCTTTCAGTCAAAACCGACTAAAACAAAAGATGAAAAACAGAGAAAGAAAAAAAACCAAAAAAACAATTTTAGTGTGTGTGCTGTATCGCTATGCTCCAGTCAAAAACAGGTCACAATTTCCCACTTCGCCAACACTTCAATTACACATGCTGTAAAATCTAATGACTGTAATTCTCATTAGTGTGATAACTGTGAGCATGAGTGAATGTTTTGTTGGTGTTAAGCCCAGTACAGACTGAACAAAATGCAGAGCTGTGTGTGAGCCGTGCCCTAAAAGAACCACTGTTGGGAAGGAAAACTCATCTATTTCTAAAAATCTATACTAGAACTGGAGAAGTCTCTTGGATGAGAGGTGAAACGTCTTCAAGAAACTGAAACACGTCCAGTTGCATACGAAACAGCACTCAGAAGTTCCATGACCTGGGTGACTGAGAACCCTTCATCAACTTAAAATCTATATTACATTTTATTCGAACATGTTAACTCTTGCACCGCGTCTTTCTTTATCTCGGATTCCCTTTTCCTCATTCCTCATTTCAGTCGTGTGATTTTTCTACTGTACATTTTGTACGAGCATCATTAGAGGGAGCCTGAGAGCACGAATGTCGCTGCCAGCGACTGCTTCTGTAAGGAACTGAAACAAAGGAACTGTAAGGAACTAAAAGATTTGCATGCTTGGCGACTCGCGAGTTAAAGCCACCATAGTAACCCCGAAGGTCACAGTGACAGAAATGCCGTTGCCTCAGTTCCTGCAGCAGCTGTATGTCCTGCAGAAGTTCACTCCAGCTACAGTGACTATAATGGAAAGATCACCGGTTCAAAGTGTACATCCTGGTGACATGTAGAAGTTATGTACGCATGTAATCCATCTGCGCCGTTGAGGGGATAAATCAAGTTTCAGGCCCTCGGGCGAGACAGCCAATATTGTGTAACGTCAGCTCAGTTTGTGCTAAAAACTGCACAGCCTGTAAGAAGTAGAAACATTTTTTTTATGAGGGCTCCTTGCTTCTTTTACAAGATTAGGACAATGAATGACACAACCCTTGTTCTTTTGCTGTAATTATGCACGAGTATGGCTCTGCTCAAGGAGTTGGACACAATGGGCCTCACAGCAGATGCAGTGCAGGGGGGGGCGGTGGGCGTACACATGTGTGCATGTTTTCTTTCTCTTCATTCTCTGGCGGAGATGCACACAATGAACACTATTCTCTGGCTCCATGATTTGAACGAATTCAGAAGAGTTGACAGAGGCACGCACTGTTTGGATCGTCTGTTTGTGTGCCTTTCCCTCCCATGAACAAGGCTTCTACATGAACGGGTGGCGTGCTTTATGTTCAGTATGTGGCAGACTTAACAGCAAGAAAACTATATGGAGAAGGTGCAGCGTTGACGCCATGTGCTCGAGCCAGAAAGTATTTCTAACTGATCCAGGAAAAAGGGGGTGTGGCACGCTGAAAGAGAGTGGGCCACTCACCCTCTCCCTCTCTGCTTTGATGGAGTGGTTGCATAATGTATCCCACCATCCAACCAATAGGTACAGATACAATCATCTCCCTGAGCCGTCGTGCACGTGCACGAGTGTTAGTTGGGGGGGGGGGTGTTTCTGTCTCTCCACGCCCCCCATCCTTCATCCCTGTGCTCCCATAGGTCCGGTTCAAAGGTAACAGAGGGACCGGGGACTCTATAAAGATCCAGACGGTCCACGCTGACATTCTGCTCTTTGCATTTCTTCGGTTCTGACTTGTTTATCCCACCAGCACACATCAAAATGCCCAGCAAGAGGAAGAAGAACAAGCGTCGCATGAGGAGGGTGGTAAGTGGTGGCAGGCGCTCTCTTTCTTTCCTTCCCCCTAGGTTTTTGTTTTGTTTTTGTTTGTTTTTTAATTCTCAGCACGATCTTATCCGAGGTCTCTCGAACTTGATATAGAATGTGACAATGGCAATGTTGATAAACGACTTTTGTTGCCAGTTATGATATTCTTTCAATTTTTTTCCCCGCAAAATTTCAAAACCCTATGGCGGTGTTCGCGGATGCTGTTGAGTAAAAATACAAGTGCGTAGTGCTGATGATGAGTGCGCGCGTATGACCGAATTGCACTTCTAAAGGAGCGCTTTAATCAAATATACAATCATAACATAAAAGATATAAACCACACGAAGTTTGTATTCTTATTTGTACGTCCGGTTGTGTTAATTCTCCTCACTGGAATCATTATTTATATTACACATTCGCTTTGTTGTCTCCTTTCCTGCGACGCACTCATCTCCGAAGTGCGCTCCGTGCGTAAAACCCACGCAAAAGATGAAAGTTGTGCCAAAAATACCCTTACCAAACGAACAGAATTAATTTCAATAACACGACAGTAAAGATGCATTTTCTGCACAAGAGGCAAAGAAATTATTTGGCTTTGCTCCCGCGCTCCACGTGCGCTCTGCGTGAAATGGTTAAGTCCTGGTTCAGCCATACATATCTGTGCTTTATTATCATTAAACGTGGAAAAATGCCACGTTCACTATACTTACTGAAACAGTAATTCTATACGTTGAAACAGTGACGTTGATCTGATGACTGGCATATTTGACTCCGGTCCCGCCCCTCTCCTCTCTTAGGTAACTGGGAGAAATTTAACTTCTGAACATTGAGTGCCCAAAGAGCAGGAGTGGGTGTGACAGAGATGGGGAGGGGTCTACAAAGACTGAGAAAGTAACACTGGAGTTCCAATGTCTCAGGGGGCAGAGGTTACTCCACCACCAAACTCTCTCCTCAATCAGTGTTTATTGTAAGAAGCGATTCATGCTCTATTAACTTATTTCAACTTAAAAATCATCTCTTGCTTCCTCACCATTAAAGGCTCAGTCCTCTGGCTCTGGGCAGACTTCTCAGTATGGAGCTTGTGTCTCAGGCACCCCCCTCCCTCCTCCTTCTTAAGCCTGTCCGCCTGGCCGGTCCAGGACTCCACGCCACACAACTGTATTTGGTAGTGTGTGCACAAGAGGAATGTCTTGCCTTAGTTTTGCCAGATTGGAGTCTGCTCAGTCTCTCCGATTCTCTCTCTGGCAGTGACACTTAGATAAAAAATGGCCCCCAAAATGACTTCCAGCTCTGCGTTATCACTGGTCCCCTCAGAGATATCAGAGCACAGGAAGGGAAGGAGCTTCCAGGCATCTAAAGGAGTCAAGCTTATCTATGGCCACACATGCCTTTGTATTTAAGAGCCCCCACTTTGACTAAAAGTGTTCCTCTCCAATTAACAACTTAGGTTAATTTACTTTTTTATTTGAGTCTGTGGTAGTGAGGTTTGTATTTCTAGACAGCGGGCTATCTCGAGGCAAAGGGAGGGGTTGTTTTGACGGTGGCTAGGTGGACAGGCACAGACACATGAACTTACACACACATGCCACATCGGCTTACAGCATCGGCCTCGGATGCCTAACTGGCTGTCAGCCTAACAAAAGCATTTTCGGCGAGTGATTGTAACCTGATTATAACCTGATTATGATGTGATTAGGCCCACTGTCTGGCCCCCTGGGCATCCAGCGGTGCTGCTGACTCGCACGGTTTCCATTCCCGCTTCACCAGACCTGTCAGGACTGCTCTGATTCAACTAATTAGCTCCCATTATCTAACTAGCTTTTCTGGGCCCACTCCCAGTAACCCCTCCCGCGAGTGGTCTGCACTCCCAAAACCTCCCATCAAAGCCCTGGGGGGGTTTTGTCCTGAGCTGAAAAACATGTTGGATCGGGCAGGGATGGCATGTCCGGTATTCCTGCAGACAGAAATGTGCGAGGACGAAGCCCAGACTGACAACAACATCAGTTTCAGAACGCCATGAGGGCATCAGTGGCATTTATACCCCTAAACTTCTTTTTGTGTCTGGGTTTTTTTGTATTACATAGTAATAGTGTTTTTTCACAATAATAATATAATATCAATATCTCACCAGTTTACTCCACATACATAAAACTGAGCTAATATCATTTTCCGCAACAGAATGAGCCATTAGCTGTAAGATTAATGCATGCAAAGAAACTTAAAAAGTCATATCACTGACCCAGTCTATTTTGTGCATTTTCCTTTTAACAGCAGGCGCAGAGGAGGGCGCTTGAAGAGCAGCATGCAGCCAACCCACCAGTCAAAGCAAGCCCCGGGATCGCAGCGAGTGCGCCCCCTGCAGCAACCCCAAAGAAAGGTGCTAAAGTGCCAGCACCAGTTCCAGTAAAGATCCCAGAGGCCATTCCCGTCACTGTCCCCATCGTGGAGGCCCCCGTTGTGGAGGCCCCCATTGTGGAGATCCTTGAAGTAGAACTCAAACCAGTTATTCAAGAACCCGTCGCAGAGCCCGTCCCAGTCGAGGTAGAGACACCAGAGCCCGAGGCTGTGGTGTTGGAACAGACTCCAGCAGAAGTCCAGGTTGAAGTCGCGGCACCGGTCACCGAAGAAGTGCCGGTCGTTGAGACTCCACCAGCGGAGCCCGCTGTAGTTGAAGCTGAGATTGTAGAGGAGGCCGAACCTATCATTCCCGAAACAGAACCAGAAACTGAGGTAAGATTGTTTAAGAGCATCATCACTAATGGGTTTCTTCTAGACCAACCTTCTAAACCAACATATCAGTCTAAGGTTCCTCTGTAGGCCTGGTGTGATGGCTCCTCAAAGGCCGTTCACTTTGAGTGTAGATTTTAAAATGGGTCATATTGTGTAATAAGGCATGTTCATCAAAACTGAAGCAACCAGATCTTAGAAACGTGTTGTTTGATTCTTTGGTGAAGACTGCCCACCAAGATGGTTCCTTCTTGTTGCAATCAGTTGCACATGGTTCGCCATGTGCCTTCATAAAAACTGCATGCAGTTGCTGGGGAAGGGTATGTATTTGCCAGGTTAGACGCTTGTTATGTGTTAATGTCCTGACTAAGAAACAGTCTTTAGTAGGCTCCATTTATGCATATGGTTACAGGCTGTTTCTATATGTAGTATGTATATGTTGGTTTTGGTTTTTTGGATGACCAGATTAGATTCTGTTTGGTCAAATGGTATGTGCTGTGTGTCTGTGTCCTTATGGGAGAAGGGAGGCAGGTTTGGTGGGGGGGTGGGCGACTGAGGGAACAACGTGTTCCATTTAGCAAAGAGGTGCAGAGTGGGAGAGATTGTAGGCTCCATCTGCGAGAGATGTCACTATTACAGCATCCCTTACTGTCTGTGTTAATGAATAGGTTTTCTTTCGAATTTAATGTTTTTGTTGGTGAGAAAAACATGGAGTTTGCCCTCTTAACATGTAGTCATCACCTTGTTTTCATTTTATCATTGTTCTCAAGGAATAGATCCCCACATGTAAAATGCTATTTTGGATTATTATTATGAAGTTCGTGAATGGGATGAAAAAGCTTGCTGTTTGACTTCTGCTGTAGCTCTAGAAATGCATCGCTTTCGGCCATTTATTTTAGCAAAGCCGTAACTCTTACTGGATTTTGCCTGAAAAAAGCTGTTTATCAAAGAAAAATCAAGAAAAGTCACTGAATACTAATTGTATCACCTTCCAAATCTATACATTTCCTTTCATCTCTGCTGTCATGAAGTAAACATGTGCCCATTTGGGAACAGAACGTTCTGTTTCCGCTTGTAGATGTGCAAAGGAACACACAAAGCCGCACACAGCACATGCATGTACTTCTGTGTGCCTTGACTCACCACTCATGCACCCGCACACACACACACACACATACGCGCACACACGCACTAGATTTACGGTCTTTGCCTTGCGACTGAGTCACATCCACATTTGGTGCACATGTGTGTGCCCACATGTGTGTTGGCGTGCGTGTGATTGTGTGAAGGTTCCCTGTTGATGGTTGTAGGCGATTAATCCTCGGGCCATCACGTCCAGGTTCCCCCCCAACCCCACGTGTCCCCACCTTCATCCCTCCCTCCCACCAACCGACCGACTCCCTTTTTCCTCCCCCTCTTGCCTTGCTTCTTCTCCGCTCCTTCTCACTCACAGACGGGCCAGATTCAACTCAGACGCGCACAGACACTCCGAAATTTAGTCATTCCTGGATATCACTGCACACACATACAGTAGGAAGCTAAATAAATGGTGCAAGTAACATTTTACTTGCTTTGTTTTATGAACTTTTCTCAGATTTGACTTTGCTCACAGACAACTCGAGGCCACAGTCCTGCAAGAAAGTGTTGGCTTATCATTCGGTCAGTTGGTCTATAGGTGAAAGGGCAGGTAGAGAAATGGGGCTCATATTCAGCTGGCTTTGGGACCAGAGAGAGGCGGCCCCGCCGCTTCTGGGTGTCACCACGGAGACTCAGGTGAGTGCGAACCCACCACCCGATCCACCCGGACCTGCTGAGTGTGTTTCATTTTTCTGTGGCCGGAGGCAACAGTGGGTGTGGCTCCTGCCGTGGCTGAACATTTTGTACCAGCCTGCTCCCTCGGTGCTCCTGCAGGCCTCCACTCCTCCCCCATTCAGTCCCTCACCCCTCTTTTCCCCTGTAAATTCACTCTCCCTCATCATCCCTCCTTTCCCTCCCACCAGTTGTTCCTCTCCTTCGCCCTCCCTCCCTCTTGCACTTCTCCCTCCTTCTCTCCTCTCCTCTTGTCTTATGGCGACCTATAGGCTCTCCTCAGCACGTGCACTCATTCACCCGTGTGTCCCCCTTTTTATCACGGGAGGAGAAGGTGGAATATTGAGTTGCTTGGAGTTTGAGGGGGGTATGTGCGTCTGCCTGTAGAAGTGTGTGTCTGTGTGTAGTTGTGTAGTTTAGCCTTTGGTATTTGATGCTCTGAGAAGGAGCTTACAGGCAGCTGCCACAACCTTTTTAAAGGATGTGACAGGGTTTCTAGTTGAGTGATGACTCGAAGGTGCGTTCACTGTCAGTTTGTTGACAGTGAATATGTTAATTACAGCATGCTTACAAATGATTAGTAAGCACATTTGCTGTTTAAAATTTGACCCAAGAGAGAAAATAGGGGGTGACAAAGAGGTGTACGGTGACCCTTTTAACGTTTTTTCGGACTAGGTTGGAAAAATGATCACCTCATGGCAAAGCACGTGAGGGGACCCGGCCCCCCTCAAACACTCCACGCACATGTATGTGCACATGCAGTCGCTTCCCCTCCCTCCCACTTTTGCAGACAACTTTTATGGGTTTGCTTTCGGGGGCACTGTAGGGCTTTGTTAGCTGAGCCATACATTTTTTTGCTCCCTTTCCGGTTTTAAATGTTTCCTTTGCATCTGTGACGACTCTGCTTAAACACTTTTCATCAAATGATTTAACAAAGCCTTTGTTAAGAAAAAAGACTTTTTCTTTATTTTTTAGTTGTCTTGGTTGGAAGAAAGGAATAATTGGATTGCAGGTACATTATGTCCTCAATGGATTAAAAAGTGACTGATCCTAGAGCCGCTCTGATTTGACTGGAATGTGCCTTTTCATCGGACTCGTAGCGAAAGATCTGTGCGCAGATCAGTTTGGTACACAGTGTTCTGATGCTGGGACAGAGTGGAGGGGGTGTGTATACTTTATGTACATTTAAGTGCACACGTGTCGGTGTGGGCTTTCCTGTTAAGCAAAGGAAGCCCTATAGTCCAACTCCCTCCTTCTCTCTCCCCCTCATACTATACTGTCCCCCCAGGGCTATATAACCGGAGTATATATTTACCCTTCTCCGCCATATGTGCATTTCTGCCCACTTGGCTTTTGTTCAGAGGCTGTTAAAATCCAGGAGGAACCGGATTCCTCACCACCCATTAGAGCAACACACAGAGAAGGAGGTGGAGCTGGTCCAGAAGCTTTGAGCTTTGTAATCAGCATTTAGACCCTTTTTTGACCCTATTTTCTTACTACTGTACAAAGACGGAATTTGGGGATTTAGGTGAATGAACGACTAGCAGTAGCAGCCTGTATGTGCCAGACTTGTCCTACATCGAAGACAGCCTGGTACAAGACAAGTATAAATAATTTACTGTCCGTCTTTGAGGTTTTGCAATATTTATGTGCTGCTCCATGTGATTGCCAGTTTGGCTCAATTCACTTGGACGGATGCACAGCGGGTGCTGCCGCCAGTGGTCGTTTAGGCTACTGCTAGTAAATCAGTGGCGGGGAAGATATGGTCACGTCTGTCGTGTTTTTATTCATAATGAGTAATGCTGATGCTATTGAGAATTAAATAGTGATGCAAAAATGTCATAAAAGACGTTGGAGCTTGTGCAGGTTTTTAGAGTCAGGACCTTGGGACAAAGGTGGTTTAATGAGGCGAATAATTACATTTTCTAAATCAGAGCTGTCGTGTAGAAAAGGGGGGTGAGAGGTGGGTGTACCGGCCTCCAGTTATGCAATTGGTTGTCGAATTCCTGTAGGATGTATAATTTTCCTCCCCCTCCTCCCAGGCTACAGCTACGCTCACACGCAAAGCGCACTCTAAGAGTCTTTTTTGGATGCCTTGAACTGGCTCAGGCGTTCACTGGCTTTTTCCTGTTAAATGCCTCGGGGCTGTCACAGCTACAGCTTGACTGATGATTCGTTGAGAGGAAGATCAGTTTGCTGTGGGCACATTTTTGGACCGGTATGTTTGTGCCGCTCCCAAAGCGCAACCTCTTAAAAGAATAAAACAGGATGATAGCGTCAGCAAAAGCAAGAGGCGAACATTTTTAATGGCCCGTAAACGCTTGTTAATGTATCCCTGGATTTTTAATAACATGTACTCTCTGCCCGCTCGGCTCTATTTTATTAGATTTCGTATACGTTGATCTTCCTGATTGTTTTGCAGACTCGTCCATAAACTCTCTCTTTTTCTCTCCGTAGGTCATACCCCCAGCTGAGGCTCCAGTGGAGGCTCTTGCTGAGATTGAGGTAACCAACTTCTTTTTCATTTTTACACACACACAAACACACACACACACACACACACACACACACACACACACACACACACACACACACACACACACACACACGCAGACACACACACACACACACACACACACACACACACACACAAACTTGCCAAAACACACACACTTGAACCCCTTCTCTGGGCCCCTAACCTCCACTTGCCCAGGCAGCATATCTTCATGGTATAAGCCAGAGGCAGATTACACAGGTGTGAACGGGTATGAGAATAACTCACCGTGACACACTACAAGTGAAACTTGCTTTGATTTTTGAGCAGCCTATCACAGAGGCATGTTTACATGTCTTGTCAGCAGAAGCTTGCAGGGCAGTGTCGTAGCTGGCTTGAGCTGTCAGAGGAAATTAATTCAAACACGACTCACTCTGCTGTCACAGAAACCTGTGTTGCAGCAACGCGAGTTTCCCAAGTTTTCATCTGATTGATTAGCTGCCATTCAGGCCAACCATGCAACCCTTGAGTAAAGCACAAAACAGTGCATTCATTGAGTGCGAAACTCTGCCCGTAAGGTAACACATTGCAGTCTAAGTGGTGATTTTTGCAAATAGGTCTCACCAGAGCAGCTGTGCATTTCATGAAAACACAGCAACTCACAGTTTCCACCCATGTTTTCTAAGTTTATAGCAGCAGTAACTGAACAAAAGACAAATCTTTTCAGTTAAAAAGTTTGTGTGACAAAAGCTTCACACCTTATAAACAACCACACTTCGCCTCAGGTCTTTTTCTCTTGTGCAACACGGTACTGCTCACCTACTGGGAAAAAAAAAAACTCCCATGAAACACAAATGTCGGGTTCAGGCGCTTCATGGATTCTTAAGGGCTAAAACATTTTTTTAACAACTTTATCAGATCAAATCACATAAAGGCTCTCATTGATGTTTATTACTGTCCAGATGAAGAGTGAAAACAAATGAAAATTGCAGTTAAAAACGACAATCAGTCGATCAGTTTGTTCATTTGCTTACGTGTGTCTTTTATGTCTCATTCTCCAGATTCAGACAGAGGAGACAGCAGTCACAGCAGTCACAACCACAGAGACACAACAGGTAAGACTCTTCCCAGTGACAGCATGGTTTGACATTATAGTCGTATCATCAGTAAATATCATCTACATTTGACATTAGTCTGAATCATAAGCTCAGCCAGTAAGAAAAACTTGGTTGATTCATTCACTGGATGTTTCGTTGTTCACATCGTACCTTTGTTGCATGCTGCATGGTTTGTTAATGTGTGCCGTGTTGATTTTGCATGTGCAGACACAAAATGTCTGTGAGCCAGAGACTGAAGTGGAGGCTGAGGCCTTGGCAGAGGAAGACACGGTCATCGAGGCTGAGGCGGAAGTCGCCATTACAGAAGAACCAGAGGTAGAGGCAGAGGCGCCTGAAGCAGAAGTTGCTGCAGAAGTCGCTGCAGAGGAGACAGTTATGGAAACGGTGGTGGAATTGGTGGAACAGGCTGTCACAGAGGCACCCCAGGCAGAACAGGTGACTGAAGTCAGCCCTGCAGCTCCAGAAGAGGATGACGCTGAAGTCGAAGTGCTGTCTGAAGAACAAGCACCTGAAGTCCCCGCTGAGCCAATTATGATGACAGAGGTGCAACATTGATACAAAACTTTCCTCTTCTCTCTGCAACACTCTTTTTTTTATCTTCTTCCAAGGACACAAAGTGATACAGACATGCATTACTGACTTTTGTCGTTTCCAAGTGTTATTTTGTGATCGTCTCTTGCATGTTGTGTGCAGCATGTGGTGTGGAACAGTTGATGTCGTTGTAGTTTATCATTTACCTTCATTCAGGAGTCTCTCTGCAAATGTTTGTCTCAATATTAAGAAAAGGAGAAAAATGTTTTCCTTCTCTTCTTAATAGCTCACAGCTCAAAAGAGTGATTTATATTTCTTTGGTTAGGCTATCAGGCAAAAAGTAGTGCTTCCTCAATGGCTATTTTGTTTATATAACTGCAGCGAATACTAATAACTCACCGTGTCCTGCTCTTTGTTTTGTGCACTCCAGGATGCTCCTGTCCAATCTGTGGAAATCCCAGAGGTATGTACTCCATATGGTCGCTTGGGCACATTTTAAGTATTCGCTTTGGATAAATAGGTTTATCTTTGGTATAAACAGTACAACTACAAAAGTAGAAAGTGTACATCTGCATGTGTTGACGTGGCACTATCTGTTGTCTCGACCAGCTGCCAGTCACCATCCCTGAGGCTGTGGTCGAAGAGGCTGAAGCCCCCGTAACCGCAATGGAAGAGGTAAATCCTATTTGTTGTGTGACAGTTTTAGATTCTAGGCGAGTGTATAGGTCATACTATTAATAAATCGAACTAATTTTCTCCCGGGATGCTCTCTAATTAGTTCCACATATTCACTCATCCTACGTAGTGTGTGCGCTGGTACGTCACAAAATCTTACGATGTCCTCCTTTTTGTCTCCTCTCTCCAGACCCCTGCCACACAGGCAATCGCTGACAGCCTGGTCGACGACTTCGTTGTCACAGAATCAGCCTCAGCAGTGGAGGTCGCCATCGCGGAGTCTGCTGCCGTCGAGCCGGTGAGAACGACACGAGGAACGAATCATACACGCAGACTCCCATTTGCTACGGTTAATAAGCAACATCTTTTAAGTCCCGAGGAAACTGGCATATTATTTACATCCTGCCTCGGAAAAGTTCCAGCGAACTTGAGCAGTTTTCTGAGAGGCCTGTGGCCACCAGGGCCACAAAACACTATCATTCAAAAGACAATGTAAAACATTGTGCACATCTCTTAATATTTGTATATGCCATGTTTGTTGCACACATTCTTTTCGTACAAATTCTCATGCTCTCTCTTCTCGCTATATTTAGGAAATTGTGGAAATTGTGGAAGTGACTGACCAGTCAGAATGTGTGGACGTGGCGCCCGCTGAGCCTGAGCCCGCTCCTGTTCTTGCCCCTGCAGAGGAAATGATCATCGTGAGTTACAGGCTTTTAGCATTTCAACATGAACATAAACATTTTGTTATCGCTCGACTCTCTCTTTTCTGTTTTGAGTTATCTAGACTAACCTCCCCTCTCTTTTCCTTTCCTTTCCAGGATGCCGCTGCTGAGCAGACATGTCTTGATGTGCTGTCAGAAGAGCCTAAGCCAGAAATCTGTGACATGTCGTGTCAGATGCAGCTCGCCGTGGAGTCCGTGGAAACGTCGGTAGAGGCGACGCTGAATGGGCACATTGTTCCAGAGGTCTCCATCGAGGGCTAGATACACGTCTAACAACTTGGAAGACCTTTTTTGTCTTTGTAAGTTTCTCACAATATTGAATCAGTCCTTTATCACATAGATCTGATCTCAGTTCTTACATTTTATTTGACACAACTTCCAGCGGCCACTAACCAGGCCCCTGTGTCTTCTTCATATTCTCTTTCAGATTCCCCTTTGGTCATTTGGCGGACTCAAAGCTTTAAAGGGAGTCAACCAGTCGACGTTTTTTTATTTTTCAGGGCTTACGACAGAACCGCCAGGAAATTGAAGGGACATCCACACTCTGAAGTGCCTTTCCTGCCCTTGTTCCTGTCAAAAACTCCAAACCAGATGTCAACATGCCAAAAACGGCTGCATTCAAGGCAGCGCGACAGACTGTTGTCATAAGTGTGCAGAAATGGAAACATTACGAGTCCTTTTTCTGTATTTCTCCCCGAAAAGCATGTTCAGTGAATTTGGAAGCAGAGGTGCTAAAGAGATGGAGATAAAGCGAGATCGACGGCAGCGCCTGATGATTCTCTGTATGTTCCTATCTCTCCAGAACCACTGCTTCCACGCTGCATACACTCAATGCATGTGAATACTGTAGCAGTGAATGTTGCTATAGTTTGCACTTGAGCCTATTTCATATGGGTGGGAGGGACAACTTGTTCTGTTGTTTTATCTGTCTCACATTTCAAAACCACAGATTTAGCCCTTTTTACTCTCAAGGAGACACGTGTACAAACTTCCTCCCCTTTGCCTTAATTTCTGTCCCCTTCTCTGTTCTTCTCTCTGCCTCAATGGAGCCTGGACAGAGTATAAGGGGGCGACTGAGAGGTCATTTTCTGTTTCCTTCTTTTTTTTTTCTCACTTTCTCCTTTTTTAATTCATTTTGTATAGACTGTATGATGTGCTACAGTTTTGTGTTCAAAGTCGGTGCTCTGGAAGGGGACATGTAATGTGATCTGGTTGTGTGGATCGCTGTTGGGCTGATCGATCCACCTTTGAAATAAAGCTGTAACTCATCGTGATAAACGAGGACTTGTTGTCTTTCTTTGGACCGTTTAACTCATAAAATACACTGACAGGAGGAGAGATACTGTATTCTTACAGTTCATCTTCCAGGTCAGGTTGGTACTGGCAATGACTTAACATTTTGACAGCCTTAAAAGATGAAACATCTTTATTATTAAAAGACTTCACCCTGTGGTTTGTTGCACAACTGCAACACTGTAGTAAGAAAATAATAAAATGGCTTTTAAATTTTAGATTTAGTCTGACAAACAATTACACTGTTTATGATAACATTACAAAATCTTAACCCAAAACTAATTTATAAACCAAGCAGTTAACACAAAACTTAACCCAGTTTGTCTTTTATTATTATTATTTTGAAATTTCTACTCAATAAAAAGAGACATGGGTATAGAATTGGACTTGTTACTGAATTACCCATTACATTTTTTACGGAGTAAACTAAATCGCAGAAAATGCCGATTTGGATGAAATGTTCTTTTAATCCGGAATATTGTCTGCCGGGTCAGATGTACTTTAATTTTGAAATTTCTTATCATTAATAAAAGGTACACGAGTAATTTACTCGCACTGATTTAAAATAAACGTTTTGTAATTTTTGTAAGTACTGTCAATACTATTCAGATTAAACTGTCGGTATCACCCACCTGACTTGGTTGTGTCGCTTACAAATAATCCTTTTTTTTTTAAATCCTTAATCATCTAAATAATTTATACTTTCTGGTCACAAAAAAAAACTATCACACCTTTACTGGGATGAGATTCATAACTTTGATATTCAGTACCAAAGTACACCGACTGCAAAGTTTCTAGCATTGAGAGGTAACTGTTCGTGAAGCTTTCGAATAAAGACAACGAAGCAGATCAAAATGTTTTTAATTATTTGTTTTTGCACTGAAATCTACATTCATATTAGTATGATGTAATTTGGTACAGTAAACACTGTCGATGTGTAGTCTTTTTTTTTAACCCTTCCTCTTTATACTATGATCATACTGTCAACGAGAGTTTCAACTGAATATCAAGCATCAGTTTATTTATTCATCTTTTCTTTACTTAGGTTTACTGGCCCCTCGTCTTCGAATTTTAACAAAATGTCAAAATGCAGAGCAGAAGCACCAAACTCTGCTGTGCCTTCAGAGGGAAACAAAAAATTAACAACGAAAAAGACAGACTGAACAGACAAATGATAAACACATACCGCTTAACAACAAAGAGGATATATATTTGTAAAAGCACATTCGTATTAATAATAATGCTTTGGAATGAAAACGGCAACAGAGAGGCTCACTGTGTTCAACCAACAACGGTCCCATTTGCACTCAGCACATTCCACTTATATATTATCTGAATTTTTTTTTTTGTTGTGTGCCATTAATATGCATGAATACATGTTATTACAACCCATAACCCTTCCCCAGAAAAAAAAAAACATCATAATAATAAATAAGAAAACAGGTGATTTGATTGGTCCATGAGGTAAAATGTGAAAAAAAGAGCAAAAGAAAGTTGGAAAGATTTTTTGAAAAGACAAACATCAAAAAAAGGGTTGCAGAAAGAAATTAAATTAAGAAAGAAAAGATTGTGACTGCAGATAAGAAAGCATGAAGTCTAAAAGGATTTCATTATCTTTTACACACACTCAAACACACACACACACACACACACACACACACACACACACACACACACACACACACTCACTCACTCACTCACTCACTCACTCACTCACTCACTCACTCACACTCAAACACACACACATTCACACGCAGTCAGGCATGAAGCTCAATAACAAACCAATCTGCCCAGGCTGTAATCTTAACAAAGCCACTTGATGGGTGATAATATTTCTATATTTACAATGAAGTGATGAAAAATGCTCCGAATTAACCCAAAAAATACACGAAAAGCATAAAACCAAGAGCAACCAGATTAAATCACCATATTCTCTTTTCATTCCTTCACTTTTTGATCTCCTCCTATGCACCGACAGTAAAAAAAAAAAAGTCCTCTTAACTGGCGGCGCTGGAAGAGGGTGGGGCTTACAGAGACAAAGGGAGGGCTTAATAATGACATTGACGATGGAGATGTGTGAGCACTGGCGAGGCATGTTGTATGCCTCTCAGCGTCATCATGCAGGTAGACTCTTCTCTGTTTTTGCTACAAGAAAAAGAGCACTTCAATACAGAGTCCGCCCCCTCCCTGCCCATTTTGGACTACCCTGGTTTTTGAAATCCAACACACCTTCCCTCTGGCTCTTTAGAGGTCCTGGTGTGGGAGAGCATGCAGTAAGCTACACAGTACAGCCTGAGTGGGTGGAATTTAAAGAGCACTTCAAAAAGAAAACAACAACAACAGACCGCCCGCTCTAGGTTTTATACGGGGCTCCATTTTGTTGGAAGTTTAAGATGCAGGTCTTAACACCAATCTGAGGAGTGTGTGTATGAAGCAGTAACTGTGATGGTAGAAGCAGCACTAGTAGTGTTCAGCAGGCAATAGTTTTGTCTTTCTGAAGAGGAAATGGCTCAAGAGCAAACCGAGTGCTGACCCCGAAAATGTGCAGCAGTGGCACTTCAAAGTATTAATGGGCATTATCAACCGATCTATCTTGTTTTAAAACCCTAGGGAAGTTTTAATCCTGCTTCTATTAGAGGCAGGATAGGAGGTTTTTTCCTTTTCTATCCATTGGCCACTGTGGCTGATATGTTCCGAGATTCATCAGCAATGGTGGTGATTTTTTTTGTTGTTGAGGCAACTAAGTTTTAAAAACATTCAAATGTTCTGCTTACATCCATATTGGCTGGCATGCTGAACAATTTAAAGCCATGTTCATTTTTTGAACAGTTCAATGACTGGCTGTTGTTGAAAATTGATTAAGCTTATTAGCCACAGACAAAGTTTCCGACAATTTTATGAGTGTTGGGTCTTTTTATCTGGACACCACTGTCATGATAATCAGCTTGGTCTTCTTAAAAGTCTTTGTATTATCTCATTTCTTTTCCATGTTCTCTTCTCCATGTGATTGTCACCCATTCCTCCCTCCTGTTGTTTGCAGCACCACTCAGGCAGTCGTACAGGTAGGCAGTGAGTTTAAGAACTAGCACAATCTATTTATCTAACTGGCTCTTCAGGAACCAGCGAGGAAACTTTTCAGTACAGCCAGACTTGAGGCAAACTGTCTTTTTTCCTCGGCTGTAGAAACAGAAGAAAGTAAAGACGGACGAGGGGAGTGAAGGGAATGGTAGAGAGGACACCTCTCAGAGGCTCTGCGCCCCCTAAGGCCCAATGTGGGCTCAGTCCTGTCCAATCTGGCCCAGTCTAAGCCGCGTTTGGTTAGGCCAAATCCAGTCCGGTCTGGTCTGGTCTGGTCTGGTCTAGCTGGGATCCAGACCAAGGTTTTAGAAGAGTGCTTTGGATCCCTGGTTCTCGAACTCTGACCAGGCATCATTCAGTTCCATGAAGATCATCTTAGCGTATTGTTCATAAGGCTTTCCTGATGCCTGCACAGAGAGAGACAGAGAGAGAGAGAGAGATATCAGGCGCACATTTATGAATGAGTAAAAAATAGATACAGATTGTCATTGTCTCGTAAGTTTCTATTTCTGACTTCGCTAAATGCAGTATCAGTATGATATACTGTACCTTATCTGGATGGACAATCAGCGCAGCCTTCCTGTAGTACTTCTTCACCTGATCGGGTGTCACCAGGTCAGCCATGCTCACGGGCTTCCAGCGGGTTTCACCCTCCCACAGCACTGTATTCAGAGTTGACAGCAGAGCTCGTATGTTTCGCTCCTTCCCTTCAATCCAGTCCAAGATCTTCAGCATGACGATAAAACAAAACTTATTACAAACTTTATTACTTTAAGCATGGATAAAGGCACAAACACTGAGCAGCACTTTGAGGCTACTATGCATATGGTCTAGCAGAGATCCAGACCAGGTTATGTATTAATTTGCTACCTGTAATTTAAGTGGATCGATCTCTCTAGTGATCTCCTGTCTCCTCATTTCAGCAATGGTCCTTGGTCCACTCCTATCAGGCCTAGAGCCAAAACCTTGAGTCTCCAGCAGGTCCTCAAAATCATCCTGCTTCACCTTCGGCTTTGGGCCTGCATTGCAACACAGCACGGAGAAATTTATTTATACATTTTGTTTGGAGAAATCCGTTGATTCTATTTTCAGAAGCCTGTGAATTCTGGTGCTTATTACAAATCACATTTGTTTATTTCTATAAGCGAAAATTAAAACTCCTATTACCAAATCCAGGACCACGGACTCCTCTATCCTCTCTCCCACCAATGACACTAGAAAAGTTGAGGTTGTAGTTGGGTTTGTTGGGCTGTGCGCCTGCAGGCTGAGACGCTGAAGATGCTTTGGGTGTAGACCCAGACATCCATGGTTTGTTCTGGGCAGAGGTGGGTCTTCCAGACTGCCAGGGCTGGGCTTGAGGCTTAGCAGAGGAGGGAGGCGGCTTTGTGCTAAAAGAAGGCCCTGAGGAACCTGCAAAAAAACAACATAGAAACGATAGTTACTTATTAGAGATAAATCTACAAGCTTGTTATTTCATAAGTTATTTTTTTTTCTTTTCTTCAAGGTACCATTACAAGCCGTTGGATGTTTGCCCCCACCCCATACCTGGTAAATTGGATCCCAGGTTTCCAAGGTCGGCAAAAGGATCAAAGGTCTGAGACTTGGCCTTCGACATAGATGACACACCAGAAGCTAGAGAAACAGTAACAATATGTGAATTAAAATCTTCTGGGTTCATAGTTTCTAAGATTTTCTAAAAAACGACAATTCAAAGTGCTCCGCAAAAGGTTCAGTCAGCCAAAAACCTCCAAACAATATTTCTCCACATACCTGTGTTGGTATAGTTTGGTTTGCTGGTGGTGGTGCTCATGCTGGCAGTGTTGCCAGCTGCCCAGCTGTCCCACCCACCCAGCAGGTCTGGTTGGCTGGCTGATGATGTCATCTTAGGGGTATCATTCACTAGCTTATCTGTTAAGACACAAACATCCAAAGTACCAACAATTATGTTTCTTTAGGATGTTACCTTCATAAGGCAGCAGAGGAACTTTTGGGACATAATCTTCAGCGATGTAATGGTAGCCAGTATACTTACTGAGGTCGAAGAGGCTCGTATTGGAAGCAGGAGTGGCGTTACTGTGAGCTGAACCGAACCCACTAGTGGCTGAACTATCAGAACCCAACAAGTTTCCAAACAGGTCCGGTCCAGAGGCCTGCCGGGACGAACCCACACTGGAGCCAACTCCAGAGCCAGACCCCATCCCAAACGGATCAAACAGGTCACCCATGGCTGGAACACAGACGCAGTGAAAAAATGTCGTAAGTATGACTGGAAACCTTTTTTAATAATAATAATAACAATACAGGCAGCACATAATAAACCTCGACTCTTACGTTTTGAGTCTGGTGTAGCCACACTGGTTGGCCCACTGAAAAACAAGTCTTCCTGCACTGCTCCTGCCTGACCACCAGGGGGAGCGAACAGGTCATTAAGGAGGTCACTGTTGCTGGATGCAGCTTTCATTCCTCCCTGGACCCCTTGATAAGGCGCAGAGGAGGAGGCTGAGGACATGGGAGGGGGTTGAGGGTCAGAGTTCAACCCCAAGAGGTCAGCTGTGTCACCAGTAGGAGTTTCCTGGGCTGAAGGAGGGGAACTCTGGGGGGAGACAGGGGACAGCAAGAAAAGACAGAAGTTAGTTGAATGAAGAAACATTTTGCATAATACAGCATTATATGACATAATCAGCCCTCCAAGACTTTCCCCACCTGGAAGTCAGCATCAAACAGCGGTTCGCTAGGGTCACGGGACAGTGGCTCCCCACCGGGGGCAGAATAAGAGTAGGACTCTCCTTCTGACTGATCACTCAGGTCCTCCTGGTCATTCAGTGATCCCATCCCTTGAATGTCTGAGGCATCCTGAGAGCCACGCACATCTACAGACAGAAGAAGAAATCTTTAGAAACAGTAAGGGGGGTGGTAAATAAAGAGGCGGGCAAATGTTTTATGGTTTGTCTTGGAGAATTAAGGTAGACAATTAACTTCTTTAGAAAGGAGAGCCAAAACCAAAACACTAAGCCTGTACTGAGCAAAATATTCATTATTTTACAGAGGAATTTTAAAGCTGAATTAACATAATAACACAAGTACAGTACCTTCCCAATCCAGTGTTTGGAAGAAGTTGTTTGCATTACTATCAGTGCTAACAGGAGATTCTGGTTCTGGTGGATTGGAGCTTTCTGGAGTCTGCGCCGGCTGGGGTGACTCAGAGTCATAAAATGCTGAGGAACCTGGTTGACGAGGCAGCTCAGGCTTACCTGTAGTTATAAAAATGTGATGTTTACTTCATGTGGACATTTTACTGCAAAAACCTAGAGAAAAACATACTTCCAATGGACTTCAGTGACGAAAATAAGACAGCTCTTGGATTTATTGGTGAACTGAGAAGGAATGCCACCCACCAAATTTGCTGAGGATCTCCTGCTGTTCATCACGAGAGGAGAAAAGGATTTTGGGGTTGAGGCCCTTGGTTTGGAAGCCCTCCCAAGGAGGCGTCTTAGTGCTGGGTCTGTCCCTGGGTTCCACCTCAATGTCCAGGTTGACCTGGAACAAGTCTGGGTACTTCTCCTGGATGTCACAGGCATCCAGGTCATACCTGACAGGAGAACAGATAGATGGGAAAAGATGAAGTTATGGATGAAGAGTTATTTTAAAAATGTCTGTTGTAGATGATCATAGGGCAATGCTTTGAGGGTCAGTGATCTTGTTTATTCAAAAATTGCGCACATACTTGGCAAATTTGACCGTGGTCGCATTTCTGGGGACAAAGCCTGTATGGAACTGGATCTGAAACATCTTCATTGATGCCATCTGAATCAATATAAACAATTTTAAATTAGCTTGTTGTCCATATTCATCATCATTTTCCTTGTATCTATTTCAAATTTGATGATCTTGAGTGTGTGCCTATACCTTGGCCTGCAGACGTCCACCCAGTGTGGATCTTGCATGATAGATCACCACCAGTACATCTCCTTGGACTGTCACATTGAGAGGGATCTCCGCTCTCCCGTCCTCCATCTTAAAGTCCCTGGAAAGAGTGAAAAGAAAATTAATAACAGAACTTTTTATCTAGGAAAAGCTAGAGGACATTCTTGTGTGTCGGTGACTTTATCAACTTACTTCATCTTGTCATACTCCTGTGATGTGGTGAGGACCCTCTCGTCTCCAACATAGACCTCGCAGAATGGCCGGCACCCATTTCGCTGCTTGTTGAACAGCGGCACGGGTGTCATGATGATGGAACTAATTAATATGGGCTTGCTGTGGGGGATGATGGGCTCTTCTGCCATCATGTCACACATATACTCTATATACCTGCAACAATCAAAAGCAAGGATTAGAGATCCCATAACAGCAAATCATAGGTCAAATCAAATAACCAACACCCTTTTCTAAACCTTATAATTTGTATGAGTGTGTTACCTCTTGTGTGAGGGTGCAATGCCAGGTGGGCAGCGTTTCATTGAGAACATGTAGACAGCAGCCTCAGCTGTAGTGAAAAGTCGACAGAAACACAGGAAGGAGCAAACTGCCACTGCTGATGCTGCCCTTCCGTCCTACCGAGAGAAAAAATGAAGGTGACATTTAAAGATGTTAAGGGCACCTAATCTTTGTTCCTTATTATCTACTTATGTCAGGACCATGACTTCTTTTCAACCCCTCAAACCAAATCAGCATGAACCAAGTCATCAGTCATCTTAGTCATCGCCCTCATACTCACCAGACAGTGTACTATACAGATGTTCCTCTGGTCTTGTTTCAGCCATAGATGCATGTTCTTGCACACACTGTAGAGACTCCGCAGGTTGGGGGCACGCCGCACTTGCCAGTTACATTCTGATACCTGCACACACATAAAAAAAGGGAAGCAACTGAAGACAACAAGAACCTTGCAACTTTAACAATAGCAAATACTGTGGCAATAATACAACTGTATTACTGTGCCAAATAGAGAAAAACACAACTGACACTATAACCACACAACCACACTATGACCCACATTGAGACAAGGGAGTTTGGTAATGTCAGCTTTGACACACATCCACCCACCAAAAAGGTACACGCACACACATGCACACACTCCATACCCTGTTGTGAAATCGTGAAGGCCTATATGATCGTTTAGAGAGGTTGTACACAGCATAGTGGCCAGCATGACGTGAATCCAGGAACAGACGGACGTCCTCGATGTTGTTCTTTATCGCCGACTCCACCCCCTCTGCTGGGAAGGACATAACTACACAAACACACACACACATACAAACATGAGAAATGTAGTTAATACATTATAGGTTAAGGGGTTATGCAGTAATAACAACAAGTTTCATGGAGGGTACAATGCCTACCTGCTATTCTGGAGGTGATGTATGAAATATCCAGGTCCCCTTTGGCATAGCTGCAACAGACATTACAAGTACACTTATAAAAGGAGTTGGTGTACAACATAGTAGGGAGAAAAAAATAAAATCACTACAACTACATTTAACCAAAAAAAAATAAAGTTTTTGAAGACTGCACAAATACAGCCACTAACAAACAGCTTTGTAAAACAAACTGGTTAAGAAACAAGAAAGCTTTGCATTAAAAGACACTGAGAGGAAGCTGGTTTTGAAACCACAAGCTACAGGATGAAGAGGTTCCTACTTGATGCCTAAATGGGCATTTCTGCTGGAGCTACCAAACAATTTTAAACAGCTCAGATGAAGCCTGCCCCACAAATCAAACTTAATAAACCCACAGTTAATTTCTCCTGTGAGTTGTCAATGTAGCACATGCATTTGCCAGATCCTTGTTGTTGCATGAGAATACACTCAGTAAGACACTTACTGTATATAGCTCCTTTGGGGTTAAATACTGTTGGCAGTTAACTGATGTAGAAAGTAGGCTACATTGGACTTTACAGCTAAATAAACCATATTTGAACAATGACAACAGCAAGAACAATTCAACATGATTCCCACTAAATATTAAGATCTTGTACACACAACTATATGTTAAGCAAAAAAAAAAAACTACGTAAATAAATAAAATAAAACTATGTATGCTGGTGACACAAACTGACAGTTTTAATCTGTATGGTGTCAGGACACACAGGTGTTTCTGGTTAGGACACAGATATAGCTGGAATTGTGATTTTAGTAAGCTGTGGAGCCAAATTAAAAAGTTTGAGCTACCATTAATTCAATTGCTTATTCATTCATTCATTCAATCAGTCATTCATATAGGCCAGTGATTCTCAATACGGGGTGCGTGTATCCCTGATGGTACTTCTGAATTTGGTGGGGGGTATAAACAAAATACTAATTTGAATCAAATAACACATCAGATTGAACACCCAAAACAAAATGTAGCAAGTGCATGAAAACATGAGAAGTTAGCAAGTGAGTAGGGACGTTAAATAGTTTGGTAAAAGCGATGTATACATTGTTGAAATAGACAGCTGAAAGTAATGGCTAAACTGTTTAAATATTTAGCGAAAAGTATTGGACATATACTTTAAAAAGTTAGCTAAAAGTAATAGATTAACATATCAAATGTTTAGCTGTGATGGACTAACACTTCCAAAGGTTAGCTAATAGTAATGGTTGAACAGTTTAAACTGTTAGCTATGGATAGAAATCTAAAAGTAATGTATAAATGGCTGAAAGCTTGAAGTAATATATACAAGACTAACAGTTACAAGAGTTAGCTAATAGGAGTGGATAAGAGTTGATTTAGTTTGCTAAAAGTAATTGAGTGGTTAGCATGAATGGTGGCATGAAGGAAGGGGTGCTTGAGTTTCTCTGACAGGGCTGCTGGGGTCATCTAAGGCTGAGAAAAAAGGTTGGGAACCACTGAAATAGGTTAAAGATGAAGATTTGACAGCTAAAAATACTTCACAAATGATACCAATGACTGGTGTAACAAAAGCAGCTAAATTAAGTTGACATTTTTAACAGACCTCTTCGTCTTTGACAAAACTTTGATAGCAGGTGTTGCAAAGAGGATGTCAATGCCACACCACCAGCTCTAATTTTAATGTTTGAAAGAAATTTTAGACTTGTTAATAACTGTCTAAATAACTTACATGCATGAAGTACATGTGTCACTTGTTTTGTTAATCGCTGATGACATTTGCAATCCTTCTATTCACTCATAAAATTATACTCATTCATCCAATCAGGTCAAACCTTGCTTTCATTCAATTGAATTATTGAATGTGTGATGTTAGGATCAGCAAGCTGTGATGACAGACAGAGCACAGCAAACGGCTTTAGTAGGGTTTTTCTTTTTCTAAATCAAACACAAACTACAGGAGCACACAGACAGCAACGCATGAGTTGACGCACTGCACCGACCCATATTTACCTTGGGTTGCTAGGTGATGGACACATAGTGGGACCATGAGGGATTGGGACAGAGAAAAGAAACAACAAAAAAAATAAACAAAAGGACCAAACAAAATGGAAGAAACCGATGATATAGTGACCAAATGAAACATTACACTTAAACGGATATGGCTAGAGTGGCTATTGAAGGAACATTTTGCTGTTTTTCAACCCTTTTACACACATCAGTCGCAGAAGCCATCTGTCTATTGAATCAGCAATCAATGTGAATGATTTCTGCAGCGTCACTGATTGTTAACATTCACTGACTTGTTCTTAGGTCAGTGAAAGAGCTGCAGAGAAACACAACTTGATATAAGGTCTTTACAACTGCAAAGCCTGCCATCAGTGTAAAAACACATTTCAGAGAGTCAAGCAGCAAAATGTTCCTTTTAAACGGTAAAACGGGGGGCAGGGTAGGTACGAGTATGAATGGTTACACTGACAATGTGAAGATGTAAAATCCTCAACATTCACTTCAGGTAGCTGCACCTGTGATGAAATACGGTGACTGACAATAAGCAAACAGTATATCCTTTGCTGGACCGTGAATGCATACTTTCAGTACAGTAAACCTCATCATCCAAATTATAAGAAGTGATTACTTAAGCAAACATGGTGAGGGAATTGTCTCACTGAAATAAGTAGGTATAGGTGAAGTTAAAGTAGCCAGTGCAAAATGTGCAAAATGTAACTGAAGTATAAGTCCACACCGTTGGTTAACGAACATAATAGGAATTGTGAGAGCTTCAGCCACACATGCCAAAACTGCCATGTAAAATGAATAAAGCACAATCAGTGCTGACTGATGTGCCAGGACAATCAAGATAAACTGAAAAGTATATGACTGGAAATGTGATATGAATAAATAACAACTATAATCACGGAGCACCTTACCTGGCTACTGACTGGATGACCTTAGAGGAAGTGTCCTTTATGTTGGTCAGGAAGCGCTCGGTTCCACCCCTCAAGATATCAAAGAGGCCACTGCCTGCCTGATCAGGATCATACACTCCTACAAGGATGATAAGAATACATATAAAAATATTTGCATACATGTTCATGGCTTAAAAGCTGACACTGGGTTTAGTCAAGGTTTATCTCACAATGACAACCAAGTATCTTTGCACCACACTGTCTACAAAATGTTCTGTTTACAAAGCTGGAATAACTGATTAGTAGGAATTAATAAGTGAAAAAGAAAAATATTTAGGAGTAAATGCATAAATAAATAAACCGAACAGATGACTCAGATTGACTCATCATTTATATCCCAGGTGTGACAATATGAATGAACAGGAGGACAGGAGCCACTCCTCCAGGAAAAGAGCAAAGATACTCTGCCTTCTGACAGATGGTGGAGTGGCCATGCAGAAATCCTCTTAAATGGACAGTACACGCCCGTGTGTGTGTGTGTGTGTGTGTGTGTGTGTGTGTGTGTGTGTCTATGGTTGCTCGTCTCTTTGGATGGGAAAAAACATAAGCCTATAATGCTCATTTAGAGAAAAGGTACCAATAAACACGAAGTATCTTTAGCTTTTGCTCTTAAAATTTAAATTTAAACAACCCCAAAATCAGGAAGAGTCATTTCTGGAGTTTGCAGGCTCCTTTCTGCTTCAGACATACTTAAGTGTATCAAATCACCAGCAATCATCATGCCAAATGCCAATATGTGGTCTGGGGCAACAAAGTTTGTTTTCTCTAGCACCGATTTTGGCAGGTAATGATTTTTTAAATATTTGTACAATTAATAGATTAATAGTCCCTGGTGCCCTCTTCAAAGTGCTTCTTTCTGTCCAACAAACAGTCAAAAACCCAAAGACATTTAATATTCTATTATTACTATTACTATTATTTACTTTTGGTAACCTTTATTTACTAACATAAATGACAAAGAAATGCATCAAATCCTCACATTTAATAAGCTGGAACCAGAGTATGTTTGACATTTTTGCTTGGAAATTGACAATCAATTACCAACACTGTTGGAAATGTATTTTCTTTCAATCAGCAAGACAATTAATCGTCTCATTTTTGCAGCTCTAACTAAAATCAACTTGTGAACTTCATAAAACAGCAACCATGGCCATACACATAAAAATCTAACATTGTTGAATATGTTACACAAGCTACATCAGCTTTATGATCAAGATCAGTGAACGTTAGTGGGTTAGAGAGTGAATTGAATATTGTGTGTAAGCTTCGAAGCAGTAAGTGAAAGCATGATGAACCAACAATGCTGCTATAAATGAATTTCAAAATTATTTAAAATATGACTGTATTTAAAAAAAATATCATCATGTGGGGACATTTCCATATGTAGTCCTCACAATTCTATCAATCACCATGCAAAGATTGTCACAGCCATTTCTAAAACAACTGACATAGTGAATGCAGTGTGGGTGGGATCTGGGTGGGGTCTGGAGTGTGTGTGTGTGCATACATATGTTCCGAGCTGATTAGGAATTACTGTATGGGTTATAGAAATAAAAAAGTCCTGCTCAGCTGCAACTCAAAAGGTACAAAAAAAGACAGTTCAATGGCTATTTCTAAGTAACAACATGACCTGTATTTAGAGTACAGTATAAGATATTTATGGATACGCCAAGGATCCATGTGGGGTTATTGGTTTGGTTCGTTGGTTGTTATTCATCAAATCAGTGACTTGTTAAATCTTACTTTTGGAAACAGCCTCTGATATAATGACACAACACTACTGCTCTGTTTTTAGAGAAGATTCAGTTTCACCCTCTCCAACTAAAGTGTGAACACTTGAAACAAAGACAATTGCAACCTTTCTAACAACCTTGCTCTGTGTGTTTGGGACACTGTCCCAAACACACAGAGCAAACACAAACACACTGTCCCAAACACACAGAGCACCAACACAATATTGTCATCCAGGCAAAGTTGTACCTGCATTGTTGTGAACGTTGTGGATCTGCATGGGCGGCTGGGCTCCATTGTTGCCAAAACCTCCGTTCTGCTCCAGCAGCTGCAGACATTCATAGCCATCAAACACTGGACGCCAACAATAGTACGTACTCAACATTGTGACACGAGGTCAACAAAATAAAAAACAAGCCGACAAAAAAACTTAAAAATCTTGCAGCCAAGACCTAAGATTTTGCCTAAGATGTCGAACAAGGGCAGCAGCCAAAAAGAGGTTAAGAGACACAGAGAGGGGAAAATCATCAGACAAACAAAAGATATTCCCACGAAATGCAAAAAAATGTAATCTAAAAAAATAGGATAATTGGATTAACAAAATTACCAAATTACATAGAATAAAAAGAATAAGGACCACAAACAGAGGAACAGACAAAGAGCATCAATCAAATCTTCAGTGTTAAGCGACAGGTTTTTTGCTCCATCCCTAAATATAAAATCACAAGTTCAAAAGAATTCCAAAAATAAAAAAAAAAAAAGGAAAATTCTGCATCGGACGTGCTGGACAGAATAACTTTCAGATGATAACTGGAGCGTCTGGGTCTGCGTTAAGGCAGCCAGACAGCCTCCGCCTCTTGCTTCCCCTCTCGTGATGTCTGTTGTATTTCCCTCTCAGTGTTTCACTTCAATCTCTGCTTCTTTCCTTCACAAGTTCTCTCCTCTCCCTCCTCTCTGCTCCATCTCACAGTCTGCCTCTCCATATGTCTGTGCTGCTGAGCAGCAGAGCGAGGAGGAGGAGGAGGAGAAGTAGAAGTAGGATTATACTCTCCTTATGTCCAGCAGAGAAACCCCTGCTTAACCTTAATCAGATCAGCAATCGCCAGATCTGCCTTCGCACTGCACACATTAACCAGCCTTATCAGGATTCACTTTGCTAAGAAATTGGTTGAGATACAGAAGAACTCTTCAATTTCCTTAATTGTTTTAAGTCATCACATAATCCTGGAATAAAATGGAAGATGTGTAAGCAGCACTTTGCACAGGGTTAGGGTTGTCTCTGCAGTGTTAACCAGTGTATGATTTCCAAAAAGACCAAAAAAATATTATAAACATTTTCCGACATTAACTGTGCCAGAAATATAGCTCAGGAAACATACACTGGCCCAACTTTACATCAGCCAGGTGACACATCAGACAGTTGTGGGAAGAAAGAATATTAACTGTAAACCTGAAGACTTTTGACCTTGAAATCAGCTTTACATCTTATGAATCACAACTGTGGCTGAGGATTTGGTGATAAGTACCAGGATTTGTGGATTTGTGGTAAGAATCAAAAGAAGCTGCAGCTGCTTAGTTGGTAATGGGCAGCCACCATGCAGGGTAAAATGCTTTTCTGTCCCAAAACTGACACTAAAATCTTAAATCTGATTGTGCCGAATTAGCCACTGTGGGTGGTAGATGAAAGAACTAAGTGCCATCCCAAAATACTGCTGTACTATCGAGGTGTTGGCTTGGCTTCATGCTTATTTTTAATTCAGCTTGACCCATTTTCCACCTCTATGTCTCGCTTTGGACCCATTAGGACCATGCCAGCTGGGGAGGAGAGGAGCTTGGGAAAGAGAATACAGACTCCTTTGAGCCTAACCCTGTGTGGTGTGTCTTGCGCGCGCGCGCACACACACACAGCGGAAGAAGCCGTGTGGTCGGCCTGTCAATAGCCTCTGAGGATGTGCCCCTGTGTCTCAGCTAATCAACTTGTTTACTCCCAAATGCACTTGATGAAAGTTGTCATCAAGTGCATTTGGGAGGAGAAGCCTCTTTTAACAGTCAGAGATAAGACCAACTCATAACCCACACACCCTTTAATACAAAGCCATGGACATGACTCCATTTCAGTGGCAATAATACCTGGAAATCTACAATCTTTTCATTTAACATAAATCAATAACCTAATGGCTTTTAACTTCAAGACCAGGTCTGATACATCGCAGTAAAAAGGGGAATGGAGCCGTGCAGCACTGAATCAGTCTATGTGCTAAAGATAGCATAGTTTTAGTGTGGTATCACTTCTTAAATCTGGTACAGTGGTGTTTTTTTTACAACAGCACTGAACACAATCATGCATACCTCTGTAATAGGAGACTTGGGGTTAACGTTGCGGGCTGCTGCTATCTCCTGGAGCTGGTTGACCAACTCTGTAATGGACAGACGCTCCTCTGGGTTCACCTTCAACATGGAACCTAGAATGCGGAGAGGCGAAGTTACAAACCTGACAAGGTACTTAAAGATGAAGAGGATGAATAAACGTGGAGACTTAAGAAAGAAATTATGGAAATCAAGGATGTGTTGATTAATTATTAACAATTTGTCATTAATCACATTTACACTATTTAAATTCATATAGTCCTTTGAGGTTAATTATTACATTTTAGCACCACTGTTTGCAGGTTAGATTTAAATTGTCCACCAGGTGGAGCTATTTAACCTAATTAGTTAAGCTTTAACAGCACTATAAGGGACTGGCAGCAATGCCAATTCTTCACCTTGCCATGGCATTTCAGGCTACTGTGTCTTTATAAATGTTATATTTAGAGGTGCAATCCTAAACTTATTACTCTCTGGTGAAGATGACAGAGAATTTGACCTGCTGTGACTTTCGGGCACAAGAGCAGCTTAAATCAGTTGGATTGATGACTGGATGGACCGACAGAAACTAGCAGACACAGAATGAAAGCACTCACGTATGAGGTCGTGATACACAGTGTACTTGACATCGTTCTGAGGGATGGAGTATTTGCCATTGACGATCTGCAGCTTGGCCCCATCCTCAAATGGGTGCTGCTTAAAACACAACAGGTAGAGGATGCACCCGATGGCCTGCACGTAGAGAGAGGAAAATAAACCACAATAAATGGTCAAGCCATGTAACTTAATAATCAGAAGCCGATTTGTGAAATAGTCCCAACTGAAGATGTTGACATAAAACATTGTTTGGTCCAACTAACTGATGGAAGAAGGACAAGCTAATGTTTGTTAATGACTGTAAATAACAACCCTTACAAAACGTTTTGTGTTTCTATGTCTTGTGTGAGAAGTCATTGTTATTATTTTGCCTCTGATAAAGGAAATACTTATTATCTAGAGCCTGAAAACATACAGCAGTTTGACTGACTATCTGCTGACTATAAGCAATGTTATTTGTCGTTTTGACAACACAGTTAAATCCTCATAGATTCCTAAGAATACTGATCTTCATGCGGAATATCTCCCCTACAGGTGTCATGATGGTTAGTTTGGCTGTAGCAACAGTCGAGTCGAAACCATGACTGGTTCTGATTAGCTGCAACATTGGAAGAAATGAAAAAAAGCTCTGACCCAGATGTCCTGTTTCTCATTGATGGGGAAGTTGGAGTAGAGATCGATCATCTCCGGCGTTCTGTACGCTGGTGTGGTGTTCCTTGTGATCTAAACACAGACAGAAAAAAGCAATCTTAACACAGAAGATAAAATCAGTGTTACGTACTCAGCTATACTCTGCTGTTAAATCCGGGCTGATCTTCGACAAAGTCATATTATTTTCCCACATTTATAAAATTAGGAAGATGCTTTGAGAAAAAAAATGCTTTTTCTGAGTATTTTTCATGACAAAGACACAATGTTACGTCTTCATGTAGAGAGTGCACCAAGCTTTTAGGAGCAAATGATTCACATCTTAACTACAAATCTCACGCAAGTCATTAAATTCAGAAACCAGAGTCTCTGGAGACCTGCACACTGAGGTCATCTGTGGCAAGACTCGTGTGTTAGTCTGCGCCTGTGTGGTTATTGTATAAATATAATTACACCTGATTAAGCAGAGCTTCCTGGATGTCTATCTGTTAATTTAATAAAACGTTTCTGGTTCCTGCTTATCATTATGAATGCAGTACTGCCACAGATTCCACTGGGAATTGAAATGTGTTTTGTTCCTCTCATATGAAAAAATGACTTTAACAAAAAGGCAATATAAATTGCATCAAAACTTTGACAAATTTGAACCATTGGCACCTCCAATAAAATGCTTAGTAGTGTGAATTGTTTATATAATTACGTCACTTTTTGCTTGACTTCAGCATTCTCAAAACACACATTAGTTGTTAAAATCAAAGCCGTAAATACTATTTAAAAGCTAAAATACTGTATAGAGGACCCTGTTGAGATTTACTGATGCTCAATGGTATGTGTGTGTTTGTGTGTGTTTGTACCTCATCCTCCACCATGGACCTCTTTTGTGCCGACCAGCTGTAGTCGGGGTAATGTGACACTGTGGTGGAGCTGCCAAAGTCACACAGCTTGATGGTGCCCTGGTTACTAATCAAGAGGTTCTCAATCTGCAACACGTCAAGTAAGCAAAAGGTTAGCTTCTCAATCAATACACGATTAATTACCAATTAGTTATCATAATTGCCTATCTCAAAGCTTTACATTGCTTACTCATACAAAATAATCATATTGAGGTGTTTTGTTTAATTAATGCATAATATGGGTACTATCATTAATTAGCTCTTTGATACATCATTCACTGGTCCAGCTACTAAGCAACATCGAACCTTGAGGTCTCTGTGTACGATTGGAGGCTTCTGTTTGTGCATGTGCTGCACAGCGCGGCAAGTCTGGTAGAGGATTTTCAGCACAGTGTCACATGACAGAGGAGCCCTCTGCTCCACCCGCTTTATAAAGTCCACCAGCTGACCTGAGGCACAAGAGATACAAACAGATGAATGAATGAAAACTCGTCATTAAAATTGAAAGCAGCACTTGCCAGTGCCCACATGCCTTTGCTTCCTGTTGATTGTAAGTTGTTACAAAAATGTATGAAAGAGATAAAGGCTTTGCATCATGCTATAGAATAGTGGATGTAAAATGAAATCAAAGTGTTTGAATCGTGCTAATAGATCAGTTTCGGGGGTAAGTCAAGAGTGGCTTACGAAAGAAAACAAAGTCTGTTGTAACTGAACAGCGAGACTGAACAGGAAGGAGCACAGGAAGTAGAAAGGCCACAGACTGGAAACTGCCTCATCATGTGTGCTTTCCATTTAACGTTCCTGGGACATGGTTCTGACAACTCAGATTTACTGCTAGTTCGTCTGACAAATGAGTAAGTGCTGATTCAGCAGTCAACAACGAAAAGGTTGAGAGACAGAGTCATGGTTTCTCTATGTGTAGGAATGTGCGTATTTACCTTTACACAACTCGGTGAGGATCAGGAACTCGGCTTGTCCGGTGTCGGACTCCTCCTTACTGATGGAGGCTGCAGAGCAGAACTGAACCACGTTGGGATGACCCGACAGCTTTTTCTATACAGCAAGCAGGTCAAGGAACATACAGCAAAAACCCTCCTTAGTTGTTAAGCCTGGTCTCAGGTCAGTTAATTCAGAACATCAAGCTGAAATCTCCAATCATCCTCTAGTGAGAAATTCTGCCATTCACTTTGATGCATAGACAAGCAAGCCGAACAGGAGCAATTTCTTCTCCTTAACTACTACTACACTAATCCTGCTTTTACTGTTTGAACAGAAAGCTGTATTAGTGTAGTAGTAGCAGTGGAGTGAGAGAGTATTGTAAGTTGATAGAAAGAATTTGCAGTGACTTTCAGGCGTCTTTTTTCTGCCTCATCAGCATTAATTCTAAAACACAATGTTGCAATGAAACCAGGAACACAGTGATTCATTGAAAAGTATGACGCAACGTTCTACGCAGCATGAAACGTTTGCCGAACTGTGCAAGACATGAACCCAACATGGATGCTGGCCAAAAGATTTGTCAGTTCACTTCCCTGAAAGAGTTATCTCGTTGATAAAAACTGCATCTTGTTGAAATAAATCATTAACAGAGAACTCTTGGAATGGGAATTTTATGGAAATATCCAGGAAACACCAACAGCACACACAGCAGCGTTTTATCCCTTCTCTGACTGGAAACAGCTGCTCAGTCATGTGAGTTAAATGTTTGGTATGTTAGAGAACTGATTTGGAAAAGGTAAAAGTCAACACATAAACGAGCATAAAAACCTTTTGTTTACGAAAGTAGGGATGTTTTTCTATCATACTTTTCAAAAGCGATACTTAAATGCACATAAAAATGCATTAAAGAAAAAACAGCTATTGAAAAAGAATAGATGCTTCAGTGCTTGAATCGTATTCATTCCTGGAGCCACTGAATAACATGCTTGTGAATAAAATCCCCTCAAAATGATTCTGTCCTGCTCATCACACTGGAGTGCTTTAGAAAAGATAAATTAGACAAGCTTTCAAGGACAGAATAACACAAAAAATGAAGCCTGTGTTTGTGAAACCACAATGCTGTTATAGGTTTAAGCACTGTAAATATATATTAGCTTGTGTGGTGCTGCCAATACACTACAAACGATCCAGGAATGACAGTGTGATATGATGGAGGTGCTTTCCAAAATCGAGAAGTCATGGGTGAGATTTCAACTTGCCTGTGGCATATGTTAACCTCTGCTATGTACTAAAACAGAAATGCACTACACTGATTATTATTAAGACAGGAAAAAAAGTGGCTTTTCATGAGGGTCTGGAAATGATAGGATACCATGAAGCAGACTTCCTGTATGATTTCCTTGCTCTTCTCTTCCTCGTGTGACAGCAGCCTCTGTAACAAAAGCACAAAGACCATTGGTTTGTTGCCATCTTGTCATTAAACATAAATCAAAGCGATCAAACATATTCTATCATTAAACACTCGATGCAGTATTTGCTTTAAAGAGATTAGCATATTAACTGTTCCTGCTTCACCCAGAGTGAACCCTAAAACGGTTATTTCCAGGCCAGCGAGATCCAAATATTTAGCACATTAATGCTTTTCCCCAACCATTTCCATTTCATCGATACATCCACTGTGTAGGAGCATGCTTTTCCTTTGTGAATTTATCATTTCATATGAGTTATATGAGATATATCAGACAGTTAGATATATCAGATTTATCAGACAGTTAATTGCTTAAGATTCACGCAATATAACACACAACCCTGTAACCCGATTCAGTAGTACGCTTACAACATGGACAGAATAATAAAGTATGGAACAGATGGTCCCTACATAATCAGAACTGTGCCACAATTCTTTGAGTCTTGTCAGTCTGTGAGAACCAACCTGCTCAATGAATGGTACAGTATAACAGTAGAAGGTTAGCATATTAGCATATTGTCAAAAAGGAAAAGAGCAAATGGGTCTCCCTTTAATACATATATGCATTTATACACTCTTACTGGCTTTATAAATATTTTTAATGTAAGGTATTACAGTTCTACTGAAGCACTGTAGGGATGACGTTAGGTGCTAATTTGTTATAGTCTGCCAAGGAATGGATGAAAACTACCCTGTTAGCCAACTCTGGCACATTAGCATTAATGTGTGAAATGAATATGTTAGCATTCACTTGGATGTCCAGTCATGTCTAGTAGCACAGTGCATACTGCATACTACCTTCTGATCTGTATTTACCAATAACATAATAATAATAATGTTCCTGATTATGTGTATGATTTAGAGACGTTGCCACATCTACTAACACATGAGTGAGTGACTAAATGAATATGCGATGGTAAGTGGTACAGCATGTACAGTAAGTGTTGTTCAACGTGTGACAAGCAGCAACAGGTTTAATTTTCTCAGCCGTTACACCTTCATCTTACCTTGAGGGCATAGTCTTTACCACTGCTCATGTCCTGGGCTTCATACACAAAGGCAAATCCACCTGAGAAAAAAGAGAGAAACCAACCAGAATGTTATTTTATTGAAAAGTTTATTGTACTCTTAAGCTCTTAAAAAGATATATAATAATCAGTCTCAGGTGTTAATTGAGTGTGATGTGTTTTAATTAAGTAATTAATGTCATATTTCTATGTCTGAGTTCTTTCAATTAGTAGTCGGTGTTACACAGGTGAATGCTGGAAATACCAGCAGCACACCATGCGCACAGCCATACATTTCCATACTGAATTTATTGTGACTACAGGGAGCACTAAAACCTCCAGCAATGGCCCGCCTCATACATATACATAAACACTTAAACTGCAGAGCTTTGAATTATAACCACAGTGTTATCTGCTGGCCACTAAGCAACCACATCAGAGAAGTTGGGGCTTAAGTGCCTTGAACAACACAACACAAGCAAACTTTCTGTCACAAGCTCCCTTTTCTAATCTTTGGACCACCACTTATCCCCCACTGAATATGCATCTTTTCGCTGAAGGTGTGACTGAAACCTGAACTGGTGATAATGTGGGCAATGCTGCAGTAATAATTAGACAACTATTAGGGAGGAGGAAGAATCAGTGTTGCCTGCTAAGACGTTCTCCAGTCTTTCACTGAAAAAGCTGGGACAGACTGTTCCCATCTGGATGTACAGTACGTACTGTATAGACAGCACCACATTACTTTAATTACAACTTTACAAAGCTGTGCTGCAGAAACCAGAGCTTAAAATGGGCCATTGGTTGCAGTCTAGTTAACTAACAGTTTCAACACTGCACAAACCAATTCATTTATGAGATTTAATCACCAATGTGGCAAGTGGACACAAACTGTTGGTTTTGTATGTTTTTTTTTACCAACTGTGTGTGTCTGTGCTCACAAAAATGAATTCAACAAGTCACAGTCCAAACTAGGCCCTCGGGGGGTTACCATAGTGATGAGTAAATCAACTACCAGCCTAACTTTGCTCTGTGAAACCTGAAAGAGGGCACTCAAGATTCTGATCTTTGAAGCTTTATTTACAAAAGGCAGACTGCCCAGGCGTATTCAGAGGCTTTTACTTTGCCAGTCCTGAATTTTTAACCTTATTAAGGATTCAAAACAGCAACCTGTGGTCACACGAGCTTTTAGCATGAAATAACAGTGCATCATATTTTGCAATTTGAGCCTGTTCCTTTTGCTCAACACATACTTTCCCCCCATACAAACACTGAGCACAGAGTGTAGCCATGTTTCAAACAAGTCCACCCTTTAAAGCAACTTTTATCACAGCGCTGACTTTGCTTTAAGACTGCACACCCTTCCCTGTCGGGGATCACATGTCTTTCTCTGTTTTGTGTTGGCAAAGGGAAGGACTGTGACTCGAAAGGCTTCATTTCCTTTGCTCCGATTCAATCCATTCCAGAAAAAATATTTTTAAAAATTGGGCTAAAGATTCTCCTCCATTATACCCAACCTTACATAAACCTGCTTGGGTAAAATCTTTGTGCATGTGCTAAGTAATTACAGGAATACATAAGGAATAAAGCACAGCTCATCCACCCTCGCTCTGAATAAAGAGGCGTCCCTTGTCTACTGTTTCACCTGCTCAGACGAGAGCAATGAAGCCAAAAGAAAGGAAAGGCCAGGTTTCCTTGTATACAAATAGATTCTTTGAAGAGAAAGCAAAAGCTTGAATGATCAATGCCTATCTGCCCAAGTGGCTGATATAGCAGACAGACAAACTAGTCATGGCCCTAACAAAATAGAACCATCTGGTTACAGCCATCCATTGTATTCTCTGAGTCTCGTGAAAGATCTTGGTAAGGAAACACAACAAAGACACCTTTTCAAACAGCAGGATGTTTGAAAACAGAAAAGGCATAGTGTAAAATGATCTTGACCTTAACCATCTGCTTTGGTTTGAGTCTTAGGTTTAACTTCTCTTTAACAAGCCATCATGGCTGAGGATGCACTGTCACTTACTGCTGATATGAGCTGACTTAGTGCTCTAACAATAAGTTAATAGTAAAGTGTGAATGCAAAAAGTTAAATAATATTTTTTCTTATAATTAGTTAACTACAAGTCATTTATTAGGTGAAAATTAAACCATTAACTGGTGCTCAAATTTGTACATTTCTCTGTTTAATAGAACTAGTTGAATTATGTGATGTGATGAGAATTTTAGACAATTTTCTGGCATTTTAAAGACTTAATCAATTGCTTAATTAAACTGCAGATTTAACCACCTGTTGTTAAATTGATTTGAGACTGAAGTCAAAATAAAGGTCCAAATTTAGGCTTAGGGTTATTCTGCTGTCTGTCTGCTCTGAAAGCCACTTCGCAAGTAACTATCCATTTATGGCAGCGTAGAAAGAAATGTCTCTGCGCTCTGTGAAAAAAGACAAGAATCCCTGGTCAAAGCCACAGAGAAGAAACCTGAGCTTTGGGTTCACACTTATCTTGTAACCAGACACAGTTGTTTTGTTGCATGCAAACAAATACAGGCTGCTATTTTTAGATTAAAACCCAAACACATTATTATAAACTTAAGTCATTGAAATACTCTTGCCTTAGAATTTTGCAGGAGGGACACTGCAATATTATGGCAAATATGATCTTAGGTCTAGTACAATATATACCATACTATATCTCCAGCTTGCTAAAGCAGACATTACATAAACAATTGTGATGATGGAAATCCTGTTCTGTATGGGACGGCAAGAAATTGTAAAAGCTGTCAAACTTTTAAGGTACTATGTGAATAAAAAACATAACTTTCCTGATGCTGACCTTCCAAGGACCAATTTAGCTATTTAAAAACCAGGTTCAACAATGCAACTGACCTTTTCTTGTCAATCTGTTCTTCTTTTACAGCCCTAGTTTGAAACATAACAAGTGCTGGCACTCAACCATCTGTCACAAGAGAGGATCCAACAAAGCTCTGCAGATGCTTTGGTTTGGTTTGGCTGTTTGTATAATTATATAGGACTGCTTTACCTTCCCTGTTAGATAAAAGGCTGGGTAACACTTGCCATCACTGACATTTCCAACTCATCACGCCATGCCTTCCTCATCCTATTTTAACGATCTCCCTCTTGAGTCAAACACGTCTTGCTGCCAAGGCAGATGATAATGGTTTGAAGGCATGTAGATAGCTAACTATGTGTTAAGAGGTGGACAAGAAAAATGCAGCTGAGTACATTCATGTATCTCGCGGTGACTAGTTGGCAAGCTGAAATGCAAAGTTGTCTATGTTTCACACAGACATACCACAATCTAGAAACGTACTTGATGCTTGTCAGAGACACACGAAACCAAATTATCAAATGGTGTTTACTTGGTGACTCATAGCTCTGCAGGTGCAACCGCTATTGTCATTCACTATCAGTACAAGTGAGCTATGTCACTCAGCTAGCCTGTTAGCCAGCTCAGCTTAGCTAAGCTAGCATGCCTAGCCGCGCAAGACGGTGTCAACATTTGTCGTGGCGGTGCACCATCTCACCTTCCGCGATGACCCTTTTGATCCTCAGTTTCATGTCACCGAGCTCAACGACCTGTCCGACGAAATCATTCTGGTCCCGGCTGGCCGCCCCGGACGAGCCGGGCCCGGCTAGGAAATCCAGTGCCGACTGGAACAGGGACATTTTCTCCAGCGCCCTGCTTCAGAGTCACAGAGGCCGGCTCCAGGTGAAGGTATGCTCTCTCTAAATCCCCGCAGGCTCAACAGAAGAAACTTTCCGCTGGTGTAGTCTGTTATAAACGCTTACAAACAGGTGTTATTATCCTTTCTCTGGAAGCAAACATTCTCTTCCTGTTGCTGGGCTGACGAGGCCGCCACCATCTCTAGCGCCGACTTCCGCGAGGGGTAGTGACGTCAGGACACGATTCAGTCATGTGACGTAAAAAAAAATACATCTTACGAAACAAAAGGGACGCTTGTATAGAAACGTACAAACCCAGGGATGTCGCAACGTGTTCCAACCAACTGGAAATTAATATGTGGTTAACCTGGACAAAAAAAAAATGTGAAAATGTTGATTTTGTATTCACAATAAAATATAGTTCCTAGAAGCCAAATTTAAGATGGGTTAGGACATTTTTTTGGCATGTTCTTCTATTGTGATGATGGAAGATGATGCATTATATAGCCACATATACAGTACATTACAGTGTTTTTAGTGAACTGCTCTTCTGGAAGAGTCAGGAAGTCTGTACCTGCTGCAGTGAAATGTTTTAATGAACATTGCTGCTAAGTGTCACTGTTAATTGATATGATGATATGATGCCCATGACATGGACTATGATCAATCTAAGTACTGTGGAATGTTGCTAGCCATTAATATGTTGAATATGTAAGTGTTATTTGTGGTACTGTGCTCTCCCCTTATTTTGTAGTGCCCAGAGATGTGTATATATGTTTTATTATTGTTCTATTTATTGTCTCGTATGGTGACACTCAGTTTCACCCCTGGGGGATTAATAAAGTATTTTGTATTTAATCGTATCGTATCGCGTTGTATCGCATCGTGTCATATCGTGTCTCGTCGTGTGGTGTCATACGGTGTCGTGTCAGGTCGTATCATATCATATCATATCGTGTCATGTTGTGTCTTGTTGTATCGTAAATGTATTAAGAGGGGGAAAAACTTGTACTTCTGGTGGATCTTCACTTTGATGACTAGAAAAATAAAAACTCTTTCAGCTCAAGGCATCTTTATTTTAGTTTATAGCATGTTTTTTAAAACACAAGTCTGACATCAGAGAAGAAAACTGGTACATGGACACAGTCAAACCATAAACTTAAAGTAACTTAATGTCTCAGCTTTACACAGTAGGATGTCCCACATCTTACAGAGTCACAGCATCGGAAAAGGAGGTGTGTGTGTGACACTAGGTCATGGCCCCTGCACTGTAAAGGAAATCATTTTTTTGTTACCTTCAAACATCTAAAGTTTGCTAAGTGTTCCAAGTATGAAGGACAGTTAGGTTCTCTCAGGTCAACTAAAGTCAAACACTCCTTCATATTCATGCATTGCCTCCCCCCCGAAAAAAAAAAAAAATATTGGTTAATAAATGACAGACATTTTAATTTCAACAAATAATGTTGTTTTGAACTTAATAATATTCTTCAAATAAAGCCACAAATCTGTAAGTCTTCAGTTTGAAGAGCTTCACTAAGTCTTAAAAAGAAAGAATTATATTATCGGATTCATGTATTAGTACGCCATCTACTGGACACAGAGTAGATTAGTAGCTACGGTGTGAGAATGATCTGGGCCCTGCTCCACACAGTGACTTTCAAGTGGTGCAGCAGCTAAACAATAAATTCCCATGTTATGTTTACACAGTCATATAAAGCACAGGCTTGAAAACATGTGAGGTCTTTCTGAAAACCTGTCAAATGATTCATTTATATACAACTAAAAAAAATAATGTTGTTGCCTCATCTAAAATAAACTCATAATGTTATTTTTAGATAAAAAAAACAAACAAAACAGGTGATTTATAAAAAAAACCTTTCTTGCCATTTACTCATATATAGTGAGAATGAAGTTGAGTAGAACATGCAAGCAGTCTGAGCGGAATTGAAACCCTGAAACCCAAGATGTCAGACACTTACAATAAACTGGAATAACTTGGCTTTTTGTTTTGATCTTTTTCATCAAATCCTCTCTGCTGTGTGTGTGTGTGTGTGTATGTGTGTGTGATTATGTGTGTTCTTTTTCCATACTGGTGTTGCTAAATGTACAGCTAAGTTAAATGTGGCATGGCTGAAGCACTAAGTAATACCGGTATTTTGAAAAGTTTAGATTAATACTCATTTTTGATTCAAATTATAAGGCCAGCAGCTGTATTGCTTATAAGCTTCAGGCAAGTTGGCTTATTTTCTTTATAATCAGTAAATCTGTCTTAAGCAATATTGTAAAAAAGAAAGTGACTTTCAAACATTTTTTCAAGTCAATTACAAGTCATTGGAAGGCTTATTTTCATAGAAAAAAAGCCACCCAAAATTAATATTTGATATAATATTTAATATCACTTCTTCTGCTAAGAAATCATTGTATTTTCTCTTTGACTGTAAAATAATGTGACATTATAAATGTAAAAGTAAAAGGGCACAGTTATAGACACTAATACTGGGTGCTGAATTCTTAATCTTGTGAATAATCAGAAAAGAGAGACGTAGTACAACACTCCCATTAATATGTCCACAAGGACACTTTAGGCAATGGTCATTTCACAATCAGGAAACACAGGTAGGTTCATTATATGTAGCTACAACCAGCACAACTGTTACAGCCCAATAGGGGGAGCCACATCCTTTCCAATCACAGAATGTCATATGACATGAAAAAAAAAAACCCAACACAATATAAATGCTAAGAAAAGAACAAATGAAACCTCCTCATTCCTCCCATTTGTAATCAGAGTTTATCCAGTAGGTGTGTCCAATAAGCATCACTTGGGAGAAGGACCCTGTCCCTATACATGCTGAAGAAGGGCAGCTTGTTGATGAAGATTTGTGTGGAAATATTGAATATTTTAACGGTAATGCTGTCCTTGTCCTTCATTTTTACATAACCTATGTGTGTTAGATTGCAGACACCCGGCCCTTCCTTATAACTCCCTAAATCCTGCTTTTTTATTGCCATATCTTATACTCATGGAGACAAACTTTCTGGTGGCTGATGGGACTGATTCTGACTGATATTGAAGGTGGCCTGAAATGGCCTCCCTGGAATCACTCAACAAAGTGTCTTCTCTGTGTTTATCCTGGCTCTGCCTCCAGCCTGCAGTCCAGCCAAAATTCACATTTTGTAAGAAGCAGTCTCTAAAGTCATTTTGTTCCATCAACAAATTATTTCCCAATGACTGCAGATCCTCTGATGTAAAAATGTGTCCATGACACTGATTTATCTGATAATCTTATCCAAAACTGCCGACAATGAACCCTTCAACCCTCCAGGGCAAAGTCTATATGAAATGCTCATGAATTTGTATCATGATTTAGTTTAATGCAGCAGAATTATATCAGAGGAAGGAAAATAGACAGCACTAAACACTAACCTGCTTCCATAGTGTCAAGCCAATTGTCTGCCAACTTTGGCAACTACAAGTCTTTTTTTTTTAGATGCCATGTCATGTGAGTTTATGATGATGAAAGTATTGGGAACAGGTATTTGTTTTATGAAAACGCAACATTTGCATTCCTGATTAGAACAGATTAGAGATCCAAGCAAACTGTCCGCTGTGTGTGTGTTAAAGATATATTGTTCCATCCAACTGTTTTCCAATATTTACACTACACAGGTGGGTTAAAAGGATGATTACACCTGACAACTGGGCAAGTCAGAAGACACAGTGTGGTTACTCAGTAATTCTACATATATCAGACCCACACATTTGTTTGGATTCAAGGGTATATGAATTCGGGCTTGAGAAATGAGTCCTCCACTTTTTGCAACTGCACCTAGCAGTTTTCAGACAGGTTACAACATTTTTAGTTAGCCCAGTCTGCCTCTATTTACAGAAACTCTATATAAACTAAAGAAATTTTAATATAGATTATTTCCATTTAGATATGGTTAACAAATGACAAAAGGGAACAATTTACACAGCCATGACTCATTAATGTGAAATTGCCATTAATCAACGAAAACTTCCATCATTAAATTAAACTTGGCATGACACCATCAGACAGTGAGGAGGTTCTTTCTTCCCCTTCACTGATTGGTCACACCCCTAAAGCGCTCCTACGCTCTCGTTGTCGATTGGTTAATTTGCCTCCTTTGAAGCCCCCAAAACCAGCCTGGCATTGATCGAACCAGACGCCAGTCCAACAGTGACGGTACGCCCACCGCATAGACCGATCAGTCGGCTGATGTGGAACCAGTGTGCTCAGGACCAATCAGAGCTCTTCATTTTGACAGGCAAGTTTCCCGCGTGCACGAGAGACGCGACTATACAAATATATGGCGCGTTCACGTGCGGGGCATGTTCAAGACTTCTACGGGATGCAAAACGAGCCACAAACGGTTTTTTCCTCCCAAAAAGTAAAAGCATTTATTCTGTCCAATGAATCATCTCATATTTTTAAAAAAATCAGGACGATAAGTAGAAAACATGTCAGTATGGAAACTTTTGTTTCGATTCAAGAGGCATATTTGCAAAACAGCATGAAGATCTCTTGGAATAACTTGCGTATATAATATCTGTAATATCAACCCGGGTAATTTCTTTTGGCCCAGTGTTTGAAATTCCCTTTCCTATGTTGGGTATCTCATATTTTGAACGAAACAGTGGGAATGTGAAATATTGTTAATGAATACAAAAATAAAGTGATGGAAGGGGTATTCAAAGCCGTGTAGAAATGCAATTAAGTCATGCAATTAAAATCTTACTGAAGCAACAATACATAAGCAGAAATATACGTAGTAGTAGTATATCAAAAGTAAAAGTACTCATGCAGCAGAATGAACCCGATCAGTTTTCTTATTATATTTTCTTCATGGATTATTATTGTTGATGCACAAAAGTGCAAGCAGCAGGTGAAAGTGCCGCTAATTTAACTCCATTAGTTTATTCTACCCAACTAGCCACTGAATAATTAAAGAACGTTTGTAATATAGCACTACTTGATCAATGAGCACAAGTGTTGCACTTGGAAAATGAACCACTAAAGAAGGCTATAAATATGAGTGAATATTCAGGGCTGATATTCAGCATTTTTCAGATTATCGGTATTAGTGATTTTCCCTTCAGATTGCCATAGAATAAACTAATTTGAAAATGTGCTACTTGGGCTCTGATGCAGCATATGCTAACACAATGTCCCGCCCATACAATGTCAGATTGGTAACGCGTCCCAATTAATAGTGTATAAACACAGAAAAATCTGAATCTGCAAAGTAACTAGTGACTAAACGCATCAAACAAATGTAGTGAAGAGGAAGTCTAAAGTAGCAGAACATGGAAATGCTCAAGTAAAGTACCTGAAAATCCACTGGAGTTTCAAATTTACTGCAAATGAATATCAGTCCGACTGTAGAGCAGTTTGGCTAGTGATCAGAAGGTCGCTGGTTCAAATCCCAGCTCTGGGCTGAGCTGCATGTTGAAGTGTCCTTGAGTAAGATACTGAACCCTAAATGCTCCTGATGTACGGTTGACACCTTGCATGGCGGCCTCTGCCATCAGTGAAGGGCCCTGTGATGAGCTGGCGACTTGTCCAGGGTGTACCCTGCCCTCGCCCAGAGACAGCTGGGATTGGCTCCAGCAAAATCCCCCGCGACCCCATAAACAGACAATGGATGTATGGATGATATCGGTCCAACTTTAAAAATGATGATGATAATAATCAATAGCAGTATCGGCCCTGAAAAAGCCCTACTGGTCGACCCCTAATATTGATTGTGCCTTTCGAGAGACCCAAGGACGCTTTACGATAGATACATAGATAGATAGATAGATAGATAGATAGATAGATAGATAGATAGATAGATAGATAGATAGATACTTTAATGATGCTGAGAGAAATTTTGACATGCAGTAGCAGCATACAACTTGCAGCAAGAAACATGACATGAAACGTCGGTCACATCTACCATCTAACAAACCTGACCTCCACCCCCCTATCAAGTTAAAACCATATAAACTTGAAAAACTGAAAAGTACACCTGCCAGAACATATCGAATTAGATCAAACCAAAGAAATACATAAAAACTGTAAATGCCAACTTGGTGGAATAAGGGGGTTGCAACAATAATCTAAGCCATTATACATGATTAAATGTGGGCATGCAGCTTCTCAGAATCCGCTAGGGGTCCAATCAAAGAAGACCTTTGTTCACAGTTAGGTGACAACAGTCCTGAACACCTTGCGCTCTTGAACTTAGCTCGCTTTTCTACGTCATGACGCCGGAGCGTGGCCCCACACTTTTCCTGGGCTGCACCGCACGCTCGCTTTTGACAGTGAGCCCTCAGTGAGCCTTGCTAGCTGTCGGGCGCTCTAATTCCCACCAGCCATTCAAAACTAAGCAGCTAGCCTGTGATCTGATTTGACACCAGCGCTCGTTCACCTTTAGGGGACAGACAGCTCCAAGCAAAGGGCAGCTCGGGACTCGTGCTAACCGGTGTTTTTCGGCAGCCGACAGAAAAAAAGGACGAAGATGTCTAAAGACACGGAAGGGAAGAGCGAGAAGATTATGGATATGGAGAGCAAGGTGCTGTGGTACCCGGACTCCAAGAGGAACACACAGATGGATAAGTTTAGGATACAGGTCAACGCGGACTACGGGCTTAGTCTTGGTGAGTGGAGAGGAGGGAGGGAGGGAGACGTGGGGACACAGAGAGAGAGACAATATATGTGTTGGAGGGGATTTTATTGAGCATACGACGCTGGATATTTGAGCTAAAACGCTAACGCTGTGCCCCCATTTCTTGCTATCTGTCTAGCTTATAACGTTACACTGAAGGCTATGTTGTGCATTACCTCTAAATTACCACAGTCGTTGCAATGGGCTTGTCTGTGTGTGCAGCCATTAGCCAATTTAATGTTGCCAACGTCATTAAACCACGAGCATGAACACATCTCTGCAGGTAGGAATATTAATAAATAAAGATGGCCTCTAACTTGCTCACCACACCCCCCTCTCTGTGAGTAATTAGTTGTTTATAACGCTGCAGCTCGGTGTGATTCACTCCGGCAAATTGGGGCTGCAAGGCGATTAAAGAGAGCGGCCTATTTCAATTGTGTCCTCTTTAATACCGTGTCAGCACCGTTCTACAGGGTTCAGGAGGAATGCTGCAAAACTTGGTCTGCAGGGTGATGAATGAATAGAGAAGAAAGAAAGTGATCTCCTTCTTCTCTTCTCTTCTCTTCTCTTCTCTTCTCTTCTCTTCTCTTCTCTTCTCTTCTCTGACCCACTTTCATTTCGTTTCACCAGAATATTGATTAGATTACAGAAGGTTTCCTTTAAATCACACACACGTCTTATATCTTTTGAAATCCTGGATTTTTTTTAAAGGTTTTTTTTTTTTAAGCCACCATGAGGAAACATCCAACTGGTTTGCTTGCAGCTCATAGACACATGCAAGCTGATTAGTGTGATTTGTAAAGTAATCCTTGCTTAGCTTTAAAGGGTCAGAAGCTAAATTCTAAATGGATCAGATATTCCTTCAATGAAATGTGTGAATAGGGATTTGTTCATTGTGGCAAGTTTTTCCTCGCTTGAGGGTCAAAGGACAGAGGATGTTGCACCCTAGCCCATTGAGGCTATGTGAAATCTGAATAAGGGAGTTACCTTTTCAACTGTGCTTCGCTTTTGGCATTCCCTAAATAATGTGTGGAGAAAGCCGGAGAAGCTTCGGTTTGCTGATTTCAACCCATGATGCTGCAACTAATCGATTTGCCTGTCTGACGTTTTCTTGTCAACTGTGGAAACTTCTGTGTTTGAGCTGATTGTCATTTATCTTGTTGTGAAAAATCTGTAGTAATCACTGATTCTCTGTCCTCCAGCCAACTACAATGACCTGTACCAGTGGTCAGTGGACAGCTACTCGGAGTTCTGGGGCGAGGTGTGGCGCTTCTGTGGAGTAGTCAGCTCCAAACCGTACGAAGAGGTGAGTCCAACCTCTGCTGTACATTGTCATCTGAAGATAAAACAATACAAAAGGATAGAAGAAAATGGTGCATGTGATTGACATGATTTAAAGCACAGTTTGTCATTTGTGTTGCAACGAACCCACCCCGAGTTATCTGGAAGGACATGTTCTTAGAACTGGCAGACTACAGCTACAAGAGAGAGCGCAACATGTTGCTGGATTGTGTTTTAATGTAAAGCCCTGTTGTGGCCTTACAGTCAACTTTCTCACCCACATGCATGTAGATATATATTGTCATGAACATGAAGTTTGTTTTCTAAATGCTTTGAGTACAAGTTTGACCAAATAACTTTGTTTTCATTTGCTATGAGTTGGTTAAGAGTCTTCCTTTATCATCATTTTCAATGGAAAGGCAGTCATGTGATATGAGTCGTCCCACATAAGCAGATACATGCACCGCTTACCTTTCAATTTTTGAATATAGGGAAATCTTGATGATACCTGTCAAACTGGCTACAAGAAGAGACAAACATGGCAGATTAATTTTTTCTCGATTCCCAATTCACCTCATTTGTTGACATTAGATCTGTACCTATTTTGTCAAGGTTACATTAAAAAAGCAAAAATAGAAATTGAATGAATTATCTTCACACTTGTGTTCACTTAATTTATTGTAAAGCCTCCTAATGTTGATTAGTTCCAGGATATGTTAGCCACACAGGTGGACGTGTGCAGTGATAAAGGGAGTTTGAGCTCAAGGCCTGGTGCCATGTCGTCAACACACCCTTTTTGTACACATGGATAACACCCTCCACGTCACACTGGCCACATATTATTTTTTTGGTTATATATTTTATTATGCTCTTAATGCTCTCTGAGGTTCTAAGTGTTCTAAGTGCTATATTGTAGGCCACTGGACCTGTTCCAGTGGCCTACAATATAGCACTTAGAACTGGTTAATTGTTTGTGAGTTGTTTCTGTTTTAAGAACAGCTACACAATCAGACAATCAAAACAATGTAAAGCAGTGGCTTTCGCGTTTGAATGCTTTTGTCTCTGATCCATTTCTGTCCTGCATAACAATTCTGAGGTAATCTGTTTGTGTAATCCCTTAATTTTACTATACAGTATAGTGTACTGCCTATTTGATCGTCACCAAGCATTTTAGTTTGAGTCTATTTAAGTCTATTTAATTAAAAAATAAGAAACATATTCAGGATGCAGCTTGGTTTCTAAGCCAGCATTGGCTCTGTCAGTCACAATGTCCCTCCTGTGTGTGTGTTCCTGGTGTGTGTTTTATGGGTGTACACCAGGTTGTTGATGTCTCCAAACGGATCTCGGATGCTCCAGAATGGTTTAAAGGGGCCCGGCTCAACTACGCTGAGAACCTGCTCAAATACGCAGACCAGGACAAAGTCGCTCTCTATGCTGCGAGTAAGTATATGAAGTGCATGGCGCTGGTTGAAAGCTGTGTGATGTGCAGCGATAAGTGTGGCACAGTGCTGTAGCTTCTACGTCGTCTTTATTGATCAAATCCTTTGTCTCTGTAGTTTCGATTCCATACAGAGAGCAAGCAGTGTTTGTGGCTGCCTAAACTCCCATCAGGTCTTTTTTTGCAGTTCAGACCTTTGTCTTAATCGTTGATAAATTCAGATTTGAGCTGTTTCAGCAATGCACACAAACCGGTTATTCTATCTTTTGTGGGGAAAATCATTGGCATTATTACCGTTTAACGTCCAGCTTCTCCACTAATGTATTTCAGCGCTTAGCTTCTTTAGATAGCGCAGCTCAGTGTCAACTTCTGGCATTTCTTTCCAAGCAGCATTATTGTTGGCGACGCCGTTGCAAAGACAACCAGATTGTTTCTGTTTTTCCACACAGCAGCAACACCGTTTGAGTTTATTCATTTGTTTAATTTGTTCTGTAATGGAAATGTGAAAGCAGATAGAATTGGTGCCATGCTGCCAACCTGTCTGGGTCGCCATTTTCCCAGGAGATGTCATGCTCCATCGCTGACAAAGTTGCATAGTGAAAGCGAGGTTTATAGATAACCAATCTAAACACTGATGGTGTTATTATCATCTTGCCGTTACTTTATGCAGTCAACAGTTACTTCATTATGATCATCAGTCATCATCCTGCATTTTCAGCAGGACTTTGAAGGGCCTTTTTTTGTTCCCAAGTGTTTAGCAATGCAGTTCATCCGTCTGGTGTCAAAACAGATCATTTCTTCTGTAAGCCTTCTCTGGCACTTCATGTTTTTAAAGTATTCAGTTCAGTTCCAAGCAATGTATTCCACTTCCAGTTCTGTCAGTTTAAATTTTTTTAAATGCCAGTTTTTGGTAGCACTGTAGTTATTGCACTTCAACTTTTAAAATGCAGATTTTATGCATTTTCAGCAGTGATTTGAGATTCCTTTGAGCATTTACACACATTTTTGATCGGAAAATGAATGTTTTGTTTTAACTCATAAACCACATCTTTAAACACTCAAACAGACAGGAGCAGCTCAGTTTTATGTATTTTTTTTGTTTGCCTTTTTGCATTCTGGTGTTATGGATCTTCTTCCTGGGGTAACGTTTAAAAAAGTTGTGCTTTCCCCCTTCCAGTTCCGTAAGCCTTAGAGATAGTTTTCTTTTGTTTTGATTGTGTTTACTCTCTGTTTTGTTTCATCTTCACAATTTCTATTCACAAATCAACTAACAGAAAGAGAGTTAGGAAGACACAGTAGCAACACAGTTGAGGGTGCATCTGATTATAGAATCGATGCAGCGTTGAGGCTGCACACGTCACTTCTTTATCAGATTTAACCGCTGCTCCCTGCTCCCCTATCTCTCAGGTCTGTCACATACTAATGGGTCTGCCCTTCCTCATTGCGTTATCTGTGTGTATGTAAGGCACACATACACATACAAACAACCTTCCTCAGGAACTGTAATGTAATTATTAGAAGGGCCATTGGTCACAATTCTGTGGAGCCTCTGTGAATGTCAGGAAACTATTACTTAGACACAGGAGGGTTATTCCAGTCTGTGGCCCTGTCCTGCCTCACTATCATTCTCCATTTGTGTCTTTATCTCTGTGTGTCTGTTGTTTATTTCATGGATATGAATTCAGGAATTTTATTGACATCTACATCAACCCATAAATAAAAACACCACTCAGCTGTGGCTGTGCCCAAAACCTAAAGTGTCCAAACCAATAAAAATATACCGAGGTTCATTTTTTGTTGATATGTACATCTCAATTTGTGTTTTTGTCTACCAGCGGAGGCAAATGACGAGATTGTGAAGGTGACTTATGGGCAACTGAGGTCTGATGTGGCGTTGTTTGCTGCAGCCATGAGGAAGATGGGCGTCGGGACTGGGGACAGGGTCGTAGGTAAGTCTCAGATTTATTTCTTGTGTCTTTATTTCTTATTTCTTGTATGTCTTAAAAAGGAAAAAAATAAAGAATGGAAAAAATGGCATCAGCAATTTCCAGAACTTTTCCTTCCCAAGTGATGGTTGGGATGGTCTCCCTTCGACTTATTTCTTTCGTATTCCTTTGTCTTCCACCATCTTCATCCTCTTCCTCCTTCTTACTACTTTCTTTTTTAAAAACTTGTTGCAGCACGAGATAGACACTGGCTCTTTCACGTTAGCTTCGTGTGTTTTAGTTTGAGCCTTGCTGTTAAGAAGAGCCGGCCGCCTTGGCACAAGGCGCAGCTCTTAATGAAAGTCCCTATTTAGCTTTTCAAAGTTCATATTTGTACAAGGAGGAATTGCTGAACGTTTACACTTTCCTGCAAGGCCCAATGTGCCAGTACATTCATCCAGATCTAAAATTAAAGAAGTATAACCTGCCACTGAGCAGCTGTCAGAACTGCTCAGTTATCTGGAGTTGAGTTAGTTACTGGTTGTCAAACAAAAGCACGCCGTACTTCTGAGCTGCACCATTCGTTGATGGCCATTTAAGTCAAATGTGTGTATGAATTCTAACTGCATTTATTTCTATATATTGTACCGCAGATAATTTTTTCTTCAGAATTATTATTTGTCACCAGGAAGTATAGATATAGTTCAGCAAGCCTTTGATTACATTTAGGGGCTGTCCATGAAGTGTAGCGTATTTTAAATTCAAATTTCACTGGGTTTAACCTTTCACTCTCTGTTTCGTTCTCTGTTCGGTGCCACATTTCCAGCCACGGCGCTGTGATGTGTATCGAGCTGCTTGGGCTGCGTCAGTATCAGCGGCTTCAGTTACGCAGGGGTTGTTGTCAAATAGTAGCGTCTCAGATGTCTTGACCTTCAGTTCTTTGAAACATCCTCTGTTTTCTCCTCAAGTTTATTGTAGATGTTTTTGTTTGGATAGATGTGACAGAGAACAGTCACAATAGAGAAAAGGTATCGAGTGTTTTTAAATGCTGAACTAGAGATAACTGATGTGGAAAAGGGCATCTGGATTGTACTACTTGTCTTTAACCGCACCTTTGGCAAAAAATGTACCGGTTGGTATTAAAGGACGCAAATCTGTACAAACCGGTATGTAAGAGTTACTCTGACCTCAGTCAACAAATGCTATATTTTTAACTCACCCCTCAGTAGACTAGCTAGTAAAAAGAGAACCTGTGGCTGTACAAGTCACTTCACTGTTATGTCTATTTGATAAAAAAAAGAAAAATAAACGTGAAGTGACGTGATAGGTAAAAAATAAATTCCTGGGCCTCACATATGCAAAAGGTTTCCTGCTCTTATTTGAAGGCAGGAGTTTACGTTTATGGCTGTCGTTCATGAGCTTTGTATCGAGCTACTGTTCATGAATGACCAGGGTTTGTATGCTCGAAGGAAAAATTGATATTGCGGAGGGGAATCCATTAGCTAAATTACTTAAGCTCTGTGGGAGTTTCATTAGAAAGGCAGGAGGGATGGTGGTAGGGGGCAGAAAGGAGGGAGAGAGCTGGAAAAGAAAAAACACACAGAGCGAAACGAGCGAAACGCCAGCTATAGGTTATTTTTGCACCCTTCCATCCCACTTATGATATTAATGTGTATCTTGTTCTCATGTGTAAGCAAATAAAATAAAATCTCTCACTCTCCTCACGTATCTCAACACAATTCCGTATGTGTGTGTTTGGATGTGTGCGCTCACCTGTGTGTGTTAGAGACAGAGATGTCCTTGTCCCCAGGTTGTAACTAAAATGTCTTGTCAGTGTCTGTAATCCAGGAGATAAATGAGCACTTAGCTGATGAAACCAACCGAGCTTTATAGCTGGACATGAGCCAACCCAGCACACACACACACACACACACACACACACACACACACACACACACACACACACACACACACACACACACACACACACACACACACACACGCACTTTTTAATACCATTGCTCGTCTCCTCAGTAGCGTCATTCTCAACATTTGACTCCACCCTCTTACGAAGCTCTTGTCAAGCCTTCACGCCCACCATTCAACCACTGGGGAACGCATACTCTTTTAAATATGTGTCACTGGAAACAGACACTGTGCAATCCCAGTGACATAGTGTTGGAGCAGCATTATTAAAGCAAATGATGTGTAATAAACAAAAGTTATTAATGAATATGAATATTGAATATATAAAAGCTCCAGATTAATAAAAGGAGCTGAAACTAAAGAAAACCATAAACTAGCATGACTCATACACACACACACACACACACCCACACACACGTTTTGGTGTGACACATGTGGCTTGTTTAGTAATGTAGTCATGCTAGCAGGAAAACCATGAGGCAGGAAGAGAAATGCATGAAAGCACAAGGCATAAAAATTACTTTTACAAAATGTTAAATGTTTGATTTAAGAAAGTTGAGAATGACAGTAAATAACAATTTAGTTTTTTCAAGATTCATTGAACTCTGTAAAGTGTCTGTTGCAGGTTATGAAGTCCTACTCTGACATTTGAAAGAAAAGAAAATGACTCCACCACAGTTTTCAGATGGTTTATATACACTTGATACTCGAAGACGTGGCCCTTTAACAACCCCATTCAGGCCCTTTGATTATTTTGTTAGTAGGCTTATTAGTAAATTTATAAGTCATGTCTGTTGCCGAGCACAAAAAATATATAAATATACATTAAAAAGTTGTTTAAGAAGGCATTTACGAGACTCAAACTGACAATGTTAGCATTGTTTTTTTCTTGTACTTTTGTATAATATTCATCATCAGTTGAATTTCAAAAGAACTGTAAAAGCAGAGGAAAAAAAAAGAAGGTCATTGTTAGTTTTAACAAAGTTTTAACACATTTAAATTCCAAGCTTTACAGATCAGACACAGGGAATGTTAAAGTCCAGCTGTGTCGCCAATTTGTTTGTCGTATGAACATTCACAAAGACACACATGCACGTGGGTGGTCTCATTTGCCGATCGACAGTCAGCGTGTCGACAAACATAATGATACACCCTCAAGGGCAGTGAACAGGGAAACTGCTAGTAAGTAAACATGGATATAAAAAGGATTCATAATTAAATAACAAGAATAATAACATAATAACAGTTCGCTTAGCAAATATTTTACGAGGATCAAAAGTTGCTCATATGTAAACCCAGTGTGTTTTGCTTAGTGACACTGACATCACAATGTTTACAAGACACTTCCACATGCCTTTGTGCTAAGACGTGAATTAAAACATTTTAACAAACAATTTTAACGACAAGAATACAACAAAGTCATTTAGTCATTTTGCAACTTTTGAATTTGTTTGGTGAAAATACAGTAGCCAAGTTTTTTTTTTTGTGTTTGTGGTTATCAACATGCACGCAGGCCTAAAAAGTTATCTATATGTTTGCAACAGCAGTGTGTTGCTTTGTTCGTAAACAGTGTTGCTACTGAGTAGAAAGATAATGATTCATACTGTTATAGTTGCCACGGAGGCAGTCAGGCAAGGTGTTGTCATAGGATTATGATCCATGACGCTATCTGTCCTGCTCCGGCTTAAGAAGATAATAATTTATGAGAGTGTCTGTCAGTAAAGCCGGTAGCAGGAAGGTAATCTGTCAGGGCCGAGATGTTATCCAGGCAGGATCAGCTTCCTGGTTACAGCAGGAGTCAGCATAAACAACCAATAAAACTGTGATTACTCACGATTCATTGGAAGTGACAGTGTGGTTGCAGCTGACCAGTCAGACTACCAGCTGTGTCACTGTTTTATCATGTTAGATTAGAGAGATGTTATGGCCCTATGTTTAAAGGTAGCAAGTGAGCCTGTCCACTTTATTGTTTAATTATAGTGACGGAATGCAACAACGTACATTTACTTTAGGTGGCAAATATTGTATTCTTTACTCCACTACATTTATTTCAATTTACTTTACTCTTAAAGGGGTCTTTTGTTAAATATGGCCAGAATTAACTTCAAAGATTATCACCAGAGTAACAAACAACTGCTGCTCTTTGCTAGCTGTCCTTGGCTGCAGCTATCTACCGTTATCTAATTAGCTCAAACCCAGTTAACAATGGAGCCAGTCACGCTTACTTAAGACTGAATGGCTGCATTGACACCTGGCTTCTCGGATAAAATACATAGTAAGTAAATCTGGTGAATACAAGAGATGATAGTATTGCAGCAAGATGAAGTGTCTCTATTCATGCTGACGGAAGATCAACATGAATAAATGGCAGATCATGGAGAGAATTTCAATGCCGTGCATTACTATGTGGTATTCTTCATTTCCCATGGCTCATGGTGTCTCTTCCTCACTCTCTCTCTCGCTGATTGTGTGAGTCTGTCTAAGTGAAGAGACTTGTGGTGTCCTTGGGCACCGTTTCCTATATTGATCAAGGAATATATCACAGCAAGACAGCAGTTATGATCTCAGCTCCGCTTGTTAGGAATGAAATATTCTCACCGCCCGGGTTGATATTCATCACATCTCTCCCGCCCCCTCTCGCTTTTTACATCCTCATTCTTCCCCTCGCTCCCTTTTTTTATCCGGATAGTTTTTTGCTCAATATCTCTCTCTTCCTCTCTTCCTCCACTCTTCTCTCAGCGAGGTGACCTACACCGTGATAGTCTGCAGTTGTAAGACAGAGACGATATGACAAATCCAATTGCTCTCATTTTGCTACTGCTAGATATTACATTGCCAAGATGACTGAAAGTCTAAGAAAACTCCTTTGAAGTCTGTCCCTCAAGTATACTTTGTTCTGTTCCTCTACATGATAACACATATGTGTCTATGCTACATTGTCTCCAAAGGTGAGGTTGTTGTTCATGTATGGTGTGAGGTTTGGACATAGTTATTTTTGTCTGTTGATATCATACTTGTGTGAATACACTGATGATGCACTTACGCACATTCTTAATGTGTAGTCAGGGTGTCATTTTGTTATATGTATATTTTATACTTTCAGAGATCTGTAAACTAAAAATAAATCTTATGGATTGCTGCTTATTATTCATGTCTTCCTTCCTCTCTCCCCCTTCAGGATACCTACCCAATGGCATCCATGCAGTGGAGGCCATGTTAGCAGCAGCCAGCATCGGAGCAATTTGGAGCTCCACGTCTGTCGACTTTGGAGTCAATGTAAGGACTGCACTGTACTGCTTTGGGCTTGTAGTTTTTTATTTCTGTGTATTTGATTTATAGTTTTTATTCCACATCGGCTAATGGGACATCAACACGCTACCGTCTAATTGTATTTAGTCATTCGAACTACATTTTGTAATAGAAACAGTTTCAGTGAGAGTTCAGATTTAAACAAGGAATCAGGACCATCAGGCAGAACATCATGAGTGTGTCCTATTTCCAGGTCTCTGCTCCTTGTTTCTGATGTGCTGCTTCCCCCTCTGGCAAGTCAGAGAATTACACGCCACAATCAGAACATGTTTCCACTCTGAGCAGGAAGTTAAATTAATTTATTTCAACATTTTATGCTTTAATTAGGTTGTAATGTACGGATGTATGTTGTGCGTACAAACATTTACTTTTAAACTCATCTCAATCCTGCTGTCTGGATCACAGTGTTACTCTGCCATCACCTCCTTCATCCTCAGCTTCCACTAATATTCTGCTGTTGTGCAGTGGTGTTATCTGTACTCAAGTAGAAATTGTATTGAATTGGAGACTAAGCAGAGCATAAATACTGGAGAGAAAAATCAAACTGCAGTAAATGATGAATTTTTTTTTCCTGTCTTCTTACTCTGGTGCTCTCATTTTTAGTTAAAACTCTTTATTCCTCTGCCCCAAGCTCTTATATCTCAGAATTCCTCTCTGTTTGACACGACCATTTCAAATGTATTTTTTCCTGAGCCTTGTGGGTAACTGAAATTCAAATATTTTCTTTAATTTCTTGCAGTTTTTTTTTTTTTTGCAGACTTGAGGGTTATCTGCTGTTAGAATTATTCCTTCTTACTTTTCATTTTCATACTTTTAAACCTCTCTCTCTCTTTTTTTGGTCTCAGGGCGTTCTTGACAGGTTCTCTCAAATCCAGCCCAAGCTGATCTTCTCTGTCGCTGCTGTGGTTTACAACGGCAAAACGCACGACCACATGGAAAAGCTCATCAGTGTTGTCAAAGGTTGGCACCCACACAATGTGTCTTAGTGTACAAAAATTTGATACACCCACTCCAGGATTGGTTTTATTAAGAGACAAGTACATTTTACTTTCTCAACTAATGAGTGGTAATGCCTGCTGAATTTTTCTCATGTTGTTAAAAAAGGGTTTTGACCTCCTTACAGCAATTAAAAGAATTTCTGCTAACAAGTAGAAAGATAAATTAGCGGTCAGACCAGCAGAGTAGAATATATGAGCTCCCTCGGGTTTCAACAGTGTTCCAAATGAAACTGTCGTAAGATTTAACACATAACAGACGCTGGATAGATTTAAAGTACAAAGTAGGATCTCTTCATCTGCTACCACAGGATGTCCACAGAGTTACTAAGCTTTTATGAATCCCTTACAAAAGTCTTCTGTGTACAAGAAAAAGAAAATGTGTTGTTTCCTATTCTTTGAAATGACAATGGGATTCATCTGGTAGCTCTCTTAGTCTGAAGAAACAAAACAAAGCATCAGCCTCTCACTGTCTCTCTCTGTAGGTCTGCCTGACCTGAAGAAAGTTGTGGTGATTCCCTACGCTCGCTCCAAACACGAGACTGACCTCTCCAAGATCCCCAACAGGTACCTGTCTGCGCATATTATCAAACTGAAGTGTTTAAAGCTGAGGAGCTGAAACAGATCAGATGTACTTTTTTCACCATATATTGTAGCAATCTGTGACTCATTTTTGTCTGTTTTTTTTCTTTTTCAGCGTATTTATAGACGATTTCTTGGCATCTGGCCGCGGTGAGGGCGACCAGTTTCCTCAGCTGGAGTTTGAGCAGCTGCCGTTCAGTCATCCTCTGTTCATCATGTACTCTTCTGGCACCACGGGAGCTCCTAAATGCATGGTCCACTCTGCCGGGGTAAGAAACGCGCTGACCTCCATTAAACCGAAACTACATTTATTAATCCGTCTGATTTTCGTCCTTAGTTGATCTGGCACAAATGCAATTTGTCACACACACACACACCTGATCATTTTATAAATGATTACATTATGTAAATCAGGAATAAAGGGACACATTTAGAATCTGGAACAAAGTGACACTTTTCTTGCTGTTTTTGTTTTTTGGAAACCACAGCTGCATCACCCCCCTACACACACACACATATATATATACACACACACACACACACACACACACACACACACACACACACACACACACACTGGTCCCATCTGTTTACAGAGCTCTCCTGGATGGGGCCACATGTACAGTCTCAGTGCACACCATTCATATTTATACGCGTGGAAAATTTGATGTTCTCTCCAAGGCTGGCGTCATATTTTCAAGATGAAGGACAGGAGCGACGGGAAAAGAAGTAAGATAAGAAAATGGTTAGAAATCGTTCAGTGAAACCTAAATTCTACAGTTGAGAAAGCAAATACAGAACAGCTCATCACAAGGTCTATTTCTAGCTGTTCTGGAGCTTTTGATCATATCGCATGATCATGATCAGCAGATAAGAGTTTGCTCAGTTTTTATGGAATTATAGATGTTTTGAATGTTTATGTTTTCCCCAAGCATTTCAAGGGATTTCTTAGTGACTTTTGGCTTAAGAGTTAACATTTAAATCTTAATTATTTTTCTTGAAAAGGGAAGATGAAAAACATTCATTACCGAGTCCATTTGGTAGCTTCTCTGGAGCTTTTAACGCTGAATATGTGATCCTATTCTTAAAGGCTAATGAAAGCACCCATTCCTTTTTAATATCACTCACTTTACACACCAGAAGTAAAACCACTGGATTATGATGTAATCCTTCAAGACATGCAAAATGTGTTGATGTAGTGACAGCCGTGCCACACGGTGTTACACTTTCCACTTTCCACCACAAGATGGCAGCAAACCTCCATCGGCACATCTTAGAAAGGTTATTGGCTCTCAGGAGAGTGTATGAATGACATTTTTTTTTTTTACCCTCCGCTACATACCACATCTGAGTGCGTGAGAGCCTCAGATGAATGTGTGATTTCAAAAGGACCACTGCACTTTGAAGGCTGAAACACTCAACATTCAAAAATGGGTTAACACACTCAAACAAATGCATTCACACCTTTTTCACATATCAGTCATTCATTCTCCCCCTCTCTCTCTCTCTCTCTCTCTCTCTCTCTCTCTCTCTCTCTCTCTCTCTCTCTCTCTCTCTCTCTCTCGCTTTCACACACACCTATTGTTTCTTTTCTCTTTTTGTGATTTGCCTTATCCCTCCCGCCTCCTCTCACATCAGGCCCTCTGTCCCTAACTTGGATGCATTTTCTCCTTTTTTGTTCCCACTTAGTTCCAATATTCTCATTAAGTTTTTTCCGTGCTTTACTTCTTCTCATCTATAACTCATTTTTCTTTCCCCTCTCTTTCTTTTTTGTGCCCCCTCCTTCTCCTACGCATAGGCTCAAAACTACCCCCCCCCCCCACACACACACACGGTCTCACGCACGGTCACACACACTCAGTTTATACGCACCACCAGCGATAATAACCTATCCAACTGTGATGGGTTGGTGACTGTGGGAGAATTCACACTGTACACAAATTGCCTTTTTCGTCAAAGGAAGTGCTTGCGTGTGCTGTGTGTGGTAGTCTTGATCAGATGCTTATTTCGGCACTACTGAGAAGAGGGTTTAGAAATATTTGTTCCAGTTGTTTAGGAGATTTTTCATTAGGACTTGAAGGTAGAGCATTTAAATTACAGCCTGGTTATTCATCAGCAAAGGTAACCGTCTTTTAATTTTCAAAGCCGTGATTAAATAATTAACAAAAACATTTCTTTATCTCTCCTATTTCTCTTGCTCGGCCTCTCCAGGGCACGCTCATCCAACACTTGAAAGAACACATTCTCCACGGCAATATGACCAGCAGTGATGTCATCATTTACTACACCACGGTAGGTCCAGAAACCTTTTTTGCAATAAGAATGCTCCTGGTTTCCAAAATTTTGAAGTCGTCTCATCTTAGACACCAGCAGGGGCAGACGGTTGTTGTGGGGTATTTTTAATCATGAGGCTGGTCACAAGGACACACACACACATACACACATACAGGCAAACCGATCTTGTCTAATGAGCAGCACTGAGCGCTGAAGGTCAGAGCTGTGCATAATTTTTAAGCATTCCTAGAAGACCCAAGCTCCTTTTGATTATAAACACTAAGGAAGACCATTTTATGTTCATTAAAGCTCCATTTTTCATGTATTTCTGTGTTTTACACATGATTAGTTGGGAAAAAATAGACAAACGCACATTTTCATGATTTAGACATTGATTCTTTCAAGCATTGCTATCATACAAGGAGGTTTTAAGATTATTGCAATTAAATACCTCCTTTCTTAAAAATATAAGAGTTCACAATTGGCCCAGTCCTAATACACTCTTGCCCCTACCTCTCCATTTTGGGTGTTCACCACTAGGGGTAAGGTGACCCAAATGCGGGGACAGGGCGAAGTGTCATAAAAAATGTATTTGTCTCCTACCACTGACTACTGTACGAATTTTCTTCCACTATAAGTTGCCATGGGGCACACCTGAAGGGTTTAGAACAGATCACGTTACTTTGTTATTGCTGATTTGTTCATGACAGTCCCACATTTTGACATATTTAAATGTTGCTTTGGTCCCTTTCGATGGTATATGATGTTGTTTACAGTTGCGAGGAGTTCTGCTGTAGCTACATTCTAGCATCCGAGTAGTGTTTTAATCTATTAGATAGTTTTGGTAGTAGACCAGCATCAGGCTGTTTTTTTTGTTTTAGCCAACAGTCAAAAAAGAATGCATTGAAGTTACAATGATATAAATAAGAGCAAATCAGTACATTTCAAAAGCTGGTATTTAACATTTGTTTCTTAATGCCTGTATTGATTTTATTAATATTAAAATGTCAACGTTATTTTGCAGTTATTGTTATTATGTTGCACTGCAGGTTTTTACTGGCAACAAACACGACCACACATACACACTCGCTCATTCTCTCTGCTCACATCTCCCATGCGAATATTTCTCGTTTTTGCTTTATGAATAGTTGATCAGCATTGTTGGTTTTCAATCAAGGAATTGATTAACTGACTAATTGAAGCTGCATGTGTCATACGCTACATGCACACTGTATTCTGCTGTGCAGTCAATTGTCTGAAGCTCAGCGGGCGGAAAAACGAGAAAAACAATCATGTGAACCTCAGATACAAAACTCAAAGTCCACAGGAGTTCTCAATTTTTGCTACCCATTTACCCATGTTAATGAGAAAGGAGTGTTTATACCAGATAAACTGACCGCTGTGTTTGTATCTGTCCATGTGTCTGTACGTGCACATTGTCCTTAGACCGGCTGGATGATGTGGAACTGGCTGGTGTCCGCTCTGGCAGTGGGAGCCTCAGTGGTTTTATATGATGGTTCACCACTAATGCCCACGCCCAATGTACTGTGGAACCTGACAGACCAGCTGGGGTGAGTTAGCCACACTCTCATGCACACACACGCACGCACGCACACACACACACACACACACACACACACACACACACACACACACACACACACACACACACATACACACACACACACACACACATGCACTCTCTCTCTCTCTCTCTCTCTCTCTCTCTCATGCACACACACACAATTGTTTTGCTGTTTGATGCTTTTCTGCTTGAAATTGATTTTTATTTTCAAGCCCCAAATTTAGATTGCCCTCTGAAAACATACTCCTCTTCTGAAAGTACTCTTCACCATTTCTAATATTTCTCTTGGTGAGCGACAAAACGACAGACATGGAGCGTACCGACACAAACCAGACAATGAAAGGGAGAAAGATCTGGATATACAGACAGAGTTTGAAAGGGAGTGTCAGCTAAGGGAAAGGTTTTCCCCTGAGAATTAGTTTTTAACCACAGAATTGATAATGTGTTTACCTAATTGACAACTTGCGCACAAGAGCAGACCCTATGAATAAAGATTTTCGGCTGTTTATAATGCAAATCAAGAGTGGAGACCCTCTGCAACTGATCATACAATAAACATTTATTATTTACTTACTCATGTATTACCCCCTTATCTAAATGGAAATTTAAATGGAAATCTCAATGGAAGATGGGAGCAGACTTTTTCGAACTTGGCAAAACTTCATTTCAAGTCTCCAGCCAGAAGCAATGCAAGAGTTTGGCTGGATGTAGTAAATGTATTGAGACAATTCAGTATACTGTTTCTCATAACTTTAAAAGAAATCAGTCTCAAAGGCGCTTCAAACTTCCTCAAAAGATGAGTTGCCTCTTTGTTATTTTGAAAGTGCACTGACGAGTTGTATTAGGCCCTCACAGGCATACTTAAAGTCAGCAGGGTTAGCCATCCCTGAAGCCTGTTGTCATTCAGATTGATGGCGGTGCTTGAAATCTGGATGAACCAAGAGCTCGGGTCAAACTTCAAACCAGCCAGGGCAGCTGAAACCTCGAACAAAGATACAAGACCTCACATGACAGCTGACTGTAAGAAAGGATAAGAAATCCAACCAAACTAGCAAGTTAGGCTCTGTAGTCGACACTGCCTTGGTGCAGCAATTTGCACTCATGAGCGTGACAACAGTGTGCGGCACTTGTTGTTCTTCTTCTTCTCCTTCTTTTTCAGTGGGGGATTGCAAACCAACTTAGGTGCGTATCACCACCTACTGTATCGGAATGTGTAGATCAGGGTCTACCCAACGTGTGGTCAGTGGGTTAAAGTTGGCCTGCCAGAAGGTTAATTTTATTATTATTATTTTGTGTTTAAATAATTGCAAATTATTTTTTGTAAGGTAAAATGCTCTTATTTATAATTTTCATTATCTAAGCATGATTGATGCTTCATGCAGGAGGTCAGACAGTTGAGGACACCTGAGATCCTAGTTAAAATTTGACATCTTGTACAAAAGTAAATTTCAATACGATAAGGTTTGGGCCCTCAAAGGAAAAAAAGTTTGGCCCCACCGGTGTGAATGCTGCAATTTTTAGATCAATGAAAGCATTTTGACACTATATTATTGGCTCTATTTATCAGCTATATATTCACAAATACCAGGTCAATAATTCTTGGTCTGATGTATGTCATGCATCACAGACCTCAAGTTTACCATCTTGTCCAGAGGCTGTTCAAACTAGGATGGTACAAATTGGACACATCACATATGAAGACAAGGGGACACATGTGGCCTGATCCACTCCTTAAAACACATTTACCCAGTAAGGAAACAGTAGATTTTATCAATATCGAGTTTAGTCTTATGATACCAGCAGTACTGTACGTACTGTATAACCAAACACCCACCTACCGTACTGTATATATCCTTTACATGATTCAAGCAGTATTTTTATCAACTGTAGGTTCACATTTCAAAGTAGCACAGAGGATATCTTCCTCTCTCTCCCATCACCACCACCGCTATCACCATCACCATTGTAAACAGCAGATGCTAAACCCAGTATTGATCTTCTATGTCTTGTGGAGAAGGTAAGAAGAAAGAGGAAGTGTTCAAGGACAATAATGTTTGAGTGTATGTGTGCAGGCAGGAAATTGATTGGTTCAAATTTAATTAAGAAGACAGTGAGCGTATATATTTTCCACACATTCCATTGTTTACTTCTGTGGACGAAAACGGTTTGTGAGTGTGTGAATTTAAATCTGAGACATCAAGTCATTTTCCTGTTTTTTTTTTATCTTAGATCAAATTCTTATATTCTGTAGAACATTTTAATTAATTTGCTCAATCATTCATTTTGTTCATTTCAATTGAAATGTAATTTGTTCTTGGCTTTGTTCAAAATTGAAAAACTACTTTGGGATGCGTTTCTCTTTATAGGAGATGTACAAAGAGACATTTAAGTAGTCAATATTGCATTAAATTTGGATTCAAATACTGTGACGGTATGACTTAATCATCCATTTTTCATTACCAACAAACACATTTAGTTATGCCCTCAAGTTTTTAATCAATTACGCACTAGATATTTTAAATACATCACTGTAACAAGAGGAATTTGTGTCATCTGCGAAAAAATTTGACATTTCACAAATATTACTTAATAAAGGTGTGGAGGACGTCCATGCAGAATTCTTTCTGAACCTGAGCCTTGAGCGACCCAGCTGTAGCGCCAGAAGTTGCAGATTGTGTTATTCGAGGTAGCTCCTTGGGTGTGAGTGTGCACGGTCAGTCAGCCTGTGGTTAAATGTTGACAAAAAATGCACTCTGTTCAGCAAAACGAAGACCCTTAAGGTATTGATACCACTGATTCATCTTCAGTGCAACAGAGATGGCATATTGCCTTCAGCAATGAGGGGAGCAATGGGCAGAAAGATTAGACACAGATGGTGAGTAGTGGAAACTTTTGAGCCAGTGTGCCAAAAAAAAACTTAGAACAAGACGTGTCAGTAGATCCCAAAGCTAATGAGCTACTTGTTAATTGAACTATAAAATATATCAGGATCTTTAAGTGATGATTAGTTCTTTGGTAGAGTAGAGATTTTTCCCATTTCTAAAATGTAATGCTTGGTCAACATCTACAGCATTGTTTGTTTTGAAGTAGCTTTTTGATTGGGATAGCTGCTGTCATTTGTCAACCACACTGCTGTTTTTTTTTACCCAAAAAGAATTAAAATGATGAATGGAAAATAGAGTAGACAAGGCTAGAATACTATTTTCATTACCCACATAAAGGGATGCAATAGAGGGCTGTCACTGTGTCAGAAAGATGGATGGAAGCTTTTAAACCATGTGAGGATTTCTGAACCAATTAAGTGCTGATGATGCCACCTCGGACACATTTTCCAGATCCCAGCACTATGCGGAAAAAAACCCTCTGGGAGAGGCTGACATGAAGTATTTTACACCCTCGTTTTCTGAGTTGAGGTTGGATGTTTTAATTGGGGCTAAATCTGTCAGATGCTTGGAGAGTCTTAAACGTACATTGAGGCTTCCTCCCCACCACTGCCTTGAATTTAGTTATTTATGGAATCGTAATGACCACTTTGCTGTCGAATTCCACAGCCTCATCGTGCTAAACAATTGTCAGTCACAGTTTAATCATCCGTACAGATATTTTTTGAGAGATGGCATTTTCAGTTACGGGAAGGGAGTGGTACTTTTGCACAACAAACTTTCTGTTTGGCAAAATAGATTAAAAAAGTTTTGAGTGGAGACTGAAGCAGATAGGAGAGTCTCAAAAGGCCATTTATATATATATATATATATATATATATATATTTATTTTATTTATTTTTTGTCCAGAAGGTATTTATACTTCACAGCATCTTGGCCTTAAGAAACTATCTAACTATTGTGAGCCATTGCAGAAGTAGTCTCAAGAAGCCAGTTTAAAAAAAACCTAAACATTGTCGTCAGACGATGGCCAATGGGTTCCAAGATTACATTTCAGTCAAGTCATTCTCCACAAGGACTGTTTAACTGCATGCAACCCCGCTCCAATGTAACTGGCCAACAATATTCTGACTAAAAACGGAAACCAGAACTTATCAGATACCAACATTTTGCTCCTTGCCTACAGATTCTGTATGCAGATATATCTGCTGATAGAACTTATCTGGACTAGAAGTCCAAAGTAATGACAGTACTGAACTGAAACTTTCATTAGATAGTCATTTATTTCCACAAACAAGAGTAGGTGTCATACATTGGCAGCATGTATGTCAATGTCTCCTGCACCTCTCATTGAATGCCACCTAATGTCTAAGTGCTCAGGCAATTCTTCCTCTCTGTGTCATGCAGGAAAGAGAGATTTAGTGAGACTCCTCACAGAGGTAAAGCGTGGAAAAGGTTACAATATTTATACTTGTGACAGGTTCCATGTTCTCCACAGGACTCCGGAGGGTTCTGTGTTTTCTCTGAGGATCTTCTTGATCTATTGTCCATTATGTGTTGAGCAAATTTCTTGGAAAATGTCCCCTCTATACTTTTGTATATGCTGCCAAAATGTTCTCCTTTGCAAGCAGAATTCTCGGTTATCTTCTGTTAGAGGATACAGTTTAGCAGAGTGCATCTTGCCAGCTAAGTCACAGTTTCAGACATGTGGGCTTTATAATGTACGAAATATCCTCTTGTCTTCAAGCTGTCTAAATGTTATAAAGTGGAGACTCAAGTCTTAATCAAAGTCTTTACAAAGAGTATTTATTCACAAACCAAACAACGGCCACACTTGTTTTTGAAGTGCTAAACGCAGCGCATGGATTTACTGTAGATTTACTTTGCTGTGTTGGCCTCTGCTTGATTGTCTGCCACAGGGTTAGGCTCTAGTACAAAAGGAGAATGCTCTACAGCAGAAAGTACAGACCGCTCGACAATGCTAGATAACAGAATGAAAGTGAAGTGCTGATGGAAAAATAGCTTTTAGCGTGTTTGTGTTTTCAGTAACGCATGAGAAATAACTTTTGCATTCCCGGGAGCTGAGGATGTTTGTGAAGGGAGGCAATTAAAATGACTGTTGCCATGATATGGAGGCTGTCCGTCATGCCGAACAGTTCCTCTTGTATTACATTGCATAACACCAAGGTACCTAACACACTTGGAATTTGTTGCTTTATTTGTTGAACAATTACACCATCAAACAGTTGGTTTGAAAACGTTCCTGTTGCTCCTGGGAAGAGAACAGCATCACATTTTTTTTTTTATACGTCAATTCCTCCCTGGGTGAAGGACAAGTGCTAGAGTAGTTTAGAAAACATGTACTGACAAGTGACACTTCAATTGCTACATCATGATGTGCATAGAGACACATTAACGTGACAAATGCTCTGAGGTGCTTTTGTGTCTGATTTGCTTCGAGTGTGTCTTATTGGCTAAGTAGCCTCCACTGACATGTCTCCCTGGAAACTGACACACAGGTACATTTAACACGCAGTCACACGGACGGAGACTCACAGCTTCTCCTCTGCCCTCCATCCTAAACACCCAATTAGCAGCCACACCTGGCCACCTGCCTCCAATCAGAATAGGACGAACCTTTCAGCGGATAGCCAGCAACGAACAAATCCAGATGCGGATGGGGGGTCGGAGATGATTGATAGAGTCGAGAGTGACTGTGCGTGCGTGTGTGTGTGTGTGTGTGTGTGCAGATGACAAATGGGGTTTTTGTGTTTGAATCCATGCCTGTCAGCTGCCATATCTGGTGGCTGTGAGTGAATGAAATGTAATCACAGAAAAATATATATTTTATAAAGAAATCAATTAAATTAGGACAAAATGAAAGAAAAGAAAAGAAAAGAAGCACAGCAGTATGTTGTTTAGTATTTTCCCCAAACTGTTTGAGTCTTCGTAGATAAAAGGGTGGATGATATAATGTAACAATGAGATGATAAAAATACGTCAATTGTCAAAGATTTTGCCATGTGGTCTTTATCCCTTTATTATTTCTTGATGTATAAGGCCATTGTGGGCTTGTTTCAAATCAATGAGCAGGCTTCGAGGCACAATTGTATTTAAAGAAATATATTTTTACATCAATGTGTGAGAGGCAATGATTTGTCACAAATCTTACGTGCTGGATTTGCCAAAGAACAGACATTCAGGTCCGATTAATCCACAGTTTCTCCTGTAATATCATTCAACTCATTCCATTTGAGATATTTCTTGGCACCTTCACCCCAATTTACCTCCCGTCCCCGACCCACTCCTTCGCTCTCACTTTCAACAATCTCTATTACTGCTAATCGATTTTGAGACAGTTATTTAGTGTCAGACACAGATTCTTTTTTTTTTTTAATCTTTGTGGAGTGACTGACATGGTTACCATAGTGATAGGAGGCACTTTGATTGATTTGATGTCAACAAAAATAACTCGGAAAGACAGACTGAGGCACAAGCACACCCATTCAGAGAGGCAGACTTTAAAAGGCCCTTTGTTTTAAGACTAAAACTGCAGGGGAACACAGAAGTGACGTTTTGTCACTTCTTGCCTTCCACATGTTGTCCAACTGTTGTCAGCTGTCACGGTGACTCCCATTCACAAAGAAGAAAGCCACCTTTCAAAGGCATTTCATTTCAGGGTGGTTGTGTGCAAACATCCTGTCAATACATTCTCCTCTGAACTATTTCCTTGTGGACAAGGAGACATTTTGTCCTCTTATGCTAGACTGGCCATCATTGTGTTTTCATTTGTTCAGTTGAAAGTCAATTTCCAATCAGTTTTTTCCCCCCCCTGCCATGTTCTTATCTATCCACGAAAGGTTGACTGAGCACACAAGCTCTGTTTCAGCGTCACCTTGCTTTACATTTACCCAGTCACACACACATCTCTCCTGGGAGCTTCCGAGGACAGCCAAGCTACTGAGCAGCTTCAGTGGAGCAGATGGGATTAAGGGCAAAGGCTCTTCACTGGCTGCTGCCCTTTTTTATTTTTCTACATTCGGCACACAGACGTTGAAATTATGCCTCGTCATGCATAGATTCAGGTCGACAAATGGAGGCTCGTCAGTTCAGGCTGAGCATTGGAGTTGCACTTGCATCAGCTCCTCTATTCACGCTTCACCGTCAATGCCTCATTCATCAGCGGCTTCGCTACCAGCTGAATAGTAACATCAAATCATATTAATACAGGTGTGTGAGACCTTAAGAATACTTCTCACTATTACTCACCCAGTACAGACTGGTTAGTGATGGAGCTCCCTCCCTCTCCCACCAGTCCTTAATGGTTTCGGAATCATTGGTCATAACGGATAAAATGTCTTGTTATTTTATATTATCATTTCGACTCGGGCAGTTATGAAAAACGGGTATTGGATTTTATCATTTGATAGGCAATTGCGACTGATTTTGTTTGCAATAACTTTTCATAAATCTTCATTGACTGCATTTGTACTAAATTGTCCTTTCGCTCCAGCACCTGTTTTGTTTTCTGCCAATTTCCCAATATTTCCCCTTACAAATATTTATATTGTATTTCTATATTCTAAATATATTTGATGTTAAATGAAATCGTTTCCTCACTTGTTAATTGCACATCTAACTGTATATCTGTATATATATTATAACAGAATTTGTTTTAGTCTAGTCTAGACCGTTTATATTATTCCTAGCCAACACTTTTGCCTATTTTTCCTATGCCTTCTTTTGAATTTGGCATTAAAATGCAATACATTGAGTTGTTGCTTTCCTTGTAAAAAGTGTCAGTTTGTCACAGCACCGCTGTACCAGTCTGTCTGCTTCCATGTCTAAAGTTCGTCTTATCTCTCAACATTTGGCAGCTGTTTGAACACACCATTTTTACTTATTTCATCATTAATTCTTGCTTTTAGAAAGAAGACAACACGTTATTGATGGTTAACATGTCAAATTTTACTAATACAGCAAGCAGTAAGCAACATAGTCAACTTCTTTGTCGCCCATGGAGAAAGTCATCAGGCTGCCTTGAAAAAATATTGCTTATTTTTGTGAGATGTGCAGTTAGGAGAAACGTTGTAAACTTTGTGAAACGTCTACAAAACAATTCTCAACTCTTTGAGCCTTCTTGTAAATTCGGCAAACTTTATACATGAATATATTTTTTAAACTTTGTATTTGCATGTCCCATCGATGTACGTCTTTATTTGCACATATGAGCGGCAAAGTGACAGCCAATCACAAGCGGTCATTCTAGGCCAGGTGTGGCATTTACTGACGGGCATAGAACTGGCCCTGTGTGATCACATCACTCAGGGTGTGTTTTTCTACCAAATAGGAACAGCCTCTTTAACATACAGACTGGAAAGGGGACAGACAAGTATGCATTTATTTGCTTTATTTTGAGGGACACAGACTAGAATTCCCAGTGTTAACATTGGCAATTAACCATTATGTTGCACAATTTGTCAGCCTGTCCGTCCATTCAGTTATCTGTCCAACACTTTGGTCCTGAGCAAGAAATTTCCAAGATGAAATTGACCAGCGAGACTGCCATGATGGTTGGCAACATTATTCATAACGCCCCAGAGGATGATTCATAATGTTTGCTAATTTGGTTCTGTTGTTTAAAGTTTCTGCTGTCACAATTCAGAATACAGTGCATCTATGTAGGAGGGCTTTTGCGATGGCTGTCATTGTTGGCAACAGTGACGCAAATTCAGTTTTTCCGCCAAAATAATGGACAACGACTTCCACTTATAGGAAGTGGAGTTGTGTTTGTCCTTTTTTTTCTTTATTGTTGGAAAAGAATGCTTCACTGATCCTTCATATTGTTATGCCTTAAAGAACAATTTTCCTCTTTATCGTCATGTCTCTCATCCATTTTTTTTCTCTTCTCCAGCATTACTATCTTCGGCACCGGGGCCAAGTGGCTGGCCGTGCTGCAGGAGAGGAACCTGAAACCTGGTGAGCTGTGGTCCCAATCACAAACGTGCACATACCTACACCAGCATGCACACAGATATCCAGAGACACACATGGACGCACACAAATAACAAGCATAAAACTCAGAGAGGATTGCATCGACACACACACACTTAAATACATCTACAGTGAGAGAATGGGACCTGGAACAATAAGAGCAGATGGACACGATAATGATTATAATAGTGATTCTGTTTGACTCTAAATGTCCTTCATGCCATTTACTGCATGAATCAACAGTTTGCCCCGTGCTCGGGTGTTTGACACTGAATCGAATGGATAAAGATGCTGTTATGATAATTCATGTGAGTCATGGATAGGAGCAACTAATTGCTTTTAGTGTCACAGCTCTCCAGAGATGAAGCCTGGTCTCTACACATAATCAGAGTTGTGTCAGAGCTTATTAGTCTTCCTGCTAACCTTCATACATGCTGTTGTCACTGCTTTTTGTGGGCCAAAAAAAAAATGGCAGTTTAGAAGTGCATGCTAAAACTATTGCCAAATAATCAAAGCTCTCCTCTCCTCTCCTCTCCTCTCCTCTCTCTCCTCTCCTCTCCTCTCCTCTCCTCTCCTCTCCTCTCCTCTCCTCTCCTCCAATGTTAAATTAGCACTTGTAACCAATGTTTATTGCATAGACAGTTGCTGTGTGTCTCTGTTCCCAGTTCATAATCACTACAAATCTTTATGCATGGCACCTTCTCTGTGTGTGTTTATGTGTGTGTGTCTTTCCGCTAATCATAAAATAAGCTCGACACCAAGGAATGAAAAACAAAATGTCCAAAAGCTGCTCCATCTGACTGTCTGTGTATCTCTGCCCCACCCTCTTCAGTCAGATAGCCACTTGATCCATTACGTGTCTATTTGTTTATTTGTTTGGATGCTTATTAGAGAAAGAGAGCCTGGCAGAGGGAGGTGTGTTTATTTGTGTGTTTGCATGTGCGTGTGTGCGTGTCTGTGTGTGTGTGTGTGTGTGTGCCTCCAGTGAGCTGGGAATGGTAGGGGGAGCTTCTTCACTGGTTGCCCCAGCGGAGGGGCCCTTTTCCCTCGGCTGACATTTGGACCGGACACCTGGAGGCATGGTGGGGGGTAGCTCGAGTTCCCACTGTGTGTATGTGTGTGTGTGTGTGTGTGTGTTTCTGTTTGTTTGTGTGTTTAGGGGCTGAGGGTCGGTTGTTGGAAGCTTATTAGTTTGCAGGATGTTATTAGCTTGTGGATTGGGTATGCGTGACAGCATGTGCACACATGGACCTTGGGGGCGAAAGGTGTGCGTGTGTGTGCGTGTGTGTGTGCGTGTGTGTGCGTGTGTGCGCGCATGCGTGTGTGTGTGTGCGTGCATACGTGTGGTAGTTAGTACATGCAAGCTTGTATGCTGTCACATCAGAGTGGCAAACTGCACTAACACAACATGTAGGAGTGCATGGAGCGGCGCACAGGTGCCATGTGTATTGAAATGTGTGTTTGTGTCTGCAGATTCTTAATTTAGTTGAAAATGATAGCTGAATGTGACTTTGAGTACCACAAAACCCTTTTTATTACACAAAGTGCAAAATGTTCCAATTACAGTTGCCGTAACTGAAATATTTCTGTATTAAAATGTATTACATAGCTCCGTATTCCAACTGTAATGGAGTGTCTGGTCAGTAACTCATGTCCCTCCCTCTCCTGCTCGTGCAGTTGAAGAGAAAATACATTTTCTGTCCAATAATGACAGAGAACTATGTAAAGAGATGGTCCTGTCTCTGTCCTGGCCTACAAATTCTCCAGATCTCAATCTGATCAAGCATTCAAGTCCGATCCATGGAGACTGCACCATGAATTAGACTTGGCTCTGACCCATTGAGGCATGGACACGGAACCTTTAGGGGTTGTCCTGTGGTGTCTGGCATTAGGGCATTGACTGTGAATCCTTTGAGTACTGTGAGTTGTGAAGTGGGGCCTCCATTGATCGGACTTAGTCTGGCACGTCCCATGCGTGCTCGATCAGATCCAGATCTGCGAAAGTGTAGAGGCTTATGTCTCATTTCTTGGTCTATTCCTAAGCAATCTCTGCTGTGTGGCAGGGCACATCGTCCTGCTGGGGCGGCACTACCATCAAGGAATGGCGTTACAGTGAGGGGTTGCACTTAATCTGCAATGATGTTGGGCGTGTTGTGCGTGTCAAAGCTGCATCCAAATAAATGCCGGGGACCAAGGTTTCCCAGACGCACATAGCAACGGATCAATGTTATTCACGTCACCTTTCAGTGATTGTAATGTTGTGGCTGATTGTTGTATATGTTGGCAATTTTTGATTCATCTTTTGTCCCTTTTCCTTTTTTACATTTTTTTTTCTTCCATCTCTCTGTCTTCCAGGGGAAACACACAACCTCCAGTCGCTCCACACCATCCTGTCCACTGGATCTCCTCTCAAACCTCAGAGCTACGACTATGTCTATCGCTGCATCAAGAGCAACGTGCTGCTTGGCTCCATCTCAGGTGACTATCTGATGTCGGCACACATTTTGTCCCTTTTTTCTAAGGGTGCACCTAGCAGCAGCTTTTCCGAATGTTGTTGGCGTCTGCCACATTAACAACTGGCATCCACTGGCGCAATAATGCAACAAAGCATCTGTAATACAAACACAAAAGGGCTGACACATACTTACGAAATTCAGAAAAAAACAATTTTATAGAACTGTAGATTTTCCTCACCACCCACAATCTCACTATACACACTCTCTCTCTCTCACACACACACACAAACACAAGCCCTTTCAGCCCATTGTTATGTTGACAAGGCAACAGAATGCTGTCTGTCTCTCTCTGTGCTAAATGTTAAACGTTTCAGGACTCACAGACTGGGTGACTGACGTATATGGACACACACACACACACAAACACACACATTGAGGAGCAGCTTGCTGAGTCACACATGCAGAGACTGACAGCTTCCAAGCACCAGGCACATATTGTGAATGACAAACCCAGATGGATGTAGCTTATAGCCGCAGATGCATAGATGCATATATACACACATGCACACAGTGATATGCAGGTTGAAGGATTGGACACACATGCGGTGACTGAAATGTCACAGACGAGGCAGAAATCTGTCCTGAGACGGAGAAAAAGAGACAGACAGTACGGGCTGATTGTCTTAAAAAAATTACATGATAAAAATGATTTTTTTATTAAAAAAAATCATTCATATCTCCACTTGTCTCTGCACAGCCTTTGTACTTTTGTGTCTTTTTTTTAACATAATAGCAATCATTGTAGAAATCAATGGGTGGTGATTTTGTCTTCTAGGAGGTTGTGAGAGGGATACCCTGGGTCTATTTATTCATAGTTGTGAGCATTATAACAGCATTTTATTCACCAATTGTGCTGAGATTTAGGAACATGCTGACAAAATAAACAGGGAGTCAAATGAGGCAACAAACAAGAACAGTGTGATGAGTCAGCCGGTTCAGTGCGTCAAATATGAATTACGAATTAAGAGTGATTTTGTTTTAAAGTTATCTTATTGTTATGAGACAGAATGTTATTTTAACTGAAAGTGTAATGTTTTCCTAACTCTAACCAAGTCATTTTTGTGCCTAAACCTAACCAAACCGAAGATTTCACATTGTTTATAGTGTCAGACATAGTGTCAGGTCTCATATAGTTCTTGTCTGTCACAGTGAAAATTAGCTATTTATGTGGCATCCCTGAGAATGACACTGTAACCAATAGAAATGATTGAGACCCAAGTCGTAATAGAATTATCCTCTATAATTTGTATTAATTTTTTTATTTTAAGGGACTAGAAATGTATGTGTGACCTCAGTATAAAACGGTGTCCGGTATTCATGTGTGTGTCCGTGCGTGTATTCGTCTGAGCAGCAGGTCCTGCCCCAACCAGTTTCCTCCTTGTCGGCAAGGGCAACAGCAGGCTCCAACCCTGTTGGCTGCCAACCGACCTAACCTTGACCCCCGAGGTCAACACTCTTGTGCTTGTGTGTGTGTGTGTTCTTAGGATTTATCACAGCATATGTGACTGACTGGTGGTCACGGTGACATATGTGATGGGGCCCCTTTGCCGATTTCACCCTGTGTGACTAAGTGTGCATGTCTATGTGTGTGTGTGTGTGTGTGTGTGTGTGTGTGTGTCTACAAACATGCGTGAGTTAACTTGATTTATTATCAGTATATTACATTTTTTCCCCCCTTTTTTGTGTATTTCAGGGTGTGTGTGAGTGCGCGTGTGTGTTATCCTGTCAGCAGGGATTTCAGACCCCCGTCGCTCCTCATTGGGGTATTTTAAAACATTCACTGCTGGATTTCCTCCATCCTAATATACCTCCGCCTGACTTGCCCATATGTCACTCCTCTGCTCCATTTTTTGCTGCCTCTTCCAGCATGTGTGTCTGCACAAGTGTTTACTTTGTGTTCGTCTTCCTGTGACTTCCCTCATGTGTATTCCTTTTATAATTCACTTTTGAATACATGAATGCCTGCGTAGGTGAGCTGGTTGCCTTTTTGTCTCAGTCGGTGGCTTCGCTCTGACCCCACACTGTGCCAGAGGATGTTCAAAGCACTCGCACCTACACAAATGAAAGCCAACTTGTGTACACACACGCACACAAATATATTCACACAAACTGGGAAAAAAATCTCTTTCTTCACTGTTCAGAATAGTCAGTTCTGTTAGAAACATCAGATCAGTGTGACAAGTTACCCTCTTGTGTATACACACACAACACACACACTAAATGGCTGATGATGGAAGGCATCCCCAGAAAGCAGCAGTGGCTTTTGGCTTTAAAAATATTTTTGTGCTGTTGTGTGTGTGTGTGTGTGTGTGTGTGTCTGTGTGCGCACGTTCCTTAGTGTGTACCCACCCATTAAAGCGACTGTAATAATAAAATAATGCGTGTGTTCCCACTATAAGTGTGTGTGTTTAATCAGAAGACAAAGTTTCCCCTTCCTCCAGGGAGCCAATTAAAGCTCAATAAAGAACCTGGCAGAGAGAGAGAGAGCGAGAGAAAGAGAGAGAGAGGCATGGGAAGAGAGAGAGCGAGGGAACGAGCGTAAAAGCAAGCGAGAAGGAAGTGGTACAAGGGCAGAGAGCAGCTGAGAGGAAGCGAACAAGATCGATGGATGGAGTCTATGATACAGAGAGGGAACGACACAGGGAGGTAGAGAAAGAACAATGGGAAGGGAGATGAATAGAAGGTGTCAGATATAGTAGATGATTGGAAGGTAGAAAGAGACAAATGGATGGTGCAACAGTGTCAGAGTTTGTGTGTGTGTGCAACAGTGTAGAACTCCTATATAGGTCAATGGAGGTGGCGCAGGGTGCTAACCCTGTCAACTTGATACAGTCTTAAAGTTTAATAACATCTCTGTGATGCTTTTTTATAGGGTACTTTACCCCATATGTTAGTAAACAATATATAAAACACATGTTAAATTATAATAGTAATAGCTTCTGCAGGAAAGGGTGTTGATAGAGCAGTTACACTCGACCATCCCGACTATCACCAGTGAATGTACATGCTTTAAAGCTGCAGAGTTGGGTCACGATTGTCATATGTTCGTCACTGTTAGCTTTCCACATCATACACCATAATTTTATTCATTGTTAACATAAAATAATATTTATTAGTAAAGCTTTAAGGATGAATACAGTGTTAGCAGGAAGCTTTAATGTAAACAAAACTGGGACTCGCCGCTTGTGAGGTGTTTCATTTCAGACCGTCAACACACTAAATCTCTCCCTCTCTGTCTGTTCTTCTTTCATCTCTCTGTCAAGGCGGCACTGACATAGTGTCATGTTTCATGGGTCAGAACCCAACAGTTCCGGTGTATCGTGGCGAAATCCAAACAAGAAACCTAGGCATGGCTGTGGAGGCCTGGGGCCATGAAGGTAAGACTGCGTGCCAGAGCGTTTGTGTGCATGTTCAGAGTGGCTGCATCGGTTAGCAAACTCTATCAAGTGGTTTATTGAACAAATCCCAAATAACGACAGTGTCTATGGGAGCATGTTGAATTTATAAGAAAAGTTGCCAGGTTGAATCCGAAGAGGAAAAAAAAAATAATCAAAAGCTTGGTTAAAATCTGCTGAGATGTCCTTGAGCAAACTTCCCATCTACTTCTGGGGCTAGACGCTAACAGAACCAGACTGTGGTTATACTTGGTTGCTTACATATGTGGAAGTACCCGTGTGCTTTAATGTAAAGATAGCCATCACTGAGTATTTAGTGAACTGTCCCTGGGTAAATACAGGTCAAAACATAAGGGAGACACATTTTTTTTCCATTTACAATGGGACTCAAAGCTTTCGACTTAGGTCATTGATTTAAGTCCCTTGTTCCCCAGCTACCGATCCCTGCTGCAGCCAGTACTGGTGTGTCTCCACCACCTCAAAGGAGAGTGGATGGATGGATGATTTAAAGGCAGAGCTTGGGATTATTTTAGTCGGTCTCTAGGCTGATAACACCGTCCTGAGGGAGGAGGTGAGGCCTGTGTGAAACCACACAGTAAAGTATATCAGGTTCTCTGAGTGTGGGATACAGTACACGGTGAGATATATATATATATTTCTTTATCTGAAAATGCTTTTTTTATGTGTGTCTGTGTGGGTTTCTAATTGTGTGAGGCCAAATGTATCTATGTGTTGTGGCAAAGTATTTCCAAAAGCCTCTAACTTTATTTTTGTTCTTGTGAAATCTCTGTGTGTGCGTGTCTGTGTGTGTTTGTGCGTGTGCTTGTGTGTGTGCGTGTGTATATGTTTATGGGGACAGGTAAGCCTGTATGGGGAGAGAGCGGGGAGCTCGTCTGCTTGAAGCCAATCCCCTGCCAACCAACACACTTCTGGAATGACGAGAACGGGAGCAAATACCACAAAGCGTACTTTTCCTCATATCCCGGTAAAGACACATACTTTGTACATAATAACAAACGTACATGCAGTTAATATACAGAAAGAACCCAGAAAAAAGCCTTTTTTTTATTTCAATTTCTGACACATTTTTCTGTTGCTTTTGTTTTTTTCATTGTGTGTATTGTTTTTTGCTTGTTTTACTTTGTGTGTGTATTTTACTATTGTCAAAAATGTCAGCAATAGAAAAAAAAAAGGCATATTAAACTTGATACTGTTCAATCTTTTTAGGCGTGTGGGCCCACGGAGACTACTGTAAAATCAACCCAAAGACGGGAGGCATTGTCATGCTGGGCAGAAGGTCAGCCATTAACTGTTCTACTCACTGAATGTTACATGAAATTATTTTATGAGTGTCGTTTTCGTTGATTCCTTTATTTACAATACTTAACAGATGCTAATCCTTTGAATTTCTTTTGTTTGAGGAGAATTAAAGTAATTTAAAATGGCCTTTTTTTTGCATGCGATTTGGCACAGCAAGACAGTATATTGTCAGAGGGTGCTTGAGCTGCTTTATGGCATGATACAAGTGTATTGTAAAGTACATAAATATACACATATGGAAACAAATAAACATATTTTCCATTTTGTATATGAAAAAAACACTAGCTTACAGAAACTGAATTCCCCTCTATTTCCTGGTACATTTTTGTTCCCTCCATTGCAGTGTCCTGTATCATGTGTGGCAGCTTCTCGATGATAGACACAGGAGTTTTAAATCTTGAACTTGTGTTTGTTCTGCAGTGACGGTACACTGAACCCCAACGGAGTCAGATTTGGCAGCTCAGAGATCTACAACATTGGTGAGTCTTGAACATAAAAGGGTGGAGCAGCGTGTGGGTATAAGGGAAGAGAGGCAAAACCATTTGTTGTGAGCTTAAATTGACTCACGGACGGTGCTATTTTAAAATGGCGAAAAACACATTTTGCCATCCCTTCATCCATTTTTTTCAGGCATGTGAGCAACACTTGCCTTTCTGTTCAGCCAGAAGAGTCTCACAAAAGCACAATTTTTGTGGCACTATTGATGGCAAGAAAGCAGTGTTTCTGTGCTTTAAGTTGTAAGTGGTGAAACATTTTCTCTCTTGTTGCCAATTTCCTCAAACCCTTTTCCTCCTCTCATCTTTCCTGCCTCACACTCTGCACCTCTTACCTCCTCATCTCTCGTCTCCTCGCCTCTCATCTGCTCTCCTCATTTTCTTTGTTTTGTCTCCTTGTCCTCTACTCTGCACTCTCCATTCCTCTCCTCTCTGCAGTGGAAGCTTTTGAGGAAGTGTCAGACAGCCTCTGCGTTCCTCAGTACAACGCCGACGGTGAAGAGCGGGTAATTTTGTTCTTAAAGATGGCACCTGGTAAGCCCTTCTCAGCGGAGTTGGTGGCGAAGATTAAAGGAGCCATTAGGAAGGCACTGTCTGCTCGACACGTCCCTGCACTGCTGCTGGAGACCAGAGACATTCCTGTAAGAAAGAGTATCAATCAGATATGAATAAAACCTGTCAGATTATCCTATCACAATGGTTACAGCTGTAAAAGTCATTCTGGCTTGATTGACAGCCCCCTTTTCTTTACTTCTCTGCAGTACACCATCAGCGGCAAAAAGGTGGAGGTGGCTGTGAAACAGGTGATTGCCGGCCGGGAGGTGGCGCAAAGAGGAGCTTTCTCCAACCCTGATTCACTGGACCTTTACAAGAACATTCCTGAACTGCAAAACTATTAAAGATGAGGCTTCACGGAGTTGAAGAGATGACCAACCACCTGAGAAGAGTTCAACTTAGTTTTTAAATTAACTTTATTCCAATTTACAGGTACAGAGAGACATGCAAAGTGCATTGCAGGTAGTAGTTTACAAAGGCGCCATGAGCTTTGTACAGGGCATGAAAAGGAGAAAAATAAAATGTACGTCAAAATAATACTAAAAGGGCACAAATAATATGTAAATAGGTCTACGTTATCAGACAGAAGAGAAAACTTAATGTGTACCGTTCCATAGCTTTCAGTGAGCAAGCGGCTCTACCATATTGTGCAAGTAAATGTCGAGCTGGATTCAGCTTTGGATGTAATACGATGTGCACAGCAGCTTGTGAATAAGCTCAATGCTCTGAAGCCACCAACAAAGGAGAAGTGAAATTTAACTTCAAGTGCTTTGCTTTGGCTTCACAGTCTGATCACTATCAGCCAGTGCAGAGCCGTATCTCTCTTTGTCACCTGCTTTAACCCCCCCCCCCCCCCCCCCCCCGGTGTTGGTTCTGAGTTGGGTCCCAGACTGAACATCCATTGGAAAGTATGCAGACAAGTGCACACAAACACCTGGGACGAACACCTCAGCTTTGGCTCATGTCACCATATCATTGTCATGTGGTGTGTATTGCTTTATTACGTGTATATACATATGAATATATATTTTTTGGACTGTGAAAATTCCGTTAACAGTATAATGAAATGAAAAGATAATGACTTAAACCTGTTAACCAAAGTGTGAGTTAAAGAGGGTCGTAGTTTGAATAAATAAGATTCCAGAAATAATTGAACATAACTTTTGACCCCACCAGAAAAGTTAGTAATAACTTCTGTGACACTACTGAAAGAGATTTAACATTCAATTCACCACAAAAGCCTGTTTTTTTTTTTTTTGGATATCTAGGTTCCATGTTTGTCAGAACTTCAGATAGCTACAGTACACGCCTGGTATTACCTTGTACATGGGAATTATTTATTCAAATGTCATCATGCTAATTACTGCTATTAAAGATGAACTGCAGTGCCTCTTTGATCCCCAGTAGCACGACGAAGCAACACGGGTGTACAAAAACACTACTCAATTCAATGCTATGAGAAAAAATCAAACAGAATGTGAGTTGTCAAGGAATCACAAATGTTAATGTGAGAGAAACGTTTGAGTTTTGGAGAAAATTTAAGCTTCCGGAACTTGACCATTTTGATTCAGGCTGTCTTGCTTATTTCTGGATTTTTAAACATGTTAAATGTAATAATGTGAACTGAACTGGAAACTTAGCAGTTTATCTTTAATGTCAATGCTTAAATAAAAGAATAAAAAAAAAACAATCCACTTTAAAGGTACCCTGTGGAGTTTTTGGCCACTAGTAGTGCTATGGAGCAATGTTTTGATCAGTGGATCCCAATCTTGTTGTATTCGGAGCAAATGCACATGTGGGTGACAAAATACGTATTCCTGCCATCACTGTCACACAATTCCACTGACATGTGGCAGAAATGAGGCGAGGAAAAGCACCTACAACTTGATGAGACGAAGAAGACTGAAAGCTGTAAAACATGAGGGTAAAAGCTTCATCTTTAAAGCACTGAAACAGAACTTGACTTCATTAGAAGAAAACTCCACAGGGTGCGTGTCAAAGTCTCTCAGATGCATTGGTCCTCTCTTATCGAGACGGGGATCATAATTGGATGACTGTACACTTTGCACTTTAGAAAACTGTCTGTGCAACTTTGTTCGAGGTGAAATTTGGTGAAACATGGCTGATGTACTGTTCCTTTATGCATGCAAGTGGTGCAGGTTGTCTTCTGCACCGAACGTTTCTTCTAATAGGCCCAGAGTTTTTTGCAAACATAATTCTGGTGTCTGTCACATGTAACTTGATTGTATTTGGTTCTTCCATGTCCGCCTTTGGTGAATCTAACGATGTAATTTTAACTTACTTCAGTGTTGAGAGAAAGTTTATTGAATCAGATAAAACAATTGTCTTTTGTCTTTGTCTTTCTACAGCAACTTTCTCTTTCACACACCAGGGCGATGATGGTCACTGTCTCGGTCTCGTATATATTTAAAGTCGACGTTGGCCATGAATATGGATGGTGAACTCCTCTTTTTTTTACAACTTGACAGTGTTCAGTCAGAGTTTTGTCAGGGGGAGTATTTGTATTAGAAACCACTTAAGTCGAATATCAAGGGAGATATTGTTGCAAGCTCTGGTGCATTTCCTAGTTGACAACTGTCAGCGACCCCAAAAAAAGTAAAGCCAGTCTGAGAGGAAAAAGCTTAAACAAACTATTTTGTATTCCCAGACTACAGCCTTTTATACCCATTACAGATTAACACAACCACATTGCTTCCCGAAGATAAACTCTGGGACCCTTTATCTACCCATGCTTGCTGAATGGACACAGCACATCATGCAAGGAAAACAAGAAGGTCGACTGATACTGATTGAGCTTCACCTCTGGGTTTCAGCACCATCAGCAGCCAGTAACTGTCGTCACTAGATTAGCATTGGCGCTTCAGTTAGCATCTTTTGATGTCTTGATCATCACAAAACTAACCGTGCTTTAGGATGAAGAATAAACAACAGTCAGACTGTTGGAATAACAGAAAAGTGTGCGTGTCTCTTAGTGAGTGTGGAGAAGCCAGTCATTTTGACAGACGTCGACTTCAGAAATAAACTTGGCAGTTTTAAAACTCCCTGTAACCTTTATTAGTGTGAACGCTCAGACCTGCCAGTCAGCCAAACTTCAAAATGTAACAGAGAGGGAAATGTAAAAATAGAAAAAGTGAGACTTGGTGAGAGTCCAGTTCCTCAGTGTAGAGAAGTCTCACCAATCAAGTGTTCTGGCATTTTATTTATTCCAACCTTCAGTCCTTCCAACATGAGAAAATGTTTTGTTGGCATCCTGTCAGTTTGCAGAAAGAGAGGGCTGAATACGGAGGAATGTTGACAAATGAAAAAAGCTGAAGTGTTTACCGAAATTCCAAGATATTAACCATGTGATGAGCATGAACGATAAGCGCCACGCAGTCCCCCGGGGAGGCTGTCTGTTGCCGTGATCAATCCCGTGATCTCCTGACAGAGCACATTACAAACTGCACACTTTGTTAACGGCTTCGTTGTACACTCTGTACTTACAGGGGTTGGCAGTTAATTAATTCTTGGCGCAATCGGTGTGAAATATAAATTGAAACTGCACGCACTAATGAGTGTGTTTATTTTGAGTTATTTTATTATGAACTGACCTGTGGTGCTTGCTTCAAAGTTTTCTCTCCACGCTGAGGGAAATTAAATGTATAAAGCGAGTGGATAAGAATTCGACTCCCCACAGTTCAATGTACTGTGCAGCTAGTCAGACTAAAGAACCTTTAGCAACTTCATTGCGATACCAGTACACAGTGGCCGTTTCGTCGTCCATGTGTCTCCGAAGGGTTTGAGGCCTCGTGATGACCTTTTACCATTATTGTCAACGGAGACAGAAAAATTAACACCTGGATGTAGCGAAAGTGCCGAGCAGATGGCAGATAGATTGTTAGAAAACGGAAAATGCCCATCATAATTCCCCAGAGTCCAGGAGGATGTAATAGTGAATGTGTCCGGTTTGACAAAGCAACTCCGTCTCTCTGGGAATTAGCTGGAGCTCTCAATCGTGGCCTTCATTGGTGATGGAGTCGAAACATTTTCATGGCAATAGTAATAATGACATTTTGGTTGTGTGATAACTGGCGTCGGAGCGTCGGATGTGAATGGATTGTCCATTAAACAAACTTTGGCCTGACCTAAAATGAATCAAATTTGTCAGGAACTGACATGACAAAGTGACTTCATGCTATGAATCTTAATAATTACTAACAATAATGTTCAAACACACACCACTAAATTTATTTAATGTGATCACTCTCTCTCTCTCTCTCTCTCTCTCTCTCTCTCTCTCTCTCTCTCCCTCAAGCAAAGTACACTTTAGAAGTAAGGGTTTTCTTAATGACCTCACTTCAGCAGTTTGGGTGTTTTATACTGGCCTCGAGGCGCCATTAGAAGAACCGCAGCCGAAGATACCTTTGCACCGGCTTCAACATAAACCTGTGGTTCTCGGCTACATCGAGTTTCTAGGTTCAAAGTAATTTCACTAAATTGCTATAAAAAACCACTGAGCTTCCTCAATGATCATACGATGAAGATCCCAGAAAGCTTTGCTTGACTCCAGAGACATGGATTTGAGGCGTTGTGGCTTGGACCTGAGTCGACTCCATTCATTGTTTTAATGACTTGCAACTTGCGTGACAGAAAATTAAATGGCTAGAGCTTCAACTTGGACTCGGAAGCTCAAGACTCTTGACTTAACTAAGGACGGGACTTGAATCGACACTTGGTCCAAATGACTTGATTCAGATGTCTGCTTGAACCTTTTGAGTGCAGAAGATATGGAAATCATCGCACCTCGCTTCCAACTGTGATGGATTCAGCACTCATTTGATTTCCTATTCTTGGAAGTTGGAAACCTCCCTTCGTCTTTGAAGTGCTGCTGTGTCGCTCCCTCCTATTGTGTCAAATCTTCCATGTTCCCAATTATCTTAAGGTGACGGTGCGTTCACTGAAGCCTATCTTCTCCCTTCTCACCCCCACTGGAGACATCTAAATTGGTTCCTGGAGACTTCTTTCTCCTGAAAAGCTGATCACAATGTCAGTAAAGAGCTTCCGTGTGCTTTGCTTCTGCTTGGATGTCGTGCTGGCAGGAAATGTGGCACAGACATGTTTATGAAAATGAAGCACTTCGACGCCCACATGCTGCCATATCTAAATCTCCAGAATGGAGAGAAGCCGCAGAGGACTTCTAGCTCATCATTCTAAGCTCATGTTTAGCTCTCAATGTCATGATGTACTCAGGCTCGAGGTACCATTTACATCACCGAACAAACTTTTTGAATCCCTCGCCCTCTTTCATACTGATTCGCTGCATATATCTCGTCCAATCGGCACTCGCACTTTCTCCCACCGGCTAGCGGTATCTTTGGCTGCGCGCCATCATCAGACATGGCGGCAGGCTGATGGTTCTTAATGTGGGAGGCCACAGCAAAGTTCTAGTAGTATCACTAAACACATTTTAACATACATTAACTTTATTGCCTTTTGGAAATGTTCCCATACCGAGCTCTTTATTGTTATAAGTCGCTTTTTTTCATTTTGTTTGTTCATGTTTTTTTCTTTTTGAAAGAAATATGAACATGTTTAAGGAAAAATATTAATAGTATTAGTAATTAGGCTATAGAGTCTTGACATACGTGCTGATTATATATGATATTAAATCTAAGGGATACGGAGCAAAACCAGAGGCAGTAATTATAACAACAGAGAAAGAACAAGAGTGACGAACATAAATAAAACTGTTCAGTAGATATTCAGTGATCAAAACAAAGTGGCCTCAGCAGCCACTTATCAGTGCGTTCCTCGCAGAACACACCATGACAGCTGTTTTTATTTCATATTCACTGTCAACAATTTGTTTGAGATAACTCCCACTTCCCCCAGTCGTCTGTCTCTGATAGTAATTCTTTTATATGCCTCTCACCCGAATGAATTTGTATTTCGTTTTATGTGGCCATTCGATTGAGTTTGACACGGGGAGCAGCTAAATGGAAAAGAATCTCTAGCGAGACCGGCTCAAATTGAGTCGAGCAGATGTGCAAATTGCTCCCGTACAAACAATGTTTTTGTGTCCTCTGGAATGGCCTTTGTGACTTTATTAAAAAAACAATAAAGTTGTGCTGTACAGATTAGTTAATAGCGGGGGAACTTTATGCAGAGTTATGTGTTTAAAGAAAAATAGTGTCGGTCTGAAGAAGAGAGCTGCTCGGTGCAACTGTAGTCTTCGGTGTTGGACAGCCGACCAACTTACAATGTGTTTGTCGGTTTCTTTTTCCTCAGTGTCATTTTTGTAGTTTTGTTTTACATGATTTCCGTGTGTCTGGTAATCTAATGTGTATTATTGCTGTTAATTTTTGTTTTATTTTGTTAAACTAGTGCATTGCCCGTAGGAAGTATGTATTCCTATAGAAAAGTGGGCGGTTAAGTAGCTTTTTCATGGATGGCGAAATGAGGCTGTGTTTGAAGGTGGGACGTCAGGGATATTTAGGTTTGTTGTGAAATTCGATATTCCAGGGTATAATACATTATTATGTTTATTATATATTTTCGATTTTGCAATTATATTTCACCTTAAAAACTATTTACCTTGCTTGGTGTCATTATGTTTTAGCACAACCTCACATGTATGACTGTACAGTTATTTTTTCATTTTGACATACTGTGAAAAAAAAAAAAAAAAAATTTGACATACTGTATTAGAATCCCGGCTCCCCAGGGCGGGACTGAGCTACATGTCAAAGTATCCTTGAGCAAGATACTGAACCCCAAAGTTGCTCCTGATGTGCAGTTGGCACCTTGTGAGGCAGCCACTGCCATCAGTAAGGGTCCTGCAATGAGCTGGCGACTCGTTCAGGGTGTACCCTGGCCTACGCCCATTGTGTAAACTGGATTTGGCCCCAGTAAGCCCCGCAATCCCTTAGGGGGAAAAAGCGGCAACATCCCGCGACCCTCACGGATAAGCGGACAAGAAAACCGAACGGAACGGAACGGAACATACCGTATTAACACAATGGATCTAAAATCACAAAAAAACATCAAATCCGAGTAGGAAAAAGTTAGATTTTTTACTGTGAAAACCACAAATAAGTTTAACGAACCATTTTCATTACTTATAATGCAAATATAAATTGTTGTTTGCTAAATTTGTGCATAAATGTTTGAATATGTAACTATTTACATTTAAATGCAGGCAATGCCTCAGGCTCAGGCATCCCTCAGCTCCTTCCTGCCTGCTCCACATTCAGCAGTCTCCTCATTGTTTTGACTCACTAAACAAAAAAAAAACGACTCCACTGCACACTAAACACACTACACCAAACACTACATAACACACTAACTATGCACTCCAAACACGCTAAATATCACAAATCTCTCAACTCTCAAAAATTGCTGTCTCTATCGCTCTCTATCACCGTCACTGTCCCTCCCACAACTTCCTCTGTTCCTCAGCAACCAAATCACATGGTTTGCCATATAATTTTGTGATTGGTTGATGTGGTGCCTTTTTCCACCAATAGGAAAGGGAGTAGCATAGGTTTTTTTGGCTTTCAAACACTTCCTGCTTGCGGACACTTTCGTGAGAAAAGCCCGTTTGACCGTTTCTTTCTGCACCAAACGCACAGCAAACGTAGCGAACATTTTTTATCATAAGTCCGGTTTTACTTGGCCTATCGACACAATTTAAACACTGGTATATAGTTTGAAGGCCGCACCAACACATATGTCGGAAGCGAGACTCACGGAGGCTGCGTCTTACTGCTATGTCATCTTAAATTGGTCACGTGATTTGGACGCACCGGCGCGTCCGTCGACTCAGGAGGTGGAGCTGGGGATGGGCTCTGCAGTGATTGGCTCAGTCAGGTGCGTATGTGGCTATGGTGGCCATGGTTGACAATGCTAGCAGAATTGATAAATCATTTATGAAGTAATTTATGAAAAACGGTATCATTGTAGTTCAAACAAATCCGACGTTTCACACCCTTAAACTACGCAGCAGCCATGTTGAAAATCTCAGGTCAGTCTGATCCTGATCTGCAGAGATATTTTAGGCACACACACACAGACACACAGACAGACAGACAGACAGACAGAGATTTCTTGCTTTTATAGAGAGATTATGTTGTATTATAAGTTTAGAATTGTTTTAATTTAGTTGAGGTGAGGTCTGTTGCAATGGCTTCCTTTTTTCTGTCATCTAATTGTATGCATTTGTTTGTGTGCAATATAAAAAAAAATGCACTAAGCTAAGCTATTGTACGCCTGATGACCAATCTATTGTGAAATAAAATCTGTTTTGCCTTGTTTTAAAAGCTTATTGCACATTTACAGTAAACTTGGGATCATGTGCTGGCATCTCTTTATCTCTAAGGTCAGCCTGTGTGAGGCTCTAATAGAATCTCTGACCCCAAACTGTTCAAAAGCCAGACAAGATTTATTTTGTACCAGGCAGCTCCCAGACATGAGTGTATACAACAGGCTGCGTGGTGTAAAGTGAGAGACAGAGTTGTCCATCAAGCTACAACGAAGGGATCCAGTTCCACATAGGGTTAGTTCTCTACACATGTCACAGTCACCATTGATTTGTCCTAAATATCAATGTGTAATATAAAGAGGGCAGAAAGAAAGGTTAAACAGACAAGAGTGGAGGAAGCTGCAGATCAAAAGGCAGGCAATGAAATGCCAAATATTGATGGAGTGTTGCCTGCTGTGTCCGGCCGTCATGATGGATCAGCCGAGTGGAGCATTCCTGAGACATACAACGAATCGATAACCAAACGCTTTACATGACAACAGAGGGGATGAGAAACAGCCGGCGGTGATTCAGACATATACACGGGATCGTGTACATCAATATGTGTCTTTTTGATTTTTTTATTGATAGAACAGCTGAAGATAGGACATGAAACAGGATGAGAGAGAGGGGGAGTGACACGCTGCAAAAGGCCCCAGGCCGGGACTCAAACCCGAGGCCGCTGCAGCGAGGACAAAGCCTCTGTGTATGGGACGTCTGCTCTACCAACTGAGCTAATGAGATGTGTCTTTTATTTAACGGAGAAATTTGCAGGTTACATTCATTTTGAAGGTTTCCAAGAACCTTTTTCCTTTGTCAGATTTTTCTTTCTGCATCTCATTTCCACCCCGACATCCACATCCACCTGTACGCCGGCTTTTAATCAGTATTCAACCTGCCTCTTTCTCCTCCAGCTACCTGTCTGGTTGTCTTTTTGCTTCAACACTGCAGCCCTCCCACTTGCCCGCCTGCCTTGTTATGACCTTTTTATATGCCTCTTTTTGGACTTTTTGTCTCGCCTCGTTGCCCTCCCCTTTTGTTCAGGTCACCAGTTCTGACCGACCGCCTGCCTACAGAACCTCAGTTCTGATGATAACCATCACAGTAAATTTAGCATTTTCCCGAATTCTCTGCGTCTTGACTCATGCGTTTGAGTCCTCTAACTGTTCTACGGAGCCATGACAAGTTACATTGCACAACTTCTTTCTTCCTGAAGCTGAAGAATTCAGAAAAAAATACATCTTGAGTCCAGCAGCGTCCTTTTGGCTATTATAGAAATTTAAACAGATATTTTTAGGCTGTCTGAATAACAACTTTTTTTCTCGCCATCACCTGACGATTGCCTGCAGAGAAAGGACTCGATATAAATACAAAACATCAATGTATCCCCATAGGGGGATCTCAAGCGAACGCTGTCAGAGGAATCAGACTTCCTGATGTTTCGCTACAGTTTTCAAGAGTTTCAGCTCTCTTAAGACGCCGTGAGCAGAGGAAGACTGCATCTCTTTTAGTTATTTTAGTTGCCTGTGGAACAGTGTTATGATTCTGGTGTCTTTGCAGTTCTCCTCTATCACTTTTAGTGCCACCCACATCCACACTTAGTGTCGTGTTTTGTGCAAATTACCAATACAGACTGCTCTGATGTAAAATAAGTCATATTTTTCAACTCGCTTGCCTGAATGAAAACCTTTCTGAGAACTGAAAAGAAAAAAAACATTTGGAAGGAGTCAGTCTGACCTACTTCCCAAAATCAAAAAAAGTAATTTGCTGCAATGATGTTCCCTTGATTAACCTAAACGCGGTGTTCCTTAAATACCAAATGTAAATACTGAATACTGATGTCAAGAAAAATGCAATCCTGACTGTTGCATCTGCTCAAGATCTTTAGTTCTTCTGCAGGTGTCGTGTACCCAAATAAATCCCCAATGATTAGATTTAAATTGCCTTCTGCTTTTATTTCAAAAAAACATATTTTTGGTTTAGTGCGACTGACACAATTCTGTGCTTTCAGACGGAAGACGGTGCACCTTTGGCAGCTCAAAAACAAGCTGAAAAAAGAGAAACCGCACCATCTGATGTACCTAAATTCTCCTTCTCCACGTCCCAGTCGGCTTTCATCAAACTTCACAGACGGAAAAGAGACGAAAAACAAGAGGGAAAACGCGAAAAGCAGCGTGAGAGAGAAAGAAAGCAAGCCTAATAATCAGTCGGAGGCAGGTGTGGCAAGATGGCGTGGTTAAGATACGAGAAGACGAACCGAACGGGGGAGAAGGTAAAGGAAAGGGAGGGAAATGAAAGTGAAGGAGATTAATCATACTTGAAGTCACAAATATAATCCAGACGGGCTGAGCGCCATGAACATTTTGATTTTTCTCCAATTCCACCTGTCAATCTTCTTTTTTTTTTTCTTGTGGGGTTGTTCAGCTGTAGGTGGCTCCCCGCTTTGTCGAGACAGCCGATGCTCACTCTCTCACTGTCACAGCTTGATTTGTGTTCTATATGAATGTACCCTGTGTGTGTGTGTGCGCGTATATATGTATTTGTGGTGAGCCTCCCCTCCAGCTCCTGCTGACATCCTTGACTTTCTGCGTGCGCCAGTTTAAAAAACCCTGGCTCTCATGTGTGACGGCAGAATCTGTGTGAGTGTAAAGCGGGAGACTGATTGGTTAAAATTTTTTGGAGAAGGTAGCCTGTATTTTCTTTTTCTCACCTATCGGGACTAGTTCTGTGAAATAGTTCCCAAGTGGGATGCATTCTGGCAGTTTAACGGGCCACAATAACAATATCACCTTCACTCTGTTCAAATTAGGCTGAGTGTGTGCTGTAATGGCACAATACAGTAATTTTATGTTTAGTGTCTATTGAATAGTTACCAAAGTGTTGTTGTATTCAATTCAGTATTAACACCAAAGAAAAATGAATGCTGTCATGTGTGATCAAGCAGCTAACTGAAAAACCATTTGCTCCAAATTCTGCAGATCTTTCTGCATTTGGGCTCACCTCATCATTAAAGGTGTAACATGCAAGAGAGAGGTGAAGAGGGAGAGAGGCAAGAGAGAGCTGGGCATCAACAGAGGGTGAAAATGGCTTGAAGAGCTTGAATATTTTCACCTCCTACTCTGTGAATGAGGATTGCGGAAAGACAAACCAAAACGGTTTTGGTGAGTTTAAACGAAGTGTACTTCATGTTGTGCTGACGAGGCGATTTAATTCGACTTAGGAGGGCCAAGGATATCCACCCGTTTCCTATGGGGGCTGCCGTGACAGATAATTGCTTCCGCCGGTGGTTCTCTGTTTCCGGTTGCCTTGCGACTACATGACTGACCGCTGCCGCCAAGCTAGCCCTAAACAACTAGGGTTATGTCATAAATGCTAAATTGTTTTTAAAATGAGCTCAGGTACAACATGTGCCATTGTTGGTTGCCACAACAATTCATGAAAATTGATGTTTTTTTTCAGAAACTTCTTGTGTAGAACGTCAACAACTTGGACAAACATGTCCGTGCCCTGCGCCCTACACGCCATGCCGAGGAGGGGGGAACGGAGACTAGCGTGGCTCGCGGCTTTGAGACTAAAATAAATATTTGGGATTACGAGTATCTTCCACAGAATAGCTGCTGCATGACTGCATGACTTCCCTAACCCGGCAATGCACGAGCAGCCGTCTGTCTCCATGACTCCACTTTCCTTCAGCATCATCCACACTGTATGTTTAGCTTGATTGACGCTGTGGCTTGGCTCCACTGCTGCCTTCAGAAATATAAACTTGCTGTGTTTCTTCAACAGTCTTTTCCCTGTTTTGTTACTGTGCTTTTGTAACTGCGTAGTTCTCCGCCGTCAACACCCTCAGAAAATATAAGATAATTAACTATGCCGATGTAGCTAACGTCGGGCCATTGCTTCATGTCATCTGCCCACTCCGTGAGAACTGACGGGTGAGGCACTGTGAGAACTGTCCTCATGACTTTTTAAAACACCCTTACTGTGTATCCACCTCTGATCTTTGTTAATTTTGTCACTTTCTTTGTGTTGAAAGTAGGGCTGTCAAAGTTAACACGTTAATAACGAGTTAATGCAACACCCTCTTAACGCTGTTATTTTTTTTAAAGCGCGATTAACGCTCGGTATAGAAACCCCCCCCCCCCCAAAAAAAAACGAAACGCGCATTGTATGACTTACGGCCGCCGGTGGCACCTGTAGTCTTGATCCAGACGGTGGCAGAAGAATAAGAATAAGAAAGAGAATCAGAAGAAGAAGCAGGGTTGGTGGTTCGGGAAGAACAGGGTGGACTGAAAAGCGAAAGTGAAAGGAAATGGAGAAAGGACTTATGAACGGCAAATTCACTTTTAAAACACTGCCAGATGGTCGATAGGACAAAAGTTATCTGCACGTACTGTCGACATGAAATTAGTTACCATCAGGGTGGGAATTTCACGGTTGCCCCGCACTTTGGCCTTGATGCCCCGTGAAAAAAAAAAAAAAAAATCCTTGTACGGCCACGGTGGCCATTTATGCCCCTGGCACGGTCAGCGCCTTGTTCTTGCCTTGAATTACAGCCACTCGAGTGCACAGTAGTCACTCACAGTAACTTCAATGCGTCCGCGGTTCGTACAGGTGGAGACTCATCATCACGATGATCTCACGTGAAAGCCTCTCAAACAGCAGCAGCATCTCAAAACTGAATAACGACACTCACAGCACAGGTGCGCAAGCGAGCTCAGCCAGTTTTGATATGATGCGTAACTGACTTATGTGGCATGATTTAGTTCGATAAAGTTGGAAATATATTCACTGATTCGAACTTCCCGGATCAATAACTCATAAGTGAAAGATTGTTAAAACACAAACAACGACTCTGTACTACCATAATAAGGAAGACAACGAGCTACAACCGTATTTTCATCAAAACGAGCGTCTGGACATTAACTCTGGTCTCTATGGTCAGCCGGCTGTGAGACGAGGGCGCAGGGAGCGTCTACAAAGTGCAACACCAAAAAAAGATACAACCAAAAATATTCAATAACTTCACTATTTTTCAGTGTTGTGTCACCAAAATCACTCCACACTTCAGTGGTCTCCTGCTGGTCATTATACAATTTTTTGTTTGGAAAAAATGTGCTTTGGCATAATTTGAGGGAATTTCTATTGGGAGAAATATTCAATAACTGAAGTACTTTTTCAGTACTTTTTTTTTTTTTTACTTTTAAAAGTATTAAGAGCATGAAGAAGGTACATTAAGAAAGAAAAAACAGAAAAAAAATTGCCCCAAAAATTGCGATTAATTTGCAATTAAAAAAATTAATTGTTTGACAGCCCTAGTTAAAAGTCGTTTTTTAGAGGGAGCATGACAGCTAGCGTAACAGTTCAACCAGTTCACCCGGAGGAGAAAGCCGACTACTGCTATGAACCATGGGTGAACTCGCGAAGTCAGGAATAAGGTGCATAAAACTAGAGGGTGTACGGTTGCATTTTTCTGTTTAGTAAGGAAGATATCTACTCTCTTGACATTTTGTTGCCAGGAAATAAAGAAGTTTTTCTGTTTATCTTTTAGAAGAAAGAGCTTGCATTCATCTCCCGGCTGAAACTACGAGGGCTATCGACCTCGGCTAGACGTCTTTAACGGAACATGAAGACTGTTGCTTCCTTAAATTCTGTTGATAATTTTAGTTTAAAACTAAACTTCTGGTTATATCCTATACATTTCACCTTGAAACTACTTAGTAGTCATTAGTGCATTATCACATGAGACCACATTCATCTTCAAACTCAGCATTCAATTTATTGTCAATTGGGCTCCCTGAGCGCTTCCTTTCCGCATCTTACATGCTTGTGATACTATTGCGTTCACAGAATCTATCCACACACATGCAAACAGACAGACAAACAGACAAGGCCTCTTTCCCTACTTCCTACCTCCCTAGTTCCCAACCCTTAAATCAGATAAAACCAATCTTCAGACTCTGCCTTTATCTTGAGCTCAACTACACACCTGTTCTTGACAAGAATGTGTCCACAGACAGACATACTGTATAAACACTTGGCAAAATACTCAAAATTGCTTCTGTGGTAGTTCCTGCTCCAGGACCACATTTTGCCTTGGTGAAACACACACACACACACACACACACACACACACACACACACACACACAGACTCATACTGTTGCAGCTGGTGACAAGAATAAGCAGGTGGCAGAGACGATGCCAAAAATCCAAAATATCTGCGGCGAATGTCAAGGTATACAGTCTTCAAATTGTTAAGAGCATATGCAGGAAATGGGTGGACATACGGTCTGCCATGCTCTGCCGTGTCGGACGGATCCGTTTCATCTGGTATCATTTCAATGTAGTTTTGACATATATTGTAATGTTTGAGCTGACCTCCACTACTTTGATTGGCAGTTGTTTCCAGTCATCCATGTGCTGACGTTAATTTGACAAAGCTGTTACATGCAGACTACCATGCAATCAATATATACATGTTGTTGATGTGACCGAGTGTGTCTGTATCCACCCCACCAGCTGTTCTGGGTACATTTTACACCTGGAATTTAAGCGCAAGGTTCTGGTACCCCTTCGAGTTCCGTCAAAATCAGATCAGTGGCTTTGGAGATTTTACATTTGATTGACAGACTGATACAGCTGGATGCATCCAAGTGGGGCAGATGGAAAACAGACAGACAGACGGATGGATGGATGAACGGCATGGGAAAAGACGTGGTGAGGAAGGAGAGAAAGCTGTGTTGAAGGAGAAACTTAGAAAGTAAAGCTTTCTAAGGTGCCAGTTACGTGGTGATGGAAGACGCTCAAGCACAGCAAAGCCACGGTTCCCTTGAGAGAAATATAGTTTTGCTAACAAAAGTTACTCAGAAAAAGTAGTTCACACTCCTTTTTTTGGATAACTGAACTGAAAATTGAAAAGGTTTTATGACAGCCGAGGTACCATGGACGAGGATCTTTTCCCAATTTCCACCTTTTTCTAACTTTTTCTACTTCCAGGCCTTTGCTTAGATTGCCACCACCTTCGTACTCGGCCTTCATTTTGAAAAATACTACAGGCCTGTAAAAACGTGTGAGTGTATCTTGCACGGTTGTGACGCCAACAAGACCAAAAACAAAGACAAAAAAAGGACAAAATTCCAATAACTCGTAAGAAATGTTTACGGACACATTTTAAAAAATGGCCCCGAAGACAGAGAGTTAAAATGACTTTCACTTCCTGAAAGTCTTGTTCAGGAATCAACAGAAGCCTACGAACATGTTAATTATAGAGACTGAGGCATGGAGAGAATCAGGTTGATATTTCCCACGGTTTAGTCCATTAGCTCCCATCTGCATTGATCTGCGTCCTTGATTGTGCGATCAAATTCATAAGAGACGTGAGTGGGAAGACGGAAGAAGAAACACAGGGAGGAGAATTCATAACGCGCACACACAAACACACATATTCGAGATATCGCTTTCCATTTCAGTTTATCAGGGTCAGTGGATTACACGGGGATAAAGCGTGTGTCCTTGTGTGTATACGCACTTTCACATGCACACACACACGCGAGAAAACACCTCTATCAGGGTAGCTGGATTACACAGGGATAAGGCTCGACTCCTGATATTGACCCACTGACTAAACACACACACACTTTACATTTGCTCACACTGTGTACATACACAAACACATACCTACATATAGAACTGAGCGTCTACACTCCACAAAGTCAGGCAGATTGATACTTTCACTATGGACATACAGGCGAGCTCTATTTTATTCTATTCCGGTCCGGCCTCGTCTTCGCTGTCCTGAGCTGTCTTTTGCTCTCCAGGTTGTGATTGGCTGTAGTCAAGCTTTAAATCATTGCAGGCTATTTACAGCAGTTCTTTTAAAATAATCTAAAGGCTTGGTATTACTGAAAGGGGCTATATGTGAGAACTGTAGTTGAAACCTTAAAAATGGAACACAAATTATCATCAAAATGTCAATAAATAGCAGTTTTGAAATTGTGGTGTCCCAGTCTGGTCTGCTAGCTGCTTGGCTAACTGAGATAACTAGCAAACAGCACTACAGTTAGCAGCATTTTGCGTTTACCCTGGTGATACGCTGCACCATATTTGCTTTGAGTGTGAATTTGACAGGTGGCTGATTCTTACATACTGCACCTTTAACACTCAAGCTTCAAACTCCGTACTTTGATCATGTTCCCTTTCTCCTGCTTAAGTGATCAAGCTTTGGAATGAGCTATAAGGCTTTGCTGCCTCGAGGCAAATTGGCATCGCACATATCTTTTACATCCCTCTTTCAGCTAGTAAACATACCATTATTCATTTTGTCATTTCAGATAGCCTCTGCAAGTAAAACAGGTCATTTTCCCCCCCAAAATAAATAAAATAAACTGCCATTAGGTCACGTATCTGCATGCAGTCAAATCATCGTGTATTCTTTTGTCTGTATGTGGGTTAGCATCACATGGGAGGTGCATCCACATTTGGTCACATACTGAGTTGAGCAGGATGTGCATATTCGCATGAAATTGAAGGGGCGGGAACAGCAGCAATGAGAAACATGATTTTTCACAAGCTTACGTCTGCATGCAAAATGCAGATACGGCAAAAACATACTGCCCATTGAGGCATGAAATTCATCTTAACATGCATTTTGTGTTTTTTAATGAAAATGAATACGAGGTGTGTGTATTTTCAACTTGCTATCTGTCCTTTTCTTATTTTACGATACATGTATACGACATATTTGACACTGAATTAAAAGACTTTCTCACAGAATTACACATCGACTTTGTGCACATAGACACACATGCATACACAGTGTACTTGCTTTATTACACGTTTTCTGTGTTCACAAACACACACACAGGGACATCCCTGAGAAAGACACACACATGTGAACTTTATGCAACTGTAGCGACCAAACACATTTAGTGCTGCATTGAGGGTTTTTTAAATTAGGTTGAGGAATCATTATTGGGAGTCTACATAAGGCAGCGATATTAATCTGCTTTATATAACAAATCTAGCCTCACTGTGGGAAGATCCTCACCTCAGCACTCCGAGAGGGATTGTGGATCGATTGCATTTCCATCTAAGATATTAAAGAGGGCTAAAGAATCATCACCTGGGAGTGTTTTCCCCGTCTCAGTCAGTCTCTCCCGTGAACCTGGAAATCTGTACGGACCTCTAATATCTGGGCTGACACTAATAAGTGTGCAGCTGACGGAAACGTATTAAAGGCTCAGCAAATAGACGGCTAACGGCAGCTCTGGTGTCAATTCAGATTCGATTTTTTGTGAGATGGCACCGTTGTCACCGATAAATTTTATACTCTGTTGTAGGATCACAGTTTTGAAGACCAAACTCTCCGCCGCAGACGAGTCTGAGGACAGGTTTGAAGAAATTCGAGGTTGATTGAAAGTAATCCTTCTGAACAGGTTCTGAGAGTGGCTTACAAACTTTCTCTCTGAAAATAAGATAAAAACAAAAGCTGGCACAATATCCTGCATGCTGAGTGAAACAGCTATTTCGGTAATATTCCCTCACAGTGAGATCTGCAGGCAACTGTTGGATGCCGTAACCCTCTGTGTAGAAGGAATAAAAAAAAAGGGATGGAGGTTCAGGTCAAATTCAAGAAAAAGTGCCTTGTAGACTCCAGGTTCGACAATGTGGTTGACTGCATGGCACGCACTGCCAATGTTTTGATAAACATGGGGAAAGTAAGATACTTCTATGTCATTATTTTACCCTGGATCAGCTACCATATATCTACATTGAAAAGCCTTACATTAAAGGTTCTGTTCATAAAAAAGTTTTGAGTCTCATTCCGAAATGGGATTGTAGGACGGGTCGGCCACCATCCCAAAGTGTCAGTTTTGGATGCATTGGGAGTGACACTCAATGACAATTCTTTTGGCTAATTCAAAGTAGTTTTTCTTTATTTCCTCCTGAAATCACAACAATACTGGCGAACGTTGATAACTTAAGCTTTTTCAACAAAACTACTATAACTGAACAACCAAGGCTGCATGCAGGCTAACTAGGTTATGAATAGCACAATAACAAAGTTGACTTTGTTTCACCATTGTCATCATGTTACAGCTGTCAAACTTACATTGCCACACCACCTCATCATCATGCAACCTGCAAACAACTGTTTAAAAGAAGAAAGAAAATAGAAGAAAAATACATTAAATAATTTCACAAGCTAGCCAGATGTTTATGACATATGGCAATGATGCTCAGGGGCCGCCAAAATGAACAAAAATGTAAGTTATTTGTAGCTGCTTTAAGCCAAAGTATGAAAGCGAAAGCATAAAAAAACGTCCCATTTCAGAAAATGATTCTTGAATTTTTGGAATATAATAAGTGACACCAGAGCACAAGAGCAATCAACAACACCTGTAAAATACCAGATTATCCCCTCAGATCTGTCTTTAAGTCGTGCTTCAGAAGCACAATTTAACACTTAAATAATTTGGTAGGAATTAAACTGACTCACTTTTTTTTTTCTTACAAAGCACTTATATTAGCATACTGGATCTTAAAAAAATCAGCACGCATACAATGTGCATCTACTATGATATTGACTGAATGCAGATGTCGATTCTGAACTGCTTATACAGTTTTTGCTATCGAAATAACAAGTTAAGACGCGTCCAGCCTTGGTGAAAGACGTATATGTGAGCTGCAGAGTGCTTTACCTGTGTCTATTTTTCTTTCTCTGCCTGGCTCTCTCACACAATCTACCTCACACCTCCCCAACACACACCCTCCCCACACACTTTTCCTCGATGACCTGCTGTGAATTTATCCTCAGCCTCCTCTCTCAAGGATTATACTGAAGGCCATCCACTCCGTTCGGCCATCCGAATACCGGGCAGAGCAACAGCTTTAATTGGCCCAGAAATAGCCAAGGAGACTAGGCTGGATCTGGAGGGGCAAGAGAGGAAGGGGGGGGGTTGGGGGGGCTCGGGGAAGCATGAAGAGAGGGTTTAAGGTTTTTCCAGGATTTTAATGTTTAACACTGATGTTTCCATGCCTGAGGGAGGGACTGGGACCTGTCTGTCTGGTTTGCCCCTCCATGGTCATGAATTATGTGGGATATTAGTATCAGAGATGCTGACGTGCATTACTAGTACTGCATATTATTAAGCAAAGGTCACCAAATGCATCATACAACATGCATAAAAAAAAACATTTAAAAATGATATACGTATCTCATATATGTATATCTTTCTGGCCAATGCAGTTATGGCCTTGTTATGCACTTTTTTATTATTAATTCTCAGAATAATAAGGAGCAATTATAAAACAAACGTGTGTATTTAACCTTGATTGTCAGATTTGGTTATTAGGTTTTGATTTTCATGATTTTTGTTTTGCCAACAGCTTTGGACTACATGGTATAGTAGGTACACACGATATTCCAGGTTGGTTATGTTTCATCTCGACATACATCTGAACCACTCCGTGGGGGGCGGACTAAATTGAGAACAACTAGCTAGTTGGCTAATCAACTGGCTGTTTCATCAATGAGTGAACCGGATCTTGGACTGAATGAGAGACCCGGCCGATTAACTAGCTGGCTGATGAAATGATCACACATGATCCTGCTTTCAATTTATCCAATCACGTCACATCAGCTCATTAATCAACTGATTTGCTCTCTGCTCCAAACAAGCTCCGAAATGACGCACATCTAATTAGAGACACAAATGCTACCTGAAGTGTCCTAACAAAGACTGATGAACACCTCGTCTCATACTGCACGCTTGCATGCGTACAGTCTCTCAGTATGTCTGCCTGGATCTCTCTGTTGCACAGGCCGACAGTCAGGAAGCATGGTGGATTTAAGAGATGAACGGGGAGACACTACAGGGGAAAACACAAATCTTGATGCATTGGCTAATTTTGAGATTTTGAGCTACTTTTCTTCCATAAAATGTCTTTTTATAAATGTCACTGGGAACTAAACATCCAGAATCCATATTGAGGTTGATATCAATTCAGATTTCTTATTAATGCAATTTGCATAAAATGATGATTGAAAAATGTGATTGTCTACATTTTTAAAGGCGAACTTCTCAATAGTAGATTTTTCTCATACTCTGAGCCAGAAATCTCCAGTTCAATAGCTATAACGTAAACCAAACTATTTAGTTAGATTCTGTAGTCTGAAGGTTTTTGCAGAAGGGTCAGCAGTCCTCTCTCCCGACTACTAACACGTTTTCTGCCCTTGCTAGCCCAGTTAGCATCACCACCCTTAGCAAAAAGTAGTTCATTCAAGTGTACTACAAGTATACTTATTTTATACTAAAACCGAGGCAGTATACTTGAAGTGTACTTTTTATATACTAAATTTTATATGCTTAAGAAAAGTATAGTAAAGTATACTTGGCTTATACTGAAAAGTATAAAGAATAGTCTAAGACTAAGTACATTAATACTTAGACTTATACTTTAATACTAAAGCTTATACTTGTACTTTAGTATACTGCGGACTGTGGCGCAAAGACTCTTGGGTATTTTGTTGTTGTTGGTGTAATTATGGTTTGTGAATGCGTTTGTGAATAAGATTATGTGCAAAACGGTTGCGGGTTAATTCACATCCTTGTTCTGTGGTTAAATTGTGTTGAATTAACAAAGATGATAAAAATGTTGGCACCGTGAGTGAAGGGGTGTTTTCCAGGAGAGACTTCCCGCCTGTTAAACTGTTCGTAGGTATGGTAATTAATGGTAATTCTCTTGCTAGACCTTGCCACATTGTAAATGCTAATACTTACAATGTTTTGATGTAAGCACATAACAAGTTGGAGTCATTGATTGTGCTACATCTAATTTAGCAAAATAAAAATGTCTTTCACTATGCATATTTACTTTGAGGTATTACCCTTGTTATAAACTTACATGTTAATAAGCTGTAAATAAATGTGGACTAGAAGTATATACTTAGTACACTAGTAGTATATACATGAGTATACTTCTTGTGTACTTGAAAGTGTACCTCTGTAAACTTAAAATGACCTTATAAAGTATACTTAAAGTATACTTTTATAAACTTAAAATGTTCCAATTTAGTCCGAAGAAGTATTAAATTAGTATACTTTCTAGTATGCTACAAGTACATGGTCCATAGTATACTTGCTATACTTGTACTTATACTCAAGCATACTTAATAAAATGAACTTCAAGTATACTACTTTTTGCTAAGGGCATCATCTGTTTGCTGTTTTCCTGGGGCTGGCGCTTCTGACTTAGAGGCTAATCTGCTGCTGGCACCAATAATATACGTCTGAAGCAGTCTGAGATCACAAAAGATAGCCTAGCCAGGACTTTTCAGGCTCTTTAGGATATGTCAGTATTGATTATCTGGTCTCTTACCCATGCGGGGTAATAATGAGACATACAGTAGGCTTATAGCTATGAACCGCAGGCTGGCATGTCACTGTAGGGAGCGAGGATACAGGTTCATGGATAGCTGGCCCACTCCACCTGCTGAGAGCAGACGGCCTTCATCCTACTGGAGTCGGTGCTGCTATTTCATCCAGCATAGTAGACAGGTGTTTGAAGCAGGTTTGACAGGAGGGGTGTAACACTCAGCGGGTCGCAGGTGATTAGAGAGGTGATACAGTTAGTGCTGGTGGGGAGCTAGCCTTACGAATATGGCTAAGAAATAGTGTAGAGTACCAGACTGATGGCTCAGACTGTCTCCTCCCTCACCACTCTTTTATTGAATTATCCGCTCAATGTATAAAAGTAATCAAAATTTGATCTCCACCTCTGACAGTGGGGAAACGTGTCAGCAAGCACCGTACACAGTCTTACATAACACAATACCAAAGTTAATCACTACTTCATCTCGTTATCCTTACCTGCCTAAGCCACCAAAACATACTATAACTAACAGGTACCTTGTTCCAGTAAATTCATTATCTGCCATAAGCTCCAATGGATGGCCGATCTCCGGAAACTGCAGCTCCAATGAGCTTAAAACTCTCAAATTTGGATTCATTAATATTAGATCATTGTCCACTACGGACTGATAATTGATTGGATTATTGATCCATTGACTATTGGGCCTTATTCCCAAGTCTTAGAGGAATTTGGTGACTTTATTCCAGATATTGTCACACATTCAGATAAGATCACAATACATTCTTTTCTGATTTCTGGCTTCATTCAGCTTGTTCATGAACCTACTCACTCCAGCAGTAACACTCTGGACTTGAACCTCTCCCATGGGTTAGACATGTCAGCCCTGAGTGTTGCTTCTGTCTCTTCTGGAGTGCCGGCCCACTTTCTTTTCACATTTGAAGCGTCATTAGTTTTTACTAGTGACACAAATGTTTTTACTTCACGCCGTATCAGCCCGGCAATCTTGGCAACACTCAAAGAAAAATTGCCTGCAGGAAAATGGAACATGTGTAGCGAAAGTCAAAATGGGAAGTTTTCTATCTTGCATGGTGTGATAGTGTACTTAATTAAGCGTGCTCTTAATGCTGCTAAAACAGCATATTTCTCTGGCCTTATCAGCAAAAATAAACACAATCCTAGATTTCTCTTTGACACTGTGGCTAAACTTGCTCAAGAACCGCAGTCTGTGAGCAGGGCACCCTTTACAGCAAATGATTTCTTAGATTAATTTTGCAACAAAATTAATGAGATTAGACTCAAAATTACCTCTTCGTCGCTAGCTTCCTCGGCAAAGTTGATTGTAAAACATCCTCATGCTGTTCCCAGTTAGTCTCAGCTCATAATATTTTTTTTTAAAATTTTTTAGGTATCTCTCTTGAGACATTGTCTAAACTGGTTTCAACCACAAAACCAACTACCTGCCTCCTGAACCCCCTACCGGCAAAACTGTTTGAGGATCTTTGGCCATCACTGGGACCTACAATGTTAAATATTGCCTCCTCTTAAGAAACCACATCTTGACCCAGGGTCTTTAAATAATTATAGATGGGAATCCAACCTTCCCTTCACATATAACAATACTACTTCAATATTTACTAATTTGAAGTATAGAGTTCCCCTTGGCTCTGTGCTTGGCCCCTTTGCTTTTGTCTTTATATATTTCACCTCACCAAATTATTTGGTTATATGGAATACATTTCCACTTCTATGAGGACGATACTTAGCTGTATGTGCCCATAAAAGCTGATGACAAATCTCAAAGTTAGAGACCTGCCTGTAAGCGGCGAAGAAATGGAAGTCAGAAAAACATCCTGCTCCTAAATTCAGAGAAAAATTAGTGATTTTTCAAAGTTCAACTGTCTTACAATTCATGTCAAATCAGAATTTGCGGTGCAGCTGATGACATACAAAACTGTTAACGGCCTTGCCTCATCGTACCTCTCTGATCTCATTACACCATATATTCCACCTCGCGCATTACTCTCTCAGGATTCAGGGCTCCTGACAGTTTCCTAGAGTTAAAAAGAAGTCAGCTGGCTGCAGGGCTTTTTCCTCACGTGGCCCCTTCCTCTGGAATAACCTCCCTGCTGACATCAGACAATCTGGCTCCACTGACGCCTTTAAATCTAAACTCATAACTGGAAACATCACTCTCTACTGGCTCCCGCTGCCTCACATATTGACTGATCTGGATCGGTAAACCCTGGGCTCCACTGGATCATTGCTTCCTTCTGTTGAATATCTCCTATATGTGTACTTCTGTGAAATTGGATGCCTCTCCATTTTGATGTTTAATTTTGTGGCTAATTATCTTTTGTGGCCTGTCCTCTTCCAGGTCACCAAGGTGGAGTGGAGGTTGTGTGACTCGGGCACCACTTGGTGTTACCTCGATCTGCTCAGTTGTCTTCTGGATCCACACACTTAGAATATATCATACAATCTGTATCAGATATTCTGTCAACGCTATTTGTAAACTGTGATTTTGTTTGATGTGTTCTGTACTTGCGACACTACTGCACGTCTGTCCATCGTGGGAGAGGGATCCCTCCTCCTCAGGTTTCTACCACCTTTTTGTGTGTTACCTGTTTATCTGTACCTGACATACACATACGTTTATGTATAAACATATTCACTTATTTTACATATGAATATGACTAAGCCGAACAATTTGCACAGGATAATTGCAATTGGAATTGTATACAGTAGTGTGTAGTAATATACTAAATAAGAAGTATAATAAGAATAAATAGATAAAGCTCTACACAACATGATAAGCTGCTTTTATTCCTGTGAATCATAGTGCGACAGATTTAATTCGCAAAGGTGCAGCTGAGCAGTTCAAAACTGAGACAGTGTTTTGTTGGTCCATGACTTGCTGTGTGCATGAAGATCCGGCCAGTTCATATTGTGTTGTTCCCAATAGTAAAACTGGCTTGTAGCAAAGCACTCACTGCTGTTCAAAATTACAATAAAAAGACACACAATGCTTAAATGAAAAATGACAGGAGCCAAGAGCAGAGGTTATGTGTGTGCGTGTGTGTGTTATGTTGAACTTAACCTCTTTTTGTTTCACGGTGCTGATTTCCTTTCTAACTCAGAAACACAAGTGCCCTCTGTGTCCCAGAGGTACTTCACTGGGAAGGAGAGCACAGACACACTAATACAAACACACACACACATATAAGCGCGCACGCACGCACACACACACGCACACATGCACGCGCGCGTGCACACACACACACACACACACACACACACACACACACACACACACACACACACACACACACACACACACACACACACACCAGACAAAATGTCCTGTCCCAGGAGTGTATGTTTCCTGTTGAGTGGGATTACACGAGGCAGTAACCATCCCTCCTTAACAATTGCCCTCTCTCTCTCAGACACACACATGCACAGGCATCACATACTGATTATTCATAGCAAGCTGGTGCAATCCTTGTCTGGGTCAAGCCTGTGTGAGTTTATCTGTGTGTGTGTATGTGTGTCTGTGTGCGTGTTTGTGTGTGCCTAAATGAATAAATACAAAACAGGTAAGCCCTTACTCCCCTAATCTCACCCCTCTACCCCTCTATTTGTTTTTCGTTCTCTCTCTCTGTGTCTCTTTAAACTGCCCCCATGCACAAACAGACACAATTAGGATGCTGCGCTCCCTCGTTGGTGTTTTTATCACACAAAACACGAGGAAAAAGTAGAACAGCAAACCGTGAACTCTGTTCTGCTCTATTTCTCTCTCTCTCTCTCTCTCTCTCTCTCTCTCTCTCTCTCTCTCTCTCTCTCTGTCTGTCTGTCTGTCTCTCTCTCTCTCTCACAGACACACACTCACACACACACATAATGGGCTGATTCTGTGTGTATGCATCTACAAGAGACAGATAAACCCAACTTTAAGAGGCAAAGGAGACAGGATGAGAGAGATATGGCAGAATGTTTGTTTGTCTTCCTATATGATGTATATCTCTGATTATGTGTGTGTTTGCGTGTGTGCGTTCGTGTGACATGAGATGGTCCTGTTGGCTTCAGGTGGCAGCTTGCCTGCTGCAGCTGTGGCGGTTTAACGGCTCTTACTGACGGATTAGCGTCTCAGTCTGAGCCAGGCTAGCGGCCTTGTCAGCGGCGAGCGTGTCGCAAAGTCAGGCAGATGACAGAACGGTCTGTCTCACTTCAGTAAACACACACTAAAAAACAAAAGCAAATGATAAAGACGGAGAAGTTCCTGTATATACTGGCAGAAAAGTTTTATCATAGCCAACTTCTTTGAAAAACCAATCACGGAAACAGAAATGGAGCGCCTATGAAATATGTTGCTTAAACGATGGACACAGAAGCACATGATATGCTAAGATATCGCTAATGTGGCTACACTGGAAAGAATTGTTATAATGATTCGCTGCAACGTCTTTTTTTACCTCAAAATATCAGTTTCAAGACCATTTGATGGTTCAGTGTCTTGTGATGGTGTGAATAGTGCCCCTGTCTCAGCTGGCCCGCCCCCATCACTTATAACACTATGTAACATCCATGAGAGGATCACAGCTTTATATACATGTTTACTTCAACATGTAAGTCTTCAACACATGACATTATTTTGACCTAATGGGTTAGTTTGTAGTTAGCACCTACATTACATCAGACCAGTTGTTGCAGGCCTGGGATTTGTATTTACGAGAGTGAATGGAGAGGCATTCAATCGATGGAGAGCACTGGTGTCATGTCAAAGTTCCCCTATTGATATGTGTTTACTCTCGCCACTGAGACTTGAGAGGGTTCAAAACCGGCATTCTTTCTTCTAGATCAGTCGGTAACAACACCTGCCATCTTATTAAAGCAACCGGGTGATTTGCTCTGCCTTTCAAAGCACTGAGATCAGGGTTTCTAGGAAAGATTGGAATTATTTTGGTAGTTTTGTGCTTTGGCTATGTTGCCAACACAGCGCCAACCGTAATAGTGAAGGGAAACGCTCATTTGAAAAGATTTATTATTTCCACACTCACTGTAAAGTGCTACCAGATAGAGGAAACTGAAATGAAAGGTCAGAATGACCGTCGACAGATCATTTTTTATGGTCTATTTTTACTGAGAACCGCATGTGTCACACAGAAAATATAGCGAAGATGTGGAATATCTAGATGAGCAACAAGAACCCCAACAAGAGAGTCTGTTATACAATCAGTGACGATGGTATAAGAGTGAGGGGGCGGGATATTTTTCAGCAGGTTCCTGCATCTATCAGTACCCATCATATGGACTCAATCATGTAATTCTTGATTAAAAATCCATCATAATCGATAATAAATATTCAATTATGTGTGTCCTTTCATTACAATTCACTGAAAAGGCCAAAAGTCTTCAAGTCACCAAAATGTTGACAATTACTTTTTTTGCCTCTATCCCCAAATCCAGATTCGTCTCAGAGAGAGAGTGAGACAGAGGAGGAATGTATTTGCAGTGACCCTGTTTTGGCAGGATGGCAGATGGCAGAGAAAGCTGGGGCCCAGACACCGCCATACATTGAACACACACAACACAAACACGTATATATAGAACCAGGTTCGGAAAAGCTCTCATTTTCAAAGCAGTGCAGACAAGGTTTCACTGCTTCAATCACCTGAATCTCTCAGTCCTTGTTGACTTCTGTTTCTGTTGGCCGACTGTATGCGATGATGACTTTAGACTTAACTCAACCAACTCATAAAAAAACTAAAATCTTCAAATAAAAACAGTAATGATTTGTGACTTTTGACTTGAATTTCCCAAATATATTTAGTTATACTAAACAAAATTGGAAATGTTCTGTATAAAGGTCCTTGTATTAGGTTTAATAAGTGTATAATAAATAAGTGTAAATCTTAATAAAGCAAAGTAAAGGCTTAACAACAATAGTCATAATACACAAGTTGGTTGAACTCAACAAATGTGTTTGTAATGTTATTATCAACAAATATAAGGAAGTCACAAGGCCTGTTTTTAATGTTCAGAAGCAGTCTACAAACTGTCCAAAACAGGTGCATAAAAATGTTTTATGATATAGCAATTAAAGTGCTTATGATGCTATGATTTACACTTACACAGTCTCATTAATACAAGCATCTTACAAAGACTTAAAAGTGACTTATCACCCATTAACTACCACTGATAACGAACATAATACACAGCATAACTTGGGATACTACTTTTAGTTGAAAATATTCAAAAAACTAAACAGAATGTGAAAAAATAATAGCTTCGCTATGAAATCTAGGTGTTTCGTTCCAGGGAGATCCATTGAATTTAGCATGCTAACCAGCTAGCTTTGGCCTGCCCTGCACTAGCAAAGCACCAACCCTATTCCAAACTTGCTGTCTGGACTTCTTGCTGCATGACTAACAGAGCTAACTAGCTAACGGTAGCTACAGTTAGCAGCAATTGGCGATTACTTTTGTTATGTGCTGCTCTCTTTTTGTTTCAAGTATGTGGTATGTGTACATGTGGCCTATTTGATTTTGTCTGAACCCTTGTTTTAGTTTTGCATTTAGATATTCAGAAATTAACGTGCTTAACATCTTGCAATGACTATCTAGTTCCAGTTGACATGACCATTCAATCTCCTATAATAACTGTCATTTTGGAATTGTAATAGCTCACTTAGAAGCATAAACATTTTTTCTCTTCCAATTAAACCAAACCAGTCAGACAGTGCCATTTGGATTCTCATACTTAAATCAAATAGGCTCTAATACATGTGAGAGTGCAGAGAAAAATGAAAGAACAACTGCCCAAAAATGAATTCACATTTCAACCAACTTTTTAAATCACCCTCATTTCAATTATCTAAATTCCAGGTGAAAAAAAGGAATAAGCAAACAAAAATAAAAACAAAAAAAAAACTAACAGAACATCTGGTGCCTGGCACCTTGTTTTGTGCTGCTGCCTGGCGAGGTGTGACCAGGCGCCGTGGTAACGACAGACACCAACACCTCGTTAGGCCCTCGTTAAGCTTGTTAACGTCCCGCTCGTTATGTTTCCTGCTAATGAGGCTGCTTGGAGGTGACTGAGCCGTGGAGGGATGTGGGAATGTGTTGTGTGCTTTGCAAATGCAACAAGCTTGGCCTTGGGAGGAGAGGGGGAGGAGTAAGAAATTGGGGGGAGCCCGGGGAAAAGGAGAGAGGAAGTGAGATTGCAGTAGAGTTAGAGGAAAGATGCAAGGATGAAAGTACAATACGCATGTCTTAGGGTCCTTTTAAACCTTTCAAACGACAGTATGAAGTGTCTGTACCACAAAGACTAACATGCATCAATTTGCCCTCTTCAAATCCTCAGCGCAGCCCCACGCAGCTTTAACCTGAGCAGAAGTCTAATAAACTGTAAACGAAAACACCTGTGTGGGTGAGCGTATTGACGGCCTCAAATAAACCTGGAACGACCCTGTTTTTTCAATGAGATGAGATGGTTCCTTGATTATTAATCAATATTTCAGTTAGAGCTGCCAATCATTTTCACAGCCTCTTGAGACGGCTGTGGTTCTTCACCGTCATCCTAGTGCTCACTGCCTGCAGTGGAATATCCAAGTGGGAGAGAGTGATCTTATCTTTTGCTTTCTTGCCCATTTATGTTCAGTTGCTGAGGTCCTGCTGGCATGGATCAAGGTTTCATGTAAAAGGCCAAATGGGAATGCCTGAGATGTATTATGCCTGTAATACATCCAGCTGGTGGATCTTATGGGATGTACAGTGCGTTTTTATAAGATTTCCAATCGCACTGTTGCTGTCTGGCAGTGGTTATTTTCAGTGCCTTTACTGAAATTAAATCACATGCTGGAAGATTATTTTAAATGAAAGGAGCTGTTATTAATGCCCGTGCGCCATGTATTTCCAGGTAGAAGTGCCCACTGGTCAGTCTGTTGTTGCAATTGATTGTTGCCCTGCTATATTAAAGCTGCTCTAAGTGTTATTTTCTTTTTAAAAATAAGTGTTAAATAGCTATATTCCAACAGTAGTCACTGGTATATAGAGAGTTTGGTCAGTAACCCATTACTCTCCTCTTCCAGCTGATGCAGTAAAAAATATTTTCTGGTGTCCCTGTCCACTTTCATCAATTCAGGACAGAGAACTCCATAAAGAGGTGGTACTGTCTGCTCGGTGAACATGCAGAGCACAGGAAGTGCAAACCAATTCCACTGGTCCACCGGAGGAGGGAGAGGACTGCTGAGTGCAAAACGGACAGGAAGTTAGCTGTAACGACGACAACGCTAACAGCAGTCCTCAAGAGAAATAATTAGGTCAAACAACATTAAACTTTCATGTCAGTTGTGTATAATATACCGGTGATTGATCCCGGCAGCTCATCTAAATGGGCCGGGCCGAACCGACCAGATGTCCTTTTTCAGGACCAGTCCCCTAATTACACATGCTTCAGAAAGGACGGCTATATGGAGAGAGGGGCATCATCTCTGTGTCTCTGTCATCCTACCAGCCAATGAATGTTTAATGCATTCAGACATCCGTTGAGCTTTTTCAAAATACTGGCATCTTTTCAATGACGTCTGCAAAATCTGTTGGCTGCAAACTAGTTTCCACAGAATGGAAAGGGATGTATGAGGCAGACATTGATTGACTCAACCATCAGCAAATGTTCTTAACTTGTCTTGTCAATGCTGGAAACAATTTTGAAACATATGATGCACATCCGGCCCCAAAAAGTTTTATTTTTCTCAGCAGCTTACATTGTGAAACAATGTACAGTAATATGCCAACTTTCACAATCAGAATCTGATCCATTTGGTGGAATGACATTTAACATTTTGAAACATGTGAACAACGGTACACAAAATAAACAAGTTTTTATTGGATTCTTGGTCCAGTCCCTTTTGTGCAGAGCAGCAACTAACACTTATATACACTATATGATTAATCTAGAGCAATTTATATAATTGAAGAAAGAAGTACTACCTGTGACGTTAACTGTGCATACTGGGTTGGATGATCAACTGACAGACTTTTTGGGACATTGTCAGCCATGGTGTTTGAGTACGTTCAAAAGTGTGCACTCAGTGTGTACAGTACGCTGTGTATGTGACGTTTTGTTGTGTGCTTTTATTTTGAAGTTGCTGTGTAGGAGATGCCGCATCCTTCCGAGGTTGTTAGTTTAAATTTATGATTCTCTCTGGACAGCTGATGAAACTTCAGGCTTCTTTTTAGTGCATTTAAGCTTTACTGAAGTATAGTTAAGTGAAAAGCAGATGCTTCTGATGAGTCAGTCAGTGTTGCCAAGCTATTTCTTTTTTTTTCGCAGCATGCAGATGAAATGAAGAGCAGATTCTGCATTAACAGAAGGTAAAAGGAGATAAATATAGGATGAGTGAATACGGATGACTTAAACAGTTCAGATGCTTCTTTTTTTAAAAAAGGATAACAGTTGAGTTTTACAGCAGAAATGACACAAGACAAGGTCTGTGTGATCTGGTCCACCAGCATCACTACTCATTTGCATTGTGCATTTCTGGACGCATATATGGAGCGTTGCCGCTTCGCAGGTCCCTCTTTGTGCCCCGCTGTGTGTATAATTGTGTGTTTCTGTGTCTGTTTGCCCAGGCCTCTTTGTGGCATTGGCAAACTGTTTTCATTGGTGTTTGGTGTGTGTGTGTGTGTGTGTGTGTGTGTGTGTGTGTGTGTGTGTGTGACTGTCTCTTTCTCGGTGTGTGCGACTATGTGTGGGTGAAGCTGAACAAATAAAGCCAGTTTCCTCTTTGATTGTGTTCACAGTGTCAAGCACTCAGTCTGTAATTAGCACACAGACAGCCATCTGTCCAAACAAGCGGCTCAGAACAACTCCTGTCCTGCTCACTTTCGCTGCTATCACATCACCCATCCATTGCTAACGCTCTCTTATTTGCTCGCTCTTCTCTCCATCTGCCTGTCTGCCTCTTTCTCTTTCTATACACCTCCATCTCTCTCTCTGTCTCCTTGTCCCTCTGCCTTTATGTTGTCTGTTTACTTTGTAACTTCATCTTCCTGTCTTAGTTCCCTTTTTTCTTATTTTTCATCTTTCTGAGTTTGGATCCAAATAGTCCAGAATAACTTAAAAAAAGAAAATCTCAATAACCTTTCACCCAGTGTATAATGTACAATAACACAGTGGAACTTCTAGCACAGAAGTAACTGAAAAACAAATCAGCCCTCTGCTTTAAACAGCACAGGCTTGTTTTTCCAACCGTCACCATTTTGCACCACTTTTCAACAATTTCACAGAACTGGTAGCAATCTATTGCATCGTAGATAAATAGGAGATCAACAATGGCATTTATTTTGAATAAGAGGAACGCTCAACCTTTTGCTGCCTGTCAGTGGTAATAATCACAATGCCATTTCCCTGTAGACTGTTATCGGTGATGTTATCGCTGTCCTGGACGCTGGTGTGTTGCATATTTCTAAATCACATTTAGGACTTTGTACAATGGCCTTTATACTTGCAGATCGCATATGGCAAGAGTGTATGAATCCCAACATTGTTTTATGTAATCTTTCTTCTTTTCTCTTAGAAGCCATAATTGCCAGCATTATTGGTGCAATCTTCACCTGTTTTGGTTTGTGCGCAGCCTTACCAAGAACTGGTTTGGTATATATAGAAATGACGTTCATACAGGACGATTCTAAAGTGCAGCATTTACATCCACGGCCAATTTCCAGAAATTGGTTTGTGGGCACTGGAGTGGTGGATGGGTGAGTACCGTCATGAAAACATTATTGCATCTTTTCCTAACCTTAACCATGTGTTTTATGTTGACAGCACAGGTAGTACAACTGTAATGATGTTATTACCTTAAAACTGAGTCTTGGTGCTTTACATTCTACCAACAACCACAAATCACCTCAGCATTGAGTGTTATGCTTCATTGTCATTTCTGTTTTACATTTACCCACTTGCAACTTTTTTTTTAGATGGTTCTCCTCTTTCGGTTTCTTTCAAGGTGCATTTACCTTTCCAGTTAAAGTTTTTTTTGTGTGTCTTTTGTTTGTTTTTTCATTTGAATGTGGGCCTCTGAAGCCCTTTCAGATAGTTGTTATGAGTCAGTTACACCAAACTTTGGATACAAATGAGGTGAAAGTAGGAGATTAGTGTAAATTGCAACACTTCATATAAGTGAAGCTCAGAAAATACCTTTTAAATAGAATGTGGTTATCCTTTAAGAGGAACTTTAAGGGGATTTTCAGCCAAACTAGTAATTAACAATTTGAATAATTAAAGTTGGAAATTCACAAAAGTAGGTAGTAATTTCCCTGCAATCTTCCTCGCTGTTATTCTCTACTCACTTTAAATTAAGCTTTTCTAAGTTTGCTCACCTTTTTAGTATTTTGTCAGGGTAATGTGATACATTATCATTCTGTGATAGCCGCAGCAGTTTAATACATCTATTGTCGGTTTAGCAATGAGTCAGTGTACATCATTGTTGAGGAAACCATAACTTACATTTGTAAAATATGACATGAATTACTGCAAACAGCACAAAAAAATATCTGTTAGGATAACATTGTGTTGCTGCAGCTACTAATTGCAGCCTTCGGTTCCCATCACACACACACACACACACACACACACACACACACACACACACACACACACACACACACACACACACACACACACACAGGGGAAATGATCCAATATGACAATATCGTTAATTCGGAGTGTTAGGGCCAAATTGTCTCAGCCGTGTGTGAGTGTGTGTGTGTGTGTGTGTGTGTGTGTGTGTGTGTGTGTGAGTGTGTGTGTGTGTGTGTTTATGCTCCTGTGGGGGACAATCACTGTGAAATGAGTGTAATTAAGTTGCCAGTCGCAGTGGGTTTCTGTTGAGAATTAATATTTACTGGCCGTGTGTGTGTGTGTGTGTGTGTGTGTGTGCGTGTAAAAAATTGATATTAGCATCTTCCTGATGAGTCACCTCCCATCCCCTCTCAGGTGGCAAACAGCGAGGCCCCCTGGGTAATCTTCCCAGTAAATTGGATGTTTGTCTGAATCGCTATCCAGCACAGGAACACACACTCTCTCTCTCTCTCTATCTCTCTCTGTGTGTGTGTGTGTGTGTGTGTGTGTGTGTGTGTGTGTGTGTGTGTATGTGTTCGTGTTCGTGTTTGGATAAGTGAAAGCTATCTAGGTGAATGTCTACGTCCGTGATATGTTGAAATGTGTGATATGTCTCTCTCAGAATCGCTCTCTGGGTTTGTCCCAGAGTCCCTTTTCAAATCTCTGATCCGATTTGTTGATATGTTTTTTTTTTTCTTTTGGTAGCCGTGTGTGTTTATGAACAACCTATTAGCACTCAGAGGAAACTATCATTGTAACACTTATTTTACTTTGGCAGGTAAAAACTCCACCTTTGTTTTTGTCTTCAGCATCCTGGGCCAGCATGGGGCTGCTGTGGCTCAGTGGGTAGAGCGGGTCGTCTCGTGATCGGAAGGTCACCAGTTCGAATCCTGGCTTCCCCTAGTTGCATGTCGAAGTGTCCTTGAACAAGATACTAAACCCCAAATTGCTCTTGGTGAGCAGTTGGCGCCTTGCGTGGCATCAGTCATCAGTGTGTGAATGGGTGAATGTGGCATGTATTGTACAGCGCTTTGAGCTGTTGTTAGACTGGAAAAGCGCTATAAAAATGCAAACCATTTACCATCCTTGCGCAGCCAGAATTCAAATTAAGGTTCCAGTTTTCCTTCACTTTGAGCTCATCCAGTCGGACAAGTTTGTGTAGATGTCTCAGGGAAAGACACAACTGTCAATCTATTGTACTATCTGTCTGAAATGACGTGTTTAAAACTGAGTCATTCGTAGTGTGAAGACCAACGGCAACTGGTGAAGCAAAAAATGACTTCCGCTGTCTTTTGAGCTTTTAAAAACTGAACATGAAAGTCTTTACCAACATGAAAAAAATTAAAATTTGTCAAATTGAACCCTTTGTGATAGTGGATCGCACACAAGAGGATGTTATTAATATAATTGTGCTGAGAGCAAGTGATGTATGGAGGACTGAAGCCTCCAAAATCAAAAATAATTATAGAAGTAACAAAAACCTTGCTCAATAAATGCATTCGATGCCATTAAACAAACCAGAAAATACATTAAAAGTAAAGGCAGATTGATGGATTTATAAAATGTGGCATAAATGAATATTTCTGTTTTAATTCTCATACTTACTTATTTTCCATTTGAATTAAAAGGATTTATCCACATTGATTTCTATTTCTATCTAATTTCTATGAATTAAATTATAAAAATGGCAAAACAAAAGAGAAAGTAAATCAACTGGGGGAATACGTATTGACTAAATAACAGATATGGATAGCAAATTATTACATAATTATCAATTTCTGTCTCATTTTATAAATAAATTAATGCCTAAATTCATTTTTAGTGTTATTTTAGGTATATTCAATTTCATATTTACTTTACTTGTATTGAGCTATTTATTTATTTCTGTCTTCACAGAGTTGCACCACCCAACTTTTATTACTGTGCATAGCTCAAGATTTGTGGGTTAGGTGTTTATGTGGGTTTGTCATGTGAACAACGTAATAATAAAGAAAAATCTCTCTTTTATTGGAATTACAGGCACATGAAGGCCATATATTGAACATTATGAAACATAATCCCAGAGAGGAAAAGTTTGTGTGTGTTTGTGTGTGTGTGTGTGTGTGTGTGTGTGTGTGTGTGTGTGTGTGTGTGTGTGTGTGTGTGTGTGTGTGTGTGTGTGTTAGGAGGGTGAAAGAATCCTTGAGTAACCATCGGGAACCTCGTCCACAATCTGCACTGAATCTTTTGTCCAACAACCGCACTTCCTCGGGTCTAACATGCACGCACACACAAATATATCCACACAGCTGGGCAGACAGACAGACCAGAATAAAGACAGGCAGATACAGATTGAAATCAAACACCCACAGGGTTCATGGTGAATATCAACATTTGCAGACAGCAGGGCCCCTGAGAGTTTTTCTGAGACTTTAAGCACAGAAATCTCTGTAAAACCATATCCTGAATCTGGAGGGGTTGTTCATTGAAGTGGGTGAAAAGCTTCTCATAGCAGCGCACCGCTCTGCCTCTCCGTGATGCCGTCAAAATCTGGTGTCAAAATCGGAAAAAAACAACGGAAATTGCAGAAAGAAAGCTCGGTGCATGCGAACTGTGCTGGCATTCAAGTCAGAGGGGCAGCCTGGTGGTTTGAGACCTCCACGGAAAAGGTCAAGGCTTTGGTGTCCAGTCAAATAGTGAGACGGGTCGCCTCAGCACAGACCCTCATTAGATACTTAAAATGCTCCACACTGATGGTTAAACTCCCACAGGTGCTGTTATTTATCTTAGCCTGTTTAGACCTCTTTGCAGCAGTTTGTGGGAGTGCACAGACTAATGCCACATCCAGAACAATCCAGGTACAAGAGGCCAAGAGTGCACAAAACAACTTGACTGACCGTCACAAAGTGATGCTTCTTCGGTGAGTGTACACACAACTGAACCCTCCGCAGTTCAGCCTCCTTGCATTATAAACTAAACAGTAGGTAACAGACGCCATTATACATTTCATTTTATGGTACTTTACATCTAAACGTTATTTCACCAGCTTCCCACAAATACTTTAGTCTACAATACATCCTACCCCTCTCCCATGGGTGGGGCCTCTGACATGCGCTGTCAGACAACTGCTGCCTCAGGAATTCGGGGAAGATATGCCCTAAGTTTACAAGAAGAAATGTCCAATTTCGAGCGGCTTTCCATTGTACATTGTCTATCGAGAGGTCAGGATTTCCGAGTTCTGGAGTCGTCTGGAATGCAGCACGAGATATACTGACGTCTCCCTCACGGTTATCTTTACTGTTATGTTATGACATTTTCACAATAATTCATTCTGAATAACTTCATGTGACTTTTAATTTCTTCATGCACTCTAAACACAAAGTAGTGTGTGATGCTAGAAATGTTTTCTCATTTGGAGGAAAACATGACAAACTTTTTTTTTTACCTGGAAAAACTTTTCTTCACAGATGAAAAACAGAAGCTCACAGATCCCTGCAACACTTTTTTTTTTTTTTTTTTTTTTTACTATTCAGTCATAAACACATGGGAGAAAACACTTAGGATCAGACTGAACAGATGTCTCTTGCCTCTTAGGGCTTCTGTAAAAAATCAAGTGTGACTAAAGCGTCAAGTTAAGTTGACAGCCGATAATTTTTTATCCCAGATTTTTTCCCCTAACCTACAACATGGCTAAAATAATTTTTTCCCAGATTTTTTCCCCTACCCTACAACATGGCTAAAATGAGGTTGTTTCTGTTTCTGGCCGATGCAGAGAGCCTACATCACATCTTTCTTTCAGCCGGCCTTGAATAGTCTAACGTTTCGTTGTGAAGCCTGCCGCATACTGATGCCGAAAGTCTTCAAATATCTCAGAACGCCGTAGCTGGAATTTTTAAAACTAGAAATTCTGATGATATTACACTCATTTTTATCTTCCCTTCATTGACTCCCTATCCAAACCAGATCAGATTGGTGCTTTTGATCATTTACAACATTTTAAATGGGCTCATCCCTTCATATTTACCATACCTCTATAAACCCCCAACTTATACCCCATCTTGTGCATCAAGTGTTACGTTGACCACCTGAGACTGTGATTGTCAGTGTTGTTATGCTGGCTGTCCGCAGGCGTGATGGAGTCAGGGAGGATCCCACAGCTGCAGCTTGTCTTCATAATGAAGTCCTCTTCAAACTCTCTGCCCAGTCCTCCCCACCCTGCCAGTTCACCGTGGCTCTCCAGTCGGTGCAACCACATCGTAAACTTGTGCGTTCTCTCTATTGCCCCGTTGAATTTGGCCTGAACTGTGTTTTCCATCTGCTCGCAGCCCTGCTCTCCTGACTCCGGCCCTGCCAGCCCTCCTCGCCGCTCAAGCCTGCTCATAATCCATCTGCCTGCCGCAACCTCTTTGGAACCCAAACCAGCCGCCAAGAATGGCCCTGAACGCCCCACCCCGGCCTTCGCTCCTCTCTGCTCCATCTTCTTTAGATTCCCACACAACGAAAGAACTTCAACTGATTTCCTGCATTTGAGTTAAGTAGAATGAAGCCGCTTAATGTTAAGGTCTCACAAAACAGGGCTGCTAACTGCACTCCACTTGCTACCTGGACAAAAGCATGTGTCGACATGATCCCAGTTTTTGTGCTTTTTTATTCGTGTCATGTGTCGTGTCTTGCTCTTCAGTTTCTCCTCTGTGTGTTTTTTCCCTCCTTCCAGTGTTTCTCCGTTCCTCCCTTCACCTGTTCCTCATCCCCTCATTAGTGTTTGTGTGTCGGTATATTGTCTTTTGTTCTCCCTCATGTCTTTGTCAGTTCGTTCTGTCTTCCCCCATGATGCCATCCAGCGTTTTTCTCCATTGTCTCCTGGTGGTATGTTTCTGTTTACTTTGTTCCTTGTGTTTTCATTGGTTTGTAATTTTGATTGTGTGGATACTATGTCTTTTTGACTCACTTTAAGCTTTCTCGGATTCCTTAGGTTTTTGTAAATTCAGCTTTTGGTAAGTAAAGCTCGTCTTTTGTTCCCCCCATCCTGCCTCCTGTGTGTTGCCTGCATTTGGGTCCTCACCTCGTTTAACCGTAAACCATAACATGAATCACTTTCTTTTTGGTGGTGAGCGATAACGTAATGATTGTAACGTTTGACATTGCTGGTGCCTTGCTGTCCAGATGTGTGCTCATGTGTATGTGTGTGAGCCTGAATGATTGTTGTGGTGACTTTTTGTGCACTGCTGAATAGTCTCCAGACCTTGGTTCACAGTCCTTGGTCAGGGCTAAGAGATAACTTGGACTTGGACCTTTTTTTGGCCACTTATGAGCAGAAAATAAATCCATCTCTCATTCTGGCTCTGTTCTTCCGTCTCTCTCCACCCGTTGCCTCCCTCCAGCCTCCCCTCCGTCCCACCTCTCAATCTTTCCCCTCCCCTGCCTTCCACCCATCATTTCTTGATCTTCGACACCCTCTCTCACTTTCCTCCCTCCCCTGTCCTCCTCTTTTCCTCTCTCCCTCTCTTCGTCCCCTGCCCTCCCCTCTCTCACACAGTAATTGATAGTGCCCAGTGCTGTTATTTCATCCAAAGGGCCCTGTAAACAAAATCGTCTTTGACAGAACCAATATGGAAATCTCAGGCAGTGGGGCTACGAGTTATGGCTTGAATCATCGTACGTACGTGCGCGCGCGTGTGTGTGTGGTAGTGCGTGTGAGAAGTGGGCTTCTGCGCATGCATGTTCATGAGTATGACTGTGTGTGTGCGTGTGTGTGTGTTTGAGACTGAGAGGTGGTTCTCGGTTCTGCGTAATAAACTCTAGAGCGGCTAGTCATTAAGTGGAGTGCGAGTGTTTGTGAGTGGGTGGGTTTGTGTGTGTGTGTGTGTGATGGGGAGGGGTCAAGGCCAAATTGACATCAAATGGTCTAAATTAGCCCCACTTGTCTCCATTGATTTACGGCGGGCGAGTAAATTGCATCTGTACAGGGAGAGGAGAAGTGGGGAGGGGCTCGAGGTTTCCCTGTAATTGATCTCAGGCCGCTGTTGGTGTGTGTGTTTCGCGGTGACAGGAGAGACAGGAGGACCATGCTGTCATCATGGCTGCAACACTTGAAAATAACCTTTCGCTCAAATGGCTGCATGGTACACGTGGTTGAACAGAAGGGAAGGGCAGGGGTCAGGGGACGTCTGAATGCACTGGAGTTAATATTAGTCTTTTAAAACTGATCCCAGTCAAGGAAGAAGCTAGGACAAAATTGGAAAAAAGACTGTAACTGGCACTAACACTGCATACATAAAGAGGTAGTGAGAGCCAGGAGGTTATAGGTGGTGAATTAATGTCAGTTACATAGCATACCAAAAGTTCCTTACCTAACTTAGGTACGTTTGTGAGGAAGGTTGCAAAAGTAACAGAGGGGTTTTAACCCAAACCACAATGTTTTTCTAAACCTGACCAAGTAGATTTCTTGCCTAAACCTAACCAATTATAGTTTCCTTGATTTTTTTATTCAAGTTGTGACTGGCTGATATAGGTCTGGCACATGTGTCACTGTCACACTGTAATGGTTTTGTTGTTTTAAAAGCCCTGATAAGTGTTTTGGGAGATGCTGACAATTGACCTATTTGGTCTTTTAGGTGTGACGATGTGTTGCTATGAACGCAAAGCCACGCATTTCTGACAAACACTCACAGATACTCTGTCACCTCTTTCATGGATTGTAAAAATGTTAAAAGGAAATTCAGATTTCAAGTAGACTTTTGGGAAAGCCCCACATTCTTAATTCAATCAATTTACAGTGAGATAATGAACAAATATACAGCAGTCAACTACAACATTAAATGGACTGACAGAGGCCAAAGAAACTTGACAGAGGTAGTCAACCCCTTAAAAACGTAACATTTTCCCAAAGAATGGATTGTTTTAAAGATTACCTTACTTCAAAGGAACTATGTGAGGGTTTTTTTTTTTTTCTAAGTCGAATTGCGTAAAATTCCTTCCAGATTTCGGAAAAAGCCCAGTGAAGAGGCAGGTTAAAGGACTATTACTGGCTGAAAGGAACGATGAGAGGGGGAAGGTGGATGCAGGTGAAGTGGAAGCGGGATAAAAGGCAGAGGAGGAAGGGGGAAGACAGAGAAGAATATATGAAAGTAGAAAATAAAGAATATATCTGGATGTGTTCATGTATGTGCAGTCTGAACTCACAGTGACGCTAAACATGGACTATATTTGTCACAGTATAGCACAATTCAAGCTTATATAAAGAGCGTGCAAAGTGTGTGTGTGTGTGTGTGTTTAGTAAAGTGTTTCTCCTTCATCTGTGTGTATTCATCTGTGGTACCTTCAGAAGTGGTCAATTTCTGTCTCTGTGTGTTTCAGTTTCGAAAGCATATTGCAGTGCGTGTGTGTGTGTGTAAGAGAGCAGGTCTGTGTCTGTCCCCAACTTCAAATTGAACAAGGGCAGTGTGTAATGCAACACAGAGTTATTGATTCTCTTACACACAGACATGGCACACACACACTGACACACAACGCATCTCTGATTTACCTCGGCCGATGGTGATCTTGCAGAAACCAGTAGGAGTGAGACGGAGAGGCGTCCTGCACCGACTGACTCGATGCACTGTGACAAGACGTGTAACAGCCACGCACGTGCACAAACATGAACACAAACGTGCACAAAGATGCGCATGCCTAGAAGCTTAAAAAAAACCCCACAAAAAACCCATACAGACACCCTTCCTCAGACACTGGTTGGGTATAAGCTATCATATGTGATCAACACCCACACACACACACACACACGACTGCACACTCTGAGCAGCTCTCTTCACCAGCTTTAATTGGATTCTAATGTATTCAGCTCGCTCCACTGAGCAAAGAGATGGCTTTGGCTTTCTGACTAGAGAGAGAGAGAGAGAGAGAGAGAGAGAGAGAGAGAGAGAGAAAAGGAGAATAAATAGGGAGGTTAGTCAGTGGCGGTCATCTTCCTCCAGCCTCCGAGTGGAGGGTATCATCTGAACAACTTGTCGACAGAATTTCTACAAGTGCCATTTGACCCGAGTGAGAGGAGCGCTATCTGTATGGCTCTCCTCTCTTTCATCCTCATATTCAAGTGCTGAGAACTAGAGAGAGAGAGAGAGAGAGAGCGAGAGAGAGAGAGAGAGAGAGAGAGAGAGAGAGAGAGAGAGACGATAAGAGCTGTATCTGCTGCCGAAAAACAAACCACTTTCTCTTATGTACTCGCACATGAACAACATTTGACCCGAGATCGGTATCTAAGGATCACCATACGAGTCCTCTGTCTCCCACTTCTCCTTGCCTTCCTTCCTGATTAATGAGTGTACTGTATACACACTTTGGTGGAGTGGTCCATAAATGCACTGCTAACTATGGCAGAGAGTCATAGTGCATCTCATTTACATTTTCAGTTCACATCAGATCACATCCATGCAGACATTATGCTATAATTTAATAATATACTGCTGCAAAGATTTAGGCAAACTTGTCAAATGGGGGATACTGCAATCAAAAGTTATCCTTCCATACATGTACATTATATATGAACAACATATGGAAACCGCATTATTTCCATATATGGAGAGTTTGGTGGCTGTGGCTCAGGGGTGGCGTCAGCGTCTTGTTATCAGAAGGTTGCTGGTTCGATTCCCTTGGTCTGCATGTCGAAGTGTCCTTGGGCAAGATACTGAACCCCCAAACTGCTCCCGATGTGCTGTTCGGCGCCTTGCTTGCAGCCACCGCCATCAGTATAAGAATTGCTTTAAGTCGCTTTGGACAAAAAGCATCTGCTAAATGTGAATCTCATCAAACCAAATGACTTACAGTAAAAGTGTTCTTGCAAAGCCATAGCCACAACACAGGACTGAAAAAATCCTATTCTGTTCAGTGTTTTTTTTTTATTTTTTTTTTGCTGAATATATGTCAGATCAGCAGCTACTTGTAACTTCTGCTGTAGGTTCCAGATTATTATATACACATTCAACATTTATCCACTGTAAATGCACATCTGGGACATCTGTCTTCACATTCATGCATTGTTTGTTTAGAGCCTCACTGTAAATTCTAATTAGTTAACCTTACTTTACAAAAGTAGGCACACCAATCGCCTTAAAACGATGATACGTCAGCCACTGATTTTCAAACAGAACACAAACAAACAATTTATGATAAGGATCCGTCATATATCGGTTATTAAAAGCAGCTACAAAGAACTATTCATTTTCGTTGATTATGGCGGCCCCTGTGAACAAAGGCAGTATGAGTAGCCTTTTCGTTTTCAGCACTGTGGAGCTGTCCACTTGCGTTGTCAGTCGTCTTATTGATCCAGTACAATGATTTTCAAGTGCAAAAAAAAAAAGCATTATAACTTTGAATTATTTGCAATGTCTTGTCCATTTTTTCTGTGAGCTGAAGGGTCACGTTCCTGTGTTAGTGCCACTGAAACCCTGGGAGAGTAACCATGTCTTGTTTGAGAGGTCAGCACTCCTTTCCTGACGATGAAATTGAAAGCGAAAAAAATGACAAGAAGCACAAAAGTGGAGCTCTATATTTAGGGCCAATTAGGTTTTGACTGAATTCCATAAGTTTCTGTTTGCGTCTCTGTTATTAACATCAATTTATTTTTTCAGACTCTTTCCAAGAGAAAAAAAAAACTTAAATGTCTTCAGTAATTAACAGAATAAGGAGACAGCTTGTAGGCCTACGTGAACACACTTTAATGATCTCTTTTTAAATAAATTCTGCAGAAATACACTGGAGCCCTTCATACATTACAATTAACCACATTTCTTCCACTGCACACCAATATTGTTGTCTAAAGGAAACAACACATTTAGTGATGGAACCTCACCACAGGGGTGTTATTATCATGGAAAGATACAAGTCTGTTGTCGGTCTGTGATTGCTACGATAACATTTTATATCTAAAATAATTGCAGTTTAGCGATTAGATGTAGAAAGTAGAAACCTCATGTGGCCATGCCCTTTGTTCAACAATACCGTGAAATTGAAAATGTGACACTTATTCAGCTGGACCTTTCAATCCAAACTTTGCAGGCCTGCTGCTGGCGGGCCACTAAGCTCAAGTATATGAGTAAGATTATTAGAAAGTTTGACTGGGCGTGGAGGAAATTGGAAGAATGTACAGTATGTGGTTTGAAAAAAGAATCAAAAGAAAGCAGACAGTTTTACCAAGTTTGGGTGGTGAAAGGTTTGTGAGCCACTGACCTGTAGACAGTCATACTTGAGGAAAAATAAAGATTTCATTTCGAAAGTGAAAATCGCAGATACAAATATTACTTGAGTAGAAGTCGTTAATGTACCTATCAAAAATATTTTTCTGCCCATAAATGTACTTTACAAGTATGATATTCAGATATTCAGCCTGTATCTGAACATTGAAATCAGTGTTTTTATTTAATTCCAATTGCTGTTAAAAGGTCAATACTTGACTCCACAATTTAGTGGAGTGGCAGATAATAGAGTAGCAGAAAAATAGAAATACTCAAGTACAGTACAAGTACCTTATATTTATTTAATTGCAGTTCTTGTACATTCTATTCAATAAATATTGTTTGTTCTTGCCTCATTTTGTTCTATCTAGGTCTACTTATTCCTAGACTGCCCTGACAAACAGTGCCAAAGGATTGTTCTGGTACCTCTGGGATGTCGGGTGTGACTGTGTGGGTCAGGGGGGCCCTTAAGCAGAATCTTGCTTCAATCCCCAGGGAGGACAGGACCAAGTAATATCAACAATACATCTGGATTTTGACCCCTTCTGCTCTCCAAAATGAACATTTTGACATTTATTCAACTTTTGACCATTATTAAGGAAAAAAAAATGAAAAGATAATTTTAAAAAAATGCTCCTCGTCTTGAAGCATAAAGGAGAAATGTATAACACAGTACATGTGGTCATGAGTGACATGACGTATTTTCTTTCAAAGATGAGTTTTCAGCCTGCGACAAAAGATTGGAGTGACTCGCGGTGCAGAGGTCATCTCAGGGCTGAGAAGCCATCGGGGGAGAAGCCAAGACGGGTGCAGAGATGACCACCATGACCTCAGGGTCGGCACAGCGCAGCAGCAGACTGACAGTGATGGGAGAGAGGGGCTCTTAAACTTGTGATGGGTTTCTGCTCATGGCTGAAGTCTGACTAGAGCTCAGCGTGCGTCAAGGTGAGGGAGTAAAAAACTGTTTTATTTCCTCAGTCTGTCTTTCTACCTTCCTGTTGCCCACTTAACCCTTCATGTTTGCAATCATTCTTTTACATTCATGCAGATTTTGAGGTGAAACTAATAAGCAAAGTATTTTGTTTGACTGTGAGAATAATTGCATGAATGAGTGACTCAACAAGAAGGGGAAATATGCACACACACGCACACAACTCTGATCAAATAATTGGATTTTTTTTTTTAACAATCTTCATTTCAGTGTTGACAATATAGTGCAAGACAATCTCCACAATAGTATAGAGTGAAATAGGAAAGTAATATCAACAAAACAAACAAGAAGAACAGAGCCTGTGTGAAATTATGTTAGTGAGTGTTGCAGTCATCTGATTAATCATGTCTTCCTTTATATGTCAACCATTTCCCACAACTTTTTATAAAAACATCTTCTTTCATTTTCAACTTATATGTGAGATGTTCCATCACAAGTATATCACCTATAATTGACATCCACTGTTTGTAACTTGGAATGTTCGACTTAAGTCAGTTCTTAGTTATGGTCTTCTTCCCAGCCACCAGAAGAATCCTGACCAAATATTGGTCACCTACATGCACCGTGCCCTCCAAATGGCCAAGGTGCAGAACAAGACAGGATTTAGGAATCACATATCCCAAGACATCACAGAGAACTGAGCGAACATTCCCCCAGAAGGGTTGTATTTTTGTGCATTTCCAAAAAATGTGTGTGTGGTCTGGATCCATGTAGTTGCATAATCTCCAACATGGCTGTTGAGCATTTATCTGTTTACTTTTGATTTTAGGTGTAATGAAGTACCGAATTAGATTAAACCAACTGAATTCCCTCCATTTCGGAGATTGTGTTGTAATTTGGTGTGTTTTCCACATATCATACCATATCCCCTCTGGAATCTCCTCACCCAGCTCCCTTTCCCATTTGGCTTTAACATATAATGTTGAATCTATTCTAGAATCCATCAAACAGCCATACAGAACTGCCACAGCCTTCAGAATAGCTTGGCTATAAGGTTTTACAAGTAGCTTTATGATGTGCTCTATTTTATCCTCGGTTGTTTTAATACTTTTGATATAATAGTCCCTCATTTGTAGATATCTAAATAAGTCCTGATTCATAAGATCATGTGTATTATTTAGTTCTTGAAAGCTTTTCATTTTACCTCTTATAGTTGTACATATGGCTGTAATTCCCATTGTTTAAATCCAACATCATATTTTCTTGGTGCAAATTTATCATCAAATGCAATCCATTTTAATAGTCCAATTCCCTTTCCTATTTTTAATTGTTTCACTGTTGAATACCATATATCAATAGTAAAGGTTATCACTGGGTTGAAATTATGCTCATCTTTTATATAAGTGGGGGTCTCTGCTTCCCCAATACTTATTTGAATTGGGTATTTTGATGTAGACGTTTCAATATCTTTCCATCGAGCTACACATCCCTCATCACACTAGTAGATTAGTTGACGCAGTTGCGCAGCATGAAAATATTATTTAGATTTGGGAGTGCCATTCCCCCTCTGTCTTTAGATAATTGCAGTGTGGCATAGTGTATTCTGGGCCGTTTACCTCCCCATACAAATCTTGATATGCACTTATCCCATTTAAGAAATTGGCCTTTTGATATAACTACAGGCAAAGATAGAAACAAATATAGCAGACGTGGTAGGATGTTCATTTTAACCACATTTATACTGTCATTTGATCCCAGTGGGTAAGTGAACGATCTGTCAATATCTCTTATCCCTTATGTTTTTGTCAACATGTTCATAGTTACTACTATATAATTTTGAAAGATCTTTAGTTATATTTATGCCCAAATACAGTGGCGTAAGTATCGGCGGTGCAACCAGTGCAGCTGCACTGGGGCCAAGACGCCGTCAGGGACCCACGAAGGAAAAAAAAGCATAACAAAAAAAAACCTCTGTCCTGAATTGCCACAGGCCCCTGTTTTTGTGAATGAAATAGCTGGGGGCGGATGATAGAACATGCGTGGGTGGGACTCCTGGGCCTCTGTAGCCTCTCATAGGGCCATTGGACCAGGTATTCTTTAGACAGAAAAGCCACTGGGCCAATTGTCACCTCTCTGCTGTGTCTGCAGCTGAGCACTGTGGGCCGAGCCGATGCATGTCTCTCTACCCGGGCCGGGAGAGTTATCATAAGCCGTCTTTGGGCAGCAAACAGCCGCCTCGGAGGGTACACTTATTTCAGCCTCGACTATCAAAATCCGAGGCGTCAATGTGCCGGCCAGTGCGTGAGATGGGCGGAGGTGTCGATGACCTGCACTGTTGTGCGACCCACAGCCGGGGAGTTTTAAAATCAGGAAACAGCTGATCACAGCAGTCAGTCCATCACTTCATCTGCGGACATCAAGATGAGCAACTGGACAGCCGCTGAGATCTGGGAGATGCTAGCGTCTCCTCAGTCTCTGTAGCTGTTTGGTTGTGTCCACTTGTTGTTGTAGCGGCAAGCTACAAATGGTCGCTACTTTCAAATTAAAAGCCCCCCGCTAAGAACCCAGTTCTAAACTCCAATGTGGTGCAATGTAAAGCTCTTATTTTGAAGACAAATTTGTTGTCATTGTTCACTGCCCAACTTTGTGCTTCACGTCACATCACATGTTTACGCCCACAGCAGAGGCGGCCAAGTGGTGGCTTTTGGAAAAGGAGGAATATTACACCTCCCTTTTAGAATGAGGGGGCGGCCGCCTTTACCTTGGAGCAAATGTGCCGCCTTTTCTATCTAAACAGGGCTATAGTTACCAAGGCAAGGCGCAGCAGAAAACATAAATAAATAAATAAATAAATAAATAAACAAAAAAATAAACAAAAATAAAATAAAAAACGGCCATCCATTGGCCCATTATTGAACGGCCCACCGGGAAAAATCCCGGTACTCCTGATGGCCAGTCCACCCCTGCAATAACAGTTCTCTCGAGTGGCTGTGCGTGTGTCCAAGCGTGTGTGCATGCATGCAGTGTGCACGAGCGTGCACTTGTGTTTAGGGCGGGGGTGGGGGGCAAAAAAAAAATATTTGCACCGGGGCCTATCACCGTGATGTTTCGCCCTGCTCATACCAGTCCCTGCAGCTGCGTCTCAATCCTTAAGCCAACAGTCCATTTATCTATAACCCATCAGAGCAAACTACATACTACTACACTTTAACTTTACCTACCCTTAGAAAGTTATAACAGTTTGGTGTTCATTTTAACTCAGGTTATCAGTGAGATACTCATCCGGTGTTGTTTCCCCTCAGACGAAAATCATGCAGTCTTTCCCGTGCGCGTCTGCTGGCCTTCTCGTTGCGTCCACTCCCGGTGTGTTTCCATGTCGCGATTCCGGTCGATTGGAGCCTCTCAACGATCGTGGTTCCTCCAGTGTTGGTCCCCGTGCTATCAACATCATATCCTCTCTCCCGCAGGTCTCTGGTTGCCTCCTCTGCACTGCCATAGGTTTTCACCCCGCTGGACCAGTGGATGTGCATCTTGTTGAGAGGTGTCTGAAAGCGGATGCCTTCTCTCTTTAAGATCTTTTCGACATTGGAGTACACTTTGCGTTGTTGCAGTGTTCTCGCTGAGTAATCGTGATCAAAATAAATCCTGTTTCCTCCGAGGGTGGTTATTTTCTTCTCCCATGCTTTTTTCAATATCATCTCCTTTACAGTAAACTGATGGAAGTTGAGGATGATCGATCTGGGAGGTTGGCCCGTCTTTGGCTTTGGACCCAAGGCTCGGAGAGCGTGTTGAATCTGGAGGTCCAAGTTTATGGAAAATTCCTCACGGAGCCATTTATCCATGAACTGCGCGACCGACTCACTTTTGGACTCTGCCTCCTCTTGTATGCCATACACCCGTAAATTATTCCGACCGGACCTCAATTCTAAGTTGTCTATCTTGCCCATTATCTTTTTCTGCTCTTGCATTAAGTCCTGCAGTGCACCATTTGCTTCATAACTCCACGACTCGAGTTCTTCTGTGCGTGACAGATCAGCGCATATCTTCTCCTCATGTTCGCCGATATCCGTGGTTATTTTTGCAAACTTTTGATCAATGTCTCCCCTAAGTTCTGTCAGCTCACTTCTCATTTGCGCTGTAATTTCGCCTCTAAATGTTTTTAGGTCTGTCTTCATTTCGTTTTGCAGGGCTTGAATTTGCTTGCTGATGCTGTCCAGGCTGCTTTGAAACGAGGCCATGCTAGCTTCTTCAGGTGTTTGCTCACTCTCGTTAATCAATTGATTTTTTTTCTTTACCTTGGGTGTCCGGGTTCTTTTTTTTCTTCGCTCTTGTTGGCACTCCGCTCACTTTCTCAATTTCAAAGTTTGTCATTGGTATCTCAAGTTTTAGCAGAGTTTATTATGTTGGCATGCGGGGAGCTCTTGTCTTACACGTCCATGCTGCTCTCCCAACCCACCGGAAGTCCCAAATAATTGGATTTTTGATTTTATGAATGGCTCTCTCTGCACTTTCTGAGGAAGCAAGATGTGCAGTATACCCATGAAACAAAAAATAAAAAGTCTACACTGGTTTAGGTTTTCTTTTTGATTAGAGTTAGGATCTGTCTGATCCACCGTCGGTAGTGGTGGCTGATACTGAGGTAATTCACCCACCGGATATTCGACTGACGTCACCTATCCTAACCTAATTAGCTCTTCCACACCTGTTTGCATGTGAAGACTACTTAAAGGATAAGTTTACTGAAAAATGAAAATGTAGTCTTTATCTACCAACTAGTTATTTACACCCATTTTTAAGTCTAAAATCTTCACCATAGCCGCTCAGATAAGCGCATTAGCTCACACCCTGTCTGAGGTGGGTGCACCTGCTCGACCACATGTTGGGAATGTAGCCATCGTAATCAATTTGGAATCTCAGTGCTTTGGGAGACTTGGATTGCGCTGGCAAGTTGCATGGAGCCAAAGTGTGTTTCCTTTCAGTTCATTTTTACGTTTTTTTAAAAAACAAGTCTCCATCTGCTTCACTTGTTAACGAGAAGGCTGCAATGTTGTATTGCTGGGAAGCTTCAGAAATGTTTTGTGGACAACAAAACTTCACCTGGCTTTCAATCGACATGGGGCGAGTAGATAATGACATAATTTAAATTTCTGGGTGAACTTATCCTTTAACCTGCAGTTCATATAAATTGCCATGGAATACACTAGAAAGTAACACTTTTAGAAGTCCTGTGTAGTTTACTTGAGCTCCTAATAATTATCATAATTTTGCACAATGATAATAACATTATTAATGGTAGCAATAATATATTTCAACAAATATTATTTTCTCAAACTTATACCAGTACATCTGCTTTTGTGTCCACTCTGTTGAGCTGCTGTCTGCTTCGGGTATGTCATTGATGTAGTCAGTCGCCAATTATTATTATTATTATTATTATCACTACATTTAAAATAAAGAAGATTATTCACTGGTTGCGCCTGCATAGCTTATGTTCTCAAACTCTGTCAAGCAGCTCTTTAAGAGCCCCCAAAAAACGAGAGCAACACATTTGAATAGCTCCTCTTGGGAACGGTTGCAAAGTGCAGCGAAGAGTCAGCCTCCTATATGCAGAAAAAAAGTGGGCCTTCTATAATTAAGGAATTTTGCTGCACGCCGGCTCATCCTGACTGAAGTGCAAAAGTAGAACAGGTCAGTGTCTGTGGTCAGTCTGGCAGAGAATAAGCACAGCAATCAGGCCACATGACACTGAGAGCCAGTTTTTAGAAAAGCATATTCTTCTTCATTTATCACATAACATCTATTACGGGCTGCATTTGAAGAGTTACTGACAACGCAATCTTGGTGATGAATGCCTTCTGTTTTTGTGATCTAATGAATATTTGCTGCCTGCAGGCTTCCTCTAATAGTGACGAGTGGAAAAAAACCTTAAAGGGAGGAAGAAAAATAATAGTTTGCTATCAAATTGTCTTGAGTTAAAGGGTCGGGTCTCGTCATCTCTTGTTTTTGGGGGGTCATAAGCTGGGAGAACAAATGTCTACATGAGCCAGCTTTCTTTTCTTTTTACTAGCAGACTTTTTTTTCAATTTACTTATTCTTTGAAAGATGCAGTTTTTATTTTTTTGTCCCCTAAATGTATGGGGAATTATTTGCGATTTTTTTCATCCTCTGTCAGATTTCCTGCAAACAACCAGTGGGGCCTCATTGGTATACAGACACTGTATTTGTACAAATATTACTTTTCCCTCCTGTGCTTGCTGAACTAATGCTTTGCTTCGGTTGCGGCCCCCAAGAGGAATAGTTCAGTTTAAAAAAAGATCTTTCAGGCTTAAGTCACAGCAGCTGGCTGAGGGAAAAAAAACTCATTGAGGGAAAATTAGGATAATATATTAAAATGCACTCATTCGCCTCTCCTCCATAACATGGACGGATGGCAGCCGCCTACACTTTTTCTAGGAGGGGGTATAGAAGTGGTGAGGCTGGAGATTTGCACAGAAAATTGTGTTTGGGGGAGAAAAGTGCAGGCTCAAGTCCAGATCACATTCTGGAATCAGAGTGGAGTGACGGGAGGTGTCACAGATAAATGCACAGAGGCCAGACATGACAATCACATATGCTGCTAATTGAGGACATGAAGGATGGATGGATGGATCTGCTGCTGAGTGTGTCTCTTCTGTAAATGCAACACTAGGGGGGGCTGTCGCTCCTTCTTAGCCTCTCTCTCACGGGCCGTGGAGTCAGACAGACAGACAGGCAGACAGTCAGACAGACAGAGAGGCTCACGTATCTCCATCTCCGGAAATCCTCCCATCCCTCCGCCGACGGACTGATTTGCAATTCAATAAGTCACAATGTCATCTCTTTAGCTTTTACACATTTAGCTGACAAAGGGAACCAGGCACGCTGCCTTATGAAATATCGTCTCGGACTCATAATGTCCACCCCCCCTCACCCTCTCTGCACTCACACACACACACACACACACACACACACACACACACACACACACACACGCACGCACGCACGCACGCACGCACACACACACACGTGCACGCGCGCGCGGACGCACGCACTCGTCCCATCAATAGAAAGTGAATGAGTTTTATTACAAGGTGCCTGGTGTAGAAGGGCCTGTCACACTTTGCAGATGTCACACGCCACTGGAAGCGGATGCTGTGTGTGTGTGTGCGTGCGTCCGTCCGTCCGTCCACGTGAGCGCTCGTGCGAAGTCGGCGTCTATCGATTACAGAGAAGAACAGGTGTAGCGTGTGTCTTTGTATGAATAATGCAGAGAGACTTTGAAAAGGATAAACAACACGTGGAGGCGTGCGCACACACGCACACACACACCCGCGCGCACGCAGGCATGCACGCACTCACACCAGTGTACACACTTACAGAGAATAGGCTTCTTAAACTGTCGTATCTAAACTTCTGTTTTAGTCTTTTGAGCCGTTCTGTTTTTAATGATTGACTTTTGATGCCAATAGCTTTTATTTTTTTGTATCATAGTCTTTTATTTTGAAAAAAAGAAAGGAAAAGCAGAAAAAAAGAAAACATGCGATAATAATATAATAAATAAAATACGATAAATAATAATCCTACCCAGAGAATAATACATAACAAAGAAATCCTTAAACTTCCCCCGAAATAGTCCAAATAAATTCCTCTGCCCGTAATTGGCTGCTTGACTTGTCATTCAAATCCACAAATCCCGCCCTCACCCCCACACCCTCCTCAGCCCCACAGCCTCCGCTGGCCCTCCTCCTCCTCCTCCTCTTCCTCCTCCCTCTCCTCTGCCGGCTGGTGGCAGCGTCAGACCTCCTCCTCCTCCTCTGTCCTCTCTCCTCTCCTCTCCTCGGCTCTCCTCTCCTCCCTCCATCCCGCGGACGAGTGTACACAGCCTCTCAAGTTGAGCCCAGACGCGCACACACACATATAACACGCACAGCAAGAGGAGGATAGTCGGAGGAGTGACATAGGGAGGAAGGAATTTAAAAAAAAAAGAAAGAAGAAGGAGAGCGGACGGGGCTGCTGCCGGGTGAGCAGGAATTTGGATTGTATTTAATGTATGAGCCGTGAGTGACAGAGTGTTTCTTGGGTGGTGGTGTTGATGCAAAGCCTACCCGTGAAGTGGACTTTTTTCTTTTTAATTCGTTGCGGGAGTTCTTCGTCCACTCCGCTGGTCTGTTTTAAACTTTTGAAGACGGGAAAGTGGGAGAGACGGTGAGCTTTTTCTTTCCTCGGCGCTGGCTGTCCCGTTTGGATAAATAAAAAGCAGAGGAGCGCACCGGTGGAGATCGCTCACCACGGGGGAGAGCGGGCTCAGTCCTTGGTTCTGGCTGGAAGGAGACACACCGCGGACTTTTTCTTTTGGGGAGGCAAGGATTAAAGAAAGAAGCCAGCCTGCACCGGAATTGCCCATCGGGGGTTCCTGTTTTTATTTTTTTATTTTTTAAATGTTTTTCATGATTGACTCCAGAAGGATTTATAGTTCACTCCGAGCCTCATCTGCGCGGTGTCTTAGGTCAGGCGCAGCGGGAGCGCAGTTTGGTCGAATCGAGATTATTGATGGCGCCGATGCGGTAGTGATCTGTCTGGGGAAAAAAGGGAAAAAGACACAATAAATTGATTAATTAAAAGCTCCCCCCGTGTCCGTTTTGTGAACAGTTCCGGAGGTTTTTTCTTTCTTTCTTTCTTTTTTTCTTTCTTTCTTTTTTTTTTTGTTTTTTAAACCGACAGGAGGGATGGAGACGGTCTGGAGGAACGGAGGCGCGCCGGTGGTTTGTTGCCTCTGGAAGACGGCGCTGCTCCTGCTCCTGTGGAGAGGTAAGAGATGCAAATGCCGGAGACAAACTTGTTGCCGGTTTGGAAACACTGTCGTTTACACGCGGGAGCAGTTTCACATCATCAGAGCGAAGAATTCCTGTGGAGCTTTGCGTTTTATCAAAATCTCAATGACCAAAGACGGTTTTATTGTTATGGGCTGGAAATCAGGAACCTCACACACTCTGTATGTTTATTCCCCCCGTCCCCCTTTTGTGATGCCATCCTGCCTTAGCTTAAGAAATTGTAACTTTTTGGAGTCACATAGCACTCTGGGTTAGTGTGTATTCAATGCATCATGTGTATTACAATCGTTTGTGTGCGTCCTGTGGCTTGTTTGGTGCGTTCACGTGGCGCTTTGGACAGGAGTGATGTTAGAAATCGGTCTCACACCCGACTCATCCTTTCTCCCACCATCCTCCCCTTCATTTCCACAGAACCGCATTCATCACCAAAAAAAAAAAAAAAAAAAAAGTGTCAGACTGGTGCGAGTTGCATGAAGTCATGACATTTTAACAGACTTGTGTTCGCCATATGGTGACACAGACTGGAGCTCGTGCCTGCCAACACTTTCAACACCGCTCTGGAAATTTAAACTAAGCAAGTTTCATTTCTTTTCTTCCAGCCAAATGGCGATCGATTACCTCATATTCACCTCGACACCTCTTGTATCCGTGCGTGCGTGTGGAATAATAAGTAATTGACTGAGCAGAAGCGTCAGATGACAGATACGCACTACCCGGTGCCATCTGAGACACCCGAACCTCGGCTCCTCGGCGGCTGACCGGCCCGTGTGCTCGTGTGAGGTCTCGGGGAGGACTGAGAGACATGACGACAGTGTTTTTCGTAAAAAAAAAAAAAAAATTACAACTAAAACTTGTTTTGGTTTTCAATTTGGGACAACAGGTGACTGTCTGGTTGCGCATGACCCCTCTTGCGCTCCTGGAGTAATCTGTAAGATCTGAAGGTTTTTTTTCTTCTTCTAATGATTTAAGGGCATTTTAAATCAAAAGAAGATCATCTGCCCTCTCGCCTCTCTGGTGTCAAGAAATTGATGTCTAATTGGCGTTAAGATTCTTCAAAATGACTGACATTATAAACAGCAAATAGGGAAGAGAGGTCAAGGATCCGTCTTGCGCTTATAAACCCCCCACAGAACACTTTAAGCTCAAATGAAGCTACATTATAAAGTGTGCGCAGATGGCGATCCTTGTCTTGCTCAAAAACGAACACTAAATCAGTCCTGAGATATTCTAAATTCAGGTCGGGTAACACCACCACCCACGAACTCCCGGGAGGAATAAACGAAGAAGAAGAAGGAAAAGCATTAAAAGGAATAAGTGATATTTTGGGTTCGGAGCTCTCTCTCTCTCTCTCTCTCTCTCTCTCTCTCTCTCTCTCTCTCTCTCTCTCTCCCCCCCTCTCTCTCTCTCTCTCTCTCTCTCTCTCTCTCTCTCTCTCTCTCTCTCCCTCTCTGTGTGTGTGCGCGTTTTTTTTTGTCCGCCTCCGTTTTTTTGGGATATTTTTATTTCCATACAGACCACCGTCCTTCAGCATTAGTCTCACATTCCCGCGAGTGCATACTCTGCGTCTGTGCGCCTCTGTGTTTTTAATCAGCTCCGATCACTCACGGCTCACTGAGCAGTTAACAGTCGCTGCGTTGTGCGCCGTGGAGCGCGGTGGTCGCCGTGGCGGCGGCGCACGGCACACCGACAGGAGAGCGAGAGAGGAGCGGAGAGGGCGATGCGCAGGAAAACAGCTGTGGCCGACTAAACGGCTGAGTAACCAAGAGATGAAATCAACCAAAACACTCCCTCTCTTCCCCTTCTCTTGTCACCTTCTCTTGTCACCTTCTCTTCTCTTCTCTTCTCTTCTCTTCTCTTCTCTTCTCTTCTCTTCTCTTCTCTTCTCTTCTCTTCTCTTCTCTTCTTTTCTCTTCTCTTCTCTTCTTTTCTGCTCTCCTCTCCTCTCCTCTCCTCTCTTTGTCTGACAGTGCGTGTTGCTCTTTCCCTGCTGTCCAGTAGCCCCCCCTTTGGTAGTTAGGGATGGCCAGTAGGATCTCTCTTTTTCCTGTATCCTCTCTCTGCCTCCCTCACACACACACACACACACACACACACACACACACACACACACACACACACACACACACACACACACACACACACACACACACGCACACACACACACACACACACACACTCCACCTCATGCAGGATAAGGTCCATTCCAACTTGGCTGTGGTTTAACAGTTTTTTTTATTGGGCACTGGGGAGTTCTGGTTCTAATGACACAACAGTCACCTAAAGCTGTTTAAAAAAGCAAAACACCCTCCCCTTCCGCTCTCTCTCTCTCTGCCCTGCCCTTTTCAGTGTCAGTTCAAGTGTTTAATCCTTCACTTGCTTGCACCTGTGTGTGTGTGTAAGTGTGTGTGTTTCAGTAGATGTGTGTTTCTAATTAGTAACGTAAGACTTTAGTCACCTTCCTTTATGTGTACGCTGCGTTCTGTAACCATACTGAAGCTGTCATCTGTCATACTTCACATTTTTCCGCCCACATGTCTGACTCCAGCCACAGACAAACACCACCTTTTTTTCCCTCACTTTCAATACACTACATTGTTTCGGCTAGTATACAATGACGCGCAGCGCTCTTCTGCCTAAAAACAAAGAGTTATTTATTGGCCCTTTATCTCTCCAGTTGTTCCCTATTTGTGCCATCGTGTCGTCGTTCCCTGAGTGGCGTTTCTCATCTCTCGTGTCACTCCATTTCATTGCAATTACATCACTCTTGTCATTTCATCATCCAGGTCGTCTCCAGGTTGTCGTCAGTTTTTGTTCAAAAGCGACGCATCAGAGAGACGCCTGTTCAGAGGCAAACACTTACTCTGGTCCTGAAGGGTTCAGAGGCTGAGGGGGTCACGACTCAGGCCCATGTTCTCAGCCAGGGGCCTGCTGTGGGCGGCTGGATGGGGAGTTCCTGACACATGATCATACAAATATAAAACACTTCATACAAGATTGATTTTTTTTATATCACCTAGTTTAGAGTTTATGATATTTAGCGGCAAGTGTTGCCTGTGTTTAAGGACTATTGTCCGACAAATGTGTTGCTAAAAGTTCGTTAGTGTTTGGTGGCATCTTCTAGTCGAGCTGAACTATCACTGGTACATGCTGTATCGTCGGTCAGTAATGTTAAATGTTCTGATGGATTGTTACCTCTGCCAAGGTTGTGTTTTCGCCCGTGTCTGTTTGTTGGTCTGCTGTTCGGTTGGTTTGTGAACAGGATCACTCAAAAACTACTGAATTGATTTCCACAGAACTTGGAGGGAGCATTGGTCTCGGTTTAGAATAGACCCCGTTAGTTCCTGGTGCGGATTCAGGAATTTTCACTTTGTTTAACATTTTGGACCTTTCCTTTAATTTTTCAGGAATAATGCATGAAAAAAATCAAGCATATTTTGTTGGGCGGTATTTATTTGATTGATCTATGTAATATTTTTCAGCCACTATATGGAAACCTGCAGCCACCACCAGCTGAGATAACGGGTAAAAATTACAAATGGTGCACTTGATTTAATTAAAGTAGGCCTTGGTGGAGGTATGTGCAATTTTACACGTATTCTAATCGCTGCCGCTGCGACAAGGACACGACTTCTGTACATGGACCACACGCTCCACCAACTGAGCTACAAGGGTGGCCTGACAATTCACTTTTTAACAGGAAAATGTCTGACAGCCAATGTCTTTGAAAAAATAACAAAAACTTATACAAGAATAATTATAAAAGAAGAAATAAGGCCAAAATATTGTATCTGGGTTGTTTGGTCGAATATGAATATGTGTATAGGCCCTGCGCCATACTTCTAAAGCATGTCCAAGGAAAATACTTGTTTCTGATTGGCTTTCTGATATTATTTAAAATCTGTACAGCAGTCCCATCAGCAGTGTTGCTGACTTTCCCAACCAGAGCACAAGTGTTGTGTGTTGTGTTAAACAGATGACATCAGTGTTCACCTTTGGTGATGTTGCCTTTTTTAAATGCTTTGTGTGTGCGGGAAAGGCCATGTGGCACAGATGTGCATTATGTGACAAATGCAGGAGAAAAAAAACCTGCACCATCAAAGAGTGTGTTAGTGTGTGCATGTGTTTCTGCCTGTGTGCTTGAGAGTGTTTTGCACTACACTGTTAACCTGTAGCAGAATGTCAGCATTGTGCATCATTACTCATGCAATGCAGAGCATTAATAATTACTGAAATAAAATCACTGACACAACACACACACACACACACACACACACACACACACACACACACACCGCTAGTCACTCACCCTGTCCGTTCTATACGCCGCTCTCACCCTCCTCGCTCTGTGTGCGTACGTGTATCTTTCTTTGTGTCTCTTTGTTGCTTTCATTCACTGGTTCGCTGAATTACTCAGACACACACTCGTGTACTCAGCTGTGCGTGGACACACACGCACACACACACACTTATTCCCAGAAAAACAAGTAACAGAGAGGGTTTTTAAATCAGAGAAAAGACATTTCCGAGACGGTAAATGTGAACTTTTAGCATTTACTCTCGAATGCAAGTGGGAGGGTTGGACTTTGTGAGGCTGCTGAAAACCATAATGTTAGAAAATCATGCCCCTTTCAGCCTGAGCCTTTTTTCTTTCTGACTCTGTGCCACACATTCACACACGCAGACACACACAAGTATACAGTCACATGTCCTTTTTGTCATGGTGACAGTGACAACAGAGCAGAGAGGCATAGACGGGGGGGGGGGGTCGTAGAGACACCAAAACAGTCTTGAGGCTGGAAGGAGTAGATTCGGTGCCTCTTTTTTTTCCTGTGGTCGTGGCATTTTCAGCTTTTTTTCCAGAACTGATGTGTGCGTGACTTGTGTGTTTTGGAAATTGTCAAGTAACTGCAAAGTTGCTTGTTTGGCGAAGAAGAAAAGGAACACGAACTGTTGCTAAGGTGCTCCGCGCCACTGCTCGGGGCCCAACAGTACAAGGAATTGTTTAGACGGAAAACCTACGCCACACACTAAATGTATATCACATACCAGTTTAGTACAACTGGAAAATAAATCTCAAATGCATAAGGCTGGGTTTCTTCTAATTTACTTTCAACAGACGGTAATGCAAGTCAACGTGTGTTCCACCTGTGTCGCTTAGTCCCCCCTGAGATAGTTGGTACAGCCTGTCGTGCATTAAGCAGTTCACAGTGAAGAAACAGGTCGTACCTTTATGCATTTGATGATAAAAAACAAAACAAACTAAAGACAAAATAGGTCACAAGCCACTAAAAACTGAAAAAAAAACCATCTGTAATATCATAAATGTATAAATAATAAATTTAAAAAGGACAGGATTCAGCTGCCTCGCTGTCACTGATGCCAAGTCTGTGCTCACAGAAACGAAGGGTTCTTTGTAAACTAACGTTAACATTGTGGTCTAGACCTGCTCTAATTGAGAAGTGTCTAGAAATTAACTTGGTGCTATATAGATACAATTTACTTGACTTGCTAATGGCAGTGGGCAAACAGCTTTTAGGTGAATTCCAACTACCTTTTGGATCGGAGCGTGGATCCAAACAGTGATACTGGCACTGTAGTGTGACGTCCGTACTGTGACAGTTCCTGAATGTACTACTTTGGCAGTTAGTATACAGGAAGATTATTATTATTATTATTTTTTTTGCGCTAATGTAATAAGGAATAAGCAAAACTTTAAGAAACTGAAGCACTTTCAAATCAAGAAACTTCACACATGCCTCATAAATGTGTATTATCAAGGTCTATCTATAATCTTTTACACTTTTCATCAGCTGTGACTACCTCTTCCATGTAAGTGGGCCAACAATGTTCAAAAAATAGGTTGACTTCTGCCAGCTGGCATTTGTAAGCGTACTTCATTTTGTCATTTATTTTCCCAGGCTGAAATGAAAACACAGATAGTCTTATTATCATACACTGGTTTACGGTTGGGACACAAGTGCTGTAACTTGTGACTGTTTTCAGGTCCTTTTTGAGCCCTTGAACCCTTTTAAGAAACCCGAGATAATACTTATGTGCATTTGGTATATTCTGATTTTCTCTGCAGCTCCGTATCTCGCATGATAAGTCCACGGAACGAATTGGTTTTTCCATGCTGCGCGATGGGTATCCACACAAGGACACTCAAGACATATATACACATGGACACATACATACAAAGTCAAGGACCTGGATGATGAGGAAAATAATTGGCTTTTTTGGTCACAAGGAAACCAACTTTTTCTAGCCCTCGCGAAGATGAGGACGAAGAGATTAGAGCGAAAGAGAGAGACAGAGGAGGATACAGATTTCTCATCCCTTGAGAGTGTCATCCTCTGTACCCCCTCCTCCTGTATCAGTACATCTCATCTAAAAGGATACTGTTTTGCTGCAGGGTCTGGAGATGACATGCAGGCATACACACTCGCTCGCATTCACACATTGGGACACAGTTTCTGTCTTTGGCGTTCACTAGACGGATGCAACAGACGGCTCCCACAATGTGTAACTGTATACTCACCATAATGTTGGAAAAAGAATCCATCTTAAATTATTATAGTCAAAAATAACTTCCTCTTTGAAGGGTAATTTGGCAACTCTGTGACATTTGGTGATGTTAATCTATTTGCTGGGATATTTAACACCACTCTATATCTGCCTCTGAAACTAGCATATTTAAAGAATTGGTAGTAGAAGTGAATATGTTTGATGAGGTTTTTGATATCTTTGAAAGAATCAGTTTGGACTGCCTGATGGAAGACAAAGTGACGTGTATCCTAACTGTGAGCGTCCAATGTGACGTCATGTCAGACGCTCGCTGTCCACGTTAAATGAGTGCATTTGCTGGTGCAGATGCATCCTGTTGTCCTGTGTTTGGACAGACAACAACTGCCGTTTACTGTGGTATTTAGATATTTGTCTACTGGAAAGGTCATACAATATAGCCAACAGCTATAGAGATGGAATATTTTCTTTCGGCTCCCTGGCAATCTCCCCTCCAACCAGCTGGCACCTTATTTAGGTTTTTGTAGTAAAAAGGAGGCAGAGATAACACACACGCAGCCAGGTCAGGGGGTGCGGTCAGTTTGGCCACTCCTCCTTTCTTAATTAAGCGTTTACTTAAAATTAACTAGGTCATACACTGTGTGTTGCCAACAGGTGCAGTAGGGGACCCGCCTCAGCACTGTTCAATTCCACCACAAGGTCATCTTAGGTACACTCAAACAAAACCAATTCATCCCACTTAGCAGCTACAATCAGAATGATGCAATTCTGAAAAGGAAAGGTTGCCAACTCCCAAGGAAGGACGATCAAAACAACCTAAGCAGATTTATAATAAGAGGCCTGTTGAGATTATCAACCAAAAGGACAATCGCCACCCCCACAGGATGGAGATAGGATGGAGATAGGGTCTGTTCCAAAGTTTGGGAATAATCAGACCTTTGATTACATTTTTCCTCTTCGGAGGCGGTGCCCCCCAAAACGAGTGACAAAACCATTGAGATTCCACCGCAAGCCTGAATGAATGTCACTCTAATCATTCTCTATTGTATTCACTTTGATTTGATAGAAGTACTGCATTGATTCTTTTTGCTCTCAACAACAAGTTTGAGTTTTATCCGCTCGGGGTTTATCTAAAGACTTTTTATCCTCATTAGTGGAACAGTCCCTGCTGTTTACATTTCGGCTATAAATAGAATGTACAGGCAGTTACTAAAAGTCAACTGATTACTCTAAATACTTGTTCATAGTCCAATTTCCTCTGCACCAGCCTGCATTTCTCTGTATACTCCCTGTGACCATGAGAAGGCTGGGTTTCAAAGGCCTGTCGAGAGGTTTAAGGGTCTTGCTAATGAGCTAGTAATTTTCCTTCAGATTATCATGAATAGCCTGGCTAATTTTGTGTGTGCGAACTTGCATGCACGTCTGTCTGTGCGTATGTGTGCGACCGCCACTGTAGGTCTAGAAGTCACGTCTGGGGGTTTAAGGTTGAGCTAATCAGCAACACATTTCCCCCTACATTAGCCTCACTTGGCTGATTAGCCTGTGTGTGTGTGTGTGTGTGTGAGAGAGAGAGAGAGAGAGAGAGAGAGTGAGAAACGATCATTATCATCAAGATACAATGAGTCAGAGGAGACTAACAATGGATTAACATTAGCTGTCATTTTTGCATTGGATTTTGATTGAATGTAATTCAGAGGTACGAAGTGTAGAAATTTGCGCGTTGGTTTTCATAGTTTAGTTTACTTTCATAAGCAAATTTTTAGGTGACATCATGTGACATTTTTTTGTTTCCATGTGTTTAAATGCTAAGCCACTTTGGAAAAAAGCCAATCTCCCTGTACGCAATTCACATGTGAAATTATAATCATAATATACAGATATTTTCCGCAAGTAAATTTTTAAGATTTGAAGATTTTTTTTTTTTTTTTTAATATTGTATGTGTACAGATTGTATGTGCACCTAGGTATTGTTTGAAAGTAATTATTTGATACCTTTAATCTTGAGAGGATCAACTAATTTTTCTAGAAGTCCCTTTGCATTTATTAAAAGAAGCCACACTGTGCAAATGTTAAATTTCTAAATGCAAGCAGCAGTACAAGAACGTTTGTATAATCAAATTACACAGTTTAAAATTGGCCAAACTATTACAAGTTAGAAACTATCTGATAACTGAGCGAGCCTTTAGTGTCTGCCGGTACTGTTTTAAATTCTTGGTGCTATAGACTGTGCTCAGAATGTGTTTGATATCATCCGACATGGCCGGATGTCACCTGTAACTATGACGCAGCCCTTGTCTTCCTCCATGCAATCAGGTAATCCACCGGTCTTTCAAAGCATCTCCTTTGTTTTTCAAATTTCCTCTCTTCCTCTGCATTCGTCTCCCACATTAATCTATGTCTGATTTGCTATTTGTTTGTCGTCATCAAAGCGGTGATATTTAGCTGGCGATCTGCCGTCTTGCTGAGTCTTTTGATAGCTAATAGTTTATTTATGTTCTTTCATCACAACGCTATTTTTCTCTGACAAACATCTGAGGAGCAATAACAGGGGTTTAATGGGCCAGTGCCTAGCAGACACACAAGAGGAGGAGACACATTTCTGTTTTTTTCCCACTTTCTTCATGGCATCCTGTTTCTTCTCAGCCTTTATTGTGACATTTTGGCTCATTTAATCATTCTCACACGGCCATCAATCATTCTTATATTTAATCTTTCTGTTTCTTCCCATCCTTTTTTCTCCTCCCATCTTCCCTTTTCTCTCTCTTCCTGCCACATTCTTCTTTTTTACTCTCTCTCTTCGCGGTCCCTATTACTTTTTCCCCGCGTCTTAACTTTCTTACTCCATCACTTTATCTCCTGCCATCGTGTCTCAGGCTCCATCCCCGTCTTTCCCATCCTTTCTCTAAAGCGCAATATTTCTCTCCTTGTCATCTCTTCCTCTTGTTCTAAGCCCTTCTCGCTCCCCCATCTTTTTCACATTTTGTCCGCTTTTTTCCCCCTCTCGCTGTCTCTCATCGACATTTCCCCACCTGTCCCCCCCTCTCCCCCTCTCCCCACCTCTCAAATTCTCCATCTCTATCTCTCTCTCTCTGAGCAGCTCTTAACCCGTCCTTTGAGAGTGTGTGAGCTGCTCGGCCTAAATGATTTTCTATTACCGCCGCCTGTTAACAGTGCTCCATTTGATCAAGCTAATGAAATTGAAAACTTTCATCTCAGCCAAATTGATTTCAAACTTGAAACTGCACGCGGCCAAAGAAGACACAAAAAAAGAAAGAAAAAAAAGGAGAGAGAATGCCAGAGCGTTGTGTTAGCGGAGCGCGACATTCATTTTGGATACGCACAGAAAATCAATTAGCCTCTATGTCATCTTACTTGTGTCCTTGGGTAGAGAGAAGGAGCAAAAAGCCTCGTCTTCAGCTCTGCAAGCACAAGTGTTTGTGTGTGTAATCGCTGACATCGATAGTGTTTGCATTCTTTCGATAGTGCGTAAGCTTGTTCTGGTTTAGATAATGGCATTTGAAATGCCAGCACAACACTGAATGACTTTTGTTCAAATAAACAATAAGTTATTAAACATCAAACTGGTGCAGTGACAGAAATGGATCTACGGACACGGCACAGCTGTGTTAAGACCTTTGCTGGTTCAGTATTACCATCCCCACCCAGACGTTTGATCCAGAAGCTTTTTCTGTCAGCTATCTAAACTATATTAGCCTGGCATGGATGTAAAAGTGCAGAGATTTAAGTAGTTAGGGTGGGACACAAGAGGGCATCCCACCATATTTCAAGGTAAAATAGCATACTTGATAACACATTAGCTAACATTAGCATCAGCCACATCAGCTAACGTTACTGTTTGATAGCGTTACACCACACGATAGGGAAGCCAAGCATTGATTCTAAAACAGCCTGGATAGGAAGTACACTGAATATAATCAAGCAGTCATGTTAGCTGCTGTCTAACTGAAGCTAACTGGTTATCAAATCATTTTTTTTTTTAAATATGGCCAGATGTCTTCCCGGAGTTTCACCATCCATTGTCTTTTTCAGTCGCTGAATGATCAGGAAGCAGTGAAATGATAATGATATTCAGTGGACAATGGCCACTATGTGATTTGGGTCTACAGTGGATCCAGTTCGGACTTCATGATTGATGACGGTTGGCTGAAAGATAGTCTGGGTCTTTCACAGTAGGGGTTGGTTGGTCCCATTAATTTTACTCCCGATCAAGTTCCCTTAATAAAACTGGAATCATAACCACTGATGTCTGAAGTAAAAATGTTCATAGTTTGTGAAGTGAGTGATAATCTGCAATGTGGGTGTATCAAAGGACGGGTAATTCAGTCAAAACTTTTTTCACTTCATCATCTTGCTTGGCAAGTCTCCTTGAAATGTGGAAATACACAGTTTGACTTCTCTGTCTGTAAATAGTCGCAGTGAGCAAATAGAAAATACATATTTTATTGATTCAGTTTCCTGGTTACATTCTTTGACTGAATGATTTTTTTTTCTTTGACTTTCCTTGTTTTGTGGCCTGGGTTATTATATATAATTTCAGCTCTCAGAAGTGTGTGTCTTTATTGAAAACCACATAAAGAAATGTAATCAAAGGCTGTCATGAGTCAGAGGGCACTAATCCGCTGGTGACTTGCTCACGTTGACTCATGGTGACTTCTTTCATCACTACATAAAGATTTGTGCTTACCAAAGTATCACACCTGGAGAAAGATGACTCATTTTACATATTCTACATGTGATAACCATGAAATGGACTTTCTGTCAGAATGCTCTTCACAGCAGATCTGATTCTGTAGTCTGAAACACGACTGAGAATTATGCCAAACCTTGCATATAGTTGCTAGAATGAATGAAATGGAGTAAAACGACAGAGGCATGCCACGTGCACCATGTCCCAAAAGTGCAAGATTGTTTAAAAAAGCAGAAATGTTGCCCCTCAGGTCATCATCAGTGCTCAACAGAGCATCAAAACATGCGCACATTTTTTTTATTTTGGATGAGCAGAATGACTTTAAGAATTGGTAGAACACTCAGCCAGCCTGGCAAAACAAGCTGAAAAGGGTGCAAAAGAGATGGGAAAGAGGCACAAAGTGGTTCAGAGACAGAATCACACAAGAAAATGACATCAGTGAAGTGAAATAGGTGGCTGCCAGTGGAGAAATGTGTTGGTTTAGCTGTGTGTGCTTGTATTCCTGTGCGTAACCTTTCCTCCCCTGATGCCTTTTGGTTTAGCAACGCTCACTGTTGCCATGAACTTCTGATATAGTACTTCCATAGGTATATATTTATATATTCAAGTGTGTTTTCATTTAATTTCCTTACTAGTGTTTGTATTTATGTAATTTGCGGGGACCATGGGCTTTGAATGTTTGGCTCTGGACTGCTGGAAACACTTGATGGCATTAGCTACAATCTGAGAGAGAGAGAGAGAGAGAGAGAGAGAGAGAGCTGGTGAGAGAGAATGGAAACAGTTAAGAGGAGAGGGAAGCAGAGGGAGACATTAAAAGGCCAGACCAGGCCACGAATTGGGCGCTCTGAAAAAAAAGAAGGAAAAAAAGGGATGAGGAGACGGAGGGAGTGAGAGAGAGATGAAAAGAGGATGAAAAAGTAGCAGTGTGAAATGAGACTGGGCTGCAGAGGGAAGAGGGGAAGATTGGAAAAAGATGAGAGGGAGCATAAAGGAGAGGGGGAGAAAAAAGGTAGCTAAGGAAGGAGGGAGGGAGGGAGGGAGAGGAAAAGGACAAATTACAGGCCGAGAGATGGAAAAGACGGTTCCGAGAAAAAAAGCAAGAACAAGATAAGCAGATTCTGAAAACAAAGGGACGGGAGGGACGGGTATTTGGTGAGGGGGAAAAAAGCTGGAGAGCGAGGGGTTCGGGACAGCAGGAGATTTAACATTTCCTTCTGTGTTGCTCTTAGCCTGTAGGCTAGCATTACAGTGAAGATTTCCACTATTTACAAAGCCCCCAGTGCCTTCAGGACTCCATCTACATAATGTTTAACATGCTCAACTCGGCTGCAATCGCCCGTCAAAGGGAGACGGTGTAAGGATTTTGGGCATCAATCCCTGAGGCCTGCCAGGAGGCCAGGGAGGGGGGGAGGACAAGATGCTTTTGCAGTAGCCAGACTCAACACGCAGTAATTGAATTAAAATTCTTGTAATAAGATGTTCATATTAAAGTGTGATCTAAGTAATGCTTTTCTGAAGCTGTGATTGTATCTCCGGTCTCGCTTAAACAGGCAAACGATTTAGAATTAAGCAGCAGGCCTTAATGCACGAGTTTTTCCCAGGTGTGAATTACGTGTGAGCGCATTACCTCTGATTATCGGAGCTGATTGCGGGCTTGTTCACAGCACAAGCCACTCCTGTCACTTCTCTTTACAATTTAAAGGCCGCGGACTTGAACAAAGGTAAAAGAAATGTAGCGGCTCTTTGAGGCTGAGAGATAATCTCAAAAGCAACCTGAAGATTCCCTCCACAAAAACACACTTTTAGAACATCCATCTGCCTTTTAGAGCAGCCGATCTTGCGCTTCCTCTCACAATTTTCTTTCTGAAGTGGGGGTTCAAAAGTGCCGTCACTTTACCTCTGATTGATGGAGCAGCATACATGTTCTTGGAGATGCAAAAACATGCCTGTGATGTGGCTGAGAGAAGCCGTGCAAAAAAAAAGACTGATGAGAACATTGACATCTCAGCGAGATCTGGCATCAGCCAGTGCTTAAGAAATGAACAACTAAAGCTGCATCTGTTGTAGATCAGAGTGGCCGCCTGTTGATTGCAGACAGTGACTCACTGAAAGAGACTATAGTCAGTGATTACCACACAGTCTCATCCACTGTCTTGTTCAGCCTTTGTGGAGAGAACTTAAACCAGAAATTTGACCTTTTTCCCTATTTGTGTGAGAAATAGTCCTATTATTTCTGCCTCCGCAATGCCTCCCATGAATGTCAGCGTCCTAATGAGGTGAATGTGTACGTAATCCACATAAAATCCTTAAACTGATCACTCTCATTCATATTCATGCCAGACAAACAGAGCTTCGGAGCAAACTTAGGTGGGGATTTAAGAAACTCAGGCTGCAGGTTTCAAATTTTGGCTAATCAAACAAAAGAAGCTGCTAATGTGTATTCGATAAACTTTTCACTTGCTCTATTCTTTCCTTTTCCTCTCAGTCTACCGTTTCATCTGGTTATAACCTTTGTTTATTTGTTCCTTTATCTGTTAAAGGGACAGTTCAACCCCAATAAAAAAAATATGTGCGTTTCCCTTTTTTACTGTAGTACCTCTTTGTTATGAATCCTACCAGACAACTTAATGTATGTGCTATTTAATTAGTGTTCCGACGTGGGTGCATCTTGTGGATGAGAGACTAACTAACTAAGCTAGCTTGCCATTAATTATGAATGTTTACACTGTGCGCTGTCACGAGCATGAGCATATCGTCCATGAGTGTGTGCCATCTTCCATGTGTGATAAAGTTAGCCCGGTGGAAAGAAAGTAGTGCCGACATGCATCCGCTCACAACAAGATCTTGAGTAACTGGGTCATGACGTCTGGAAAGAGACGCTGTTGTTTAGATTTTCAAAGTTCCATGATATTTCAGAAAAGGGAAGTAAAACTGAAACATGTTGCTCGTGTATATAACTAGCTGTCATATGTAATATCACTCAGTGATTTCTGCCAAAACTTGGAAGATAATGAAGTAGACTAAAGCAAGACACACTGGCTGACTCAAAGGGAAAACTTTTAATACAACCATTTCTCTCAGAAATTACATTTCTATACATCCACTTATTCCTGAACCTTATCTACTCGCTTTGAGTTCCTGAACAAAGCTATGACAAAAGTGTAGTCATGCTTTAGTACTCAATAGGGCAGATATTGTATTGCAAAGAAAGATATTGTAAGGGGAAAAAAAGAAACATATTATCCCGGTCACAACATTTTGCCAATATATTCAACATATTAACATTTTTAGATTTGCCCGAATTTTGCCTCTTTACATTCCCTTATTAAAACATATCTGATGCAAATCAGTTGAATAAACTATATATTTTTTTATTTATAGATACACAGTTGCAGTGTCGGGCATCACAAGGTGAAATAATTGCAACTGTCATTTTAGCTATTGTGATTTTGAACTGTTGCATAAGCAAACAAAGACAAAAACAGCAATTGTCTCACACTTTATTGGTTGCATTGTTGTATGACAATATAACGAATATTTAAAACCTTGAACAGGCAAAATCTCAATCTATTTCTCAATTCAAACTCTGTACTTCCGTAAAAATGTCAACTTGAAGCTTGTCCTGAACCACACACTTGAGTTGACGGCAGGCTGTGTGCAAAATAAATAAATACCAAGTTTCTAATTATATTGTATCTAACATTACACATGGGTGGCCTACATGCAGTGATACTGTGGAGATTGTGCCTCTAGTCATGTGTCAACAGCATCATTTTAATTAAAGTTCACATAAAAGGTAAAGTAATTATAACTAATTCAGTCTAGTCCCCCCACCCCCACCCTTTGTTAAAGCCGTGCCAAATAATGGTTGAACTATAGGGATTAATAACTTAACATAGGCAATATTATTGGCAAACTTTGATATTGATACGAATATGCTACTTTTTTGCCATCTTTTTACTGCATGTGATGTTTTTTCAAAAGTACCTTTTCAGTAAATCAGCATTGAAAAAAATATCGTCTCCCTCATGGTTGAGTTTGAGTTTTAGATCTGTCTACTTAGAAATAGTGAATGCTTGTAAGACTGAATTTGACAGAGCTCTTTGGTGAGCAAATAAAATACAGCTGTAGCGTGTGTCTGCATTTTGTGTGAAAGAAGCTAATACATTGACAACTTTATTTTCAACCATAAAGGCCTTGTCCACATTCTTTGAAGTTCACAGTGTGCGCATTCACGTCTGTTTTTCCTTGAATAGACTTGTGTAGAGGAAATGTCTTCAGTACATTGGCCATGTCTTTTGTCCTTTGAGTGCTGAGCGAGCGTGTGTGTTTGTGTGCATAAGAGAGAACAATGTGCCCAGAAGGACGTTGTGTGTTTGAGTGTGTAATGTGTGTGCTCACCAAATCTGTGTGTGCCCCTGTGTTTATGTGTGTCTCTTTTAAACCAACACCGCTGTGTGCTTAGTGCGAGTCTTTTCAAGACTTTCAGGCTCCACTATTTGTTAAAGAGAGAGGAAGCGATTAGCTGCCTGTTAACAAACCTCTTAACGAACCCCACTAATGAACCCTGAGGGCAGCTCTGGGACGGCCTCGGCATGTCACCGTAATTAGACTGGCAAATAAGAGCTCGTTATGCAAACGAGTTAGAGTTAATCTGCATATCTTTACCTGAGACACTGGCCTTACACTGACAAATGTTTACCCAAAGGCAGTGAGGAGGAAAAGAGGAGGGGGAGAAGAGGGGGTAAAAAGAAAGGGTGAGACGAGAGGAAGGCAACGGAGGACTGCACGACAACAAAGAAGTGTATCATACAGAGACGGATGTTTTGGGAGCAGCCATTCAGAATAAAACAGTGGATGGGGGAATTACAGGTAAAGAGAGGAGTGGGAGCTGGAAAGAGGACAGAAGATACGAGAGGAGAAAACATGTCAATGCTTTGTACTTGTTGACATTTTAGACAATTTACTGCTTATCACCAGTGACGATCAGTTTGTGCAAAGGTACACACAAAGAGTCCTCGGTTTCTGGTTGATAGCTCGCCCAGATTCTCAAAGGTGCAGTTGTGGAAATCTCTTGCCTTATCTTTGTGATAACATTTCTTTAACCCTGTGCCTTTTGGAAATGCTGATTAGTTAAGCATGGGAGAATAAAACCAACAACAGTAAACAAGTAACCTAAAATTAGATGGTGAGGGTATGTTTTTTATCCCCAGTTACATTTTATTTTAAATATCTTTTTTATTTTTTATTTTTAAGGTTTCTTTGTTTTGTATTCTTAACTGTACGTTCTTGGTTAATAAATGCTGTACTGCTGCCAGTGTGAGACTGTATTTCTTGTAGTTTAGATGGTTTGGATCTTATAACAAAATTAATAGTCCACATTTTGGCCAGCAGCTCTGTGAGGGTGAACCAAGGCAGTGATAAATGCTAACATCACTGTGCTAAAATGCTAAAATGCTGATGTTTAGCACGCAAAATGCTTGTAATGATCACTGTTTAGGGTGTTAGTATAGTAACCTTTGCTTAATAGCAGTAAACACAAGGTTCTTGCCTCCTTTTTTCTAAAATCAACTACCAACTGCTTGATTTTGGTGATGTTGAGCAGTAGATTGTTCTCTGAGCAGTACGCTGGAACATTGTTGATTTCCTCCCATTATAAACACTCTTTATTGTTTGCAGTCTGTCTGACGATGGTGTCAGCTGCATCAGAGTCCTGCAGGGGTCTTATTTTGCAAACCCGCACCTGCCCGTACCTTTTAAAAATGAAAGTAAGCTAGTCTGGGGAGTGGGAGTTCTGGGGGGGTGCGAGCACGCATGAATAAGCTCATATGAAATATAAATGCTTATCATTTTGAAATGCAGGCATATTTTTGTGTGCGGGTCACACACTGGGTATCCGTGGGTACCCAAATCTGTGCAGGACTCTGATCTGCATATTTCACAGCAGAATTGTCTTGATGTCTTGGTGTACAGTGTGAACAGAAGGGGACTGAGCACACAGCCCTGGGGTGCTCTGATGTTGAGCACTAACATAGAGGTGGTGCGACGGTCAACCTAAACTCTCTGGGTGTACTTGTGAGGGAGTCCAATGTCCAGTTGAAGGGTATGAAGTTTCCCAATCAGCTTCATGTGTGAGATTATATTGAATGCTGAACTAAGGTCCACAAACAGCACGCTGATGTAGCTGTTCTGAGTGAAGGGCAGTAGATATGGCATCCTTTATGGATCTGTTATTTCTGAAATCATACTGGTGAGGATCCAGGCTGGCAAGAATGTTGTCCTTGAGTGCAGGAGAACAATTGATTAATTCTCATTGTTGTTCGATATTCGGCTAATGATGTTGATGTTGCTAGTAAAATTAAAAACAGAGTCCTCTCCATGTCTGGGATTTAAGTTTTGTGTACAGTGTGAACAGGAGAGGGCTGAGCACACAGTTTGGGGGAGCTCCAGTGTTTGACACTAGAGTAGAGGAGGTGTGATTGCCAATTGGAACTGTCTGAGGTCTGTAAGTATTGATTAGAGTGAAAATCAGATTTAGCACAGGCAGGGTTCTTATTGCTAAACATATTCTGCCCCACTAGTGGTTAAGGATCTAATATTTGGAAAGTATCTGTCCTTTTTCCTAGAAACTGACATGACTAAATGATGGATTACACCACAGTGGTTTTAATTTGTTAGACAACATGTACGAGCTGCTTGACACCCAACCTACTCTGCCGCACTGTCGTTTATGAGGTTGGACTAAAATGTTCACTTTTTTTACAGAACTGAAGTCCAAACTCCACCCTGTCCTATGCTGGGATGACCTATGGTGTGCTGTGAAGCATGAGAGACTTGTTGTGATTGGTTCTTGGCTGAAGTGTGCATCGTCCTGGCAACGGTCTCCGGGGTTGATGGGTTTGACCTCTGTGTGGCAGCGGGGTTCCTGATGGATCACTTGCCACAGCCAACACACACCCAGTGGTCTGCTGCGGATATAGATACTGTGTATACTGTTATCCGAGCGGTGTCTTCTGCTTGTGTGCAGGAAAGTTTCCGAAGTCTGAGGGGGCTTGATGTGTGTTGTGTGTCTGTGTGTGTGTCATCTAATAGTGATTGGCCGTGTTTTTGTGTCATTGGCCTATCTGTTCTACTAGGTCAGAGAACCATTGAGGACCATAGTGTGTAGTGCAAGGTAGGTGTGTGTGTATGTGTGTTTCAGAGAGATGCTGTGTGTGTGTGTGTGTGTGTGTGTGTCTGGCTCATTAGTGCAGCGGTTCAGAAGAGATTATTTATCGTCATGTTGCCCAGCCTGCTGAGTTGTGGCACAGTCAGCAGCCATTTTTATTCTACACACACACACACACACACACGCAGAGCTACAGGAGTTGTCGAAGTTATTACATGTCCCCCTGTGCTTTGTACATGCACACACAAAGAGTCATGTGAACACACACACCTTTATACCTTATCTTAACCCCCTTATGCCATAACACAAAGATATTCTCACGAACACGCTCCCTACCATTGCACACACATGCACACCCTGTCTTTCTTTCTTTCTGCAGAACACAAACACACACACACATGCTCTCCCTGGCTCACTCTCCCTCTCCTCTACCCCTGACTTTGTCCCTGTGACCTTGGGCAAGTGTTGCCAGTGGCTGCTGCTGAGATTTCTGCATAGGGGGTTGGAGGGCGGATGGAGAAATGCTTGGCCAGGGATCACACAACTTCCATCCCTCTATCCATCCGTTCGTCCGGCTGATGAATGAGCGAAAAGTTTTCCCTCACTCTGTTGACAGATGGCTGTAGAGTTTTTCGGGGACGCACGAGGAGTTCATTTATAATGAAGCTCCTCTTTGGATTCCAGCCCCATCAACAACATCATTTATTTTCAAATTGTGCGTAAATGCAGTTCTCAAAAAGTGACTTTGACTGATCACAGACAAAGCAATTGTTCCGCTTCCAGTTTTTGCCGCATGCCTGCTGCGCTTAAACCCCGTCCACAAGACTAATTGGAAACCTCTCTCGCTTGATGTCACAAGGAATAGTCTGGTTGGTCATCATTACCATGGACAAATCTGAGAAGTGGAGAGTACTAGGGAGGGAAATTAAGCATGAAAAGGTCAACAGTTTACAGCAAAGGCACTAATCACAAAGACTGCCCATGCAGTGGTTTGCATAGGTGTTGGGAGGATATTTTTTCACTAGTTCATCAGTCAGTTAAATGTCCAATTTGTAAGAAAGTCGATCTTCTGAGTCTCATGAGTCGCACTACGATAATATCAAGTTTTAAGGCTTGCTACATGCTTAAACCCCGTAGAATTATGCCATTCAAGTTACCGGTTCATCTACATGGCGCATGCCCTGCAGATATTTGATTAGCCCATGTTGCATTGCATGAAATGTAATGCCTAGTTTAACCTCAAGGCACAGAGATCATTGTTTTTGCCAGATCACTCTTTGTTTGCAACTCCAGTGACTTATTTGAACGGTAGACATTGTTCCCCACAACCATGAAGCCCCTGAATGATGAATGAGTATCTTGTGGAAGAATGCTGTTCTACCACTTCTGCCGACTTCCAGACACTTGTATAATCTATGTTGGGGAGCGCTGTGTTGAGCCAACGCCTTACTAAGACAATTTATGTTGTTTGCCTTTAACTTGTTCCTCATAAAATTTCAGTAGTGAAAAACAACCAACGTTAAGCCCGTCTCTCTCGCATTACTGTGTGGGCTTGTTTACACAATGGCAACAATGATAAAGATTTAAATGCTAAAAGTGATTAAGAGTCATTTTGTTAAAGCTTTGGCTGAGCTCATGCAAAATAATTGGTTTTGTGAGGCAATAAAGCACATTGTCTGCAGCGTTGAAGCCACCAAGCTCACGGTATTCAGTTATTTTATGCCGCATTTAATATGTTGCTGATATATTGACGTAAATATGTGATGCTACACATTCATCAGCTTCAACAGATATGCTGTCTGCGTGTCTGGCAGTATCAGTCCACAGTCCCAGCCTTTAAGCCGACACAGCTGCTGGCTGCCATTTTGAGGAACAGCTGACATTTGCCTTCTCTCTCCATCAGATACATTACTGGGCATGGGCCTCTGACATTTCTGACTATGTGTGTCAGCGTGTGTGTATGCATGTGGATGTGTGTGTGATGAGTTACTTGGGCATGCCCCCTTGACATTTTATTGCATGCTAATGGTATTCATTGCCATGGCAGCTGGAGGGGAGGCGGTCACTGCTGTCTGTGCGTAAATGGCGCCTGTCGCTCACCTGTAGGCGTGTGTGTGTGTATGTCGTCTGGCAGCACACGGTTTCGTTGACACCAAGAAGGTGTTGGATGAAGTCGCCGTTGTGTTTGTGTGTGTGTGTGTGTGAGTGTTTGTGGATGTTTTGTCTGTTGACAGGAGATTGTGTGTTTGCACTTTGCCGGTGTTTTGTACCTTTTGGGTGTGTATGTGTGTGTGCATGTGTGTTCGTGTGGGCAGCCAGTGGTCTTCCGTCCTCGCGTGCACATGTGTCTGGAGGGTGGGGAGATAAAGGCACCTGCTTTTTTCCGATAAGGACTCCCACCTCCACCTCTCTATCACTTTTCTGTTCTACCTCCCTCCTCTCCATCCTTCCACCATTTCCCCCTCCATTTGTACCTGTAGTGACACCACTGTCTCTCTCTCTTTCTCTCTTTGTGTGCCTTTCTCTACCGTTCTTCTGTGTTCTGTATTCTTCTGTTCTGCGCTGACATTCCTGCGTTGGCTGAAATAAAGATACAGATGGCCAGGGCCCATTTCAACATTAAGCCATAAAAAAAAAAAAAAACATTTTATCATTTAAAGGCCAATGGAATAACAATGGTTTTTAGGCTAGTTAAGTAAGAAAACAGTCCTATTTGGCCAGTGTGTTTAATTTTCACATATTCAGGAGATACGTTTCCTTAAAAAGGAAAAACCACAGCAGAAAAACTGTTCCCATGTGATGTGGATATATGGGAATATTTTAGAATGAATGAAATGAAATAGCAAGAGCTCTAATTCCATTCTCATGAAATCCACACTGAGCGGCAGAGTTTAATGTTATTATTTCCATTTTCTGGTACAATAGCTTGCTTGATATAAAGCCCCTCTCCAGTCAAGTCTTCAAAGTCCTACAATTGAAAATGTGTTGAGTTTCACCGTGTAGAATAATGTACGTGCAGACTTTGACACTTGAGTACCTTTTTTACAATAACTGCAGAACATTTTCTGTGCTCGCTGAAAATTTGGTGGGCATACGAGCATGATTTTTGACATCACTGATAGTTGGGAAGCCATTCCTGGACCAATTATTGTCAGGCTTGTACCGACGACCACGAGAGATGTGTAATGGTGCACAAAAGTCACGGTTCAGTAAGACTGCGGTACAACAGGAACGAAGTAACAAAAAACGCTGAATGCATAAGGATGGGTGTCTTTTCATTTCCTCTCATTATTACATTTTGTTCCACATAGTGTCCATAACAGTCATATTTGTATGCAGAGCTGATAAAAACAAATGTAAGTGCCCTGTCTTCTTCATCTTTTTCTTATTCTTTGTCGTCTTTCTTGTAATTGGATGGATCAGACTGGTTATACGCTCACCCACACTATGCTTTTGCTATAGTGTGACAATCAGACACATTCTTTGTATGACTACATGCACTGGAGAGCGCTATCTATGCTGTAACGGTTCAGGATGAATACATGTTCAGGAGTCGACTAATATTTGGCCGCCGTGTATTAGAATCGGCCACGCGTTTAATAAAACTGAGCTATTTAAGTGTTAAACGTTCTAAAAAGGTACCTGCCACGGTGAAGTGCTTCACCATCTGCTTGGTTCTGCTGTTAAAAGACAGAGAATGGCTGTAATAACAATGGTGTCACACTCTGCTGATCTCCATAAGGAAAATGTTTCTCCTTTTTTCCTCTCAGAGGCCTGAATCAGCTGATAAGGATTCAGCTGGAGATCTCAGCCAGGCAGGTGGGTTTGAACTGAGCCCTCCACTCTGCAGAAAAGGTCCCTTGCTCACCCTTCCATCCTGTTAATAACTGTAAATCTGACATACATATAGATAGACCACTGAAGGATTAGCCTCTAAGTAGTCCTCAGCAGGAGCCCAGACAGAGCCTGTGGCGCTGCGCTCTCATCTCACTCTTTGTACAACCTCCACACTCTTCTCACGGCTTTCCTTTCAAGTCAAGAGGGAAATACAAACAGTATAAACGCAAGCTGATTAAAACAAAATTACCAGATTTCAACTTCTTCCTCTCTGTTTCCTTTGCTCACCCTCTCTAACTTCAGTTCACTGCCTCCCTTCTCTGCATCGTGATGCTTATTTCCCCCCTCTCCTCTGTTGGACATCTGTTCATTCTCTGCTCATTGCTGGAGGAGAGGAGGATCCCTCCATATGTACCTCCCCTCTTCTCCCCTCTGTCTCCTGCCCTACATACAGTCGTCTTTATTTTCTTCCCCTCACAGTTTTGCTCACTATTTGAACTTTAATTCCTTTTTTCACTTGTATACCATCCCTCAGCCTCTAACCTTTGGCTTTTCCTGTCATTGTATCCATTGGGTTTTACACCTGTTTTATTTACAGCTTCACTCTTTCTTTCTTTCTTTCTTTCTTTCTTGTGTCTCTTTATTCCTGCCTCCTCTGTCCCTCATTCTCTCTCCCAGCTGGCTGTTTAAGAGCTGTTTGCCATCTGATGTTCCTATGAGAGGTAATTAAAGCCTGAATCACAGACTGTATGTGTGATGGTGTGTTTGTGTGTGTGTGTGTGTGTGTGTGTGTGTGTGTGTGTGTGTGTGTGTGTGTGTGTGTGTGTGTGTGTGTGTGTGTGGGTAGAAACGAATTAATTTCATAACAGTTTTCTCCAGGTTAGCTCAAAAACTTTTTTGGAACAGCCGCAGAGCCGCACCGCCGTCACACAGCCGCTCCATCAGGGGGATTTCAGCTGATAACTAATCATTATCCTTTCAAATTAAGACGTATTTAACCTGCTATTTTCAGCACACTTTTAAATGTGCATCTGTATATTAATTGGAAAATGTTTTCAATTCGGCAGTGGAAAAAAACAAAAAAAACATTAATAAGACGTGGGCTTTTTTATCTCTCACAATGGGAATGATTAGATTCAGGGTGAGGGTGAAATCATGTGAACTTCCATGTGAAATCAATTACAGCACCGCAAATTATAATATGCAATAAGCACTGGAGCACTTAGTGTTCACAAAATAAAACGATTTCAAGGATATAAATTGTAATTTATTGGTTACCTGAAATGAAGGGTATTTATTTGATGGCCCCGACGTCACGCTGAGACACTAAAGCCTGCCTCCCCTGGTGACACATTCATTTCACTGGACCACGAGCGACAGTCGCTCAGTTTCTAAATGAAAGCTGACAAACCACAAACACCAAAAAATACTACCAATGTAGCCGCTACATGGCAGAACAGCTCCAATAACTCAGCTGTAGTTATGAAAATTGGCTTCAGGCTGCACTTAAGGAACAAACATCAGTATTGCTGTCATCTATTCTCCTCTTTGCATTCATCTCTGCCTCTGCTTGTCTCTATTTCTCTGTATCTCCCCATCTCTGCTGCTCTCTCTTGTCTCCCACTTGTTTTCTCCCTCGCTTGTCTTTCTGTCATTAGTTCCATTTCAGCCACACCCACACAGCGCCTCTCCCCATCCATCACACCCCAGCGCTGGTTTTCCTTTCCAAACTGTGTGTGTGTCTGAGACGGAGTGTCAGAGGAAGATAGAGTGAGACAATGTTTGTCTGTGTTTTTGTGTTTCATCCGTTTTATGGGCGTTTTTATGTTTACTTTGAGACGGGCGTGAGCGAGGAAGAAAAAAATAAAACAAAACAGAGACAATCATGTGAAGTGTGGGGTTCCCCCAGAGGGCCGCCCGTATGTAAAATTTATTTCATTCATTATTTACTACAAGTTGACACAAGTTAACAAGCTAATAAATGAGTGTTTTACCCTGCTGCAACTCTCATTCTTTATTTATCCTACAATGGTTGAGTGACCTTGTTCAGCAGGCGCCCCGCTCCACATTTATCCAGCTACACATATTCACACCTGGGATCTGCCCAGTACAACCACAGTGTCTGACTGTTCACCACAGAGCGGCTTCACTGGAGCAACTGGAGGTTAATTGCTCTGCTGAAGGATTCATCACTGGTAATTGTTCAGGGAGGTAAAAAGTGTTTTTTTGTTGTTGTCTTTTTTTGTTTTGCACTCTTTTGTTTTCAAGGCTGCTCCAGATCTCTGCCCATGAAAAATGTGATGTTGTATTGGTTTTGAGTACTCACATTCCCCCAACTCTTTGGAAAGCTGTGTTTTCTTTCAGGCTTACACTCTTTCTTGATGTAAGATACTATTGTAGTATAGTTTGATCCACTTTTAAAGCTGACTTTCAACTTAAACCGATGCCCTTTTCACCATCCACCTCCTCCATGAACATACTCATATTTTTGGCAAGCGTTGAACCGAATGTTACCGTTTGGGACTAATGACCATGAACACGAGCACTGGAGTACGACAAGGCTTTATAGAATGGAGGACGACAGTGTTTCGTTTTTGAGTGATTCATGCACTGAAGCTCAAGTGTAATGCAATTCATGACAAAACCATAGTGCGCGACAGTCTAATGAAGGCTTCTAGAAAAAAAACAGCCTCTGATTGGTCAACAGATACAACCCAATGCATAATGGGACTGTCAGTGGATGGCTAACAACATCAATAGGTGTTCTAACCCAAGGGAAATGGTTAAATAATTGCAGAGTACTTCATTATGGATTTATGTTACAAAGCCTCCAACAAGATTTTTCGTTGGAATCTGGTATAGATAACATAATGTACTGATGCTATTTGAGATCATGCGCCACATTGATGCAACTCAGCAAGCAGCTTACGCGTCTGGTAATTAATGTAGATGTTGGTTGAAACAGCGAGCCTCTATTCTTTTTGGAGCATAACCACTCTTTTGTTCTAATCAATCGTGGCTCCTCTGATAATGAGAATCTATCAAGTGAAAATAAGTCTTCTGTTTCTGTGCTCTTACTGTGAGCCAAGAGTGCTGTTTTTTTTAATTAAATAATATTTTGTTTCAAAGAAAGATGGGGAATATCACCACTGTCATGTTAGTGTGGATCAGAGCGACGAAAATGTGACCAAGCCCAGTGTCCAGTGCTGTAGAGCAGAGTCCAACATTTATTTTTGCCAAGTGTTACTCGGTCTCAACTCCAAAACAGAACCCAGTGCCCGCTGCTTTTCTCTCTCCACATGGAATCACGACTACACAAACACAAACAACAATGCAGATACCAGAGACGTGTATAGATAAGACCTAGGATGTGTAGGAAGGGTACCTGCAAGAGACAGTGGGTTACACTTTTGTTGCAACATTTTGATTGGGCTCTGAGTATGCATGGTGATGACAATGATGCTGCTGGAAGCTTTTTTTCCCCTCACTGCAGAGAGCAAAAAGTCTGGGCTGAAACACCATATTCTCAGGAGGTTTGCTATATAAATGTTAAAGTTTGAAAAAAAATGCACAAAATAGTGGCAACTGTCAGCCGCAATTTGTCAAGCCCCAGTTGGAAACAGTTTAAAAATCAATAACAATTGGCATGCATAGAGGGAGGAAAAGAGGAGAAGAGGCAAGGAGGGAGGCGGGCAGGAAGGAGAAAAAAAGAAAAAAGGGAAAAAGATTAAAGAATATTTGGATTTCTTAAGCGAAAAGAAAAAGACAGCATGAGCTTGACTAAAGAAGTGTCGGAGAAAGAGGGAAGCAGGGGATGAGAGAGGAGGAGAGAGGCGAACGGCAAAGATCGCAGTTTATCGATTGGAGGTTCCATTTTGTTGGCGGTATTTGAGGATTAAAACGCCTTTGTATCTACAAGGAGAGACGGAGATAAAGCTGCCAACTGTACAGACAACATCATGATCTGAGAGCTGGAGCGAGAAGACAGAAGGAAACAGAGACAGGCATGGGAGATAGGAATGGATGTTAGGAGAAGATTGCGAGTAGAAATAGGAGACGCAAGAGAGGTGGAATAGTGAGAGCTTCAAAGATGAGAATGCAAAATAAGAGGATGGAAAGAGAAATTAAGTAAGAAATGATGGAGAAAGAGAATGTATGATTTGTGGAGATGTAACTTAGAATTGACATACTTCCTGTCTTTACTCTCTTTTTGGTCTGTATACAGTTCTGTGTCATCTTTGCCTTTATTGTGGGTGCTGACGAGGTTGCATTCTGTGCTTTGACATACTGTATATGCCAGTGTCTCCAGAGGTATGCTCCCATGGCTTCAGCTTTCGGGAAAGCAAAATCACAGAAATGTCCTCCGGTGCTGGATCAAGTCGTTTAAAATAAATTGCGATGCACATTATGTTGGGCAATGTTGATGTGAAAAAAATATATCATTTAAAGTATGTGTACAAGATAGTTAAGAATCTGCTGCGAACACTGTTCATTAAACAGTATTCTGCAAAGTGCTCACGATATAATCAGAAGATAAGATAAAGTTTCAGTCTCTGCTGTAGGTTTATCATTTTATTTCGGCTTACTACTAAAATAGGTTTACATGCTTGAATGTTCAAAAAACACTTCAGTGTTCTCATACTGTGCCCCCTCTGACTGAAACGCTCTGTTTCAGCTCCTGTCTCTTTAAGGCCTTCCCTCCCAAATAAAAAGTCTGCCCTGATTGGTCGGCTCCCCCAGGCATGTGCCAGCACTGCTAAAACAGCCCCAGAGCAGCTGTACTAAATTCATTCTTACATGCCTAACTAGCCTCTACCCATAAATTATGCAAACGTGTGACATGGTGACGTAGTGTGATGTCACGAATTTAAAGGCGGGAATACTGATAAGGTGTTTCAGGCAGTGTTTTTTGGGGGGAGAGAGGAGCTCCCTTTGCTGCAGACTTTGACCTTCTTATCTTTTAAGACCCTTTATGTGCATGAGGACCTATAAATCCTGAAAACCCTGAAAGACAAGAAAAAAAAACTTAAAAGCATAATAGGTCTCCTTTAAACATACTGCAGGATACGGAAGATTGAAGACACTGACAGTAAACTCACTCTGAGATGATGACAGGCAGACCCGACCAAGGTGATGATAATTAACAAGGTGGTGTTGAGCCTGAGCCACAGGAGCAGATGGTAACAATAACAGGTAAATTAACTGGAGCTTCCTGTTGGCCATCAGACTGCAGCAGCAGGGATCTATCAGCCCGAGCTGCGGTGAGCACCACAGACAGCTCCCGCATCCCCGCCGGTCCCGGGATCAGCACCTTGGACAGCGGTCGAGACACACTTTAGTGCAGATTGTTATGAATGATTCACCCAAACTGTGCAGGGACTGAAGAAGTCATCTAGTTACTGCTGGCTCATCAGTTGAATTTACACAAAACTTATCTCCTTAATCGTCTGATTAAGAAGCTGAAATCAAGTGAATCACTTACGATCAAAGACCTGTTGAAGTTCACCAGAAGTGGATCATGGTTGTGGGTGGCATGGATTGTATTGACTGAACGCATATAACACAGAATCCTTCAGAAGTTGGTGTACTGGTATTTCTTCACCCTGAGCGTTGTCAAACTGAATCACAGTGCTGCTGCTCATGTGTTTTTCTCAAGTCTCTTTTTTTTCTTAAACACTTTGTACCTTTACTAAGAGGCACTTCTGCCTACTTTACCTTACTTTGCTTTGTCATTGAACTGAGCTATTGAGCTATGTTTTTTAGGTTGTAATCACAAGTGGATTGTTGCAGGTGAGTAAAACAATCATACCACTTAGTCGGATCATCATAGCACAGTACTTGATCTATAAAGCTGCAAAACTATATATGCAGGTCGTTTTTTTGGAATTTCAGTGATTTTGCCCAAAGTATCAGGAAGCGACTCAGACGGTGGGTGAGATGAAGAAGAGGATAAAGAGAGGAGAGAGGAAAAAAAGGGAAGAAGGAATGTGAGCAAGGGGGAGAAAGGGAGAATCAGATTAAAGCCGAGAGAGAGAGAAGAAAAAAAATCTCTAGATACACTCAAGAATCATGCGAGCGATATTAGCCAGGGTGAAAGCGAGGACAAGTACTTTTTCTTTCTACCCTTCTGTCGTTTAGTTGGCAGTGCAGCTCCTCTGATTGTTCCAGTTTGGCAGTACCACTTTGTACTCAACCTCTCTTTTTCACTCTCTCTCCTAGTTAATGTGGAAAAATAAAAGAGCACTTAGTGGTTGAAATTTATGACCACAAGAAACCCCCCCCTTTTTTTGAAAGGCCAGATTTTTTTTTCTGTGCATAGAAGGAGACTGAGGGGAGCAGGAATAGTATTACATAATGCTTTAAATGTGTGTGATTGTAGAATTTAGCTGTGGTGTTAAGTTTTTCTTATCGAAAAGAGTTCAGATCACGCGCAGGTTTTATTCCCTCAGTATCAGCTAGGAGGCAAGCGACTTTGGGTACTTAAACTTTGCACGCCTGATGATCGGTACTTTGTTGAAAAGAAAGTGTTATCAAAATGTATCACTTCCGAAATCAGTTTAATACAGATACAGTTGGTAAAATTAAAAAGATATTTACTGTGAATAGTAAAGGTCAAGATAAACTGCTGATTCCCTTTAAATGAAGAGAATTCACGGCGGCCATGACTCTTGTGTGTGCGTGTTTGATGGTTTGCTTTTTTCGCTCTGTCATGTGCCATCAGTTCATTTACATGTCGCACCATTTGCACCACATTGCATTTGCAAGTTAAGTGATCAAACTCACGGAGGTAACACAAGGTGAAATGGTGCTCATCAAGCTGCAGTCGGAGAGAAAAATGGCTGCAGGATGGGAGGCTATTTTTCAATTTTTCTGCTGCAGACTCACCAGCTGCTTTTTTTTTTTTTCTGGATGTTCGGCATTCTCGTAGATGTATACAGTATGCGCTGTGTATGTGTATGAAAGTGTGGGTGTGTGTGTGTGTACTTTTGACCTCTCTAGTGATTAACATGTTGTGCCTGTACTCTCAGAGGGATGGTGAGATTGTGTGTGTTTGTGTGTGTGCGCAGTGGAGTACCATCGCAGGGCGTGCTGCTGAGGGAACAGCTGTCAAGGGAGGGGCGCGGGTAATGATGGCCATGCATCACTGTGTGTGTGTGTGTGTGTGTGTGTGTGTGTGTTTGATGGTTTGGAAACAGTGTCTGCTCATACGTCAGTCTGCCCGTGTCTGTCTATAAGCTGCTGGGTGCCTCCAGACGTGTGCGCACGGTATGTGTGTGTATATGTGTGTGTTTCCTAGCCTTGAGTCTGACAGTCTGTCAGAGAGGCTTTCTAATTGTGGTTAAAAGATGGCGGGCCAGAGTCGGCCTAATTTATCATTCAACCTAGTACACACAGAGATGCTCACACACACACACACACTGACACACACAGGGCAAATTAGGTTATGTGATTTGGCAGGTTTCTCAGCTGTTATCAGACAGCACACTGGTGTCTGAGGTGACTGAGTTATGTAGAGACACACTATATGTATGTAAATGAGTATTTATAAATACAGTTTTAGTTTTTTTTTCTTCTGTACAGAAAAAAAAATGATGAGAGGGATGGAGGAAGGGTGGGGAAAAGGGGAGTGCATTAGAGATAGAAAAGTGAGCAGAAAGCTGTCAAATGGAAGTGGAAGAGTGGAGAAAAGAGAGATTGGAGAGTAAATAATGAAAGGGAAACAAAAACAAAGCCAAAAAACAGAGGAAAGAGTTAGGGACGTAAAGTAATTAACAGCTAAAAGGAATTAAGGAACGATAGAGGAAAGAAAGAGGACAGAAATTGAAGAAAAGCATAAAAATGAAAAGAGTACGGAAGACATTAGGACATGAGAGCAGGAGAGGTGGGGTAAACAGGCAAAAAACATAGGTGGGTAGCACACATTCTTTACTCCAGTAGTACAAATACTTGTAAAAAAAAAGACTTCTCATTCGACCAAAAGTAAGACAGTACAGACCCTGAAGTATTTTTTCTTGGAGCCAAAAAACTTCAAATAGTTCACTTGAATAAGTCTCTGGCGTCGTCGGCAAAGTTGCCTGATTCGCTTTCATTCATGTCACTGCCTTTGTCACCATACGCCTTTTCTCCTAATTCAAGTCTCTGTCTGCTTCCATCTTGTTCTTTCTTTTGCGTCGTTTCGTGGCTAAGTCTACCATGCGTGATGTGCACTGAAATGAGTCTTGGGATGTTGGGAAAGCAGCGTGCTGCGACACCAAATAAAGTGATATTTAAATGAATTGCAGGGAGTAAAAAGTTTAAAGTTTTGAGAAAAATACCCAAGTAAAGAACAGTTACCTGAAAAATCTGCTCGAATTCAGTAACCAACTGTTTGTGCTTTGTTAATTTCCCGTCTCTGGCAAGAGAGAAACAAAAGACAGGAACAAACTCGGGAAGGAGTCAGTGTTGAGAGAGAGAGCAATAACAAGCAGAGACCAAAGGAGAGAAAATAAATAAAAATGAGGAAAGAAATGGCAGGAAGCAGATAGAGAGAAAGTGCAATAATCTCTGCTGGCAGCCCACAGAAGAAAAAAACCCTTTCTTTCACTCTTTCGTCCTCCCACCTTTCTTCCATTTCACTGATTTGTTCCCCTCTGCTCTGTTTCGGGCCTGTTGCTTTTGCTTTGTGTGCATTCACACGTTCGCTTGTGTTTGTGTGTGTATCCGTTTGCGTGTTTTTTCATGCTTTGTATCGGCGCGATGTTTCGTGCACGTGCGTGTACGTGCCGAATATTGATACGGCGATGGAATCTTTTCCAAAGGGCCGTGGAGGGGAAGCGGCACAGTTGCATTTCATCATCTCACTCTTGCGCGTTTTCTGCAAACCCAAAATCAAATTCAGCTTCTTGCCCGAAATCTCTCACACACACACTCCCACGCACCTGAACACATGCATAAGCTCGCAGTTACAGAGATAGCCGGTTTGTGTCTGTGGGTCATTGCCGCACCATGGGTCAAGATTAAAGGATTTTCTGACAGGAGAGTTGCTCATCCCCTGGCAGGGAGGAGGAGAGAGACAGAGAGAGGTTTATGGAAGAGTTACTTTTAAGTCCAGACAGTGGAGAGCTCCACGGGCCTGTCTGGGTACCTGCTATGAGCAGCTAAACTAATGAAGTTACCTGTCTGTCTTCATCACTGTTAACAAGTTACAAGTTACAGGTTACAGTGGCGACACTGCTGTACAATGGAGCCGGCTGGCAGTTGACCTCGTAATAGCAACAGGTGTCTTTTTCCATTATTTTTAGGTTGCATCCTTGTTATAAAAAAGAAAAGTTTGGTTTGTCCACCCTACATGAAATAATATCTTCTGTTGCAACTCGTCTTAGGCATGAAGCTCTAGTTTAGTTTTGAATTACTTTTAATTAGCAGCAACTGTCAAAGTTGGAAACCCAGCTGCACGCACAGAGACAGGCGGGTCGAAGACAAAACGTGAGCTTAATGAGCTGACGTCCAGTGCAAACACCAAAGTCCGAATATCAAAAAGGAAGTAACAAAAGACAGGCGAGGGAAAAAACTGAAACTGAGAAATACAAGAAAAAACCGAGAACAGACCAGAAAACCAAGAAAAACAAGTCAGGAATACTCAGAACATACGTGCGGACCAGGGAACAGGCACCGGAGACACACGGGAGGAAACAGAAAAACCGACAAAGAGCTCAAACGCGAACTTAATTAACGAGGGGATGAGGCGCAGGTGGAGGCAGTGCTAACGAGGCTGATGTGAAACAGGTGTTGGGGGGAAACAAGCACAGAGCACTTAACGTAGAATCCCTCTGTGCTATCGGTGGCTTTCACAGCGACTGTTAATGAAGAAGTTCGTGGGTGGCGCAGTAACACTGCAAAAGGTCGCGATGGGTCACAGCCTCTCACATGGCTGTTCACGTCTGAGCCATTTCCGAGTGAATCGGCTCCTTTCTGCCTTTTCCAATCACACATAGAACATATCTCTATTATTATTAGGCTTCGTGCCCCCCCCCCCGGATAAGCAGGGTGCCGCGTCTTCCACAACAATTGCAGTTAAAACAACCATCGCCTCGCGTGATCCCCGCTCTTACTCTCTGTTTAGACAGAACTGACAAGTATGAGTATTAATTAGGCAATCTAAAAAAAAAAAAAATACTAAAAAAAACACACAATCACAAACAGTAGTGTGACTGCTGCTGATACGTACAGCGGATGAGCAGATTTTGATTTCGTCTTTGGGGTGGATATGGGAGCACAGCGGAGGAGGAAAATCAAAAGGGTTGGCAAGCTTGGGATGCATACTTCATGAATTATCAGAATCAGATCATGTGTATCTATATATCATATAAAATTCATAGGCTTTATAATAGATCATCAGTATGTTATTGTTGTTGTTTGCTGCCAGATGTTTTTTGCAGAATGCAGAGAGAATAGAACAGATCACTGCAGATGGAAAGCTGGGCTGCAAAGCTCGACTGGTTAACATGGGCACTGAAAGAAAGCGGGCAGCACTGTGTGTCCCTCGGTGTAAGACTGCGGCATTGTTTCTGAAAAAGACACATTGCTGTTTCTGTATCTCCCAAAGAAGCGGTCCCGTTAAAGCTGCTGTAAAACACGACTAAATGAAGCTGCAACAGAGAGCAGTGATCCGTATTTGCCTAAATTAAATTCCAGGTGTTGTACGTACAAAAGAAACAGCACAGTAATTCTGCTCTGCAAAAAGTGTTGGCCTGCAAACACGTAAACCTCTTTGGAGCGGCTTCAAGATCCAAATTTGGAGATTTTTTTTTATTTCACTGCATGTCACATTCGGGTTCTTAAAGCCGTTGAGGGATTTACCAGGCAACCTCTTCCCTTCGTCTCTGTGTCACCGTGTTGTGGATCAAGCGTAAATGATTAAATATGTGGACAAAAAAAAAAAAGAGCAATGTGAAATGAAAAAAGTGCCAACCTGCCCAGGGAAATGGTGCAAGGGGGGGGAATATGACAACAGCCGGTGAACAAGACGGAGGGGAAGAGGAGTGAAGTGAAGGGAAAGGAAGAGAAAATGTGGTGATGTGTTATGGAGGGAATGCCCTGAGGTTGAAAAGAGAGAGTAGGTAGATGGGGAGAGAGGTACGAGTGTGTGTGTGTGTGTGTGTGTGTGTGTGTGTGTGTGTGTGTGTGTGTGTGTGTGTGTGTGTGTGTGTGTCGAGCACATGGGCTGAACGTGTCTGTCAAAATGTTTCTTTTTCCAAGTGTGTGGTTGTGTGTGTGGGAGAGGTTCATCGTGCCGGGCATGTGAGTAGACTGTGGTGCTATGTGTGCGTTTCCACATAATATGTGTGTGTGTCTGTGTGTGTGTGTGTGCAGTTTTGCTAGAGTCCAGAAGAGCTGCTGGACATGCTGGTGGACTGTTGTACTTTGCCACCGGAGGAGGTTAACTAATCCCCTGAGTGTGCATGTGTGTGCGTGTGTGCCTGTGAGTGTGTGTGTGTGTGAGTGTGTGCGTGTGTGTGTGTGTGTGTGTGTGTGTGTGTGTGTGTGTGTGTGTGTGTGCATGTGTGTAAGACAGGCAGCACTGTAGGGCATCACCTTGGCAGAGGTATTAAATCTTTTTCATCCTCTCCACAGGCTGCAGGGGAGGACCAGGAGACAGATTTACTCAAACAGACAGACACACACACACACACACACACACACGCACACACACACACACACACACACACATATATATAACTGCTTTACTGAATATACACTCTCATGCTGAAACAGACAGAAACACTTTGCATCCTATGAAACACACACACACACACTTATCCACATGCCCAATCGCATTTTTACTGTCAAACACACACACACACACACACACACACACACACACACACACACACACACACACACACAGACGACGTCTAACAGTCTACTTGTTTCTAAGTTAACATGCTTTCCAAGCTGTCTCTTTGTCAATGAATCATCCCCCTCTGACTCACGCAGCCAATCCATCTCGGCATGTGCTACATATGCAATATGAGCCGGGACATGGGTGTCTGCTGGAAAATGTCTCCCTCGCATTTTTTATTTGGTTTCCTTCAGATTTTATCAAGCTGCCCGCTGGTTATTTGTGCTCATCAGTGTTGTAATAAACGCATCCACAGATGTAGCTGTTGCAGAAACCCCACATTTTACCGAACGCAAGCTGAGTTTTACTACCAAGATAATTGTGCTGTCGCTTTCATCCGTTATTCGGATGCAAAACATTACAAGGCCCGGTCTGGTACTCTGTTTAGAGACAGCAGATTTATTTTGTTTATTTGTTTGTTTTCCTTCATTGCTGACAGGTGTAACTGTCTGGCCCTACAGCCGCCATACCAAATAAACAACAACGGGGCTGTCTGTTGTATGAACTCACGTTTGCTCATCAAGTTGCAAATTTTCAGTCAACACATGATGGATAACGGGCAAGTGGTGTGCCAGGGCAATATTAAACATCCGCATGCAGTGTCCATAATTGAAGTCTTTATAGGTTGACAAGGATTGCATTAATTCTCCAAAAGACTCCTGAGAAATGAATATAAAATGTAGAAAAAATGTGTTGTGTTTGCCACTAGCAAAGTGGAGCAAACAGGAGCTTTGGACCCATATGGGCTGGGGCTAGCTGGTTAGCATGCTAACTTCAGATTGTTTTTTTTTAAGTTTACAACAACATTTCTTAGTTATTGCACCTTAAAGGAAAGTGAGAAAAAATCCTGGATTATTTCTAAAGAAATATGAATGAGTGTGTTTGAACAGGGGCTGTAAGCCATATACTGGTTTCTCGATTGTATCCACTGGGACCAAACACCACCGCAAAGGTGACCATGACTCCGGTGCTTTAAGCCAGTGGGGCCACTTGTGGTCAACAAGGACAGACACAAAGGACACCAATGCGTGTAAACCAGATGGCTATGAAAAGAGAAGCCAACATGCTCATCATAACCCTGTTGCCTCGATGTTGTATCACTTCTTGGATTACTGCCGTCCATGGCCCGCGTATGAGTGACTGTAAGATGACATGACACTGCAAAGAAGCTTAGGGGGAGATTATGCCTCATATTCACAGATATCAAGATTATTCCCAGATATTCTAAGTCATGTTATCTCTCAGCGCTGGCAGATTATTTATGAGTTTCATTTGAAAAAGTAACAAACTTTGATGAATAATATCAGAGGCTTTGCAACTGGTTTCTGTATTTTCCTCTTGTCTCTGTGCTTATACCATTTATCATACCACGTTGACTGTACATAAGTGGTGGTTAACTCGCAGGTCACTGCTGTGTCCATATAACTCGATGAAGTGTCATTAAGGGAAACATTTAATTCCTCTCTGCTTATCTACTGGATAGAAAAATAGAAAAGATAATTGACAGTGGCTTAGATATGAACCCTCAGACATCCTGTGAAACCGTCTACAGCTGCAGCAAGACAATATATATACAAGTAAGACCAACAGGACTGCAGCATAGACAGATCTGAGAAGTCTTCTCAGAGTTTCACCATGCATATCAATCATATTTGAAGAGGGAGACTTTAAAACAGTCCAGTGTACACAACTGTGCTAATAAGTGCTGGATAAAGGCTTCAGATTTAGAAGTTTACCGAGGATTCTCTCCCTCTGTGGAAACATTTCTGCAAAACCTAGATTAAAAGTGCTCGTCTTTGAACAATGCCGCGCATATTTATTTACGTTTATTTTCCATAATCATCCTCATTAGCTATCAGCGGGAGCATACGTTCTAACTGATAAACGGTGCAAATACGCTCGCACACACCCGAACAGACAACCTCAAGAGCCAAAAACCCCGACAGATTTTAAGGACTTGCCATCGACTCAGCTTTTGCAGCTCCCTCCCACACCTAGGCGCCGCTGTGTTTGTGTGAAGCTTGACAGTTTGTTGGCATTATTTGCAACTCAGCGACTTGGTTCCACTACTGCTCCAAGGTCCCATAGGACTGTGTGTCCTTACCAGCAGAGATACACAGACACAAAAAATAAACCCTTTTAATGGTGCACTCAGTATCATGCCTAATCAAACTGAGATGTCCATCTTAATGGAGACATATGGTCATTTTCGGGTGACTCAAAAAAAAAAGAAATGGTTTTTGCACTGTTCACTAATCATACTCCCAAATCATACTTACTTTCAAGACCTTTTACATGCAATAGCCTACTGGATATAAAACACTGCAGGTAAGGGGGGAAATGCTAGTTCTCCTTTAAACAATAGTTCTATATTTTGGCAAATAAGCTCATCTTTGCACATAAATGGATGAGAAGATAACACTGAAGCTAGATCCAGAAAATGTTCGATTGAGCTCAGTATAAAGGCAGAAAATAGTGGAAATCAGCTGTCAGCTGGCTCTGTCTGAAGGCAACAATATCAACCTCATGTTCACGACAAGGATGTTCATGATCATGTTCAGCAGACAATAACACATTCAAAGTTAATAAAATGACACCATAAGGCTGTGAGGTAAGTTCTCATGTAGTTGGCAGCTGCTTGTTAAAACAGAGGCGTCCTGTTGTCTCTCGCCCACGTCGCTATTTCTCCTCCCGTGTCTCTGTTTTGCATCTTTGTCTCTTTTTTTTTCACTCCTTGTTTTGCTAAAAATCTCTCTCTTCTCCTTCCTCTCTTCTTCTTCTCATCTTCGTGCCCTTTTCTCTCCGTCCAAGTTCCAGCATGCTAACAAGTGGGGGGATGGAGGGAGATTAAAAGGTGATTAAGACAACATTGGAGGTAGTTTTCTACCTGCTGGGCCTCCTGCTATGTTATCAAAGCTGGCCTTCTCATCTCCTCCTTTCTTCTCTATTGCGTTTTTTCCCCTCCCTTCTCATCTCCTTTGTTGCTTTTCCGTCTTCTTCTCCTCTTTTCTCATTTCCTTTCATCTCTCCTTCCCTTCAGTCCCTCTTTTTCATTCGGTCTCATTTCCTCTTCTCTCGTCGCCTCCTGTCCTCTGCTCTTCTTTCATCTCTCCTCTTTTTTTCCCCTCCTTTCCTTTGCTCTCCCTTTCCTCTCGGAGGCCAAAAACAAGAAGAAAAGTGAGGGGGCAACAGCCTGTGTGTGCATGCTGAGCCGCTGTTGATGCTCCTTCTCGTAGTTGTTCTCTAAATCTTGTGAGTGCTCGAAATAATGTGAAGGCTGAAACGCGGTTATGGATACTCGGCCGGGGTCGTTTAGGCAGGAGAACACATTGTGCAGAAAAAAACAGATGGGACTGTTTGACTTCAAGCCACTAATCACTGTTGTCTTGGGCACCACTGAGCCCTTGACACCGCGATGGCACCTGTCCAAAAGCGGTGATGTTGACTTAGCACGCTTTGGAAGTGCCCCATTAGAGCCATCAGCTGAAAGAACTGTACGCACTTTGAATAGTGCTCTTTTTTTTTAGCAGTCTTCCATCTTAAATGCGCCGGTGTTATGATTCTCTAATACAGCTAGCTTTCCAGGGGGATTTTTTAGAGAGGCGACAAAGCACAGAGTGGAAAGGGATGGAGCCTGCCAGAATTTGATAGAGCCAATGGAAGGATAATCCCAAGAAGAGACCACCCTGAATGAGCAGAGTATCAGCAGTATCATTCTCACCTTTACCGTCAGCCTCAGTTTGGTTTATAAATCCAAAACAAATTCCAGTGATGTTGCGATTATCATCAAGGACATGATTAAGATCACTGGGTTTTTAGTTGGACTTCCTCACGTACGCTAACACTACTATATGAGACTGGTTTATTCTTGTGCATGTGTCATGTTACAATCCATGGACGCTCCAGATGTCTTCCATTGCAACACAATCACCAGAATATTATGCTGTTATTATGTTAGCTAAGTATGTTCCTCCAAAACCACAGATAAGTTCAAACTGAAAGCTTAGAAAAACATCATGGTTTGATGCAAAATACCTGTTTTGGTCACCATGATCACGGATGGAGATGGTCCGACTTCCCTCCAAGCATTTGCAGGTCGTCTTAGATAACACCCTCTTTTCATGTAACGATTGGTGTCCCGAAATATCAGCATGCCTCCTGAAAAAACACCCGGGTTTTCAAGCCACCGAACTGGATGGATATGTCCATAGGTCTCCTGGAAACACACTGTTTTTGTCGCCAGAAGACACTTAAGCAAAATCAAGCAAGACTGCTGAATATTAATTGTTTTGAGCCATCTTCTTAACGTTTCTTTGTTGTCAGCCATTGTTCAATTTGAATATCTTCGGTCTACAAACCAAGCAATGTGAAGATGAAACTCTTTGCTATTTATAGACTAGATTTAATCCGATTTAAAAAAAATTGTTTCAGAAGTTAATTAGCAATGAAGATAATCACTTGTCGAAGCCCTACTTGTTCTGAAATGCGAGAGTGAAATAAAGATGAACAGCGAGCAAAGAAAGCTGCAGAGAACGCTGAATGACAAACTCAGCGAGATGTTTAGGGGAGATTGCGGGTGAAAAGGGAATGAGGTCCTGAGAGAGACAGATATGCGAACGCAAACACTGAACAAGTTATCTCCGCAACGGAGATAGAAGACCGGAAGACAGACAGCAAGAGAGGGAGACAGAATCAGATATGTAAGAAAAATAAATAAAAAAATAGGCGAGACAGACCCAGATGAGGGCAACCGGAGCGATACAAAACAGTTCTAAAAATAACAGAAATATAAGAGGCCATGAGATTAATGAAGACAGAGAGCTAATCAGTGAGGCATGTTGCTAATGTGTCCTGTGTTTACAATTGGTGTGTGCATGTGTGCGTATGTATATTTTTAGCTGTGATGATGAGGCTTAGTACATCTGGTGCCCCTAGCCCTGGGGAGGTCTGAGCAGCCACACACACACACACACACACACACACACACACACACACACACACACACACACACACACACACACACAAAATCACACACTGTCTTCACTTTATTTCACTTTCAATCTCACATTTCTTCCGTCACAAACACAACACACATGCACACACCCACCATGTATAGTCTACATAGTATAGTACACACATAGATGGATATAATCACACATCTGCAAACAATATAGTCACTTGCCAGAGGCGTGCACACATGCGCTAGTATTCACACACGCGCGCACACACACACACACACACACACACACACACACACACACACACACACACACACACACACACAAAGAGTGCCCTGGCATCACTGAGAGGTGGAGAACACCTCCCTTCTTTAATCGTCTATGATGTTTTTGTTGGTGTTTTTTTATCCGTTCTTCCTCCCCTCTGTCTCTCTCTCTCTCTCTCTATTATCCAGAGAAAATACTTAAAAGAATCTCATAAAAACTTTCTAAAGGTTGTCCTCAAGTTCATCTTCCCTGTTAAGTGAGTCATGCTCTGGTTCTGGGTAGATCAGACTCTCCACACTGACTGTGACATACACTTCAGCGAGAGACAGTTGGTGACTAAGATTATAATTAATATGACTGATAGTGTACATACGTGTGATAGGCGATGGGACGATTTAACATAATGATCAATCTTCAAGGTGTTCGCAATACACTTTGAAGGTGAAACGTAGAGACTGTGGTATTAAATGTTCTCTCTCTTCTGTCTCCAAACTTTCATGTATTCTTACAGGATCCTTTTTTCTTTTTTTTTTTTTACTAATAATACCCCTACATGAGAGTAAGAGGAGCATTAAACTCATTATAGTTCTTCATTTCCTTAATAACACTAACTTTGTGCATATAAAATAGTCAAAAACAAACTTAGATGGAAGAAAAACAGACGATACAAAGAGAAGATTGCATTACATCTCATACATTTACATAATTTCCAAGCTTAGGGCCTTAAAACCCATTTAAATAATACACTCTCTGATTTAAAAACTCATTGGCTACATGATGCGTCAAGTCACCTGGAGGCTGCTGTTTAGGTGGCTGAAGAAAGAGGGGCTTGAACAAGGAGTGGGTCTCCTGTCTATCAAATCACTCTTTGGCTGTTGCAGGCCACAGGACAGGCATATATGGTCCTAACTGGTCAAATGTGGTGTTAAGTCCTTTCTCTATTGTAAAAACAACCAAACAAAAAACAAAAAAAAAACAAAAACTAAGAAATAAACACAGCTGAGGTGAAGGGTTTTCCAATTTACTTTAGTACAGTCAGACTCTTTATGACGCTAGCTTTAACCACTCTTTGCGTTAAGCAACTGCATCTTAGAGTGCTTTCACATGCTGTAGGCCATGGTGGTTGTTGTGGCTTCAATAATTCTAGTTATTCTCTACGCTCAAGATAGCTTATGGAGAAGCGTTGACACATAGCACAAGAAAAAAAGTGTATAAAGTCCACCAGGGATACACAGATGTCTCAGGTATTTATCTTCATATCGTGGAACAGGAAAGCAAAACACTGGGCAAAAGGTTTTCTCCACAAACCTTGGCGTATTGATTTTAAACGCTCTTGCCAAGCAGAAAGTCTTTGTGACACACAAATATGTGACACTTTCCGAGGGAGTCTTTTCTTTCTCCGTCTCTGTCTCCCTGGCCAATTCACTTAAAGAATGTTTACAGTACAAGGCTTCACTCCCACAGCACTTTGCAGACATACAGGAAAGAAAAAGGCTACTATACAGCTCATTGTTCCACAGAATGTTAACACACTGTGCAGGAACAGCTCTCCATCTACAATGCAGTATATTTCAGCATTCTTCTCAGCACACAAGAAACATTGTACACCATCTCTCGTCCTCTTCCTCTATCCTTCTATCCCTTGTTCCTCCTACTTCCCATCAGCTTCTCTCAGTTTTGGCTGTTAGCACTGTCCCAAGGGGGGGAGAGGGGGCACTGAGAGAGAGAGATGGGAAGAGGTGGTGGTGGTGGTGGTGGTGGTGGTGGTGGTGTTAGTGTAAAAAGCAAACTGTCCCTGAGTGGTCCACACAGACACATGCTCATACACACACCCAGCCACATACGCATTTGCTGATTACACTCTTTTCCCATTGTGCCGTGGGGCCACTTGGTGTTTGAATGGAGCACTGTTGTGACCTTCACACCACAGCTCTCTATCTTAAAGTTACAATGGCACCACAAGGGTGGTGAACTTTTTGTTAGGAGCCCAGAATAAAGTAGAAATGTGCTTTTAAGGAAGAAGTTTCTGTCTGTAACTGTGAGAAATAACCTATAATACAACAGATTATTTGACTAATATAAATACCTTGTGTAACGCTGGTTTCAGCCTGGTCTCCACAGACAATGAGAGGGCAAATTTGCTCAAAGCCTTGTGCAGTGATGTGATGAGTTAACAGATGTTTGACCTTTTGGAACCACAAAGGTCCCATAACATGCTAATTTTCAGGGTCATGCTTTTATTTTGGGAAAATGTTCACATACTTGTTGTTGTCATACATACCATAGCTGCAGCAACTCTGATAACCCTCTGTTGTAATTCTCCGTTTCCTCAAGTCCCCCCTCCAGAAAAGGAAACTCTCCTCTCATTGGTCAGCTCTCACAGCTCTGAGTAGGCCCCGCCCACTATGTTTCTGCATCCGCTGTTGCTAGTGTTTTTGCAGCCACAGCTGTGCTGACGACGGGCAGAAAGGCAGTGTTTGTGAATAGATGTTTATATTTTATCATAGATTGAGCGTTAAGTACTTTGACAGTAGTCATAAAGCACTTAGACCTGCTTTGTAATTTAAAAAGACTTTCTACAATAACAGACCTTTACATATTTGAATATGATACACGCTACTTGAAGCTTACCACTTTTCCATCCATCCATCCATCCATCCATCCATCCATCCATCCATCCATCCATCCATCCATCCATCCATCCATCCATCCATCCATCCAAGCAGTTTTGGCTTGTTCGACACTTAACAGTCTATGGGGCTTCAGTGATCCACTTTTATTTTCAGTGAAGTGCGATTTGTTGCTAAGCCAACAAACCACCTACAGACTATGGTTTGGCAATGCTAGCTCATTAAACTCTCTCAGTTATGTGGCACAAAATTAACTCCCTGGGACTGATCGCTCTGCTTCTTGTAATCAACGCAGGATGCCTGGAAACATCCATCCATCCTCTTGTGCCTTTTCTAGTCTTTTTCCTGTGCAACTTCTTATTCATCTGTCACATCTTTATTGTATTTATCCATTTGTTGTACAACCATCTCAATACTTATAATCGGATTATGCGTGCCGTTGTTGACCCGTATGTACCACATTTGCATTTCTGACTACTTGAATGACTGAATCACTGTTAAGACTTGGCATCGGTAAGTAAGTAAAGTGTTAGCATGAAGAGGTTACACAGCCATGACTCATTCATTTTAATAATTGTATTTCAAAGGTAAACGGCTGATCTTAAATACTCCGCTCAACCACATATACACCTCACCCTGAGCGCTGGAAAAAAGTGTTCCCATATTTGTTTAAGGGATTCTTCACTAGTATAATGTCCAGCCAGAAATCCCGTGAGGGCATTGATAAGGCATATTTGAATTAAAGTAAAGAAAACAAAACTGGGGAGCACGATTAAACAGATTCGATGGCTAAATGTTTCACCATTGTGCTCAAAGACAGCCATCCATTCTTTCAGTATCGATCCAAGTAAATCTGTTTCTCCCTCTCTCTCTCCACCCGAAAGCCAGACCCTCACCTCCCCTTCTCCCTCTCACTCACCACTAACTACTCTTCAATAAAGTGTAAAAGACCTTAAACGTCTTAGATGACATCCAGCCTGAAACCCCGCTGGTGCGCAGCCCTGATACGTCCATGTTTAACCATGCAAATCATAATATCACGGAACCATACATCACATGTTCATTATGTTGATGATGCAAGTGGGTTTATTCAAAAATGTACTTCCAGTTTTGCTTAGCCTGTGTTTCTATTGCCCCACGCCTGTGTGTTTGTGTTAGTCAGTTTGTCTGTTTGGATGGATGTCTCAGCTGGCAGTGCAGCGCAACATCACAGATGAGTCAGACAGGCCTGAGCCCGTTCTGACAGAGAGAGGGAGACGGATGAGGCCGGAAGGGAGAAAAATTGCTGAACAGGATGCAGCATAAAAAGGCAATCATCAGTGATTTTTGTACTGGTGTCTCTAGAACATAATAATGAGCTCTGTGTCATATTAGCAAAAAGAATGGCCGGTAATGACTGCAAGTACTTTTTCAATACAATTCTTAAGGTGGGACGGACTTCGGAGTCATTTTCATAACACAGTGAGACTTGAGAAGCCACGGCACTTTGCCTCTCAGAGATTTCGCTTGCAAAAGTAATGTTGCTTCTTCCTCTCAGTTGTTAGAAGTTTTAAAAAAAATATTTGGGTAATGAGTTCATTGGAGGAGACAAGGATTTCTTTTTAAAAATCCACCGACTTGCTTCTGCCGACTAATGTTTAAAAAACAGCCGTGTCTGCTGCACTTATGGAGGACACAGAAAGGATGAATGTGAGGGACTTGTACAGCGAGCAGCACTCTAAGTCAAGGACCTGCGTTCTTCTCTTTGCACAAAGGTTAAAAGAACATACACTTCAGTGACAAAAAAACTTCAATAAACATCGTCTTGGGTATTCGCTCGCTGAGGTCAAAGCTTTGCCTCGGTGCTATATTTAGCAGTCTTACATTTAAGTGCTGATTATTATGCAACAAAAAATATGCCCAAAACAAGCACTTGAACGAGAAATGCTCAAGAGTGAAGGGCGAAAAAAAGCTTTGTCTTGTTCGCTGCGATCACGGGGGAATCGTCACACAGACCCACGCACTGGATCCAATTTCCCCCGAATGCACAAGTGAATTCCCTCATTTTTCCCAGCGTGCCTCGTCCCCAGCCATACGTTATATCAGAGTGTTCCTCGGCCGGAAGTAAATGTGTAGGATACACAATATTTTTAGATTTTTTATTGAAGGGGCACTATGCAACAATATTAGCAAAAATTACCCTAACTATGCAGGCTGAAAGTCATTCTGAATGTTCTTTGACACTTTCTGGGTCGTTTGGTCATTGCTACGACTCCCCCTAGCGCTTCTGGGCGGAGAAACGGAACATGCAACTTGCTGCCACCGGTCTGAAGTCAATCCGGAAGTGAGCCGGCGGAAGTATCCCGCCGCCCCTCGAAAATGTAGTCAGATTGTAGTTTCCAAACTGCTTTACGGCAAACACACCCCCAAACATGGAACCGGGTAGATATAAACTGCCAGTTGCAAGGCAATTGTTGTATTCCTCATGTATCAGTCGACTATAAAGAGACCCAAGAAGCCACAGTCGAAGGAACAGAAGAAGAAGGAAAAGGAGCTTGACAAAAAAAAAGAGACCAGACACGAGTAAACATAGGACGAGCTTTTGAGGAGTCCAAAACAGGCGCCGACTTGGCCGTGTTGCTGTTGAAATTGTGAGTTGATGAACTTTGTCTTTGCAACGTGACTTGATAGTCTTTTGAACAACGTTATTGCTTGACTGTTTTACTGTGAGCCCTGCATGTGTTTAGCTTGGTTTCTTGATGGCTCGCTCGATAGTTAGCGGGTGTTTAGCGTAGTAGTCACTTGCTACCAAACACGTTTGTTTGCGTTCTGATTCCAGGTTCTTGTTGGTATTTAGATATCTAGTTCGGTCTTTGAATGTCGCATGGTTTGTCGCCTGCATCTTGCGATATGTCCGGCTGAACACAGAGCACGAAGTGCATTAAGTGCCAGACGTGACTCGCTGTTTAGCCGGCCAGCTTCTTAGAAAACAGATGCACATGGTAACGTAGTAGCAGCTAGGTGGGCGGGGGAGGCTCGTCAACAAGTCTTTTCGACAGTGTATCTGCGCCGAAGCTGTAGGGGGAGCCCTGCAGCGAAAAGCGTATGCACAAAACTGGTGCAAAGCTAGAAAACGGCGAAGGAATCTGGTCTGGAAACTGCTGCTGCATAGTCCGGCTTTAATGAACTGGATGTGAACTATACATGGTGTGTGTGTGTGTGTGCGTGTGAAGAGTTGGAGATGTGCTGTAATTGGATGAAGCGTTTGATTCATGGTGGCTGGATGTTTCAGAGGAAGTCCCTTTCATCTTTTCATCACTCATCTCCAGCATCCCTTCCCTCTGTTATTTTCTCTGTCAATCTTTTGTTTTCTCCCACTTTGTTTCTCCCCTCACCCCCTTCATCATGCCCTTTCTGTCTCCCGCTATCTCTTTATTTTCTTCCTCTTCCTCTCGTTCTTTCCTCTCCTCATTCCACCACCTCCGTCTCTCTGTTTGCAGCTTGCCTATCTGCATGTCTGTGTTTTGGCTGTGTGGGCGCGATCCTGTCAAAACCTGCTGTGGTGTGTGTGTGTGTGTGTGTGTGTGTGTGCATGCATGTGAGTGTGTGTGAACAAATGTGTCATTGTGTATTTCCTTTTGCTTGTGCTTATATTTGTGTGTTTGTTGGTTGTGTGTATCTGACTTATGCTGATGTGTGTGTGTTAGCGTTATTTGTGTTTGTTCTCTGTAAGTATGTCAGCAAGAATTTCCGTGTGTGAATTATGTGTGTTTTCCTTTTCTATCTGTGTGTCTACCGTGAGAGTGTGTGTGCATTTTCCTGTGTGATTTGCATGTGTGTGTGTTTGTGTATACATCTTCCCTTTTCCGTTTCCCTGTTCTGTCAGGCTTGAAAAAAAATCATTTTCTAAAATAAACCGCTTTTTCTTTCCACTGGATGAGAGGGAGAGAGAGAAGGGAGGAGAAAAGAAAAAAAAAAGTCGGCTTGTTTGATCGATCGCTAACCCAAAGCTCAGCTTTGATTTTACCACGCCTAATCAATGCGTCCTTATGTGTGCTCTCGCTCACACGCACACACGCATTCACAAGGAAAATAGCTTTGAGATTTTCTTAGCTGCAGGTTTCAGATTTTCAAACAGAGATGAGTCGAGAGTGCGGCGCCAAGTGCCTCTCAACCCGCTCCCTACTGTTTCCTCCTCCTCTCCGTGGTGGGAAACTTTCTAAGAAGCACTTTTCACTTGGCATAAGAATGCTTTGCCCTTGTGTTCATGCATGATTCTTCGGCAGGGTGTCTTTTGTATTTTAAGTTGCGCTCTCTTAACCTTTATGGCCCCTGACAATGAATGGGTAACTAGCTATGGCAACATTATGTAGAAATTCGTATTCAGTGCCATTTGATGTCTCCCACAGACTCTGAATGCAAGACAGCTGCTGTAAATACAGTCCCAGGTTTTCCTCGTCTCTTGCTCGATCGCAGTCCTGTTTCTCTTCTGCGCTTCCTCCATCAACGTTCCTAGTTGGTCTTTGAGCCTGGTTCTGTTGCCCTCTTGCCCGCTCCAGGCGGTCTTCCTCCTGGCAGTCCAAAAGCTCCCGTGATAGCGGTGTTAACGGCAACACTACCTGGCCGTCAACTAGCGGAGCTAACTAGCAGCTACAGTTGCAGGTTGCTTTCAGGAAACTCCGTAAAATCAAAGAGAGTCGAGCTGAGCAGGCAGAGCAGCCATCAGGAGGAATTCCCGACATCTGAGGGAAAACCAGAGAACGTTTTCATCCATAACAAATCATCCAGTTTCACTCAAATCAGTGATGCCTGGTTCTGTGTGTGATGTTCTCCCGCCAAGCGTTCCGCACTGTGATCCTACCTGCTCACCGGAGTTACACAGCGAAGAAACAAGCGATAAGGGTCGGGGTGGCGATAGAGATAGAGCCAAGACAAGCCATTCCTCCTATTGCAAGTCAATGTACCATTATAAAGATGATGAAGCAGTTATTCTAAGGAGAAATACTACATAATGTTGCTCTAGTAAATGTGAAATTGAGCAATTATTCTGAGAGGACAAGATATTGCAATCAGTACATGCATTCTTGTATTTGAATGTGTATGATAGTACGGTGCAGTTCCCTTCAAAACTGAGCAGACCAAGACTGCTGCCACCCAAAAGAGAATGCTATCCTGTGTGTGGGTGTGTTTTCGCATATTGAATAATTGGGTCAGCGGGGTTTCCATCCTGCTGGATTTGTGCGTGTCTGAGTGTGCGACACTGGTCCTGTGTGTGTGTACAGCCCGAATCCTCGTTGCAGCGAGACGGCACAACACAGCCGGCTCTTGACCCAGACAGCCCTGTCTGTAAGTGCGTTCCGATCAAACCCAGCCTTTGTTTTCCATCTGCTCCCTAAAGGTCTAAGACAGCCATGTTCATGCTCTCATCTGCCATCTTTAATAAGGGCCGTCCTCGTTCATACGTGTCCTGCCTGTCAGTAGCGCTCCGGGTAGGTTGGATACACACAGTCAGCACACCACATATAGCAGCCATAACACTTACAGCTAATGGTCTGAAGATAAAGTGTGTCCGCTCTGGTCCTCGTGTCCCTATATGTTGAGATGTTTGAACAGTATTTTGGAAAATATTACCATGGCAACTGAAGTTATGCAGAGAGGGATACGAGTTGTGCATGCCTCAGTACACAGTCTGATGTTATAGGTAGAGATTCAGATCGTGAAGGAGTCCTTTTATTCACTTTTTGTGTGCTTCCTGAACTGCAGCTGCACTTTAGCCTCAACCAGAAAGAGCATCAGGAAGAAATTGAATTTTGCTCTATTTTGAAAGCCGCCGGAACATCGGAGGAAGCGTGTGGTGGGGCTACAGTATACTCTCCAGAGACACACTCAAATTTGGTGTTTCAAAGGGCTAATGCAGCTCTACACTCAATAAAGAAGACGGTACTAACCTACTAACAGTACGGACCTGACCTGTGTGAATCTCTCTGTTGTCTCAGACCTCTAGAACTGAACACTATGAAATGCAGCATGAGGACACAAGCAGATATCTTTGTAAACTTAGTTTTTCTAACATCCATATTCATACTTCCTCGGGGCAGAGTGGAGCAGAAATAAAAACATTTTCATTGTTTAGAACTTCATTGGTCTCCTTGATGCTTTGCTTGCTTTATGGCAAATGTTGGAGCAGGTATTATAGAGAAAATCCAATAGTGACAACCAGGTTTAGTTCAGACTAAACAAATGCAGTGCCGACGTTCCTGTCTCCATTTTCCAACCCACTCCAGGGGGATCCTAAAGCGTTCCCAAGCCAGATCACATATGCTGTATAATCTCTCCAGCGTGTTGTCGGTTCACCTTGGGGTGCCCAGAAGTGATCCAAAGGAAGGCACCCAGAGGTATTCCAGGGATGTCAAACTTAAACAACTTGCAAAATGTATAGTTTTAGATAATCTCGGTGATGCAGTGCCAGGGAGAAGTTGTTTCAACATATTGAAGCCATAGTTTATGATGTTAAATTGCATTGCATTGTTACATGGGTCTTAATTCGTTAAATTTCCATAAATGAAGTGGACGGATTATTAGAAACACCGTGGAATGAAATTCATTCCAGTACACCACCACTAACTTCATGACCAACACACAAAGAACTAAAGGTGTATCAACAACACGTAATTAAGTAATGGATTACATATTCCAGAGCTATTGCATTGAACCGCATTACATATTACATAGTATTTTTCTGATAATCCCTCTTATTTTACTCATTTTACACAACATTAGGTAACATTAGCCAAATTCAAGGTCAAACCCATCCAAGACAGCATTAGAGTGCAGTTTTTTGGCAAACAGGACAAAACCATGAATCTTATTTGTTACAGTCACACTCCTTTTAAAGTGAACGTTGTAACATGCAGTGCAGCATCTTGCATACTCCTCCAGCTTTGGTCGGGAGGGAAACATTGAAGACAGAGCAGGGGCTGACACAGGTGAGAAGATCTGGTGGGATGTGATTCTAGTCCGGTGGGGATAGCGAATGCTTGGGACCTTAGTTACTATCTTTGGGCACAGACGTCCCATTTTTTATGCCGGTTGAACAGCTGCTGCGCCCTGGCCACATCCTAAGGAGGGGTTGTTTGGAAAAGCTCAGGTGGTGCTCCCTTTTTCAGCGACTTTGTTTAACGCTACCTTATTTAGTCCTGCCGGTGAAGACCAGACTTCATAGTGTAGTATAGATGCATTAGCAGAGGTTAGCGGATGTGCCGTAAGTACATCCTTAAATTATAATTATCTCCCGTCCTCCTCTTCTCTCCTGGCTGAACAAGTGGCGGTGCCGGCGGTGAGAGGACGTATTTTTGTAAAACAACATACCTCGTGACCTTCTCTTCTCTTCTTCTCACGTGCCTTCCTTTGTCACTCTCCACCATTAACGCTCTTATCTCTCCTTTCCTTTCCCTCTCTCCCTCTCTGGTCGCTCTCATCTGGCTCTCATGTCCTCCACCCGTCTCACTCGCTCCCTCTCTTTCTGTTCTCTGATATTGTCCCTTAACCTTTTGTCCTTTCTCCATCCTCCCCATCCTCGTCAGAAGCTGTCGTCTCGCTTACGGTCAACACTCCAGTCCTTTTGACATCTATCTATCTATCTATCTATCTATCTATCTATCTATCTATCTATCTATCTATCTATCTATCTATCTATCTATCTATCTATCTATCTATCTATCTATCTATCTATTCCAAGAAAGCTCAGAACAAAAAAAAAGACTTTTTCGAGGATTAGCAATACCCGGAAATCCCACTTTTACACGACCCAGACCGTCTGTTATCTCTTTTTTACAAAAAAAAATGATCCAACATTTTCCACAAAAAGTAGAAAAGCTACAGCAATGTCCATTTTTTAGATAAGAGCCAGATGATAATGCAGAAGGAAAAAGAGGAGGTTAAAATGTGACGGGAGGGGATGGAGAATCTGATGAAACAGGAAGCCGTGTCGCTCATCCTCTGTAATGCGTCTATCTGAGATAATTGTGTTCAGACCTCTTAGCATACTCGAGTCTGACTTTGCAACACAAGAGCCTGGGTTGTGTTAGGTGTGATGATGGCAACGGCGAGGAATATGGGAAAAAATGACGAAGATGTGATGGCTAACAGAGGGGAGGAAAATGATAGGAGGAAGACAGATTTGAAAAAGAATATTTTTGAGATTAGAAAAAAAAAGTAAATATGGCAAAAAATTAAAAGGTGAGGAGGAGACAGAACAAGGAGGAAGATGAGACATGAAAGATGAGGCATGAAGGGATGGGATGGGATACAATTAAGAGTGCGGGTTTGTCCAATCGAGGCCTCAGGTGGACCGAGAAAATGCTGAGCGGATGGTTTTCACTCAGAGAAGGCTGTTGAAGGAGAGAGAGGGGGAGAGGGAGAATGAAAAGGGTGAAAGGGGAAGAAATGAGAGCCAGTCACCGCGAGTGGGAACTGAGAGGGGGAGAGAAGATATGGATAGAAAAGTTAAAGAGAGGAGCGGGTGAAATTGTAGCTGGAGGAGATGGATGGGATGCTGAGAGGGCCAGAAGTGAAAAAAAAGGATTAAAGTAAGGTGAAAGGGGATGGAATAAGAAACTCGAACACTTTTTGGATGTTGGAATATCAGCAACTTTTTGGGGGATCTAAAATCCTGCAAATTGTTTGGCCAGATGTGCAAAGGTCTTTAAGTGGAGACTGTCCCCACGTCTGTGAATAAAACAGTTCATTTGTTGATTCTTTCATTGTTTGCATTCTCATTTAGTTTTAATTTGTTGATTTTTTTTTTTTAGACCTTGTTCTAGTTCTGGGTTCATTTTGTTCTTTTTTTCAGTTTCAGTCTCATTTCCACTGTGACAAATGGTTATGCTTCTGTTTTTTTGTTGACAAAAAACTGAATCAGAGAGAAAGGGAACACATAGGAGGCAAGAAATAGGAGGAAAGAGTTTACTTGAAAGGAATACAACATGCCGGTAACATACATACATAATTGAAATATAGCAAACCTGTCCCAACATGGCCATTTACTATAAAAAGGGGGCTTGTCTGTCAGGATTGTGTGTTTACAAAAGTTCCAGGTCCACGCTATAGGAAAGTCGATTTTTGAGTCTCATTCTCAACTCTTCAAATACTGATGAAGACGACCAACCTGATTTACAAGCATCAGATTGGACGAGTTGGGAACCAGACTCAAAAATCAACTTTCCCTCAAAGTGGACCTTTAATTTGCGCGATAAAACCACCTTTTGAACGGAGCTTTTCCAGGCGTCTAGACTATGCTAACAGCTCTTCTGGAGGGGCATGTAAAAATGTGCCAATTCCTCTTTTTCTTTTGTTTCTTTTGCATCAATTTGGATGCGGCACTGACAAGTTGCCTTTCAAAGTAAAATAAGATCAAACCCTTCAATGACGTGTAGAAAGATGAGGGAATAAGGAATATTTGTTGAATTAATTCATGAAACTAGCACAGACGACAGATGGGAGGCAGCAGTGAAGTGCATTGATTTACAAAGATAACGGACGTGCTACTGTTGTGATTTGATTATGTAACCGTGTTAAGCACTACACTTATTTCGGCATAAAAGTCATTCATGGAATCACTGATTCACACTTTCTTTTGCCATCTGTTTGCTTGAATTCCTCCTCGCACACTTGCGGAACGAGACAAAACCGAGCAGACACGCGACAGACAGAACGAGAACGAGGGGCAGTCGAGGTGATGTGTGAGGTCTAAATCTACTCTCGCTGAAAAAGAGTTCCATCAAGAAAAAAAAGAGAGGGGAATGGAGGAACTGATTAAACTCTTCTTAGAGAGAAAGTAAGACATCGTGACAAGGAGTCTGTCTGAGATATACCTGAACCTGACATGAGAGCGTGCTGAGGGAGGCCGCTTAAATTGATCTGTGAAGAAAGAAAAAAAAAAAAGAGAAAACGAGAGACAGACATGTTGGGGAAAAAGACCATGTAATGTGTGGAAGGTATGGACAAGGTGATCATTCAACCATCACGCCCAGACATTATTGGATAACTGGATTTCTTAACAAGTAATAAGGCAGCTGAACCCAGAGAGGAATGGAGCGGGGACCCCAAGAGAGAGATTTTCAAGCTTTGCTTCAGGCAGGTCATTAAAAAGGTCCATGTAGAATGATGCAGCCAAGGCAGGGGGTATTTTCTTTTAAGCCTCAGTGAGTCAGGATTATAGTTGGGCAGACACAAAGCATATAGAATATAATGTTGGCGAAACCGTATATATATTTCATAGCACATTGCACATTTTGCATTTTTCTTTCCTCTGGTATAAAGCAGTCGCGAGGTTGCTCGAAGCCCTGGGTGTCACGCGGAGAGTTGATGTCCCTTCAGAAGAGGAGCCCTTCGCTTGTCAGATTCTATCACTCAGTGACTGATGTTTGAATCTTTTTAGATCCTTCAGTTTTACTACAGGATTCATGGAAAAGGCTGTGATCACTGAACCCATTCCGATTTGATATGGAAATAAAGCAAATTAGCGAGAATTTTATCCTTCCTTTGCTGAAGATCTTTAAAGGCAGCCGAGTTCAAAGATTTGTTGACCCGTCCAACCACCCTGACCTCGTCTCCACAGTCACTGTAGTTACTTCCTCCATTGTTGAAAGAAGTTAGACAACAAGGTTTGGTCATCACAGGAGACACACAGCACTTTCCTGGATGAGAGTCTTATGTTCGACCCATCCATCCTTCCTCACTCAGCCAGATGAGTCAGCAATGATTCATCTTTGGTCAGATATTTGCAACCTCTCCTCTCCTCCTTCTCCTTACTGTTTGACAGTTGTTTTTCTTACAATAAATGGGACGATGTCCATTCCGTCCCCGGTTGCGGCGCGTTAATCAGCTTACTTGCTGCCATCTAAAAAATGGAGCCAGCAGGCCTTTTGTCGCAGAACACACTGCTGGGTTATCACCAGAGTTCATGCCAGATCTCACTTTTCTCTTTTATCCTTCTCTCACAGACTCCTCACTTCTCACTTTCGAGTTCACCGTCTCATCTCTCCTCGCGGTTGCCTTAATTTGCTTTTTCTTCCCCCTCTCTTCGCCCCGTCGTCGCCCTTCTCCTCCTCCCCCAAACAAAGAGAGAAGTGGCTAAGAAAGATGAACAGATGAGACGGCTGAGAGGCAGCGATGGAAAAGAAAGAGGGAGGACAAAAGCGCATACGGAGCAGGAGGCCGTAAGAGGGAACTGATAAAAGTGAAGCAGATAAAAAAAAAAGGTGTGGAGAAATAGTGTGGATGGACAATAGAGGAGGCGAGGATAATAGGAGAAGTGAGGAAAAGGAGAGGTAGTTAATAGGTGAAAAGAACGAGTGGTAAAAAATAAGTGGGATGGAGGGGTAAAAGAGAGGGCAGGCCTCTAGTAAATGTGTATGCGTGCGATGTGTGTTTGTGTGTGTGTGTGTAGAGGGCTATATATAGATCCAGCTGAGCAAGTTAACATAACTGTAAGACTGAGGAGGGAGGAAGTGTGTGTGAGTGAGTGTGAAGATGGTGGGTGACAGTATGCATGTGAGTCAGTGTGCTTATTTGCCTGAAAGTGTGCATTTAACAGTGTGTGTGTGTGTGTGTGTGTGAAGGGTGCAGGCACAGAGAGATGAGATGAGAAGCCTTTAAAAGCCATATTAGCGAGTGCCTTGAAAGCCAAGTGGCAGCTTCTGTACTCCACAGCCACACACACGCACACACATTCACACACACACACACACACACACATACACACAATCCAGACACACTCATACACATTAAGCACATTAAGTCAGCTTTAATCATACAGCATGATGGCGCGTGTGTGTGCGCTCGCTTCTGCAAGGCCGCTTAATGTTCATAATGACGTACTCTTCCACAGTAATAGATCTGTCATTCAGCACAATTAAAGGGGCACACACACTCACACACATGCGCACGTACTTGCACATATACGCTTTCAAGAACCTTCTTTGTCCGTCTGTTTCTCTCCCGCACACACGTAAAACACACACCCACACACACACACACACACACACACACACACACACACACACACACACACAGTTGAAAGCCCCATCAATGTGTCATTATCAAGTCATCACACTCACGAATTGAGGAGTGTGTTTGCAGCGCTGTCACATTCTTTTTAATTGGCATTGGAAAAATAACACACACACACACACACACGCACACCCACACACTTTCTCATGCACATTTCCTTTTGAATGGTGAAAATGTAATGCTTGTATTAAGGATTAGGTCACAAGCTGTCACATTTCCTCCCCTGTTATAATTAAGAGTTATGTAATACAATACCGCCAGACACACTGCTGGGCACACACACTCGCGGACATATGCACATATAGGTACACACACTTCCACACACATTCATGCACACGGGCATTCACCCCCATCACACTTACATACGGACGCTCACATACACACTCACTTGCGCGCAGAAACACACACATGTTGAATGGAGAGAGCGGATGTAACGCATGCTGCCTCTGGGCAAGAGGGGCTTGTGAATTATTAAGACGACGCCCTGAAACAAGTGGTCACACACAGACACACACACATGCATTGTAGTAGTATTGGATGTGCATCCAAGCCTTTTAGCACGAGTAAAACAAGCCTCCAGGTAGCAGGGGGAGCAGACAATGCTGCTGAAATTTCACAAGCACTCATTTACAGTATGAACAGCAGCGTCCACATGACACCAGGCCTAGAAGTGGGAAATCAGCAAGTATAATCCATTAGCAGGGGAAGCTTTCCGCCTAATGCTGGCACTCACCATACCCGTGTTATATTAGACCCATACAGTACAAACACTGAGAAATAAAATAAGGATTTTTTGAGGTTTGATTACCTAAGAGCCGCAAAATCCACTTCTGCTTTGAGCACAATTACCTCTCAATATCAATTTGTGACCTTCAGCCAGGAGTTTATTTTTTTCTTCTTTTTTAAGCTTTTTTCGAATCAGCATTTCGCAATTGTTTTGATAAAGTGTACCGATAACTACGATGAATTTAGATGATATCTGTGGAAGATAATACAACAAGTGCAACATGAAATGCATTTTTTTTGGTTTATGTAAACAGCTGAAGGGGCTGTTTGTAAGATAGTAGATTTTTGAGTCTCATTCCCAAATCATCAAAAACTGACGCAATGGAATCGTACAATGGGTCAGCTGTCACTTTCTGACGAATTGGGAGTGAGACAAATGGCACCTTTAAGAAAAAGACTTTAAAATCTAAGTTGAAAATTACTAAAACGGCAGACTGATTTTGTCTTATCTAATTCAAAGAGGCTGTTCACATACATCTGTCCAGAGCGATCCGATCACAAGTGGACAGCTTCAAGCCAGTCAATTCATACTGAGCATTAAATGCGTCTGGACAGGGTCTTGAGTGACCTCTTCTGACAGGATCTTACATCCCAACTCCATGCAGATATGGAAATGAAATATCTTCATGCATAACATTTAGCGAATTCATAAGGAGGCCCAAACGGAAAGTGTTGCAGACAGTGGTTTACAACGTTTATACAGTTTCTCCCAACGCAGCAAGTCTCAAAATTGAGCGCTTTATAACAGGACGACAAAGAGGTAGCCTACAATAGTTACTGTTCACCATATGTGTTGTAAAATTTGACATGCTCACTGTCAGTATTCAGACTCTGGAGCAGACAGGATGCGCTATAAACTTTAAGGAAAGCAAACATCTTAATGTTTTTAACTTAATGCCAAATACAAGAAGGGAACCGATCATTTTGAGTTTGCTGACGCTGTTTCACAAAGTCCGTTAAGTGTAACCTAGTGCAACACCTCTTAAAATAATGCAATCTGGGATGAGGAAGTCTGTGTTCACAAATGCTGCTGCTACAGCATAAGGTTATAAGAGCTCAAACGCATAATTTACATTACAGTGAACTACATGGTAATCAGACGTTATGATTGTTGAAGTGATTTCTGTGTGGTGTTTCACAATAGACGCTGATCAAGAAGGTCCTCTAATGTGGCCCAGGACACATTGACGTGCACACGTGTCCTAGACCAACTCTGGTTGTGGCCCGAGTGATCGGATCTCAGATTTGCCCTCAATGCTCCTTGAGGGATGTTAACACCTGTACTTGTACAGCTCTTTACTTGTGGTCGGATCACTCAGGTTGCATGCTTTAAAAATAAAACAGTACAATTCAGGCAAGTTTAATGAATTTGACTAAGATCTAAGAGAAGTTTCCTAATTATTCATGCTTAGTCACACCTATTATTAGCACGAGTAATGAATTTATGAGCGCTCAAACCCGATGACATTGACGGTATAATTACCTTGCGTTGGTTTTTATACATGAATCAAAATGAATTGCACATCAACGTTGGCGATGACAGGTGCTGTGGTGAAATGATGCAGGCACGTCTTTGGTTAGCAGATTAATCAGACCCTGTGGAACAGCGGCTATAAGCTTCCCCGGTTAATTTTTGTCATTTTGTTTGATCAGTAACGTCAATTTTATGGTGCTGCGTTCCAGCCAACATGTAGCATTCCTCCAATGTTTATTAAACTCTGACTTGTGACTGAAATCACCAGACGCGTAACGTTAGACGCTGGGATAGGCAACCGTCCGCCCTCCCTTTTCATTGCATCGGGAACTATGAGAGAGGAGTAAGAAGAAGATGGATAGAAAAGACGGGTGGACGTGAAGATAAATAGATAAGTTGGCTCTCCGCCATCTGGTGAGGGAGACAGAAATGGAGGGTCTGGGAATGAAATAGTGGAGAAAAAAAGAAGAGATGGATGGATGCATAAATGGGATTTCATTCTAGTTCCAAGCCATGGGAATATGAAGGAAAGACAGAGAAAAAAGATGGAGCGAGGCAGACATTGAAATAGAAAGAGACATGGATAGATAGACGATAATGGGTTTTTTTGCTAAGTTCAAAACTATGGCAATGAGAGAGACAGAGAGAGAGACAGGCAGACAGAAGGGGAGAGAGAGACAGAGAGCGAGAGATGGATAGATAGATGATAATGGGATTTCTGTCGAGTTGTAAGCCACAGGACTAAGCTTGATGTTTGTTGTGTGCTGACTGACTGAAAGCTGCTTATACACTGCACTAAGCTGAACGTTACATTTGTTATTTACAATAAGCCCGCACATTACTGTGCCACCGCACATTAATAAGCAAGTCTTTTAGTGAAGGAATGAGGGATCCCCATGGAAAAATTGCTTCTCTCTTGTCAAGTCCACTGTTGTTGTCCATGCGTATAAACACTGTCCTTCGCCTGATGCTTCTATGATCCTCAGATGAAGACGTTGGAACTGTAGTGAAACCGTCAACAGATCATTTTCTCTGACTATTTTTACTGACGACCGGATTTGTGACGCAGAAAGAGTGGGCGAGAGGCCGAATATCTAGGTGATGCACATCCCCAGCTGCGTATGAGATGAGCTGCTCAGTCAAAAATCAACTATCCATCTTCAGAATCAATCTTCAGAGTTTGCCCACATTACACAGTGTTGCTTTGATTGTCCATCACACCTTTCTCGCTATACCAGCGAAGTTATCCGCTGTTTTTGTCAGCACTAAGATTCATAAAGAACAGGATGTTGTTGTTTCCATGAAGATGTAGGCTTTGGAAATGCCGTCATGCAAATAGTGGAAGGAGGAAAGAATGCCGTCTGCAGTAGTGGGGCAATGGCAGGCTTTATACTGACAGTCTACATTCAACGAGTGAGACAGAGGCAACACAAATCTATTTAAGTCTCTCTCTCTCTCTCTCTGCGCTCAGGTCTTAGAGGTTAAGGTTGGAATAAAACCTTTTTTGTGTGTTCGTGACCTTCCAGCTGCTCCACAGCCACACTTCCCCTCACCATATGTTCACAGAGAGAGACAGGAGAGCATATAAAACACAGCAGGAAATGAAGGATCTTGAATAATTATAATGTCCAAAAAGTGCAAAATGTCAGTTATTCATAAATCGAATATTTAATTTAATGTCAAATAGCTGATGGTTTAATGTCTGTGTGTCCTCTGTCGCTGAGTGTTTAAAGATCTCTTGGAGATACACACACGCACGCACACACACACACACACACACACACACACACACACACACACACACACACACAATCAGGCTGAAAGATAGAAGCCTGTTTAATTTCAGATTTTTTCATTTTAGATGTGTGTGTGTGTGTGTGTGTGTGTGTGTGCGTGTGTGTGTGTGTGTGTGTGTGTGTGTGTATGTATGTGTGTATGTATGTGTGTGCACTTGTGTGTGTGTGTGTGTGCGTTGAGTTCAGAAGTTAGAGGACGGCCAACATCATCGCTCCAGGAGGCTAGAATGACCACTGATCCAGAGACGGAGAGAAAAGGAGTCGAGACATTTTACAAAGCACGGAACACACATTACAGCTTTCATGGCGCTTCTGAGACTGAGATGAAATAAAAGTCCGAACACCATCGAAAGAACACTGATCGTCCACTGAATACCTTTCTTTACACATTCGTTCAAATTTAATTCCGTATTTCAGCATAACCTTGATTTTAATAGTGATCAAGTAGTTCACCAGTCACTCAGACGTGCTCACAAAACGTACACTTCAGTCCCTCAGTTCTTCAATCAGTTAGTTTTCAGTTCACATGCAGGACAGTGAAAAGGAAAGTGACAAATGCTGCTGTTTCTGTCTCCCTCCCTCTCTACAAAATAGGAATAAATTGCCTCTAAATCATTTTGCAGAAACACTGGCTAACCTTCCTTTTCTCCCTGTCTTCTCTCAGATCCTTATTGTTAATAATTTAAAAACTGAATGTGTGTAAAGGGGAGTATATGTCTGCATCTCAGTGAGTATCACTCATGCGTGGACTGTCACTGATATAAATGTTATAAATCAGAATTCAGGTTAATAATGTGTTGTTTTACGGCATGTCTGTTTGATTATAGGGGAACAAAAGGGTATGAATAATTGATATTGGTGACTACAGATATTCATAAATTCAGCAACAGCAATCTTGTTTAGATAAATTAGAAATAAATCTTCATAAATTTAGGCCAAAGATGTTTCGGAGGGTTTCAACTTGTACAGCTCCTGGATCAGACTCCATCATTTTGTGCAAATAGACTAAGAATGGTATTGATCTTCTCATTTAAAGGGTGACTCCACCAATTTTAAACATTAGAGTGTGTTACTACTGCACATGTGTAAAAAGTAGGTGGCTATAGAGGAAGTTTTGTGTGATCTGATAAATTGCCTCCACTGGCATGTTGCATTATGGGTAATGGAGGCACCAGGTTTTTACAAGCAGTCCACTGGTCTATCGTTGCATTCCCGTAACACTAATGGACCCATGGTGGGCCTCCACACATTCTTCTTTACTTGTTTAAAACCTGGTGCCTACATTGCCCACAATACAACTTGCCACTGAGTGACATCACTGGAGGCAATTTATCAGATTACATGAAGATTCCTCTGGAGCCAAAAAGGGTATTATACTACTTTTTTTCACAGATGCAGTCGCACTCCACAAGACTTGTAAACATACTGCAATGTGTAAAAAGTGGAAATGCCCTTTAACCTTTAGCAAGAATGCAAACAGAGAACTCCATAAAGTGCAGAACAGCATTGCAAAAGTATTGAAATACAATTTGATTATTTAACGATAATGAATATGATGACATGCATATATCAGATCTAATGTTCTGTCTTTTATAGATGTCATATTGTCAGCTGGGTCTGAATGAAACACTTGAGCCCTTTGCCGGGATAAAAAAATAACTCATCAATAATAATGTTCAAGGGAAGTCCGTCTTCACTTTACAAGTGTACACGCTAAAATGTTTGAACACAATGAAACTGAATAGGTCGATGACCTAACTGTTTTGAACATGGGGGAAATACATCTGAGGTGTGTCGAGCCAGAGTTCTATCACTTCACACACACACACACACGCAGGCTTTTATTTGTTGTTGGCAATCTCCAGTTACCTTAATTAAAGGCAGCTAGTTTCCTGTATCTGAGTCCACGGGGCTCTTAGCCAATCAGAATTTGTGATGCTTCCTCGTAATATCTGATAGCTCGACAACACAAACACTGCCTGTGTGCGTGTGAATATGTGTTTGTGTGGATGGATTTTTGTGTTTGTGCATACCGCGCACAGCTACCTATACGTGTGGTGACTTTGTGCGTAGGTGTGATTGTGCCTGTTGTTGTGACAGAATCTGACTGCATTTGTCTTTGCACCTGTGTGTGTGTGTGAGTGCGCAAGTGTGTTCATCTGTGCATGTGTGTGTATGTGTGTGTCCTTTTGTACGTCCATGAGCGTGCATGAAAGGAAAGGTAGGATTACCAGCTTGTTGTTGCGAGATAGGGTAGGATTACTGTGCGAGAGAAAGATCGGAAGGAGGGGAGCGAAGGCAGGAGGTGTGACAGGAGGTAAGATAGAGAAACAAAGAGATAGATGATGTGACAGTGAGTAGGAGGAAGTAAAGTTTAAAAAAAAGAAAAAAAGAGGTGTGGAGGAAGATAGAAATTAGAAAGGCAAGAAGAGTTTCTAAAGAAAAGGGGAGGAAGAAGATGGCGGTGGAGGAAGGGACAGGTGCACCATTCCAGAAGATGCTTTAGTGGCTAATGTAGGAGATGCAGGTTGAGAACATAAAATAAGGATGAAGG